>CM060409.1:11694997-12894997 GCA_030545235.1 Helianthus tuberosus | reverse complement strand
CATCTGTTCCTTTAGATGTTGAGGAATTCACAGCGGGACTTGGTTACAAAAAGGAAGTATCATCAGCTTCGGATGAACAAAATCAGGATCCTCCAGTCATTGTTGAGGATGCTGATTCTTCAGATGATGAATCCGATGATACTGACTCTGCACAGACTGATGCAGTTATCAAAGAAGAGGACATACCTCTTGAGAATCATATTCTATGTGATCCTCCCGCAAAACCTGCTAAGATTATTCGGGTCGAGTCCACTTCTGCACAAGAGTCTGAGAGTGTGAATTTGCTATACACTCTAGTTGTTGATGACAAAGTTTATTCAAACAAAGATTTTCCGACTAAAAATGTAAATCAATCTTTGATCAGTAAATTTTTTGAGGATTCGACAATTAAGTTTTTGGGAGAGTCGAGTTCACGATTTGTGGTAACACAATGTCCTCCGATTCCAAAAGCCGAAGTTCCAAAACAATATGGAAATCAGAAATTACCAACAGAGAAAATTCAGCAAAATCACACTAAAACAAAAGGAAAATCGATAACTCAAGGTCCAAAGGAGCAAAATCGGAGAAAGAACAAAAAAGTGAACTTTGTGATGTTGAAGGGAACTGATAAACTTGAAACTTTTGAAAACAAGTCTAACATAGATCATATTAAGCAAGTTAAAATTTTGAAAACAGATGGTCAAAACAATTCAGGACCAAGTACTTCGAAATCACAAAGTTCATCAACGAGACATCAACATGATACTTCGGGGTTTGTTGAACGAAGATCATGTTTCGAGTGTGGTGAATTTGGACATATTATTCGAAATTGTCCATATCTTCATAAGTTAAAAGCTAAAGCTGATGTTCCTCATGAGAAAATTTACTAAACGCGATCTGTTTCTTCAAAACAAGATTCCCTTCTTGTGAAAGAAAGGGAGAAGAAACCGAAACGTAAGCAAATCAAGGTAATTGAAAAGGCTCTTAAAACCGATGTCCAGGTCAGCCATGGATGTTCGAGTATGATGACTTTTTCAATTCGATCAATATTGAAGAAGAAGTAGTAGATGCTACGGCACAGATGTTTTTCGAGAGTGGCAACGCAACAGATTCACCGTTGGTTCATCCTATTATTGTCAACAATCAAGAATCATCGTCAGTTAACAATAATGCTCTCGAGAATGAGGATTTTCATGATGCTACTGAAATGAACGAATCTTCAGAGGATGATGAATTTCTCGATGCAGACCAAGAAGCTCCTGCAACTGTTGTGCATGGTACTTCTGAGGCTACACCCCATGAGGACTGCCCTAAAACAGCTGAAGCTACTGCATCATCCTCTTCGTTTGTTCAGGGTATTAATTTGGTTGTTGATCTCAACTTTAACAATTTTGGTATAAATGTTCCAGTTCCGGATAATCCAGAGACAAGAATTCATAACACCCATCCTCAACAAAACATCATTGGTAATGTTCATAGTGTCGTGCAGACGAGGAATCAGTTGAGAAACAACAACAATGCTGGCTTGTATGCAGCAATTAGAGAATCGGGTTTACAAAATGATTGGTCTTTCGCGGGTTATGTTTCACAAGAAGAACCAAAGTCTTGGAAAGAAGCGTTAAAGGATAATTCTTGGGTGGAAGCTATGCAGGAAGAACTGCAACAATTCCAGAAGCTTGGTGTCTGGAAACTGATTGAGAAACCTGAGAACTACAAGAAGATTGGCACCCGTCGGGTTTTCAAATGCAAGAAGGATGACCATGGAGTAGTCGTTCGAAACAAGGCGAGGTTAGTTGTTCAAGGTTTTCGTCAGGTTGAAGGGATTGACTACAACGAAGTTTATGCACCAGTTGCATGTCTTGAAGCTATTCAGATTTTTCTAGCCTATTCTTCCTTCAAAGGATTCAAGGTTTACCAAATGGAAGTGAAAAGTGCATTCCTATATGGTGTGGTTGAAGAAGAGGCGTATGTCGGACAGCCTCCGGGTTTTGAAGATCCTATTCATCCCGATCGGGTTTGGTTGCTCAACAAAGCTCTCTACGATTTACATCAAGCACCGAGAGCTTGGTATGCAACCAATCGATCTAAATAGTAGATCGCGGTCAAGTTTTTTTATTGGGTAAATTACAATTTTCGTCCTTTATGTTTGTAGCGGGTTTCAATGGATGGCCTTTAACTTTAATAATTACAGTCACAGTCCTTTATTTGCAAAACCTGTTACATCTTAGGTCCTTTGACCCTAACCTGGTTAAAACTTTTAGTTAAGTGAGATCATGTACAACCCAGGTGAGGGCAAAACAGTCATTTAATACAAAAAATTATAAATCTAAAAATTACAATTATAAATCTAAAAATTATAAATCTAAACCTTCTCCCTGTACTCTCTATCTCCCTCCCCTGTATTCTCTCTCTCAAACTAGAAACCCTAATTCAAACTTTCTTCAAATCAAAACACAAATTCATGATCAAATCATAAATTGTTCACTGATAATCATCATCTTCTTCAAGCTCTATCATCCAGTTCACTTAATTTCAATTTTAACGTTCAAACCCTAATTCGAGATCAAATCGTATCTGTAGCTGTTATTAATCATCGATCATCATCTTCTTCTTCAATTTCTGTTGTCTGATTCAGGTAATTTCAGTTTTGACCGTACTGTTCATTATTTAGGGTTTTGATTTTGTTCAAAATTGAGGGAAATCATCATCATCTTCTTCTTCTTCTTCAAGTTTTAAAGTTTTAACTAATAGATCACATATACAGTAAATCAGGAAGTAAACAAAATTAAAGGTTTAAACAATATTAAACTACAATTGTTGATTTCAGTTGCAGATCGAATTAATGTGTTGCGAGAGTGTTGATTACCTGTAATGTTCTTGTAGTGGAGAGATAATTTAGGCGATGTTTTAAACGACGGTTGGGGTTATTCTGGTGAAACCATATGATTCGCCAATCTGCAGGTGAAAGTCCGATGAACCATTTCTTTGGTTTTTAGATCCGAACTGAAACATGGCGGTGAATAGAGGGTGCGAGATTCAAGTAGAGATAGAGAAACGGTTGGGGTTTGGTGGCTACTGGTGGCGGTCACAGGTTGTGATGGTTGGCTTTGGTGGCTACTGGTGGCAGTCAAGTTAGAGAGAGATGATAGTTGAGAGAGAAGGGGAAATTGGGGAAGATGAATTGGTTTTATTTTTTAAACATTTAAATTAAAATATGAATTGACCAAAATACCCTTAACTGAAAATTTTAACCTGGTTAGTACTAAAGGACGTAGAGTGTAACGGGTTTTGCAAATAAAGGATTGTGATTGTAATTATTAAAGTTAAAGGCTATCCGTTGCAATTCGGTACAAACATAAAGGACGAAAAGTGTAATTTTTCCTTTTTTTATTTGAAGTAAAATGTTTACGCTTTTTAACTTACAGTAAGTTACTAATTAGAGTAGACAATTCTGGCCCAAATATTATGATGGGTTGATTGTGTAACGTTTTATAGATGTGGAGCATACAGAGCCAATCAAGAAGAAAGGCTTTGTAAAAAAGTAATAAATTTTATAGGTAGAAAACATACATGAAATAATAAATTTTATTATAAGTTTATTGGTTATAGATGACCAATAGTGCATTTTTATTTTATTTTCATCTTCAAACAGTCCCCTACTTTCATGATTCCTAATCGAGTAACTAAATAGATTTATTCTTTGCTTTTGATTCATTACTTAATTCTCAATCTTCACAATTTGAAGATTTAGCGTAGTGGTTTTGGATGATGGATTAGAAGTGGGTGACATGGCGTTGATGTGAAGGGTCATGGTGACCATAAGGGTCAAAACCACACCCTATAGCCTTACATCTTCTTCACTTAACAACAGAAAACCAGGATATTGTTGCTTGAAAAAATAAAATGAAATCTTAGTGTTTCTTCTCTTTTCACACTTATGCCTTCTCTCTTCGGTTTAACAACTACATAATAGCTAAAGGAATGAGGGTCAAGGTAATAAAAAATCTCGGCCGGAAATCTTCGCTAACACAGAAACTTGGGTGGTCGGACAGTCAACGGACCCTTCTAGTGCGTTCACATAACCAACACATGTAACAGTCCAAGTAAATCGTGTCAATATATTTTCTACTTTGTCTTCAATAGGTTGTCCATCCAGGAACTCAAAGTTTGTTTTCACCTAACGAATTACTCGCCAAGGCCAAGCGCGTCCTAGTAGAAAAGGTTTTCACCCTTTATAAGTGTCCACCATCTTAGGGAGCTCAACTTTCTCGCTAACACACCGGCCTGGCCCCTGACTTTGATACCATTTGTAGCCTCTCAAGTAAGCCATGTTAGGATAATGTTTGTTTTCTCCCTGATTACCCATCCAGAAACTCACAGTTTCTTTCACCCAACAAGTTGCTCGCTCGGGCAAAACATATCCTAGTTGAAAGGGTTCTCACCCCCTATGAGGAAGACTTTTCTCTACCCCTCAACCGATGTGGGACTTTGTAGGTCCCAATACGGGTCGTCAGACTACAATTGTTTCTTGTTTCAGATGCTGTAACGAGTGCGGAATCCACGTTGAGAGAGAGAGAGTTCTGGAGTGCTTATTATTTGTATAAATCTGTACCGAAACTCTGTCGAAGTATACACACGGAATCGTTAATCGATGAATCTTTATTGTGTAAAACAATCTCTTGCTCGGTTTGTGTCGTTACACTCTTTCTCTAGCTCTTTCAAAATGTGAGAACCAATCCATGTTATATCACCTTCCGATCCCTTTCGGTGCTATCATTGAACCTTTACATGTTATATCACTTCGTATCGCAATTGTTTCTCCTTTCGATCGAGTATCACTGCAAGTTTCTCAACATAACTAAGCTTATCGTCTATCTTGATATCAATAAGTGGCACATATGTCTTTTCGTCTGCCAAACACCTTCTTAAATGTGATACATGAAAGGTGGGATGAATTTCACTTAGCTCCTCTGGTAACTCAAACCTATAGGCAACTCCTACTTTAGATGTTTTCTTGAATGGTCATTCTCTAATCATTATCATTTCATTATCATTTCATTACATGAAAGGTGAAACCAACTGCTTGTCTTACAATCTTTATCGCCAGTCATTCTCTAATCATTATCATTTCATTCCAATAAGCTCAAGCTAAATATATAAAACCAAGTTTATTATTTAGAAATAAGATACCATTGGTGATGGTCTAATAAGTTAATGCTTCATAATAACTCAAATAGCAACAACTCATGGGGTAAAAGGTAAACCACTTGCATCAATGAGTAACAAGATCACACAATTAGCTTAAAAATATAAAGAAAGATACAAATCCCATTAGATCAAAGACGAAATAATACGGCCATGTGCTCCGTAACAATATTAATAATCGACTGGGTCATTTTCGAACCACTGGCCTGCACCAACGCCTCACGAGCCAAGACCAATGTGCCCGAAATGCTAACCAGGAACGTTAGAGCCTTAGCCACAGCCCGAGCTTGCTTCTCGGCCTCTTTCTTGATCCGAACACTCGGTACATTGTCATAGACCTTGTTTAATTCAGCCACCGTCTGTCTCAACATCGACTGCCCACTCATATTCCCAAGTGATCTACCGATCCCGTTAAACAATTTCACGGTCTCCTCATCTCGCAAATCACCTTGTATGATCTTCAGTTCGCGTAGCACCTTCACGTCGTTAGCGGTGTCAATAATCCCGCACATGAAATCTACGTACTCCATGAGTTCGAGACCAAACCCGCCCATGAAACTGTTTTTCGCCATTAGTTTCTCGTAGGCCATCAAGTTTCTTAGTATGACCTCCGAATCATAATTCAGAGTAATGACAGGGAGACAACATGTTCCATTAGCAAAGCTTATGTTTCTGATCCCTTCTTCGCACGTCGACAAAGCGAACTTCACTCCGGCTATATCGCCGAGTTCTGAAACCGAAGGCACCATGATTTCTTGAATCATTTTTTCTTTATCGGTTTCGTATAGAAGCTTTATGATAGATTCGATGATTCCGAGAAAAGGTTTAACGCCCGGAATCAATCCGGCCGCTTTGATTACTGCTTCCAGTAACTCTTCAGCGGCCGACTTCACAACTGGAATACTTCCAGGTTTTGAGAAAGCGACATCTCTTGAAACCTCATTGTTGACGATGGAATGATACATATAATCAAGAAGATGGTTAACACGATCGAATTCCATCGTCTCTTTCGATAGAAGAAACGGAGAGTTTGACTCTGCGAAATACCGAAACTTAGATTCCCATAATTCTTCAACATGTTCACCATTAGCAGAAAGGGCCTTTTCAATCTCCTTCAGCACGATCATAGGAATCTGGTTTTCCAACATGATCAGATCCTTTTCATCAATCGCCAAACCTTTATCTAAATACACGCGAAGTTGATCAAGCAAAAGCAGGCCATCAATCGCGAAAAGCCAAGCAAACGCATCCGCATCTGTTTCAGGGAATGAATCATAGCAAGGAGAAACTACAGGGATGATGTTTTTGATTCTTTCAGCAACTTGGTCTTCCAGATCAGGAATCTGGTACGGTTTTATTACCCGTTTGACCGCGGTGAGCTTGTTTTGTTGCATGTTGGAATATAGTTCGGTCCGAAAATGGTGTTTCGGACCAAGCCCGATTTTTTGAGGAGCATACGCTTCGGGCTTTTCATCTTTAAGGATTTGTGGAACTGAAAATATGGAAAGCGGTGGTGTGTCTATGGGAACTGAAAGTTGGATTTTTAAGGTTTTTCTCATTTGATCTACCCATGGTTGGTCGCCGGAGGTTGGAGCAACAAAGGGGTTTATTGAAGCCATTTGAGTTTTGATCTTTGCTAATATCTTTGTTTTGACTTTAAATGGGCTTTGATTGGTTCAGCTTTCAGCCAATATTAATTAACATGTGAATTATAAATTAATATACATCATATGATACCCAAAACACACGTAGTTGTTACAAACTTAAAATAATAATAATAATAATAATAATAATAATAATAATAATAATAATAATAATAATAATAATAATAATACTTTGGTTGTTTGATGCTTATGCCACTCTAGTAATTATATTAAATTGAAGTTTGCTAATTAGTACAAAGTTGGAGTTGGATTATAAGAAATATTGCCCTTGCCTACTACATCTGGGGTTAATTTATACTAGTCCTCTAGCCAAAGCACTGCCATATACACAATATTAATGACAAGAAGTTCCAATATATGGATTCTGTGTTTTGATTAAACCAGGTAAAGGAACACGCGAGTGTGTATTTTTGCAGCAAGTTTTTCCGAGCTAATCAGTTATATCTAAACTTGATAGACTCAGATAAACTAACCATCACTAATGCTCTAGTGGTGTCCACGGGTATTTAAGTTCCATCTATGGTGGGCCCGGGTGAGTTTTCCCCTCCAAGTCTCAAGTTCGAGTCTGGGTGATAGAGGTTTCTCATTGAGGGGTTTAATTGGGGATCTATTGGGCGAGGGGGCTCTCTAGCGCGGACCCGGTTAAGACAACGTATGCTAGACCTCCCGACATTCGCGAATAATTCACACCTTTCAAAAAAAAAAAAAAAAAAAGATAAACTTAGTATTTAATTAAATACTATAGCACTTGTAATTTTTTATAGTAGGTTAACGTACACATTAATACTTGTAATTGAATAATCATGAATCTTAATCAGCAAGTGTCATTATTATGAAAACAATTGGATTATTTAAAACCAAAACCACATGGTTGTTAGAGAAATATAAAAAATTATGAACGGTATAGATCGAAATCAGTGATAAAGATATAGCAATAAAATATGCTCATCTATATCTACACTACTATATAAAACTAGTTCTATACCCGTCCGGTGGACGGGATTTTTTATATGACAAGGCTTAAAGGTGTGGGTTCGGGAAACCTCAAAATGAAATGAAATATTAGTCTTGTATAACGTTACTTATTTAAAAAACAATAAAAGCTATTTTTTCGAATAAAAGCTAAGTACTTGATAGTTAAAATATGTTTTGCTTTTAAATTAATTTATTAAAAAAACTATTTAAAATATGTTTTGCTTTTAAATTAATCCTCCTATACTAATAAATAAAAATCATTTTTTGACACGTGTAACTCTCTTGTACCTTCTTATCTTTATTTTTCTACTTCTCTCTCATATTAAATATAATAATATTAAACAATAATTCAACTGCCATCGCATGTCTATTCAATTAAAGCATGTCAACTATGGTTCTCCTTTCCATTTTCTAAGAAATCTTTTCGTCTTTTCTTTAGACAAAGATAAATTAAAATAAATAAGAGGATAGTTGTTAGGGTCATGACCACAACATTAAGGTAGTGGTTTTGGATAGTGGATTAAAGGTGTGTGTGACATGCCGCTGACGTAGAGGGTCATAGTGGTCTTGAGGGTCATGACCACACCTTATAACCTAATATAATAAGTAAATAGCACGTCAAAGTTGATTTTTTAACTATTTTATTATTACTTCAAATATAAACTTACATTTATTCAACCCGAGTTCTAACCTAGTTTATTAAGAAAACAAAACAAAGGGTCAAGAAACGTTCGGTACATGGGGCATGTTTGGGATTCCTTCTCAAAACAACTTATTACTTATATTTCACTATTCAAGAAGTTAATAAGTCAGGATTTCCTGACTTATTGACTTCTACACTCACATCAAAAGAAATCCCAAACACTCAAAAAGTCATTTTTTACTATTCAATAAGTTAATAAGTCAATAAGTTGAAAGAATAAGGAATCCCAAACACCCACATGGACCACCCAAATTAACAATTGGATCATATATAAGCACTTCAAAAACCTAACCCTAAATAATAATTCAGCCACCTCTCCCCTTTCTCATTTTAGTTCGATGAAAGCAAGATTGTAAATTGTTGATACATGTATGTGGACGCGACTCGACTCGACGAGACTTGGTCCGGTTCGACCCGGTTAGGTTCGGCTCAAGCCCGACGTCACGACATTCCTCCGTCGTGCGTCCCAGAGTTCGACATGCGAAGCACGGAGAGCCGAGAACATTTCCCGCTTGACACATCATCATGACATCATCATGATGATGTCATGATGATGTCATCTTGACTAAACTTCACATTTTGCATATTTGAAGTTACAGAATGTACGTGCATGCATATTATGGCCAATCAACTACTTTGGGCCAGAAAACTTCACTGCTGGGCCAAAGCCCAAAGATGGCGAAACAGGAATCATGTCGACGAAACAGCTCAGTTTCGTCGACCTTGAATGTGATTCGTTGACTGCCTCAGTTTCGCCAATGATGTTGTGATTCGCCAAGGTCTGATTCGCCAAAGATCTGTTTCGTGGTACTGGTGCTATAAATAGACAGTCTCAAGTCTGAAAATGTAAGACACAAGAACAGAGCACACACACACGAGAGTTAGAGAGAGTTTGCAGAATAGATTTGTAAACCTTGTGCTTGTAACCGAACCTTTCATTCGTATTAATACAGTGGTGTTAAACGGTGAACTTTGTGTGTCGTGTATTTTGCGTGTTCTATCTCGGTTTGCATCTCCGGTTGGATTCCGCACAACCGGGTGTGTTTGACAACAAGGATTAGGCGACTAGATCCTCCCCTAGCCGGACCTACAAGTGGTATCAGAGCCTTGGCTCTTCTCCTTGTTAAAACCGAGTGTGTTCTTGGTTTGTTTTCGGGTGTTAAAGTTCATATTTTTCTGGAAACAACTTAAAATCTGGTTAAAATCTTGTTATTTTGCTTTTTGTTTGACTAAAAACCTTGTTATTTTTCATGTTTACATGTTAGTTATGGGTTTTTGTTACACACTTTAGCAAAATATTGTGTTCGGAGAGTTTCGGTTCACCGGAAAACTTATTTTTCTGGGTGGTGTTCTTGAAATCTTCATTGTGTTCTTCAAAAGTAACACTTTTTGATCCTAAAAATTTAAGTGATAAGGTGTTTGTGTCTTTGAAAATTGTAATCTGATTAAAATATTGTAAGTCATCATTTGGTTGGTAATTTGGTAATGGTGTAGCCGAAAGCATGTTTGCGTGTGTCAGGTTAAGATAAAAGTCAAAAGTTTACCAACTCTGACAACTTTCTTGGCGAAACAAACACTCAACGAAACAGAGAAACAGAATCTTTGGCGAAACAAAACTCTATAAATCTTGGCGAAACAGAATATTCAACGAAACACATTTGTATTTCGTCAAAGTCAAAATTTCCAATCCATTTCGTCAAAATTGGAAGCCCAAAAGGCCCACCTATTTCGCCAAACTTGAAGCCCACATGGTATCTATTTCATCAAAATAAATTGACTAGGTGTTTGGGCTCTGTGTTTCGTTTACTTTCAAAACCCAAAAGTGAAATTCTTTTTCATCACTAAAAGGGCCCAAGTAACTAACCTGTTTCGCCATTTCATTTGAGTCAAAATTGTAAGGCCTGTTTCGCCAAACATTTAACTGGGCCAGTTTCGTCTTTTATAAAACCCAGTTTAACAAACCTGTTTCGTCAACATTCTGTTTCGTCGTGAAAGTTGTAATTTTTAAACAGAACGTTTGCACTAGTTGTTTAACTGTTTGTGTGTTTCAGGTATTTCGATCAAGGATCCTTCGGCTGGTTGTTATCATTCGAAATTTTAACATAGTTTGTGAAAATTTAAAAAAAAAAAAAAAAAAAAAAAAAAAAAAAAAAATCAAAAATCAATTTTCACTTATTATATTAATTTTTATAAAATGGGAACAAACGGTCAGTGGGATCCAACTGCGTGGACTAAAATAACTTCGACTCCACAATCATCAGCTACACAACCTGAGCCAGAGTTCGACAAAAATGCATTCTTGCGAGCTATTGCCCCAACTCAACCCCAATTTGATCCAAGTGCCTATTTTTGGAAACCACCTCAAGCCCAACCTCAACAAGGCAACCAAAATCCTTTCATAAATCAAACAAGTACATCCACGTCCAACTCAAATAAAGCCGATGATGGGTGTGACTGGTCTGTACAATGTGGAGGTGGAAATCAAGGAGGAACTGCGTTTTATGCTGAAGTTGTAAAGGATTTAAAGCACTCCAGTGGTGGAGAATCTTCCACCAATGGTGATGCATCTTCTGGAGATGAAGACAGTTCTGGTTATAGTGGAAGCTCAGATGAAGAATCTTCCACTTCAGGCAATGATCATGTGGATGAGACATCAAGTGCGTCAGTCGATGCAAATATTGATGAGCTTTTGGGAGAAGCTGCAGCAGGAACTGAAAGAAGATCTAATTTGGTGGATCAAGTTGCTTATACTTCGTCTTCTCTCCATTCAGCCTTTATGGCTAATGTCGACAGTTCATCAGGTCAGGTATGTGTCGACGAACCCACTGTAGTTAGCTGTGAAAAGTGTGATGCTTTAAATGTTAAATATGCAGAAAAGGAAAGTCAGTTTGAAATCACACACAAACACAATCAACAATTGATTGTAGATCTTGCTAAAGCAATTGAAGCTAACTTGTTTTTAACCAGAAATGAAAAGGAATTTAAAACAACAATTGCGTCTTTAAGACATGACGTTTCAGAATTACAAAGGGCTGTTTTGAGAAAACAACATGCTAACAATGACTTAATTGACACAATTGAAAAGCAAATGGTAGAGTTAGCAACAGCTCGATGTGAATGTGAGACAATTAAGCAGAAATTGGAAAGCTATTCCAATTCCCGCTATGTTTTGGATCACATTATTGACGTTCAAAAGAAAAAGGGGGATAGGAAGTGTAATGGATTCAAATCATGTCCTCCCCCAATGAATCACAATTACTCCAAATTGCCTGATGACGAGGATATGCCCCGTTTTGAACCTACTGTGCCACTCAATCTAGATGATTTTGCAGCAGGCCTCGGGTTCACAACTGGTACATCATCCTCAAGTCAATCTGAGTCTGAGAATGTGACAGATTCATCGTGTGTTAAGGAACAGAGTCCTCCCACTGTTGAGGATACTGATTCTTCGGATGATGAATCTGATTCATCGGATGATGAGTCTGTAAAAATTGTGAATCAACAGTCTAACTCGGTTACAACAGATATTCCAATCGAGAATCACATCTTATGTGATCCACCAGTGGAACCGAGTAAGACTGAAATGTCAAAAGGAATGGAGTCCCTTGTCTCTAGTTGTGAAGGGAATAACTTGTTGTACACGCTCAAAGGAGATGACAAAATCTACTCTAACAAAGATTTTCCAATTAAAAATGTAAATCAAGATTTAATTGAGCAAATTTTTGAAGGATGTATTGAAAAGTTTTTGGGGAACAAAAGTGGCAAAGTTACCGTCACTCAATGTGATCCAATTCCGTGTGAACAAATTAGAAAACAATACGGAAACCAAAAACAACCAGTTGAGCGAAAACAACAAGTGAACTCCGGGAAAGGTAAGGTACAGGGAAAGAAAGCTCAGAACAAGAATGTTCAAGCGCCTAAAGTTCAACAGCAAAAGGTGCAAAACAAAAGAGCTCCTGTTAAGAAAAGAGAACAGAAAGTGAACTTTGTTGGATCCAAGGGTACAGATAAACTTGAAACATTTCAGGATAAATCTAACGTTGATTTTGTAAAACAAGTTAGAATTTTAAAACGAAATGATCAGAATAATTACACCCAACACACCAACGGATGTGATTTAGGCACAAGTACATCTAGATCACAAAGTTCATTGTCTGGTTCTCCGTCTGGTCATCAACATGTTTCTCCGAGGTTTGTAGAGCGGAGAATGTGTTTTGAGTGTGGCACAATTGGGCATATTGTAAGATACTGCCCATACCTGCAAAAGTTGAAGGCTCCCCAAGAAACCAATTACCAAAAACGATCAGTTTCCCTGAAACAAGACCCACGTGTCTTGAAAGAAAGGGAAAAGAAGTTGAAACAAAAGAATCAAAAGGTAATTGAGAAGGCCTTAAAATCAGAGGTCAAAGAAGAAAAACCTGTTCAAGCAAAACCTAAAACTGTAAAACCAGTAAATGCTAAAACAATAAATTCAAATGCTGGTAAAGGACAAACAGCTTGGAAACCAAAACAGGTAATTCAATCAGGGGGAGCACCGCAGGTTCTGTTTCCTAATCATCAGGAGATTGAGATCACTTTCCTTGATGATCAAGGACGACCCAAGTCCACAAAGGCTTGGGTCCCCCTCTCCGTCTAATCTTTGAATGAGTGTGTAGGATATTCCAGGAGGAACTTTCGACAGTCGTAAGATTGTTGATAGTGGAGTGTCCATGCACAAAATAGGCGACAGAAGAAATTGTTGCCTTTGATGGAGAGAAGAGAAGAAAAGGAAAAGAGAAACAGAAGTGTCTGTTGAATGAGTTTAAAAAGCTTCGACAAAAATGCAAAGCCTTTTACAATCAAGCTGTGATCGGGTTCCCCAGGGTAGATTCAAATCAAAATGTACGCACCTGCAGCACGTTTGAGGTTCAAAATCAACAAGTTGAACGTGCAGTGTACATTTCTTCGTGGTGTGTTTGAAGAAAAAGGTGTTTGTTGAACAAACCAACCGGGTGTGCGGATGCCTTGGCATGGGTTGAACAACCGCACACTACTTCTGAAAGAGAAAGACAAAAACCTTCGCTGGTGAAATGTGGAAGACCAGCCGGACCCAAAGGTTCTTGATCTTGTTGCTGTCAAGAGACTTCTCAGTAGCTACAAAGAATCGACTTCGAAATCCACACCGGGTGGATATCCAGTTTGGGAGAGCACTCAGATTCCTGGCAATGCACGAAGCAGTTGCAGGATACGGTTTTAAAATTTCTAATCTCTCCTTTACTTGTCGTTATTTAAGCTACTTTATAAATTGTTATCCTCTCGCAGCACTCTTTGGCCAGACAATGCTGTCATGGTCCGCACCGCAAACCGACATGCCAACTGATTTTTCCAAAATTCGATAAATCTTTTCTGATTAAAAATTAATTTTGGTAAACGGCATTGAGGTAAAACACGAGTTAACCAACATCGGAAAGTCATTTTTGTAAATACCTTTGTGTTTTTAAATTTTGTCTTAGTTTGTTGATTTTAGGGGGAGTAAATCCAAAATTTGAAAAACCAAAAACATCGAAAAATTTCAAAAGCACAAAAACAATAGAAAATCAAAAATGAGTTTCCTGACGAGAAAAAGAGAAAATGATAGTACATCAGTGGTCTGTCTAAACCTCTTTAAACCTTAAATGAAAAACGATAAGCAGCTCTATATAAGATGTATCGGTAGGCTCACAATCATTTTAAAGTGTGCAGGGTGATATAAACTTAAAATCGACTGAAGACTGGGTGGGAACCATTCATTGGCATATGGTCTTAGTACCGAAATTTCGTTTGAGAGATTGCCGAGGTTCTGAGATATTCGGTCTTTATGCTGCTTATCATCTGGGTATCATGGTTGTATCTTTTACCGAAAAATAACGGGGACGCAAGTCTAGATCTTCCATGATACTATACATACGTGTACATACTGCATACGACCTCAAAATAAGTGATAATATATCACATTTATCCGGGAGTCAAGTTCGTCTCTCTGCTGTACGAAAGTACTGACCTGTTCACGGACTTGCTCCTGTGCCCTCATGCATATGAAAATCAAGTTCCTCATCAATAAGTGATTCTATCACATAGGGCTTGTTTTCAAAATCAAAATAAGTGAGAATCTCACATCATATACGGTCAAACAGATGATAATCGGTATACTCACCGGTAAGATGAACCCTCGTGCATACCTTGATACGGGAATGTGTCGTGATGTGGATGAACACCGGTCTGTAAGTATAAATCATACCTTAACGTATCCCCTCGCCATGATTACAAATGATAAGTTGAGCTTATGTGGACAACAATACCGATAATCGTTATAGGATGCTTATCTTAATGTTAACTAAAAGAACAACAAGAGCGTTTTGACTTGACCGTACACTGATATGATTCTCTTACCCTCGAAACTCGCAAAAAGAATGTCTGTAGATATTTATTTACTGTTTTCAGTTTATGCATCTTTGTATATATTTATTTATTGCTTTCCGTCTTTACATTTGAAAAATGAAAAATTTCAAAAAGATTTTAGGTGTGTTTTAATATAAACTTTATAAAATCCAAAAAGATTTTGATTCTAGTTTATTTTTGATTGACTGATGTTGGAACTCGAGTCTATCCTACCCAAAATCCTGATCGTAAGCCGGAAAACAATTGCATCTTCATAAATGGTCGAAGTTAACACATTTTGAAAGTTAAAGAATTAAAATTGAATATTTTTCTAAACTTTCAGAATATTGTCGGACGGTGTTTGATTAAATGATAGTCACACGTGTGTCGTTTGTTTATGTTTACTATATTCCAAGCAGTTGTTCTCATTACGCGTTTAGATTTCTTGCATGTGCAGATTCTAAAGGCAAGGAGAACATGGTCGATGACAAGCCTCGGAATGAAGACACAACGTGAAGGCACTCAAATGATGAAGATGATCGAGTTGCCGCTGGCCATCATCAACACCACAAGGATCTCAAGTTGTAAAGATCAAGACATTCACGAGCATAACTCAAAGGGGAGCTTATGTTAAGGGGGAGTTTGTCAACACCCTTCCTACATAAAACGGGGAGTTTGTTGATACACTTTCTGCTTTCAAGACGTGAAGACTTTGAAGATCCTCCGACATAGAAGACATGAAAGGCGAATCTCGCGAGTAGCGTCCAAGGGGGAGTTTGTTGATACATGTATGTGGACGCGACTCGACTCGACGAGACTTGGTCCGGTTCGACCCGGTTAGGTTCGGCTCAAGCCCGACGTCACGACATTCCTCCGTCGTGCGTCCCAGAGTTCGACATGCGAAGCACGGAGAGCCGAGAACATTTCCCGCTTGACACATCATCATGACATCATCATGATGATGTCATGATGATGTCATCTTGACTAAACTTCACATTTTGCATATTTGAAGTTACAGAATGTACGTGCATGCATATTATGGCCAATCAACTACTTTGGGCCAGAAAACTTCACTGCTGGGCCAAAGCCCAAAGATGGCGAAACAGGAATCATGTCGACGAAACAGCTCAGTTTCGTCGACCTTGAATGTGATTCGTTGACTGCCTCAGTTTCGCCAATGATGTTGTGATTCGCCAAGGTCTGATTCGCCAAAGATCTGTTTCGTGGTACTGGTGCTATAAATAGACAGTCTCAAGTCTGAAAATGTAAGACACAAGAACAGAGCACACACACACGAGAGTTAGAGAGAGTTTGCAGAATAGATTTGTAAACCTTGTGCTTGTAACCGAACCTTTCATTCGTATTAATACAGTGGTGTTAAACGGTGAACTTTGTGTGTCGTGTATTTTGCGTGTTCTATCTCGGTTTGCATCTCCGGTTGGATTCCGCACAACCGGGTGTGTTTGACAACAAGGATTAGGCGACTAGATCCTCCCCTAGCCGGACCTACATAAATCTAGTGCGATCCAATTCGTTCTTTATTCTCCGATCATGATTGGATATTCTAGATACTTCGGTCCGATGATCTCCTTTTCAGACATTTTTATCAAATCATTGTTCATCTAGTCCGATCAGATTTGTTCTTTGTTCGTGTCCGATCAAGGTTTGATGTTCTATAAACCTCATCAGTACGTTTTGGTGGTTATAAGTGTTATTCAGAAAAATGAAAATGCAAATTGTTTATACTTTCTAGTATAGGATTTTTGAGAGTTTCCTACACATTTTCTCATATTGTTGTTGGTAAATGTTGGTAATTTTTGGTTTTATAACTATAAATTGCTAGTGTTTTATACAGATACTATAATTAGCCTAGAATCTATACATTTAGACGTTGATTTTGTGATGATTTTTGTCATACCTTGAAGAAGATGAAGCAACTGTTTGACACTTTGACCCTATGACTAGAATTAGTATCCAGATTATTGTTGATGAATGCCTTCCAATGTGCTGAGTTTTATTTGGAACTCCTTATAAATGGTTTTCTGATTCTGTTTTTTTTTTGTATTATGTATTTATCTTATCAGTTCATTTATAAAAAATATCTTATAAGTCTTATATGGGATTTTTTTGCTTAGTTAATATGACACCGAGGCATAGTTATTAAAAGCTTTAGGCGCACTCATGGCGCAAAAACAGCGAGGGCCCAAGAAAAAAAAAAGAGTGCACAATGAAAAAAAATTAAAGATATTTTATGTATTAGAAAAGCAATACTATTCTTCAAATAAAATAAACAAAAGCTATTTATATAACATTTAATATCATCTATTTATTAGTGTTTGAATCATCACCTAAAGATTTGGCCGGAAACTCTCCGGAATCTAGGAATCTCGCCGTAATTTGTGTTTGAATCATCACCTAAAGAATTAAAGCGCAATTGCCTCGCTTAGCTTGGAAAATGGGCCTAGGCGCAAGAGGCGATGGCTTTTAATAACTATGCATTGAGGTATCTATTGGATCAAACATTGAATTAAGCTATGAATTTCAAGGTACATATTTTATTGTATCTTACAAAATTAATTTATTTTCAGTTTCCTGTTGCATAAACTCATCTTTTAGTGGGCTAAAGAGATGGACAGGCACTATTGATAACTGATTGGGCTTGTAAAGGGATTGGGATAGTGCAAGTTCATTGGAATCTTATGGCACAGTACTTGTGTTTATTGTGTCGTGTGCTTCTATGGTTTTCTAAAATTTAAAGATATCAATCTTTTAAAAACCCTTACTTTTATTTATTAGATCTTTATTTAAACTATTCTACTCTATATTGATGGAAGTAATTTTTTATTCAGGTGCATAAACCCAATATTTAGTGGGCTAGACATATGCACTTAGGTTTACAATAAGCGAATGGGCTGGATAATGTGATGGACTAGATTTGACCGTGTAAAGGGATTTGTCTACTGGACTACCGAGCCAGGTATGAACCTTTCATTTATTTTTTATTTATAAATTGATTTGTATTTTGCTTTCGGGTCGGAAAATTTGGATTGAACCGAAAACGGTTTTTAAAATTAAACTGAAAATTTGTTTCCAGATTTGAGTCTTGTGGTAAAGTATTATTAAACAAAGTAAGATTTTTCATCAACATGTTTACGGATTAGGATTATTTTAAGATGGTTATTAATCTTTTAAGAAGTATCTATTTTTTTAAACAAATTTAAATAAGCATTAAGATACCTACTAACAGCTTGCTAACATAATTAATGCTCTAGGAAGGATAAAACAAAAACGAATAAAAAAGGAACAAAAAAGGAACAATAGGTAAAGAGAATCTTACAGATCTTCAAATCCCTGTAAATTTTCTATGTAAAGTCAAGCATTAGAAGTCGTCAGCGTATTTAAAATAGCTTTGAACACAACAAAAGAGGTGTTGGTACCTTGTATGCGAATGTAAAGATTCTAGTATGGCACACAAGTTATATCTAAAGTACTCAATATAGCGGTTATATAACTCACCTGCTTTTTTCTAATTAATAGGAAGATTTTTTTTTTTTTGCTACAAAGGTTTATTTATATCAGATTACGATAATTTATGAAAACAGATTTGATATTACGTTGATGTATAAATAATAAATATATAAAAATAATGTATTTCTAAGTATGTGTGTAACATGCCTAAGTATGCCCTAACAACATATCGCCTCTTCACTGATTTCATGAAGAAGTTTTGATGGGTAGGGACTGAAATACCTTTGCACATTGCATAAACTTCACTGAAATGAGGGGTCTAATTTCAATATTGTCCTCATCTTGCTGCATTTTGGCAAATGTTTTAACATAATTACGTTTAATAAATATTTGTGGGAAAAAAAGATAAGTGAATTTAAGTTTACCAGCTTGTGGTTTATTGACTCTTCACTATTTCTTCGATCTTCATTCGCAAAACATGTTGTGTAGTCATTTAAATCTATTTCATCTTAAATGAAAGGGGAGAGTAAGTATACAAATATGAATCTTTATTTAGAATTTGCTAATTTAAATATTTACTTACAAGTGGTACACTGCATTGATTCTCTTTCTCTTCTCTGATGATTTGGTCACTGCCAAACATTGGGTTCATAATTTCATATTTTTCAAAGTTAACTACCGGTGCATAGGTGAAAAATGAAACAAATTAGTTGCAAGCAGAAGTTTCTATTATAAAACTTACGTTGGGCTGCTGCTTCTTTTAGATGTTAAGCTTCATGACAATGTTTGCAGGTTTTGATAGCAGAAAGGAGTAGCCTTATTTGCGTGTATGTGACAGCAGAAGGTAAAAAAATTCATGTGGGACTCAGCTTTAAATACATGTTTATATGCGGCAGTTGTTGCCATGTGCCCCACGTTGGATGTAATAACTGTCAACAGTTTCCATTGTTTTTGGAGATTTTAAAGGATGTAATAACTGTCTGACAGTTTCCATTTTTTTGGAGTTTTTTAAAATGGTCGAGAGGGAAGTGAAAATTTTTAAAATGGTGTTTTTACGAAAAAAAATTCTATCAGGTAAATACACTAAAAAAATTGTTTTAGTTTCATATATTTGAAAGATTGTTTGTTTGCATTCCGATGTGTTTTTTTTTCATGTAGTAGAAATTAACGATGCTATTTTGTTCTTACTAACTCTTGTATACAGGGTGTTGGGCAGGCTATGGTTGTCACAGTAAAGGCGATATAGTTTAAGTTTGGTTTCTATCGCACAATTGTAAATGATCAGTGAAACCGTTTATAACTGCACAATTGTGTAAACCGTTTATAACTGCACATTTGTGTAAGTTATTTATTTTTATTTTTTTTTGTAGTTAGATCGTGGGCAACATGATATCCGGAAAGTCAACATCCTAATCTTAAGTAACTGCTGCTTCTAGAAGCATTTCTCTATTTTTAAGGGCTGAGATTTGATCTCAGCTTGATCTAATGGCTGAAATTTCTTTTTGTTCCCATTGACTTTAATGGGAACATATGAATATATAATTGTTCAAGTACAACCAGCTATAACGTAACAAAAGTCATTATCTAGTCACGTAGTCTGGATGTACCTAGTACCTACTATTACTAAACAAATGTAGAATGTAGAATTGTATATATAATTCAATTTCGGATCAAAGGGTTAAGTATGTTTATCTTGAAGCAATCTACTTTAAATCTTTAATCATGCACGTGAAGGGTTGACGAAATATAAAGTCATAGGGTTAAGCTTCTATCATTTTTTTTCTTGGAACCAATTCTGGGAATATACTATGGCTTCTTTTTAAGTTTTAGCCTATTTTTTAGCCCAAACTATGGTGAGAAGCCAGGACTAGATCAAATCAGCAAAACCCAAATCGTAATTAATAGATATGCCTCCAGTTTCCGTATATGAAATTCCCTAAAACCTCAAAGCTGAAAAGCTTAAAGCATACGTCCTTCAATGGGTAGGGTTCTGGCCGAATCGCCATTTTTCAGTTTTCAGTATTTATCCAATAAGATCATGATTTAACCATAAAACAAGAAAATAAGTCAAGAACAAAGAAAATTGGGTGTGCCTAATAACTGAATTTATTTTATTAATCTATAACCACTAATTTTTTCACAACTTTCGCAACCCTGATCTTAAACTAATATGTCTAACAATTTACATGTTTTAGTTCTAACAAAAACATAAACTAACTCTAAATATGTTGGCCCTAATCTATCTTTTCAACTTGATATGAATTCGAAAAATAGAGAAACAAGAATTGAATAATCAAATCTTTCATTGATTGATAAAGTGTGATGAAACAAACAATAAAATGCATAGCCCTATGTTGTGTACCCGAGCCCGTGCAACCATCAAGAGAAGCCCATGCAACAACCTAGAAGGCGTGAAGGCCCATGCAACCTGCTGGGTTTGTCAAGTGATTTTAATGTTATTTTTAGGAGTTGTTATTTGCTTTTTAAGTAATTGTGAGTGGCAAGAATAAAGGAGATTGTGGGCAATGCCTGAGCTCCATGTCGTATGTTTTCCCAATTCTTAGGAGAGTATGGTTTAGTAGGTTTCCATTTGTACCTCTTTATAAGAGGAGTTATTTTGTTTTGGAATATTAAGCAGAAAATTGTCCCAATCTTTCCTCTCAGATTCTTCTAATTCTTTCTTCCTCAATCTCTAAATCGCTAACCGATCGGACCACCACAAGTGGTATCAGAGCGGTAGTGATCTCCATGGATACCCGAAAGAAAACTACCGAGCAGTTCCAGCAAGAAACCCAAGATACCTTAGCCAAATTCAATACCATGTTCGAAAAACTCATGGGAGATGTCCAAACCCTTCAGGCGACAGTCGATACCAAACAGGATAAAGCCGCCCCTGGTGCCTCCGGATTTGGTGGTGGTGTCGTCGCACACACCGGTGCCGGCCACAAACCTTACCTCAAACTTCACTTTCCCCGTTTTAGTGGTGATGACCCGACGTCTTGGCTTTATCAAGCTGAGCAATATTTCGATTTTCAGAAAGTTCCGGAAGCTGAGCAAGCCCATCTCGCTGCCCTCCACCTTGACGACATTGCTCTCCAGTGGCACAAATGGTATACAAAGCCCCGTGGACCACTCACTTGGGCTGAGTTTACTACAGCTCTTCTAAACCGATTTGGTCCCACAGATTTTGAAGATCCGTCGGAAGCCCTATCTTGTCTTAAACAGACGAGCACCGTTCCAGCCTACCAGGAAGCGTTCGAGCGGATTTCACATCGGATAGATGGGTTGCCAGATGTATTCCTTCTTGGCAGTTTTATTGGCGGTTTGAAGGATGATGTACGACTGGAGGTGAAAATTAAGAAACCACGCAGTTTATCGGAAGCCATCGGAATTGCTCGCCTGGTTGAAGATAAATTAAACCTACAGAAGAAGCCTACCTCTTACCCTAAATCCTTTGGGCCCACACCAACATCCAAACCAAACCCTACTGTTGGCCTATTAGGCCCACCCCCAATTAACCGACAACCTTTTTCCAACCCTACCCCGGTTCATCGGATCTCCAATGCTAAAGCGCGAGAGCGCCGTGAGAAGGGCTTATGCTATTACTGTGATGAGCGTTATGCCCCTGGCCACAAATGCAGCAAGCCGCGGTTTTTTATGATCCAGGATATTGCCGAGGTCGACGACGATCCGCCGATACACCGGCAGAAATCTCTTTTCATGCTATCACGGGGGCTCCCACTCCCCAGACCCTACGCCTTCAGGGAAAAAACAAGAATAAAGAAGTGGTCGTTTTGGTCAACGGTGGCAGCACACACAATTTCATTGATCAGGCTTTGGTGACCCGTTTGGGATTAATAGTTGAAACAGATACGCCGTTTAAGGTGGTCATGGCTAATCGGGAGCATGTGACATGTGCGGGGCGTGTACGAGGGCTGACCATCAATTTACAAGGGTATGTTATATCTACCGATTTTTTTGTTCTCCTGGTTGCGGCTTGTCCAATTGTGCTTGGGGTCCAATGGTTGAAAACACTCGGTCCAGTGGAAATTGATTATGATAAGCTCACTTTGGGGTTCAACCTTGTCGGGTCCTCGCATAAGCTACAGGGGTTAGCAAGCTCTGAGTTGGCTGCCCTTAAGTCGCATGAAGTAGTGGGAATGTGTAGTTCAGCATTGTTGTTACAAATTAGTGTGGTTTCTGCCGAAATCATGTCTGGCCCGTCACCATGTCCAGCCATCCAGCGGGTTTTGGCACAGTTTGCTTCGGCTTTCAGCGAGCCGACGACCTTGCCACCTAAGCTTTTCCATGATCATGGGATTCCCTTAGTGGCTGGTGCTCGTCCGGTAAGTACACGTCCCTACCTGCAACCGTATTTGCAGAAAACAGAAATAGAGAAACAAGTTCGGGAGTTGCTGCAACAAGGATTGATACGACCTAGTCATAGTCCATTTTCTTCACCGGTTCTCCTGGTTAAAAAATCGGATGGGGCATGGCGGTTTTGCATTTATTATCGTTTTTTGAATGATATTACGGTGAAGGACAAGTACCCCATTCCAGTTATAGACGAGTTACTCAACGAGTTACATGGTTCGCAAATTTATTCGAAGTTAGATTTACGTTCCGGGTACCATCAGATTAGAGTTCGGGACGAAGACATTCACACGACGGCTTTTCGAACTCATGAAGGGCATTATGAGTTTGTGGTGATGCCCTTCGGTCTCACCAACGCACCCGCCACATTTCAATGCTTGATGAACGACTTATTTCGCCCGTTTCTTCGTAAGTTCATCTTGGTCTTCTTTGATGATATACTAGTTTACTCTAAAAATTTGGAAGATCATGTGAAGCATCTAGGTATAGTTTTAAGCATTCTAGCCGCCAACCATTTGTTTGCAAAAGAATCTAAGTGTTGTTTTGGGGTCGCACAAATTCAATATCTGGGCCATGTTATTTTGGTTAATGGGGTGGCGATGGAACCCGACAAGGTTCAAGCCGTTTTGTCGTGGCTGACTCCAGCTAATGCCAAAGGAGTCTGTGGGTTCTTAGGCCTCGCGGGGTATTATCGGAAATTTATTAAAGGGTTCGGGGATATTGCAGCTCCACTACATCAGTTGGTGGGAAAGGGGTCTTTTAAATGGAGTATCGAAGCTGAGGAATCTTTCAAAGCATTGAAACTGGCCTTAACCACCACACCAACATTGGGCCTTCCCAATTGGTCATTACCCTTTACGGTTGAATGTGACGCTAGTGGGGTGGGTATTGGGGCCGTCCTTTCGCAATGTGGCCGGCCGCTCGCGTATTTCAGCTCTACGTTGAAAGGGTCGATGCTTGCTTGGTCCAGTTACTAAAAGGAAATGTTGGCGGTAGTAAAAGCGGTTCGCAAGTGGAGGCATTATTTGCTTGGTCGGCCTTTTGTCATTAAAACGGATCATATGAGCCTCAAGTACCTCTTGGAACAGAGGTTAACCACACCGGCTCAAGCTCGGTGGCTACTGAAACTTCTGGGTTTTGATTACACTATTGAATACAAAAGGGGTGTCTCGAACAAAGGGGCCGATGCGTGTCACGGCCCCCGACCCACCCTGGACGGAATCGGAAGTCGCGAACAGCCCGTGGTACCGGTGATTAATTTTATAAAATATTGCAGCGGAAATTTCATCAGGACCGTGAGTTAGGAAAAAAATATCAGAGTTTAGAAACACCGGATTTTTATTTATTAAATAGATGAGATAACCCCATGTTTTACAAAGGTAGCTTTAATAAGATAAATTTGTTTACATAAAACAATATTTCTTAATTTGATTTAATTAATAAAATAAGCCACTTCTTGAAGCCTTTCAGTGTCGTATCCAGCTCTTATTCCAATCTACTGTAATTACCTGAAAAATGTTTGAAAAAGGTTTTGTCTCTGGAAATACTGAGTGAGTTCATTCCGTTTTATAAAATATATTATTATACCTTACAGCATTAAGGTTTTTATATTTATTTATATTTACCCAACTCAATCAGTATTTATCACATGGTGGCAGTTCCAATGTGACAGTAGTCATATCACTCATTGGCTCTGTTGATGCATTTTTAGTGTCTGTAACTAGTCTTGTTTAACGATGTAATTTGTATGGTCTTTTATTAATTATCGAGTCTGTATGTTATGTTGACCAAGTCAGATATCCTCCTATCTACTTGTGTACAACTTATTTGTCTCTTTTGGTATGTAATGTATTATGAACAATGCATGTTGCATTAAAGGTTAGTTTTGTCATTACTATGTTCATATGTTGCTGATTGTTACTGTCTGATAACAGGAACAAACACAACAGTTGCAGTCCTCGACGAATCAGACTTCTGATTCGTCGGAACACTTCATGGCGAAACAGACTTCTGTTTCGTTAAAGGTCATGACGAATCAGACCTTGATTCGTCATGTATTGGGCTGTTCCAGGCCCAATATCTGGCCCATGTTCAGATTCGTCAAACACTTCTGTGTTTCGTCGATATCTGTGGCCCAGGGACTATATAAGCAACACTTTGTGTTCATTTGAACTCAGGGAGATAAGAAACAGACCATAGTAACAAAACTCTGCCAAAATTTAGTCTGAACTGTGTTTGTATCAGTTGTAATAGGTTCTTATCCCGTTAATCAATCGAGTGTGTATCATTGATTAATCCGTTGTTTTTATTGCTATATATGTTTGATTTGGCATAGTTACGTGGATTCCGCACACGTAACCGTGTTTACTATAAACAAGAGATTCGGTTCGTAATCGATCCTCAGATTTCGGGACCTACAAGTGGTATCAGAGCATTGGCTCTTATCCTTGTTTAAAATCAAACTTGTTCGGTTTTTATCAAGTATTTTGTGTGTGTTTTTCTGAAAACTTGTTATTGAAAAATTATATTTTCTGGAAAAATATTCATAAATCTGCTGTTTTAGTGTTGTTTGCTACAGATTTTTATCAAAAACCTAAGTTAGATTGTTTGTTTATGCTTTAAACCGGGTTTTTAGTGAAAATCTAGTGTATTTTCGTGTTTCGGAAATTTATCGGTGATCGGAAAACTCATCGGAAACTTCATGTTCTTGGATGTGTTCTTGAAATATTCATAGGTGTTCTTGTTATAAACTGAGCATTAGATCTGATAAGTTATTTAAAACAAGTGTTGAACTTAAAATAATATTACTTGACTTTTGTGTGTAAAAGTTGATAATTGTCACAGTCTGTTTCGTTGAAAATAAGAAGTAACATACATACTTGTGTCAGGGTTAAATATCTTTGTGTCTCTTCTTATCCTTGACTGATCAGGAGATATTTTAAATATCTAAATCCACTGACTTTTATCCAGTTTTGACGAAACACACAGCCGACGAATCACATCTGTTTCGTCGCAACACCTTTGACGAATCAAACGTCTGTTTCGCCACAACATCTTTGACGAAACAAATTCTGTTTCGCCACGAATCACAATTATCACAAATCTGTTTCGTCGTCATTCATTCAGACGAAACAAACCTGTTTCGTGAACTCTGTTTCGTCGAAAACAGATCTGTTTTAAACAGAAGACTTATATCAGTTTGCTTACTGTTTGTTTTCAAGAAATTTGTGCAGGTACTATCATATATACATCAAATATGAGTTGTACTAGTCCATGGGATTGGAGTATGGATTCTAGACCACGTGAAGATCCGACGTCCGCAGCAGCGTGGGTGAAGAGTGTTTATGGTCAACCAACTATAAGTGCCGGACAATGGGCTTTGGCATCCAATCAGAACCAAAATATTCAAAATCTTCTGATTAGCGAGAGCGAAACGGGTAGTAACAATCGCCCGCCAAAGTTGAATCATATGAACGAGTTTCCATCATGGAAAGGTCGTTTCATTACATATGTTCAAGGTCAAAGCACTGATATGTGGAGGTGTTTCATTACTCCACGCAATGATGCTCTTGAAGTCGCAGCGTCAACGGCCGAAGGTTTTACTAACATGCAGGAAAATGACAAGAAAGCATATGAATTTGAGAAAAAGTCATTTGCTGTTCTTACTCAAGCACTTCATAAAGATATCTATCATCAGTTTTCTTATAGTAAGGACACTAAATCCTTATGGGATTGTTTGGTGACAAGAGGAGAAGGAAACGCAGCTTCCAGAAAGACACGGCATGATTTATTAAAGAAAGAGTTCGAATCGTTCCAGTTCTTGGAAAACGAAACTCTAAATGATATGACCACACGGTTTTATCATTTGATTAGTGAGATGTTTGCCTATACTGTTACTGCAAGTCAAAAGGAAGTTTGTGCACGATTTGCTGATTCTCTACCACCAAAGTGGAGTTCATACATCGAGCTTCTAAAACATACAGGTATTCTAGATGCTGAAACTATAACTATCTATGAATTTGTACAGAAGCTGGAACATAAAAATGATGAAGAAATCCGAAAAGCAAAACGCATTGCTGCTCCTCAGAATGTTGAAATGTATAATGGTGGAGGTTTTGACCCGTCAGCTAGTCTGAGGCAACCAAAGTTACAAACGGCGTTTGTATCTGATACAAACTCTTCTCCGTTTCCTCAACAAACGCAGACTTATTCTGGAGGAGGTTTTATTCCTTTTATACCTCCAGTAAATACTCAACCTCAAGCATATTCAGGAGGAGGTTTTAATCCATCACTACCACCACAACAACAAGTCCAACCACAACAACAACAGGCATATACTGGAGGAGGTTTTATTCCAGAACCACAAGTCCAACCACAACAACAACAGCAAGCTCATTATACCAACAATCCTCCAACTCCAAACCCTAACACAGTCAAAGTTGATACATCAAACCTCTCAAATGTTAGCATTGAAGTAGCAAAGGAACATATGGAACTTATTAATACCATGGTCAGTGCTTACTGCGGTTTGGTCGCAGGTCAAATTGGAAACATCAATTTAACCAACGAAGACTATCTACAAATCAACCGTGATGAAATGGAGTTGATGGACATAAAGTGGGCATTCGCAAGTGCTGTTAGAAGGGCGAAGGACTTTATGGTTCGAACAGGAAGAAGTTCTTTGGAAAGCAAACAAGATACAAAGTACGGTTTTGATAAAGAAGCAGTTACATGCTTCAATTGTGGGGAAAAGGGTCACTTCAAACGTGAGTGCACTCGACCAAGCAGACAAGGCAATCAGAACCCATTCCGTAATCAGACGAGTACTTCAAATGCTAATCAAGACAATCGTGGAAAAGGGATAGTGGCTGTAACCAACACCACTAACCAGAATCAGTCTGGACCATCAAATGAAAGTCGTGCATTAACTGTACAAGCTGATGAAGGGTTTAATTGGTCTTTACAACTTGGGGAAAGTGATCAAGGTAAAGGAGGAACGGCGTGTTATGCTAAGATTATCAATCACATCAAGCACGTTCATAAGGAAGAATTTTCTGATAGTGACGACAGTTCTGGTCATACCGGGAGTTCTGATGAAGAAAGTTCTACTTCGAGTTCTGAATCTGATGTGAGCAAAGAAGCAAGTTCTAATCTTGATGACTTATTGAATGAAGCAGAAGATTTGAAATGTCAGAAATCAGTTCTGATCAAGAAGGCTGAGGTAGTATCTAAAGAAATGGAGAAATTCTTTTCTGAAGACGGATCTTTCTCTTATCAGACTGCCTTCATGACAAATGTCTCAGATTCTACAAGCCAGGTAAAATCTGAAATTCTTATCAACTGTAGAGATTGTGAGTATATGAAAAGTGAATTTGATAGAATAAAGCTTCACTGTGATTCGATTCATATTCACAATCAAAATTTAGTTGTTGAAATGGCTAAATGCAAAGAATCGAATATGGCTTTGATTCGAAACGAAAAAGAATTTAAATCTATGATTGAAATTCAAAAGAAAAATGTTTCCGAAGTGACAAAAACTGTTTATCATAAACAAGTTAGTATAAATGAATACATTAACATTGTTGAGGAAACTAAAAAGGAACTAGCCATTGCCAAATGTGAGCATGATGCAATCAAGCAAAAATTGGAGAGTTACTCTAACTCCCGATTTGTGCTCGATCACATTATTGATGTTCAACAACTAAAGGGAAACAAGAGAGGTGTTGGGTATAAGAAGTGTCCGCCCCCTTTGAGACATGATTATACTTATATGCCTGATGAAGAAGAAATGCCACGGTTTGAATCCAGTGTGCCTCTTAATTATGAGGAAGTAACTACTGGCCTAGGGTTCAAATCGGACAATTCTCAAAGTACAAATTCTGAGCAAAAAGAGTCAACATCTACGAAACAAGGTCCTCCAACCATTGAGGACTATGAGTCGTCGGATGATGAATCTGAATCAGATGTAAGTAAACAGGATAAATCACTTGACAAACTTAAAGGAGTAGAAGTTCCAATTGAGAATCATATACTGTGTGATCCTCCTACCCCTGTTGTTAAATCTGTTGTTCAACAAGTGATAAATCCTGTGTCTACTGTTAAAAGTAATACTGTGTTGTACACTTTGGTTGGTGACTCTAAAATCTATTCAGATAATGATTTTCCAATTAAAAATGTCAATCCTTCATTGATTGATAATGTTTTTGAAAATAACACAAGTAAGTTTGTGGGAAAGTTGATTCCGGGAGTTAATGTGACTCAATGTAATCCACTTCCTAAGACTGAAATTAAAAAGAAATTTGGAAATCAGAAATCACCTTCAAAGCAACAACCTATTGCTTCTAAGGGTAAACAATCAGATCAACGAGCAAAATTGTCAAATGTTTCCAACTCAAAATTTGAAACAAAAGGGGCTCGTTATCAGAAGAAAAACAGCAATGTAAAATTTGTGGAATCAAGGGGTACAGATAAAATTGAGACTTTTGCTAACAAGTCAAACACTGATTTTGTACAAGTCAAAATTTTAAAACGTGATAGTCAAAACAATTACACTCAACATTCAAATGGGTGTGATGAAAAAGCTAGTACCTCGGGTTATACAAATTCGACATCTGATCGTCGATCCAGTTCTCCTAAGTTTGTTGAAAGGAGAACGTGTTTTAAATGTGGAGAGTTTGGGCACATCATCAAAGATTGTGCTAACACTCCGAAAGCGAAATTTGTTGAAAGAGCATCACCTGAATCGATTCACTCTAAATGTCGTCCTGTTTCACCTAAACATGATAAACGAACTATTAAAGAACAGGAATCGAAACAACGACATCAAGATGTGAAGAAAATAGAAAAGTCTTTAAAATCTAAGGTAAATTCTGTTCCAAGGGAATCAAGTTCACCTGTAAAATCAAAATTTGTTTACAAAACTCAATCTGGTAAACAAAAACAAACTTGGAAACCTAGGAAGAGTGGAGGTTCAGGGGGAGTTGTTTGTTTGGAAAACCATCAACAAATCGAGATCACTATTCGTGATGCTCAGGGACGACCCAAGACCACTTTGGCTTGGGTCCCCATCCTTAACTAATCATTGGATGAAATGTGCAGGATGTTCCAGGAGGAACTATTAATAGTCATTGGATTGTTGATAGTGGGGCATCTAGGCACATGACGGGCGACTTACGGCTTCTATATGATGTGAGAAACATTAAAGGAGGCTATGTTGCTTTCGCTGGAGACAAAGGCGGTTACATCACTGGAGAGGGAATGATTTCCAATGGTGTGGTATGTTTCGATAAGATCAATTATGTTCGTCAAATTGATCATAATCTTCTCAGTGTGTCGCAAATCTGCGATAAAAAGTTCACCATGCATTTTGATGATGCCGGTTGTTATGTGCTTAAACCTGGTTTCAAAATTCCTGATGAATGGATTCTCTTATCGGCTCCAAGAATCAATGATCTTTATGTTCTTGATATGAGTCAAGCGATTACGACTTCTGCACAAGTCACATGTTTTGTCTCGAAAGCCACGGAGAAGGAGTCTATATCTTGGCACAGAAGAATGGGACACATTCACTTGAGAAAAATGAACCGTTTGGTGAAAAACAATCTTGTGAATGGCGTACCCGTGAGAAGTTTTCATCTACAAGATATCTGTGTTCCGTGCCAGAAAGGGAAACAAACAAAGAAGTCTCACCCTTTGAAGAAAATCAACACTGTTGGCATGCCTCTCGAACGTCTTCATATGGACCTCTTTGGACCTATGAGACACAAAACAACGTTCGGAGATGTGTATTGTTTAGTAGTTACTGATGACTACTCTAGATTTTCTTGGGTAGCTTTTATGGCACACAAGAGTGATACTCCTGGCATCCTCAAGGATCTTCTTACAATGTTGGAAAATCTCTATTCGTTGAAAGTTAAGAGGATCAGAAGCGACAATGGAACTGAATTCAAAAATCGTGTTATGGATGAGTTCTGTACTTCTAAAGGCATTCTTCATGAATACAGTTCTCCTTACACTCCACAACAAAATGGTGTCGCGGAGAGGAAGAATCGGACGATAATTGAAACTGCAAGAACTATGCTGGTAGAGTCGGCGTTTCCTGTTCAGTTCTGGGCAGAGGCTGTGTCGACTGCTTGCTACACATTAAACCGAGTTCTTACGGTTAAGAGACATGGCAAGACTTGTTTCGAACTTCTACAGAAAAGGAAACCAGATCTTTCAATTCTAGAACCTTTTGGTGGTCCATGCACTATGATTGATCCGGATGGAAAGTTTGGCGCGAAAGCTATCGAGGGTTTCTTCCTTGGATATGCTACTCCAAATTTTCGTGTTTGGAATCTGACTACCAAAAAGATTGAATTATGGAGTGAAGTACGGGTTCAGAGATATACAGATCCTGTTAAAGCTCCAGGTGATCCTTGGATGTTCGATTATGATGGGCTATTCAACTCCTTTGATCTGCCGATTTTTGATGAAGATTCTGCAGCTGCTAGAATGATATTTGATAGTGACAATGCTGCTGAGTCGTCATTAGTTAGACCTGTTGTTGTTAACTCACAAAGTTCTAATTCGTCTAACAACACGGTTCAAAATGAGGAAGTTGAGAATGCTACTGAAAACAATGAGTCATCAGAAGAAGATGAAGAAAATTTGGATGCGACTGAAGGCACTAAATCTCCAGTTGTTCCAGTTCAGGGTATTTCTGTTGATACTCCTCATGTGCAAGTCGATGATACTGCTGAAGGAAATGCATCCACTTCTACGCATATTCCAGGTGTAGAGTTGGTTGTTGATCTTAATATTAACAATTTGGGTGTTAATGCTCGTGTTCCTGAAAATCCTGAAATGAGGATACACGATACCCATCCACAGCAGAATATCATAGGAGATGTCCAGCAAGGTGTGCAGACACGTAATCAGCTGAGAAACAACCCAAGTGCTGGTTTGTATTCAGCTATTAGAGAATCTGGTCTACAAAATGATTGGTCTTTCGCGTGTTACGTTTCACAAGAAGAACCAAAATCTTATAAGGAAGCTTTAAAAGATAATTCATGGGTTGAAGCCATGCAGGACGAACTGCAGCAATTTCAAAAGCTTGGTGTTTGGAAGCTTGTTGAAAAACCGGAGAATTACAAGAAAATTGGAACACGATGGGTTTATAAATGCAAGAAAGATGATCGTGGAGTTGTTATTCGCAACAAAGCGAGACTGGTTGTTCAGGGTTTTCGTCAGATTGAAGGCATTGATTACAATGAAGTTTATGCACCTGTTGCACGTCTGGAAGCTATTCGAATCTTCTTAGCTTATGCTTCTTTCAAAGGATTCAAAGTTTACCAGATGGACGTTAAAAGTGCTTTTCTTCATGGTATTGTTCAAGAAGAGGTGCATGTCGAACAACCTCCAGGTTTTGAAGATCCTATTCACCCAGATCGGGTTTGGTTGCTCAACAAAGCTCTTTATGGTCTACATCAAGCACCTAGGGCTTGGTACGCAACCTTATCAAACTATCTTCTGGAGAATGGATTTAGACGAGGTCTTATTGATTGCACACTCTTTATCAAAGAACAAGATGAAGATCTTCTGCTGGTGCAGGTATATGTTGATGATATAATATTTGGGTCTACTAATGATTCTTTGTGCAGGCAATTCGAACGTGTTATGCAAGAAAAATTCGAAATGAGCGCTATGGGAGAGATGAATTTCTTTTTGGGCCTTCAAGTTCAACAAACAAAGTCTGGGATATTCATCCATCAGACTAAATATGTTGGTGACATTTTGAGCCGATTCCAAATGTCAGATGCAACGCCCATTGGTACCCCACTTCCGCAGAATCACGGGATTACTCCGGATTTGAAGGGAGAAAGCATCAACTCCTCGTACTATCGTGCCATTATCGGATCTCTCATGTATCTTACCGCTTCGAGGCCTGACATCATGTACCCAACATGCTTGCTAGCAAGATATCAAGCAAACCCGAAGGCCTCTCATCTGTCAGCTATCAAAAGGATTCTACGCTATTTGAAGGGATGCCCAGACTTAGGTCTTTGGTACCCTAAGGATGATAGTTTTGAATTAATTGCATACAGTGATTCTGATTTCGGTGGTTGCAAAATCGATGGCAAATCGACAACAGCAGGATGTCAGTTCCTAGGAAATCGACTCGTCACGTGGCAGTGCAAGAAGCAAACGTGTGTTGCTACATCAACATGTGAAGCAGAATATATTGCTGCCTCGAGTTGTTGCTCCCAAGTTCTTTGGATACAACAACAAATGCGCGACTACGGTTTAGAATTCCAATCTACTCGTATTTTTGTTGATAATAATGCTGCCTTGCAAATCACTAGAAATCCTGTGCAACATTCTAAGACTAAACACATCGACATTAAATATCACTTTATCCGTGATTGTTTTGATAAGAGGTTAATCGATGTCGTTCATGTCCCCACTGATCACCAACGTGCCGACCTGTTTACAAAAGCTTTTGATAAATCACGTTTTGATTATCTACTTTTGGTCAATGGTATTAAGGTGATACCCGAGTAAACTTCTTTGGCTGATCGTTTTTGTAAATATTTTCTTTATAAACTTTGAAAATTCAAAAAGATTTTAGTTTTCGTAAACTTTGCGAATTTTAGGGGGAGATATGTCAAGAAAATACAAAAACATTGCAAAAGTTCAAAATCCAAAAAGATGTCTTTACTTTCTGTCGTTTCGTTTTAAAAAAATTTAAAAAATTCAAAAACAATAGAAAAACCAAAAATGAATTTCTTGGATAAAGGAAAATGATGAAATTCACTGGTGTGGTCGGTCAATGTGCTCAAAATGCAAAATAAAAAGAAAAATGATAAGTATCTCTACTAACGATGTATCGGTAGGCTCACAATCAGACTAAAATGTGCAGGATGATACAAACCTAACAGACTTCAAGTCAGGTGGGAACTGCTCATTGGCATATGGTCTTAGTACCGAAATCTCGTTTGAGAGATTGCCGAGATCTGAAATATTCGGTCTTTATGCTGCTTATCATCTGGGTATCATGGTTGTATCAAACCGTAAAAATAACGGAGACGAAGTCTAAGATCTTCCATGATACTATACTTACGTGTACATATTGCATACGACCTCAATAAGTGATCAACAATCACATGTCCAAACAAAATAAGTGATAAATTATCACAGATTCTTTGCGGGAGTCAAGTTCGTCTCTCTGCTGTACGGAAGTACTGACCTGTTCACGGACTTGCTCCTGTGCCCTCATGCATCTGAAAATCAAGTTCCTCATCAATAAGTGATTCTATCACATAGGGCTTGTTTTCAATCAAAATAAGTGAGTCTCTCACATTTTTATACGGTCAAACAGATGATAAACGGTATACTCACCGGTAAGATGAATTCTCGTGCATGCCTTGATACGGGAATGTGTCGTGAGTGGATTTACATCGACTTGTAAGTATAATCCTTACCGTTAATCGTATCTCTTAAATTATGATTATGTCTGATCAGTTTGAGCTTATGTGGACCACAATACCGATAATCGAGGTAGTATACTTATCCAGAGCTTTAAACAGAAATCAAAATCATGTTGACTAAGACCGTAAGCTGGTATGATTCCTTGTCCTTGAGATTCGCATAAAAATTGCACTTGTACAGTTGTTTACTGTTTTTAACAGTTTTCCGCATTTTCATTTAGTTTACTATGCTTTAAATTTGTTTTTTTTTTAGTATATTTGTGTAAAGTTCGTTTTTGATTAAGCCGAAGTTGTTGCTTGGTGTTTTCTACCGGAAGCCTGAAACCTTCTTCATAAAAACGTTCTTGCAACTGAATGGAATTGTGTCTGCAAAATATTTCCAGCCTGTGTTACTGTTTTAACTGCAAAATATTTCCAGCCTGGGTGTTACTGTTTTGAAAAATCTGTTGGTGAAACAGACCTGTCACTAATCACAAGTGTTGACGAATCAACATAGTCGACGAATCAGACCTTAGTGGCGAATCAAATCTGATTCGTCATAACAGACGACGAATCACAGGAGCCCAATTCTGTTTCGTCATGGGCTAAAGTTTAGGCCCAAGTTCAAGCCCAAAAGTTCTGTTTCGCCAGGCCCATTTCAGTTTCGTCGAGTTCTCAGATTCGTCGAGACAGGGCGGAGTATATATAGGTCCCACATGGTCACTTTTTCAAAACATCATCAGTTATCTTCATCACACAACAAAAACACCAAACCTACGGTTACTCTCACAAATTGTTCAAAACATCTGTTTTTAATCAAAATTTCACAAACTTCAAAGGTAGAAACATGTTCTGATTCACATTCCGAACACTTTGAACCGTCGGGTTTTTCATCCGAAAACCCTCCGAAACCCTTTTGAAACCTTGTTTTTCTTTGATTAAATATGTGTTGTTGATGCATGTTATTGTGTTTACCTTCTGATCTTGATAGATTTAGGTTTATGTGTTTGATTTGCTTTGATTTGGATGTGGTTGTTATCATAAAAACAGGGGTTTGTTTTTGAAAATGGTATTACCTGTTTTTACAAAGGTTTTTGTTCGGAAAATCATTTATGGGTGTTTATAAATGGGTTGGGTAAACAAAGATGATTGAATGTGTTTATGATCATATTTGATGTGTGTTTAAACCCAATTCGGCGAAACTGATCAAAACCCCCAAATTGACGAATCTGATTTAACCCTAATTCCGGCGAATCAAACATGTGACGAATCAAACGACGAATCAAAGATGACGAATCAGAATGGAACGAAATAGACTCGACGAATCAAAAAGTCGACGAATCAAACCAGTCAATGGTCAAACCTCTGTTTCGTCGTTCAATGTTCTGTTTCGTCGTTGATCCTCTGTTTCGTCGTCAATGCCTTAGCAGTTTTCTGATGTTGCTGTTGGTTCACAGTAGACATGTTCAAATCAGTTATCTGTTATGTGAATACATGAAAGTGTATTCATACATGTCTAAATGCTATGTTATGTAAATTGTGACTTATTCTGGACATTTTCATGTACAGATGGCTCCTAAAGCACAGCAAGAAAAGGGAAAACGCAAGAAGGCGATCAAGAAAGAAAACAAAACCGAAGAAGAGATTATGTCAGAAAAACGCCATAATCAAGTTGCATATTTGGATCCGGAAGACAAGCTCGTTGAATTTAAAGATATGACGAAGTGGATCAGGGAGTCACGTATCAATTATGCTGTTACATACTCGACACCCGTCTACAAATCTCTCATTAAAGCGTTCTGGGATTCTGCAAACGTTGTTCAAATCGATGGAAAGGATATTATCAGAGGTCGCGTTAATGATCTGTATGTCGTTGTTACTCCGGAGATATTGAATCAAGTTCTTCAATTACAAGATCAACCGAATGCACCATATTCTATACCAATCATGTGTTCGCGAGGCTGTTTACTAAGGATGAAATGTATAGGAGATCTTTTCGTCAAACAAATCAACAAAGGTGATCTTCCTTTAAGATACAAGTTTTTATTACATGTTCTTATTCAGTGTCTCAGCAATAGACGATCTGGATATGATATGGCGGGAGATGATCTAGTTGGGTTCATGGTTGCTTTAGTGTTAAACAAACCGTTTAGCATCTCGAAGTACATTTTTAGCAACATGAAAGAGAACATGACAAGGACTGGTAGTAGAACCACAGGAAACAAGTTTTGGATGTATCCACGGTTTCTGCAAATGATAATGAATGTTCAGCATCCAAACCTTCCAAAAGATGAAAATGATCTGTTGAAAATAGAAGCGATGAATTTCAACTCGTTAAGGCTGATCAAGGTTATGGCTGCCAAGAGATACAAAGAAAGTGTTCCTCCAAGGAAGCTTTTTGGAGCTCTAGTGAATCCTGATTATGTTGCTCCTGCAAATGAAAAATGGCGTCATGAAGACAGCGAATCAGACAATGAAGAACCTGAGTTGGAAAGGTTAAGGATAGAAAAATTTGGTCCTGACCCAGTTGATTCAGATGAATCTGGTAGTGATGATGATGAAAGTGGTGGAGATAGTGATGCAGGTGATGCAGGTGCTGTTAGTACTGCTGTTGGAACATCAAGCAAGGGTGCTGGTTCTGGTACATCAGAAAGTAGTTCATCAGCAAGTGGTGATGATGGAACTGATTCGAGTTCTAGTGATCATTTAGTTGAACCTGGTTATGAAATGTATATTGATATACGTGGAGTACGAAGGTACAGAAAGATTAGAACAGAGGATGATCCAGAGTATGTTCCAGAAGATCCTGAAGGTGAAAGGAGAACAAAAAGAAGAGCAGAGAAAGCTGTTGAAGTACAAAAGAAGAAGCCTAGGAGATATCTGAGTACTTATTCTCGGAAATCTGGGCCTCAGGAGTCTTCGTCTATTCCTCAGGAACCTGTTCAATCTATTCCTCAGGAGCATGTGCAAGAAACTCCTACTGTAGTTTCTTCAGCTATGGAAACTCCAGTTGCTCCAGTTGTTACACCAGCTACTGCTACTCCATCTGTTGGTCCTCTGGAAGTTCCTATAAGATCTATGGCTTCAGCTATCAGGGCAACTACTTCTGAAATCAGTGCTGAACGTCACAGGACATTTGCTGGATTTTCTCAAAATGAAAAGATCAACTATCTGTTTTCTACACTTGAAGCGGCTGCTGATCGTCTTCAAAGGCAATCTCATTTTGGAAATCTCACGAAGCATGACCAACTTAAACAATCTGTGGAAATCAACAAATTGAAGTCAATGGTTGGTAATCAGCAAACAGTTATAGAGCAACAACAAGGTGAAATTGATGCGCTTAAAGCTGAAAATGCTCGCTTGAAGGCTCTTGATGAAGAGAAAGAGAGACGGCTTGCTATTCTGTGGGACTATCACTGTAAACAACAAGAGGTTCTAAAGAAAAAGGATGATGATACAGAAGATCAAGGAAATCCTGATACCTCTGGAACATCACAGAAACAGCCAACCACACTTTCTTCTGAAGTTGTTACAGTTCAACCTACCGTTGTCGAATCATCTCAAGGAACATCTACTGGAAAAGTACAACAGATAGAAGGTACTTCTACTATATTTAGCAGTGCTGATATTGCTCTACAAGCTGTTCATCCATTTACAGGAGAATTACTTGAAGAAGGGGAGTTGATAGAAGATCTTTCTCCAGAGCAATTGAGTATTTTACAGTCTATGAGAGAAGTAGATGATGCTGAAATAGACAAAATGTCTACTGAGACTGATACAACGAATGTTGAAGAGATTGATGAAATTGTGATTGAAGGTGACGCTCCAAAATCAACCTATGTCAGAGAAGATGGTACTGAATTTGCATCATTTGATGAAAATTGGATGAAAGAAAACATTGATGACATAGACGAGCACTTGAAGAATAGAAATTCATCTGAAAAAGACACAAATGCTTTTGCTGAATGGAGAAAACAGTTTTTATCCAAAGTGTCCAAGCCGTTACCTGAAAAAGCTCAAGTAGACTATCTGCAATTTGAAAAGAAGCCAAGTGGAAGGATTCTTTGCTGGATGTATGTTCAAGATATTCACTGCGTTGCTATTAAACGTGAATATGGAATTCTGTATTTCAATTCATTACTGAGCATTCTTTCCTTACCATTTTATGATGTCTCTGCGTTGACAAGGCTTCAGCTTCTCAATCGTGAAAAATACGATGGCGCTACTTTATTTGAGCGTCTGGTGAAAGTAAACAAGAAATCAGGGTGGAAGGATGAATCCTACAAGCCACAGTTTCCTGTTTATAAACCGATCAAGTTTACTCTTGATCCGGACACCAACAGTTGCAGATATAAACTTGTATACCAGCCACCGAGGGTTGTAGATAAAATCCCATTGATGCCAATGAAGCAGGATTTTCTGGAAGACATGGCATTGTGGTGCTACGACTCGGATACTCATGAAGCTGTTATCGTGTTTAGAGATGGTCGTGCTAACTACAGGATGTTGGATCCGATGTGGATCGTCAACATGTCTGAAGCTGATATTGGAAGATTATATCGCCATGATATTTTCTATGAAGATCAAGATGCACGCCAAGCGTTAAAGTTTCAGCGAGTAGCTTGTTTTTGCTACTACAAGGGTATTCATTCGGGCAGTACGTGGTCCGAACAACACTGATGGAAGATTAGAAGACCAAAGACGAGTAACAGACAAGGGGGAGTTTGTTGATGCATTTTTAGTGTCTGTAACTAGTCTTGTTTAACGATGTAATTTGTATGGTCTTTTATTAATTATCGAGTCTGTATGTTATGTTGACCAAGTCAGATATCCTCCTATCTACTTGTGTACAACTTATTTGTCTCTTTTGGTATGTAATGTATTATGAACAATGCATGTTGCATTAAAGGTTAGTTTTGTCATTACTATGTTCATATGTTGCTGATTGTTACTGTCTGATAACAGGAACAAACACAACAGTTGCAGTCCTCGACGAATCAGACTTCTGATTCGTCGGAACACTTCATGGCGAAACAGACTTCTGTTTCGTTAAAGGTCATGACGAATCAGACCTTGATTCGTCATGTATTGGGCTGTTCCAGGCCCAATATCTGGCCCATGTTCAGATTCGTCAAACACTTCTGTGTTTCGTCGATATCTGTGGCCCAGGGACTATATAAGCAACACTTTGTGTTCATTTGAACTCAGGGAGATAAGAAACAGACCATAGTAACAAAACTCTGCCAAAATTTAGTCTGAACTGTGTTTGTATCAGTTGTAATAGGTTCTTATCCCGTTAATCAATCGAGTGTGTATCATTGATTAATCCGTTGTTTTTATTGCTATATATGTTTGATTTGGCATAGTTACGTGGATTCCGCACACGTAACCGTGTTTACTATAAACAAGAGATTCGGTTCGTAATCGATCCTCAGATTTCGGGAACTACAGGCTCACTTTCGTCCAATAGTGAATTTATCAAATAATTCTATTTTACTATTATTCAATTTATCTGTCACTAGGCGATTCCTGTGACGGTAATCATATCATTGTTGATCATTCTTTCAACTAATGATTCTGGTCATATCACTGTTGATCATTCTTTCAACTAATGATTCTGGTCATCACACTGTTGATCATTCTTTCAACTAGTGTCTTTGGACATGTCACTGTTGATCATTCTCTCAACTATTGACTCTGGACTTAATTGTGTCCCGTGACATTACTTTGTCAACTATATTACTTATGGCACAAAACCATTTAACCCAGAAAATGACATATATCATTTTATGTCAAACTACTATAACTTATATAATATATTAATTATATAATTGTAATACCATTAATTAATATATTAACGTGACTAAAACTAAAAATATAATCTTATTAGAATATATTATACTTGACTATTTTATTATGGTATACACCATTTAGATTTATTTCAAACATACATTAAATTTATTAACGATTTAATGTTAAAATAATATTAGTTATAAGCTATGGTTACTGAGGCATAATTCCCACTGTGATTGTGGTCATGCTACTATTGGCTAACTTTCTGGCTAATAATAACGAAGATCAAATAATGTATAAAACATTTCATACCGGCAGTTAATATAAGAACTTAATCACTGTAAGTATAACTGGTAAACATTTAGGATTCTGGAAAGCCTTTGTAAATATAATTGTATCACAAAAAGGTGATAAAAGAGAATGGACTCACAAACGGTGAGAAAAGAGAAATGAACTCACAGTGCAGATTTCTATGGGCAAAGCTTAGTCTATAGATAAGCCTTGATATATTGCAGATTTAATTTGAGCAGAGCTTAGCCTATTGATTTAGCCTTGTAACCTAATGTATACAAACTAGGTAAGTAACTAATACAGCATTTACGATAACTCACGAGATAAAACCCTCACAACGAATGACAAAGTGCAATACTTAAACATCCATCAGATTCACAACGAATGACAGAGTATTCCCCGAGTTCGGGTGGTACTCAAACATCCTGTCGGAATCATGACTAATGACAAAGCATAACCCAAGTTTGAGCAGCACTTAAACATCCATTGGATAGTTTAATCGATCGGACATTGAATCGTATCAGCGATTTAGTTAATACCCTGTTTGCGGCAGCACCCCGCTATACTAATTAGTGTTTTGTATGTGTTTGGAGAGTATTTGGACGATATCTTCGTGCCTGAGTCGAATTTTATCGTCGAACGAACGCTCAGAAGCCAGTCCCAAAGCCTGCTATTTATACCCAAAATTTTGCATTACTTGCGCACCGTAAGGCTCAACCCTTGCGGTGCGCAAGGGTCACAAAGTTGTTATCTGCTTGCCACGTGTGTTTGGAGTTCAGGTGAGTCGACGAAATTATTAAATTCGATTTTTATAATAATTTATAAGGATAATCGTTGAGTAGAAAATACCCCCCTGAGTTTTAGGGGCCCTGATCCTGATTCTGATTGTTCTGAAATTTGTAGGGTTTGTGCAGAATTACTTGGGTGTCTCAATTAGGTTTTCCTATTGAATAAAATAATAAAATAAATAGGACTTTTTAATGAGGGTTGTTACATTCTCCCCACCTTAATAAAAATCTCGTCCTCGAGATTTGGGTTACGATATTTCTTTTAGATTTATGTCATATTTTAGTCAACACAGAATTAAATATCAAATTTTGTGAATACGAGTTATACAATAAATAGGACTCAATGGTTCAACTGAATTAGTTCAAGAAATCGATGTCAAACGGATGAGATGAAATGATATAATTTCCAATGTGACTAGGTTCAAGCCAAAAGATATATGATCAAATAGATGTCTAAATCGAATGTTTACAATTTTGTGAATGACTTTTTAGAATAAAATTCAATGTCAAAAGAAAACTTACTTTGATTGGCAACTGAGGAAGACTCAGAATCAACAAGCTCAAAAATGAAATAAAAGCACAAAAATAATTTGTCAACTATCGAACTATAACAAGAGAAAAATCAGGGTGTTGACAGTGAGTTGCAAGGATACACCGAAATACAATAGAGTTTAGTGTATCATTGTCTTAATACATAATTGTATCAAGACTACTTTTCAATGATGAGTCAAACGAAAGACATACGTGGTTTTGAATGGTTCGTATGATTATGATTAGCCCAAGCTACAAGTTTATAACGACGCCGCAAGGTGTCGTAATGATTGAAATAATTCAATAATTACGGTGACCGAACAATTTCACCGTGTAATCAACTGAAAACTTTAATGAAGTAAATTTGGATATTCATTTCGAATAGGATTTTCAATTTATAATGAAAGTCCATATGAATATTATAGAATTTTCGATAAATGATGAAAGAAACATTAAGAGGTACACCGGAATATGATATGAATTTGTGTACTCTTATCTTAACACATAATTGTATTAAGACTGTTTAAGATAAAAAGGAAATAAATAAATCCTTACATCAGGTGTGAAAAATGAGAATAGCTCAAGCTACAAATTAAAGAAAATGCCACCACAAGGTGTCGTAGTAATTGGAAATAGTAGCGGTGAATGAAATGAGTTTCACCATGCTTTAAATCAAATGAAGTAAGTCCGAATGTTTCAAATAAATCTAGTAGGATTTGAAATTGAAATAATTGAATAATGTTTTTCGATCAAATATGATAAAGCAATAAAGATTACGAAACACTCGATTGCTGGTATAAAAATCATTAAGAGATACACTGAAATATGAAATGAATTTGTGTATCATTATCTTAGCACATAATTGTGTTAAGATTGATTTCATAGAATAAACCAACAAAGCGGATTCAATATAATTAAATAATTAAACCCGTATATAAGGTATGCAACGAGATTAGCACAAGCTTCAAATTTTGTGAAAACGTCACCACAAGGTGATCGTGACAAAATAAATGATTTAGTGAAAGTGAAAACCAAACAAGTCTGTTATGGTTCTGAATAGATGATGTACTTGGCAGAATGTATTTATAAAAAAACTTCTATTTATATTAGGGTTAAATAATAACTTAACTTAGATATTACATATCAGTGATTACGTCTGGAATCATTTCTGCTTCTTGCGTAGTAAGTACGAATCCGAGAGTGTCAAACTTACCAACGATTCAAATCCGATAGCATGCAACCGGCCGGTTTATTACAGCCCCTTCCTATACCAACTGAAGTATGGACTGATGTGAGTATGGATTTTGTAGAAGGTCTGCCATGTTCTAAGGGTTTCACTGTTGTAATGGTTTTCGTGGACCGCCTTTCTAAGTATGCCCACTTTGTACCCTTGAAACATCCTTTTACAGCCGCAATCATCGCCCGGGAAGTTGTTGCAAACATTGTGAGACTTCACGGGCTTCCTTCTTCCATAGTCAGCGATCGAGACAAGGTTTTCATAAGTTCTTTTTGGCAAGCTCTTTTCAAACTGCAGGGTACCGGGTTGCGGTTAAGCTCAAGTTACCACCCGCAAACAGATGGCCAAACGGAGGTGGTCAACCGAACAATGGAACAGTATTTACGGTGCTTCACATGCGACAAGCCTAACGGTTGGGTTGAATGGCTTCCCTGGGCTGAATATAGCTATAACACGGCTGTCCACTCGTCTACTAAAATGACTCCGTTTCAAGTGGTTTATGGTCGGTTACCTCCTAAGTTGATTCCATATGTTCCGGGTACAACGCAAGTACAAGCAGTCGAAGATTATCTACGTGATCGAGATGAGCTCTTACGTCAACTACGAGCTAACTTGGCCACAGCACAGAATCGGATGAAGGTGCTTGCCGATCGGAAACGTCGGGAGCTAGAATTGGTAGAAGGTGATCTAGTCTATATTAAACTGCAGCCCTAAAGACAAACAAGTGTGGCGACCCGGGTGTCTAACAAGCTCAGTCCCAGGTAGTTTGGTCCCTACAAGATACTCCAGCGGGTCGGACCAGTAGCATACAAGGTTGAATTACCTCCGGGGTCACAAATTCATGATGTTTTTCACGTGAGCCTTCTGAGAAAATGTGTTGGGTCGGTCACAGAATCCAGTATTACAGTTACGGATGAGGTGGGTCTTGTATCGCCACAGCCACAGGCGGAATGTGTTTTGGATGAAAGGGTGGTTCGTAAGGGGAAGTATCGGCCGAAGACGGAAGTATTAATCAAATGGGTCGGTGGAGCTCGAGAGGATGCAACTTGGGAAACTAAGTGGCGGTTCGGTAAAGCCTATCCTAATTTCTGTCTTGAGGACAAGCCGGGTTCGAGTGGGGTGGATTGTTGGGTACCCGAGCCCGTGCAACCATCAGGAGAAGCCCATGCAACAGCCTAGAAGGCGTGAAGGCCCATGCAACCTGCTGGGTTTGTCACGTGATTTTAATGTTATTTTTAGGAGTTGTTATATGCTTTTTAAGTAATTGTGAGCCGCAAGAATAAAGGAGATTGTGGGCAATGCCTGAGCTCCATGTCTTATGTTTTCCCAATTCTTAGGAGAGTATGGTTTAGTGGGTTTCCATTTGTACCTCTTTATAAGAGGAGTTATTTTGTTTTGGAATATTAAGCAGAAAATTGTCCCAATCTTTCCTCTCAGATTCTTCTAATTCTTTCTTCCTCAATCTCTAAATTGCTAACCGATCGGACCACCACACCCTATGTATACATAATGAACCAATACGGTTCAACCAACATGACTCATGTGATCGCCACACCTCTTAATGGTGTAGATTTCCTTTTGGCGCCAAATTGTAATCCACGTGATGCTTTTGTATGTCGCCTCATAATTTGATAGGGTACTAGGTTTAGGCCGTGACAGATCTAATCCCTATACTTTACATAAGTTACAAATACATAATAAAACATACTTTTATTATGCGTGGGATTATAATCATCATTCTCCCCCTAAATCATGAACAACTTCAAACTTGTGGGTCTTGTGTCTCCTTTAGATTTAACATGGAAAACTCTTCCATGTTCTGTTTGATTATCACCATCTTCAACTTGTGACATTAGCAAAGTTAGTTCTTCGTCTTCTTGCACGAAATTTGCCTCTTCCTTTCTGTGGTTATCTCTTCTGTCTATCATAATCATAATTGCAATTATAGCACCATATACCTTACTTATGTCAAACACGCATTTGTCTTGATTTCTTGGGTATCTCTTATGTCTATCATAATCATCATTATTATCGTGTGACATGTCTTCTTCTATTTCTTCTTGTCTGAATCTGCCATGGCCTCGGCCTTATGATTGATTAAATTTTCCTCCTCCATGATTTCCAAAGTGTCATCCATGATCCAAATTATTGTCATGATGTGGATGTATGAACAAGAGTTTCTCTTGATTTTCAACTAGGATTCCTTTCCTACACTTGATTCTTTTATTGAATGTTTTCAATTTTCCAATTTCTTCTTCTAGAGTCAGAGTGTCTAAATCTGAGCATTTTTCAATAGATGCAACAATCTGAATGAATCAATAGGCACATAATTTAGGATTTCACACTAGAGTCGGTTCGTCAAATGTTGATCCTAGGCCGTTTGTCGGGGTAACAATACTTGTCAATTTTACGGTAAAAGAATTGATCGTATCTTTGTCATTCATTTGTAAAATCTCAAATTCCGATTTGTGAGTTTGTAGACGTGTATTCTTCACTCGATCCACACCCACATATCTAATCTTAGAAGCATTCGAAATTTATTTTGCGATCTTATAACTTGGAACTTGTAATACTAGATCCTTTGATAGTGCTTGCAAAAAATATGCAATTGTAGCTTAGTTTTCTTGACATCAAGTTGTGTGTCAGCACTTGGTTCTCTAATTTCCCATAGCATGTTTTGCGTCAAGTATAGTTTATATACGGATAGCCCATATGGTGTAATTTGTAGATTTCAAAATAGGGCATTGGTAAATGGTAATGTGTCGAGGTTCCTACATCCTTGTGTCTTAGGTTTTCTTCTAAAACCAACAACGATTCTAACGAGATTTCCGAACTACTAAAAGACTGCAGTAATTCTATAAACTGAAATTTCCGAATAAGGCCTTTGACGTCGATTTGAAATTAACCTTCTTTGATGTTGGCCAAATTAAATAAACACAACAGACGAGATGAAAAAGACACTGAACAGAGAAGGATACAGAGAAAAAACTAATACCAATAATGCACAAATGAAACTTTTATATCTGATCTTATCACAAGTTCCATTCTGCCCCTTCAAGTGTCAGCACATCATATCTTTAGTCCTTCACTTTTACCACTACACCTCTTCAACTTATGAGTCTGCATGCTTAATTAGAGAAAATTACCAAATTAGCCAAGAAAAACTTTGACTTACCAAATTAGCCATTTGATGCCTCCTTGGAGCAGGGCATCCCCCATTTAATGCGTCCGCCAATGGTGACTTAACACGTGGGAAAGGTAACTTGATAGGTCAGCCGTCGGTGCATCCGGGCCAAAAAGTAGGCTGATGCGTCCGGCTTAGCTGCATCCGAAGACAAATGACTGGCTCGGCTGTGGCTCGTTGAGTGGCTCCTTGGAGGAGCTGTCAGACGCATGGGGGCGCATGGGGGGGCATCGGTTTCCGTGCTTTTTTTTTATTTCACATATTCATTTACATTTTTTGTTATTTCAATCCCTTTCTACTATATATATAATGAATAAAATCAGATATTTTCAACATTTTCTCTCCAAACCAACTGATTTATAAAATGCTTATGTCAATGTATCCGCCTTTTGATACCCTCCAAATAAAAATGAAGTTGTTTAACAGTGTTTAAGATGACGTTTTCCTGAGCTTTAGAAGTCCTAGTGTTTATGGGTGACGGGACCTGCCCCGAGCGACAGAAGTGATCTGTCCTCCCATTTTATGGTAGGTGGTTTAACGAAGAAATTCGAAGAACTCACCTACAAAGGGAACGTTGGATCACTTCGTGTTATCGGATTTCCCCGTCCACGTCCTCTACCGCTCCTCCAAAGCCGCCAAATTATTCAAAAACAAAGAGGAATTGGAGACCGAGCTTTGTGGAGGAATTGGATCACTTCGTGTTATCGCTTAAAAAAAATATCTTTTTTAGTCTGTAATTTATTTTTTTGGTTTATTTTGGTTTGTTTTTTATTAGGTTTAATTGTTGTATTTAAAGTAAATAAAAAGTTGTATGTTTTTTCTTTTTTTTTTATTTGACATTTTTATCCATATCTCCATCTATATATTTAAAATTTGGTAACTAGTATACCACTTTAGAAATAATTAGAAGAGATGGGTGGTGGTGAATTTGAAGAATTTGAACCATCGGGTGATTGCAACCCACCACCATGTTACCCTTCATCGCCACCAGCCTACTGTGCACCGCCACCAGGCTGTCGTGCACCGCCACCATCCAACTGTACACCGCCACCATTCTGTCGTGCACCGCCACAACCCCACTGTACACCGCCACCAAACCACTATACACCGCCACCAGGCTGCCGTGCAATGCCACCAGGCTACCGTGCACCGCCACCACCCAGTTTAAATCCTAATTTATTCAACTCGCCGCCTCTGAATACTGATGATGAGTGGGACGGTATCACCGATGAAGATGCAAGCTTTGCTTACGATTGTGCCATGGCAGAACTCCAGTTTTCGTGTTTGCGCGTTGGTGGTAGTCAGTCAAACTACATGGATTATGGGAAGCCCAATAAAAGTGACCAGCGTTTAAATTAGAGAAATAGTTATTAATGGTAAAATGTATGTTAATGGTAAAATGTATGTTAATATGTTATCAAAAAGTAGTCCAAATTTTAGGTGAATTAAAAACAAATTTTATATTTTATATATAATTCAGTAATTTCTTATGAATACACATAAATATATGAATCTAAATTTAAAAAAAAAACATGCCAATATTTTCTAATTTTTATATATTAAAATGTTAATATGTTAATATGTTATTAAAGAAATTCATATTTTAGGTGATTTGTTATAAAAGAGAAATGAAAAACAAATTTTATATAAAATTTAGCAATTAAATTATATTTTGTGATTTTGTTATTTTTATAGTATTAATTAAATTATATTTATAAAGGAATTATTACATAAAGAACAGAAAGTAAAACGATCATGAAGGTAAATTAAAAATTACATATTAAACTACGTTAGGACGTGGTAAACAACGCCAGAAATACAAATTATCTGCCATGAACCTTGTATATGACTTCATTTTTTTATTGATGTCACCGGTGAGATTTATCGGTTTATCTGTAACGAGATGCTCCATCAGCATACATAGATACACAGCTTCGTTTCCAGTCAAAGAGCAGTTTGACACGACATAGTCATCATTCATTTCAAATGAAATGATTTTTTCTGGCTTTCCGGTCTTTTTCCAATAGCGGAAATTAACTAATACCGCTCCTAAGTATACGCATATTTTTGTCAGCCTAGGGATGACAACCTGTCTGTATTTTTCGCCTGCACAAATGTCTTGACCCGGGAACATTACCAGCTGTTGGGTTGCCAGCTTGAGACGTAGCATTAGCCACTCTTTATTTTCTAGCGGGATCGGGAAAAAAACATAATCAATGTCAAAAAAGGAAGGAAATGGGCTTAATTTACCGTTACAGTAAGTAGCCGCGTTTTTCGGAACCGATTCCAATAAACACTCATAAAACTTTGGTGGTAGTATTGTCCAACGTAGATTTAACAAGGGGTCTTTTGAAGCTTTCTACTTCTCCAATTCATCAGTCTTCCAACCCACGCTTCGATATGCTGTAAAAATTGTAGTGTTAGTAAAAAATTTTAACAAAAATATAGTTTACGCAAAATTGTTCATATAATTTACTGTGTCGTTGAGATAGCCGTTGAAACGAAATCCCAATAAAGTTCCCCAAAAGTTTTTGTCAAGCTGTACTGATCTATTAAAAACAGCTGAATAACAGAACGGTGCGTCGCCTCTGTTGTAGTGTTTACCATTCATTATCCCACTGATGTAGGCTAAGGCTCCTAGAATTAGAGTTAGAGCAGCTTGGACGGTTCTAGATAAAATCAAGAAGAAAATGACAGGTAATTTAGAACATAGGCTAAGGCAGACGGTCTTTGGTCACTATTTGGATCTTGAGTCTGTCATTTGTGAAAGCCCACTTTTGCTTTGTGTTGCATGACATCAGGTTCCCACTGATAATCCTAGCAATGGAATAAGTTATGTGTTTGGGAATGATTTTATTCATTTTACTCCCATCCAGTTTTGTCTTATCACCGGGTTTAGATTTGGACAGATTACAAATACGATATCTAATGGATCACCTAGTTCGTTCAGATCAAGAATTTTCCCGGGGACACGCGATGTAAAGTTACGTCATTTAGAAGATGCATTTGATTCGGGCTGGTCACAAGTCAGTGAAGACGATTGTCTTCGTATCTGTCTGTTGACGTTACTAGAGTTAGGTTTTAAAGGTACCCAACGGTTCGAATCCATTGACAAATTGGTTCTGAATTTGGTTGATGATTTAGAAGCATGGAACAACTTTCCGTGGGGTAGCTATCTTTGGCAGAGCACGTATGCGCATGTTTATGATTTGAGTCATCGACACCAACAGGGTAACGCCGGGTTCTCGTTGCCTGGTTGCGTTTGGCCGTTCAAGGTACAAATTTTGATTTAATCTAATGCAATACATTGCAACCGCTTACTTAAAATAAAATAAAATAAAATAAATTTATGTATATGTGTAGATGTGGATTTATGAAGTCTTTCCAGAATTTAAGGAGATGGTTTCATTTTTTAAAACTGAAGCAATTCCAAGATTTTTGGGTTGGGGGCCTGGAAAAAGGGTTACAACTGCCACCGTTGAACGCATTTTTGAATCTGCACAAAAGGTAATTGCTGCAGTTTGTTATTTTATTCTCAGTTATATAGTAAGATTAGAATAAACTGATTGATAAAACTTTTCATTATTCAATTCTTAGAATGAACATTACCGTCCGATTCAAACCATATTGCCCACTAGTCAGGAGATGCAGACTGAGTGGTACATATTGAGTGTTCAGTTTTTAGATAGTATTCGTATAGCAAGTGAGGTACCCCGTAACATGCAGCCCAATTCTGATACGATGCACAGCAGTGGTGAGATTCCAAATGATGGGGTTGCTGACGGGTTTGAAGGTTATGCAGCGTTGTCCCCCATGGCCACCCAACCAGCAAGAAAAAGAAGGTCTGCAATTCATGATGGAGGAAATGTTTCAAATACGGATGAATTAGAATCGTCTCTTGTTGATAAATTTAAATCAATATTGGACGAGAACAATGAGAAGCTAAGTTCGCTAATTGAGGCAAAGGTTGAGGCAAAGGTGAGGGTGAAATTAAATAAATGTGTTTTATGTAATAGTGATGCTAATATGTCTATTTCTTATGCAGCTAATGAGTCTAAGTCTTGATCATGGTAGCGTTCATTCAGTCGGATAGGTAATGTTGTATTGCGAGGATTTAAGCAATTCAATTACATCAAAAATAATATATACTAATGTCCGTTATCACTTAAACTTATGTATGTAGCCGGAAGTAGACTCGTTTGTGAACTTCAATGATGTTGGTGATTATGAAGTGGCAACTGTCAAGTTGCAACCGTGTGACGATCTTGTATGTAATAATACAAAACAGTTAGTCGACCATGCCCCGATAACCGCATTGCGGTGTTCAGAGAGGTTAGTAAAGCCCGGTCCGTCTATGCTATCACCTTTTGTTTTGTTCAAGAATGTGTCAAAGAGAAACAAGAACAAAGAAGATAGTACGTGTACGGATAAACAGATTCAAAAGATCCAAGATTGGTATATCATCGAACGTTCACTAGTAAGCAAGATGGATTCAAGGACCCTGAAGCTTGGAAAAACGATGGCCGGTGAAGTTGGTCCACAATTTTGGTCTTCGTTGCTAGGTGACGACGGGTCCGGTTGGTTAAGTGATGATGTAAGAAAATTATCAATATTCATGCTTTCAAATTAGTTATATTTTCAAATCTATTATTTTAAAAAATTTTCAAAACAGCATTTATACGGTTGGATGATTAAGATGTACGAGCAGAGGAACGACACCGATCGTTGGAGCATTCTACCACCACATTTTCAATTGACCATAATTGAGTGTGATGCACACCGGAGGATGGAGGGCTATTTCAATGGGTCCTTGATTCCTATTCCACCAATTTTCGAAGTTGACGAGGTAAATTATGTTTGAATGCCGAAATGTTTATATATATTTCATTTAAAAATAAAAAATTACTAGCAACTTTTTTATGCATGGATAGGTTTATGTTCCGTTGAATATAAAAAACGTTCATTGGCTTTTGGCGGTGTTCCACCTTCACGATCGGACCCTCACAATTTACGACAGGTTCGTCATATCGTATATATACTACCAATGTAGTGCATTGAATCAATTTCTTACAATTTACATATTCCTACGTGTGTAGTTTATTGCAAAGTGAAACCATGGTGAAAGACAGAACGGAAGTCATTTACCACATCAATTTTGCCTTCGACATATGGCTACGCATCAACGGATACTATTCAGCCGATGAGCCATTAAAGATGTCGTTGTCGTTCAAAGTCGTTTACCCCAGGCAAGTACCTCAACAATCAGGGAGTTTAGGAGATTGTGGTGTATGGGTTTGCATTTTCATGGAAAGGTTGATCAACAAGGAACCCTATTATCGAGAAAAAAACACCGCAAAGGCAGCTTACCAAATGAGACAAAGGTTGGCTATCATGTTCTACGATAGCCTGTTACCGGAAAACTTTGATCTCGTCAGTAGTTGCCAGTCATTTGAAAATGATGAGGATGAACAAGTTGATGAAAAAGTTGTAGATCCCGTAAACAAGGTATTATGACATTGAACATTTTGCATTGGGCCGACCCATTTCTGATTCGCCCCATTTCTGATTCGGCCCAATTCTGATTCAGATTTGGGGCCCAATTCAATGGCCCAATTCTGATTCGCCCCATACTATTTCCACTGAATTAAAATTGTTCGATTTCAAAAAATGTCATTGGGCCGGGCCAAATCTGGTTATGCTTTAAGTATTGAAACAGAGTGTTTTTTAATTGTTTGTTTATTGTTTATGGCCCATTTACATTACAATATTTTGGTCTAGCCCATGCAGCTGACCCATTATTACGGGTTGGGCCGGCCCAAATCTGATTCTCCCCAATTCTGATTTGGCTCATTACGACAAGATCAACATTTTTCGATAGTGCTGATTCGGCCAGTTCTTTTCTAATTATTGTGATTCAGATTCGGCCCAATTCTCATTCCATTAGTGCTGCAATTCTTAATCAGACCAATTCAGAAGGGGGTGCAGAATTATGTAAAAAAAAAACTTGTTAACCAAATATATATTAATATAACCAAATAATTTAATGCACTATTTTCGGGCCATTTTAATGCACATAATATATATTAATATAACCAAAACGGTGCGTTTCATACATATCTTAAATATTAAAAAAAAAACTTGTTAACCAAACTAGTACATAAAACCAAAATCGGTTAACAAACGGGTGATCTTAGACATAAGTGATGAAGTGTATGAAGATTTACAAGTAAATCTTCATAATCTCCCAAACAGAGACCCGATCGAAGTCTTCATGATACGTCAACAGGTACTCTAGTTTTGCGTCCTCGATCACTTCTTGTTCGGTTACCTTCTTTTTCTCCTTGGACGCTGCCTTGGACGCTTCCTTTACCCTTCCATTGAACCTGGAACACATGCACCTTAGGTAGGCCGAACGGGTCTCCACCTCCTTCACATCTCGTTCCGTTTCACCAACATGTCTACAAAACATGTGGAACACGCTGACCCAAAAGGCGGCATCCATAGTACCATGCCGGCATAGGTGTCTCGTTTCAATGTAGGACATTGCAACGGCAATGTCTTCAACCTCGGTCCATGAATCATCCATATTCTTGAAGGTTTTGTGTAGAGCAAAGAAAGTGGAATGATGAATTCAAAATGGGAAGTAGGCTATATATATAGGCATGTATCTCTTAATTAAATGCAAATTTAGTGTGAAACAATTAAATAATCTTAATTGTAACTTAAAGTTTAATAAAAGAACTAAATTGTCATTCCATCTTTTGAAATTCACAATAATTAAAGGCTAATTTTGTATAAGTTAAAAAAATACCTTTAAATAATAAAAAAACAGATTCTAAGACTTTATAAAAAGTTATTAAATTATTTTATTAATATTTCCTTTACCTATTTTTAAGAAACGGTTTAAAAAAAATTATAATAATAGTATTAGTTATAAAAAAAGAGGAGGTAGGTGGAACTTATTATTGGTCTATAAATATGGACCATTGGTGGGATTTCTTCATACCACCACAAATTTGCACAATAATGTCGTCAAAAGGAAGGCGTCAATCAAGCATTCCAGATTGTGTAGAGAACAATGTTTGGCTTAATCGGGATGACCAATCTGTTTATTGGTCACAAAATGTTCTTGACTTCTACTACGACGGTGATAGCCAATTTTGCTATTCAACTTATATGGGGCAAATGCCATTAGACAGAGAGTGGTGGGGTGGAGTACTAGGGTATTGTGGAGATGGATTTATGCAAGAAACGGTAATTAGATTATTTTACATAGTTTTATTATTTATATTATTTATAATTTCTAAATATGATAATTTAAAAAAATTTATAGCATGTCCGTGCATGGTGTAACAAGCTAATACAAGATAGAGAAACAGAAAATCGTCGAGGGACATCTTCATCAAATACTGTTGGTTCGACCATTCTACCCCCAAATTTTATAAACCTTCTGGCGGAACAGGATCAAGATGCTTACGGATACGCTACTGGCAATGTAGAACTATACCCTGCCTTTTGGGAAGTGGATACGGTAAAAAAAAATTACATTGTAAGAATGAGCAACATAGATATGTACTCACTAAATATTTACCGTATCTCCTTTTCAGGTTTACATACCAGTATCGCAAGACAAAAAAGGCTGGATAATCTTAAAGATAGATATGCACTCACTAAATATTACTGTTTATTTTACCAATAAATGTGATGCATTTAATTGCGGGGAACGATTCTGCATTCACAGAAGGATACACCAAACTCTAGTAGAATTCGAGAGTCTCTTCTTATGGTTCCTCGGTCGTATACAATATTGGGAAAATGCTGGACTAAGTGAGGCTGATGCGTTGGAGTACACCGGGGATGTTGTCTGGCCTACATCGGAACATCGGGTTGGTCTGAATTCGGGTGTGATATTGTCTATGTTACTACAAAATCTTGTGCAAAACAGTGTACTTCCAAACTGGCAGGAACGAAACATGCAAGATGCATGTATGAGATATAGAAGATTTATGGCAGATCAACTCTATTCTGCACGTTTCACACCCCATTAATAATCTAATTAATAAATAATGCGTAGTGAAATTATTGTTTATTTAGTTAATTGAATCGAAATTTTTGTTACTTTAATAATTTAATTAATAAATAATGACTAATAAATAATTTAATTTAATTATTGTGAAATAAATTAATTGAATCGAAATTTTTGTTAATTGTTTATTTAGTGAAATTATGTTCTTTTTTTCAATTATAAAAGACTTTTTTTGTGAATTACAAAACACTTAAAACAGAAAGTTAATATAAATAAAATAAGGATTGTAATATATCTTAAATAGGATATACATTTGGCATAAATTTATACAAAAACTTCTTCTTTAATCATCACCCAAATTGTACAAGGGGTACGTATTTTGAAGTACATAATCCTGAAATTCTCCGGCTTCAACTTGGACGGGTGTGGGTTATGGCTTAGAGACGGTGCGAGAAGAAGTCTTTGTTTTGGGCAGTGCTAAACAGCTCGCACGAGAATGCCCATACGTTTTGCACTTACCGCAATATATGGGGGTTGGGTCCTCTCCTAGCGATAGGATTCGTTTGTTTTCTTTCGGACGTCCGGCTTGTCGTTTTGTAATAAGCGGTGGTTGCAGATTCACCAGTCCATCGGGTACTTCCCACTCTGATTTATCAGGGACTGGATTTATATGCTCCTCATACGTTGATTTATAAAATTCATTAGTGTAACATGACATCGCATAATGAGCACAATCTGGTTGACCTAAAAATCTAGATACCGCAATAACGTGCCTGCAAGGTAACCCAGATACTTGCCAAACCCGACAACTGCATGTTCCATTAGAGAAGTCAACTAAACCTCTCTTTCCACCGTCATCAACGTCAAAACTGTCCTGGGCAATTCCAGCAACCACCCACGAACGAGAACCTTCAACTTTTCCTTGAATTTTTTTTGAGCCCACGTTGTAAGCAAGTGTTCCCCTTGAATTCCCTCGTTCCGGCGATCATAGAACCATTTTTGGACAGACTATCTGAAAAATTCTATCAGTTGGGTTATTGGAATTTTTCGGGCATGTTTTGATAAAGCATTCATAGATTCAGAGTTATTAGATGTCATGTAATGATATCTTCTGGCTGGACAATGTGCTCTTGATCATTTGTCAAACCCAATTTCTATAAGAATGTTCCGTAATCTTGGAACAGCGGCACATAGCGCGTCGAATGATTCTTGAAAATCGGATATTCGGTAAGATTTGCAAGTCTTCCACCAAAGACTCTCATATTCCTTTTTTTTACGGTAAACAAAGGTTGACCATCAAATGACGACAACATAACCCGTGAAAGCTTCTTGGAAACACAACCCATACGGCTAATTGTATAGAAGCTGCCCGGTCAGAAATGATTGCCAAATCTGGATGCTCCCCGATGCATTCTTTCAGTTTTGAAAGGAACCACGTCCACGACTCACCGTCTTCAGATTTACCAATGCCATAACCAATAGGCAAAATCTGATTGTTTCCGTCCATGCCAACAACCAAAAACATTGTTCCTTTAAATTCACCCTTCAAGTGGGCCGCATCTATGATGATAAGCGGTCTTAAATTACGGACAAAGCTCCGAATCTGAAAGCAATACGACAATGTTAGATTTTTGTGGAAAAATTTATGTATTGATTTATTTATTTATAGTCTTTCACTTACCACCGCACCTATGGCCACAAATAACATTTCAAAACGACTTTCAGAATCAGTGCGTATGTGTGTCACTGTTCCTGGATTAACCTTCTCCAAGTTATAACAATAGACGGGAAGTTCGGCAAAAGAACTTGACGAACTACTTTGCAAAAGTTCTAATGCGTTACATTTCCCACGTCATGCTTGCATGTATGATAAATTGACTTTTTCTTTAATCCTAAAATCCTTTACAATTTCGGTCGAACGGTATATCCGTCCACAATCTTTAAATTGTTCTTTTAATAAGCTACCCACCACCATTGGGTTTGCTTGTCGCATATGTGGATATGTTTGCGTCTTAGAACATGTATGTTTGTTGTTAAAATGTTTAACGTAAAAAACATCACAAGATTCCCGACTCGCTGCCTTGAAATTCCACTGGCAATTCTCATCAATACAAGATACTTCGTAACGAGTTTTGGATGATCTGTCTACTTTTTACTAAAAACTTTCGGAAAGACACATTTTTCCTAATTCTATTTTCATTTCCTGTTTGTTACGGAAAATATAACCTATGTAAAACTGGCTTTTATTTTCAAGAGGACAATTAACATTATCAGTAACTCCAGATTTATATGATGCGTTACATTCATCTTCAGGAAAAACATTTATGTTAAGATCGGGACATTTAAAAAAATTGGAAGAACCCACAGATGAACCAACTTGTTCTTGCACCACATATAATTTAAATAACTCATGAGGGTTTCTTTCCGCAATATTGAAAAAAAAAAGTAAGATCGGAATCATCAATTATACCAATGGGATCACTAAAACTTGAGATTTTGTAAGATACACATGTGATGTTTTGAAGACCTGTTGACTCACTAAGATTTTTTAAAAATGTGTTATAAGAAATTGTAGTAGAAGTTTCAAAACCACGTCTAACAGAATCTGGTTGGACCACGTACTCTAGCCTCCCATCAACGACTTCCCACTTGCCACCACAGTAAACAACAAATCTGACTGCCATATCAATAGAGAGAAAAAAAATATGAAGATGGATTTTTTTTGTAAAAATTTGGATAAGAAATTTTGTAAAATGTTTAGAGTAATGGTACTGGTACCTAGAATCTAATCTAAAAATAGAAACGTTACACATTGATAATAAATAAAAGAGAAATAAAAACGGAAACTAAGTTTTTTTGTCTAAAGCGTCTCGAGACTCCTCCAATGCGTCTGTCAGTACTAAAGAGTCAAAGGAACAGTAGTTTGACACGTGTTCTCACCCGCATAGGGACGCATAAATAAACGTGTTAAGACGCATATCAGGGGCATCCAAAAGCTGACAATGGATGCTTCTTCTAGACGCATAAGAAGCAGCTGTGAGGGGCATCCAACGTCTGACAATGGAAGCGTCTTCTAGACGCATACGAAGCAGCTGTTAGGGGCATCCAAAAGCTGACAATGGAAGCGTCTTCTAGACGCATACGAAGCAGCTGTTAGGGGCATCCAAAAGCTGACACCGGAAGCGTCTTCAAGACGCATACGAAGCAGCTCTTAGGGGCATCCAGCGTCTGACAATGGAAGCGTCTTCTAGACGCATACGAAGCAGCTGTTAGGGGCATCCAAAAGCTGACAATGGAAGCGTCTTCTAGACGCCTTGGAGGCGTCTCTGACCGACGCATAAAAACTTGTACCCAGCCAGACGCATCACACTAAGCCAGACGCAAGCAAAAGTGGATGCGTCTGGTAGACGCCTTCGAAGCAGCAGAAGTTTTCAGACTCAATCATTGACACACGTGTCGCTTGACTATTCCCTGACGCATCCTTAAGACCTGCAGACGCATAACCACTCTCGAAATATGTGATGCCCTGTTCCAAGGAGGCATCAAATGGCTAATTTGGTAAGTCAAAGTTTTTCTTGGCTAATTTGGTAATTTTCTCCGCTTAATTAACACCTTTACTAGAAATCAAAGTCATAACAAGTTGTTTAAACTATATATAACAATATGTAACAACATATTCACAACAACCCTGTTATATATAAATGCTACATGAGTAAGTAAATATATCATATGAATACTTTTAACACCCTCTTGTAACTCTTACTGGTGATTTCGAGGTTGTGCTAAGAAACTTGGTGGCTCACTGAAATCTAAAGGCAACTAATAGTTTTATGGGTGGATATGGGCTTAACGTCACCAAATATGTGGATTTCATGTGTGGGATAATCTGTTGATGCACTTTGTGGATGCGGCTCGGTTCGGTTCGACTTGGTTCGGTTTGACTCGGTTCAGTTCGGTTCAAGCCAGATGTCACGACATTCCTCCGTCGTGCGCCCCAGAGATCGACACGCGAAGCACGAAGAGCCGCGAACCGTTATTCACCGCCACATCACCATGACATCATGATGATGTCATGTGATGAATTAAATGGTTTATAAGGACTTGTTCCATGCATGTTAACAGTTCGTAGGAATTCATGTTGACGAACAGTGGATATTGGTCTAAGAAGGGTTCACCACGAACCCTCAACAGTTCATAGACCTAGGATGGGAAGAAGGATTCACCACGAAACCTTAACAGTTCGTGGCCCATGGAGGGCTCGTGGCATTTATCACTGTTCGTAGGATCTCTGGGTATTAGGCCTATATAAACAGAGACATGTTACTTAATTTAGTTAGGAGAATCAAGAGAGTTTGAGAGTTCTGTGAGTAACTTTGTAAACACTGCGTGTATGTGTTACTAATTCTCTTCGCTTAATCAAAGTTGTGAATCTTTGGTTAGTTTGTGTTTGTTCCATTTTGCTTTGGTTTGCATACTCTCGTGGATTCCGCACTCGTTAGTGTGTTAACAAACAAGGAAGTAGGTTTAATCTTGATCCTCCAAGTGGACCTACAAGTGGTATCAGAGCTTTGGCTCTCTTCCTTGTTAAAACCAAGCTCTTTGTTGCGTTTTTGAACGAGTTGCTGAAGGTTTCTCAAACTTTGTTTGAGTTTTAAAACAAGATTTTCAAGTTTTAAAAGAAAAATGGGTTAAATCTTTGGATAAACTTGTTGTTTGCTTAAAATTTTTATAAAAACCTTATTAAAATACATGGAGACATGTTAAAATCGGGTTTCTCTTAAAATTTCTTGCAAAATCTTGTTTCGCAAATTTTTCCGGTGAGGTGTTTGGCCAGAAAAGTCACCGGAATTAGGTTGGTAGAGATAAGATTCAAAGGATTGTCTGAAAAAGCAAGATTTCGAATTGTTGTTTTTTAACTAACTTGAGATATACACCTAATATCTTTTGTAAAGTCAGGAAAAGGTTTATTACCATAAACAGGGGAATCTCACCAACCTCTATGTTCACCAGGAGTGTTACTGAGAAGATTTGAGTGTTCGTGGGACTTGTCATTCAAAGTCTTCGTAGGCACTTTAGCAAAAGTGCAAAACACTTAAAAAATTCATGAGAGTTAGTGGTGGACAAGGGTTCGTGGCCCAAGGGTTCGTGGCACTAGGGTTCGTGGCACACAGTCTTTATTGACTATTCAGTCTTCATCGACAAGTCTTCGTGGCCCAAAATTCTATTGGCCCAAGTCCATTTCAATCTTCGTCAGCCCATATTGGCCCAAGTCTTCATTTGGGTCCATTCAAGTCTTCGTGGACTAGTATTGTTTTTAAAATAATCATCATGACATCATGTAATAAAAGTCTTCGTGTGTCTTCAGTCTTCGTAGGTGTCATCAACAAACAAAATATTTAGTGGGCCATTCCTTTTGAAAATTGTGCCAGTCCTTTCTAAATCTCTATCTTCGTGAACATGCAACAAAATTTTTAGTGGACATTTAATTGTTCTTAATATTGCTCATTGACATACAAATCTTGGTGAAAATTTAAGAGTCTTCGTCCACTGTTTCTTTGGGCCTCACGAAAACTGTTTCTTTATTAGGCCATTTTATTGTTAGTTGACACTGTTTGTAGACTTTGGGCCTCATCTTTGTAAAATTTCATTGATTCGTCAACAGTCTTCGTAGGACATATTTGTTTTTAAATTGACTTCTTTGTAAATTTGGGCCTAGTCTTCACAAGGTGACAAAGTGTTATATAAAACTTCACAATGAGTTCAAATCCTTGGAGTTGGAGTGAAAACCCAAGTACACCACAAGATCCTTCACAATGGGTGAAAGGATTGATACCCAAAAAGGAAATCACCGAACATCAATGGGCATGTGTCGCGAATCAAAACAGTAGCATTCAAAATCTTCTCTTAAGCGAGAGTGAAACGGGAAGTAGCAATCGTCCACCAAAATTGAATCACATGAACGATTATCCATCATGGAAAAATTGTTTTCATACGTATGTTCTAGGGCAAAACACCGAATTGTGGATATGCTTTATCACACCGTACAATGAAGCTCTCGAAGAAGCAGGTTCCAATGCACAAGCTTTGGCGGGATTGAGCGAAAATGATAAAAAGGCTTACGATCTCGAGAAGAAAGCATTTGCTATCCTTATGCAAGCACTTCATAAGGATATCTATCATCAAATTGCGTATTGTACAAGTACAAAGAACTTGTGGGACGTCTTGGAAGCGAAAGGAGAAGGAAATGCTGCAACGAGAAAGATTAGTCATGATTTGTTGAAGAAGGAGTTTGAAGCATTTCGGTTCATGGAAAATGAAACACTCTACGAGATGGCTACTCGGTACTATCACTTGATTAGTGAGATGCACTCATACAAGGTTCAGGCTACACAGCAAGAAATGGCTATGCGTTTTGCTGAGGCTTTGCCGCCTAAGTGGAGTCAGTTCATCGACTTGTTGAAACATACTGGTGTTTTGGATACGGTTAGCATTTATGAATTCTTCCAAAAGCTCGAGAACAAGGATGAAGAAGAAATTCGAAAGGCTAAACGACTTCCAGTTCCACAAAATCCTGAGATATACTATGGAGGTATTAATATGGGGGTTAGTACCAGTCAACAACAACCGAAGCTTCAACCCGCATTTGTATCAAATACAAATTCTTATGATCTACAACTACCTTATCAACCATCTCCTCAACATCAACCCTCTTCATTCACACAATCCACCCTACAAGTACCTTGTCAACCACCTCATCAACAACAACCCTCTCCATTCACACAATCTACCCTACAACTACCTTGTCAACCATCTCCTCAACAAGCCTTTTATGGGAACACCAACACTCAATCTTCAAACCCCAATACTGTGAGATTCGATACCTCAAACTTCACCAAAGTAAGTGTGGAAGGTGCTCAGGAACATATAGAGCTTTTGAACACAATGGTGAGTGCCTATTGTGGATTAGTCGTTGGTCAAATTGGGAACATTAATTTGACAGATGAAGACTATCAGAAAATAGACAGGGAGGAAATGAAACTAATGGATATTAAGTGGGCATTTGCTAGTGCAGTGAGAAGGGCTAAGGACTACATAAGGAGAACGGGTAGAAAAAGTTTGGAAAGTAAAAGGGACACTAAGTATGGTTTTGATAAGGATGCATTTACGTCCTTCAATTGTGGTGAGAATGGCCATTTCAAACGGGAATGCACTCGACCGAGCAGACAAGGAAATCAAAATCCTTTCAGAAACCAGTCAAGCTCATCTAATGCCAATCAAGGGAACAATGAAAGGGACATTGTAGCAGTTAACAATCCGGGTAACTCAAACCAGTCGGGGCCTTCCAATTCAAACAGGGCCTTAGTAGTTCATGCAGATAAAGGATGTGACTGGTCAGTTTAACTGGGTAATCAGGGAACGAAAGGAAATGGAGGAACTGGTTGTTATGCTAAGATCATCAAGTATATCAAGCATGTTCACAGTGAGGAGTTCTCTGAGGATGATGACAGTTCTGGTTGCAGTGGTAGCTCGGATGAGGAAAGCTCCAATGCGGGTGGTGATGGTTCAGACCTGGAAGTAAAGGAAACTCTTGATGCTAAGGTTGACAGATTACTCAAGGAAGCTGAGGAACTGAAAGAAGAAGAAGAGCTTAAAGGGCAGAAATCTGTGTTGGTAGGGAAAGCTGAAGTCGCATCCAAGGAAATGGAAAAGTTCTTCACTGAGGATGGATCTTTTTCTTATCAGACTGCCTTTATGGTAACTGCTCCAGCTTCGACTAGTAAGGTAAACACCAAAACTTCTAGTGTATGTAATGATTGTGTAGAATTGAAACATAAGCTAGAAGTAGTAACTAGTCACAATCAGGGTTTGGTAGCTGACCTTTCGAAATGCAAGGAGGCAAAAATGGCTTTAACTCACAATGAAAAGGACTTCAAATCTGTTATTGAAACGCTTAAGAAAAGTGTATCTGAATTAACAAAAATAGTTTTGAACAAACAAACGGGTATTAATAACTATATTAATATCATTGAAGAATTAAAGAAAGAGTTAGCCATTGCCAAATGCAAGCATGATGCGATCAAGCTCAAGTTGGAGAGTTATTCTAACTCCCGATATGTGCTTGATCATATCATCGAGGTTCAGAAGCTGAAAGGAGATGTTAAGTGCATTGGGTATAAGTCGTGTCCACCTTCGTTGAGACACAATTATACCAAGATGCCTGATGAGGAGGAAATGCCACGGTTTGAACCATCTGTACCTCTTAATCCCGAAGAGTTTGCAGCAGGTTTAGGGTTCAAACTGGATGATTCATCAAAGGAATCAGAAAAGACAGAAAATGTGTCTTGTGCTGTGGAACAAAGTCCTCCAACAATTGAGGACTGTGTTTCATCAGATGATGAATCTGATGATGAATCGGATGAATCAGATTCGAGTTATGAGGATCAATCTCTTGATAAGAAGAAAAGAGTAGAAATTCCAGCTGAGAATCATATCTTGTGTGATCCTCCTACTCTAGCTACTCCCGTTGTGCAATCAATTGAAAAACAAGAGATTGATTCGATGAAATCTGTGGAGAAATCTGTGTCTACGTTTGAGGGCGATAATGTGTTGTATACTTTGGTTGGTGATGATAAAATTTACTCAAACAAGGATTTCCCAATTAAAAATGTTAATCCATCAATGATTGAAAGAGTTTTGGAAGATTCTACCGGTAAGTTTTTGGGTAAGGCGATCCCGAGAGTTACAGTAACTCAGTGTGATCCTATTCCAAAATCTGAAGTTAGAAAACAATACGGAAATCAAAAATTACCAACTGAGAAACAACCAACCGCCCCTAAAGGTAAACAACAGGAAAAATGAGCTCAACAACCTAAGTTTGAACCAAAATGAGCTCGAAACAAGAAAAAGGGAAGGGATGTTAAATTTGTGGCCTCAAGCAGTACTGACAAAATTGAGACTTTTGAAAACAAATCTAATACTGCTTTTGTTCAACAAGTCAAAATTTTGAAACGTAACAGTGATAACAATTACACTCAACATACAAATGGGTGTGATAATGAAGCTAGTACCTCAAGGCCCGCAAGTTCAACATCGGGACATCGATCAGAATCTCCTAAATTTGTTGAAAGGAGAACATGTTTTAAGTGTGGGGAATTTGGGCATATAATCAAAAATTGTAAAAACCCACCAAAACCAAAGTTTGTTGAAAAGGCCCCTCCTAAAAATGATTACCAACGTCATCCTGTGTCACCTAAACAAGACAAACGAATTATTAAGGAACAAGAAGCAGAACAACGACGTAAAAATGTTAAGGTAATCGAAAAAGCTTTAAAACCGGATGTTGTTGAAAAGGGACCAAGTTCATCAAATTCGTCAAAACCAGAAGTGTCTAAAACTGTAAATAATAATCAAACTGGTAAACGACAACAATCTTGGAAACCTAAAACAGGTACAGTCTCAGGGGAAGGCACACCATTTCCCAATCATCAAGAAACAGAAATAACATTTCTTGATGATAAGGGTCGACCCAAGACCACTAAGGCTTGGGTCCCCATCTCAAACTGATTGTGTAGTGTGTTGTGCAGGGTGTTCCAGGAGGAACTGTGAATAGTCTTTGGATTGTTGACAGTGGAGCATCCCGGCACATGACAGGCGACTTAAGGCTCTTATACGATGTGAAAAGCATTAGGGGAGGTTATGTTGCCTTTGCTGGCGATAAAGGCGGATACATCACCGGAGAAGGAATGATATCCAATGGTGTTGTTAGTTTCGACAAGATCAATTATGTGCGTCAAATTGATCACAATCTTCTTAGTGTTTCGCAAATCTGTGACAAGAAGTTCACGGTACATTTGATGATACCGGTTGTTATGTGCTGAAACCCGGTTTCAAGATTCCCAAAGAATGGATTCTGTTAACGGCTCCAAGAATTAATGACTTATATATTCTTGATATGAGCCAAGCTATTACCACGTCTGAACAAGTTACATGTTTTGTCTCAAAGGCCACTGAAAAGGAGTCTATATCTTGGCACAGACGTATGGGTCACATTCACTTGAGGAAGATGAACCATCTGGTGAGAAATAATCTTGTGAATTGTGTTCCAGTCAAGAGTTTTCATTTGCAAGACGTCTGTGTATTGTGCTGAAAAGGAAAGCAAACGAAGAAGTCCCACCCAATCAAGAAAGTCAACACTGTCAATATGCCTTTTAAATGTCTTCATATGGACCTCTTTGGACCTATGAAGCACAAGACTACGTTTGGAGAAGCTTATTGTTTGGTAGTTACTGATGACTATTCAAGATTCTCATGGGTATCGATGATGGCACACAAAAGTGAGACTCCGGGACTCCTCAAAAATCTGCTTACTTTACTCGAGAATTTGTACACTTTGTGTAACACCCCAACCCGGATGGGCTGACGTGTCACAATAACAGTAGTATCATAACCAAAAGTCATAATTCCATTTATTTATTTATTGGACAAGGATATAACCACACTACAACTAAACTTAAGGTTAATATACAAGCGGACATATTCGACTTCCTTAACTAACATCTTCAGATTTAGTCCTAGGCTTTATTCTTCTCTCTTTACCCCGCCCGAAGTAACCTGTGAACCTGTATATACAAAAAGTTTACGGAATGAGCCGAATGCTCAGTACAGAATAATAGGCTCAAATAACAAATAACGCTTTATAGAAATGTTATCCGAAGGGAACTTATTGCGAAAATGATACGATGCAAGAACATAATTTCATAATCATATCTTACGGATGTACCCATGAGCAAACTTAAAACGTGACAATACACAGGTAGCTACTCCTGCATAATTATCACATGAGATGGCGAGTTGGCATACCCGTTATCCACCTCCTTAACTTAAATCCTAGGATCGATCCATACGCCTCCTAATAGCCTTATGTACCACACTTGTACTTAAGAGACGCCGTGAACTGATCTCTCCGTCACGGGTGGAGCACATGATGTCGATGCCGCAACAACATGCTCGTGGGACACTCCACGAGAAGCGATACTCAGGGTAACAGAGTACAAATAGTCTTATTTACATAACTTATCAAAATATTTTTCATAACAAAACGTAACATATATTGGAACATGCGATAATGAGTACAACTTAACAGAAAACTATCGCATGACATGAAAGCTAAATCCAAAGTTTAGAATAGGAATTCAACGGACTGTCAAATGAATCGATATTCAAAGACGTGAGGAGTGTACGAACTTAATGGTTTTATAACAATTTGAATATGAAGCAATAAGGAGTGGGGTAAGGATCCGTACCTTAATAATTCCAAAGTGATGCTACCTTGTGATAATATTTCAGATTTATACGGGCAGAGTTTAGACTACTGATTAGTCTTTTAACCTAATTTAAATAATATGCACACAAACTAGGTTAGTAACTTAATACAGCATTTACGATAACTCACGAGATTAAAATCCTCACAACAAATGACAAAGTGCGATACTTAAACATCCATCGGATTCACAATTAATGACAAAGTGAAATCACTTAAACATCCATCGGATTCACAACGAATGACAAAGTGTAAACACTTAAACATCCGTCGGAATCACAATTAATGACAAAGTGAAATTACTTAAACATCCATCGGAATCACGACTAATGACAAAGCATAACCCAAATTTGAGCAGCACTTAAACATTCATTGGATTGATTTCAATCAATCGGACATTGAATCGTATCAGCGATTGAGTTAATACCCTGTTCTGCAGCACCTCGCTATACTAATTAGTGTTTCGTGTGTGTTAATTGAAGTAAACAGAGCATAACTCCGTGTATTTTCCGACTTTGTTCGTCGTTCAAGCGCCCATAAGCAAGTGCCAATGTCTGCTATTTATACCCGAATTTTGCCCCCCCCCCCTACGGACCATAACAATTAACCCTTACGGTCCGTAAGGGTTACCTACATTTTATAGAGTAGCCACGTTTGGGACTAGGCCTGATGACTTGACACATTCTCGAAATTTAATTTAGACAGCAAGATTTTAGGATAATCATCAATAGGGAATACCCCCCCCCTGAGTTTTAGGGGCCCTGATCCTGATTCTGAAAATTCTGAAAATTTTAGGGTTTGTGCATAATCACTTGGGTGTCTTAATTAGGGTTTCCTATTGGATAATAAATAATAATAATAGTTTTGGTTGATATACAGAAAGATGGATCATAAGATAAATATATATTATTATTATTCTTTTATTTCTAGAATAATGATTTTTAAATTTAGGGTTATTACAACTATTACCCCCTTAAAAGAAATTTCGTCCTCGAAATTTTTCGAATAAGAATATAACATATCGCATAAGTAACGGAAACGGAACTTTCATATCAGAATTACTAACTTATATAACAAAAATCTCCTAAACACACATGTGTATCTGAAATTCGTAATTACGTTCATGACCATAATTGTCAATTACCTTACCATCATGTCCTAATGGTTCTTCCTCTATGTATCTTAATAACATATTTAATCATGCAGAAAATCAACATAGACTTGCAGATAACAAGAGTGACTTATTGATACTGATATTTCCTACATAAACATGCTTAATCATAACTAAGATATATTCACATAAAGCAAAGCATGAATGATCATAAGCAAAAACAAATGAACATAGATCAAAGAGCAAGGTTCACCGTTATTTTGACTAAAATTCTATTGCGAGAATAGATTAGGGTATAGAGAACGAATTGATTCTTCAGATTCCCATGTTGCTTCGCGTTTAGAGTGATTTTTCAGAGTTTTGATTTCCTTGCACTTTATGGTCTTGATGCTGTGGCGTAGTGGATGATTGGCCGATTGCCTGCTTAAATTGTCCTTCCCTGTTTCTCTTCTTATTATCCTCAGTTCGAGATAAAAATTCTTTCCTCTCGAACTCAAAAGTTTTGATTGCATTAGCAACTTCGGTGATGTCCTTAAATTTTATGTACATGATCGACTTCCGAATTCGATCATTGACTGCCCACTTGCATTTTTCTGCCTGGGCTATTGCTGATCCTGCAACATCTCCTACAAAACTAGCCAACCTTGAAAATCTAGTAATGAACTCAGAAGCTGGTTCATCACTCCCCTGTCGAATCACTGCATACTCCCTGATATAAGCTTCTTTATCAGCAGTAGAAAAATACTTGTCATAAAAGATGGTATGAAAATCGACCCATGAAAGATTTGCGTCAAAATCATCCCCTCCTTTGACTTGCTTATATCCTTCCCACCAAGTTTGTGCGTCATCTTCGAGTTTGTAGGTAGCCAGTCTAACTTTGTATTGCTCCGGAACTCCAAGAACTCCGAAGATCTTTTCAACATGAGTTGTCCAGTTTCTTGCTTCGACTGGATTAGTAGCATGACTAAAGGATTTCGGCTTTTGTTTTTGGAATTTAGCGATCCATATGTCTATACTATAGGTAGTATGGTTCGTGGTATTCTCACGAATTTCTTCACCAGAGATTGGATTCGTGTTATTACGTTCTGGATGACGAGTTTGTTGAATAACGGCCTCAGCTGTTTGAGCAACAAGGTTTGGAAGCAACCCGGCAACAGCCTGGTTGATAGCATTAATTACGTTTGGATCAACTGGAGTCTCATTCGAAGAAGTGTTGTTACGTACATGGTTAGTACGAGTACTCCTACGTAGCGGACGACGAGGAGGCATATCTATACGAATAGACATAGGAATTAAACCAAATAAGAGACCAAGTTGAATCCTATCATAGATATCTACCCATTCCTCATAGGTTTTAATTACTATCTTCAAGTTTCCTACAGGAAAGAGCTGCTCTGATACCATAGCTGTAACACCCCAACCCGGATGGGCTGACATGTCACAATAACAGTAGTATCATAACCAAAAGTCATAATTCCATTTATTTATTTATTGGACAAGGATATAACCACACTACAACTAAACTTAAGGTTAATATACAAGCGGACATATTCGACTTCCTTAACTAACATCTTCAGATTTAGTCCTAGGCTTTATTCTTCTCTCTTTACCCCGCCCGAAGTAACCTGTGAACCTGTATATACAAAAAGTTTACGGAATGAGCCGAATGCTCAGTACAGAATAATAGGCTCAAATAACAAATAACGCTTTATAGAAATGTTATCCGAAGGGAACTTATTGCGAAAATGATACGATGCAAGAACATAATTTCATAATCATATCTTACGGATGTACCCATGAGCAAACTTAAAACGTGACAATACACAGGTAGCTACTCCTGCATAATTATCACATGAGATGGCGAGTTGGCATACCCGTTATCCACCTCCTTAACTTAAATCCTAGGATCGATCCATACGCCTCCTAATAGCCTTATGTACCATACTTGTACTTAAGAGACGCCGTGAACTGATCTCTCCGTCACGGGTGGAGCACATGATGTCGATGCCGCAACAACATGCTCGTGGGACACTCCACGAGAAGCGATACTCAGGGTAACAGAGTACAAATAGTCTTATTTACATAACTTATCAAAATATTTTTCATAACAAAACGTAACATATATTGGAACATGCGATAATGAGTACAACTTAACAGAAAACTATCGCATGACATGAAAGCTAAATCCAAAGTTTAGAATAGGAATTCAACGGACTGTCAAATGAATCGATATTCAAAGACGTGAGGAGTGTACGAACTTAATGGTTTTATAACAATTTGAATATGAAGCAATAAGGAGTGGGGTAAGGATCTGTACCTTAATAATTCCAAAGTGATGCTACCTTGTGATAATATTTCAGATTTATACGGGCAGAGTTTAGACTACTGATTAGTCTTTTAACCTAATTTAAATAATATGCACACAAACTAGGTTAGTAACTTAATACAGCATTTACGATAACTCACGAGATTAAAATCCTCACAACAAATGACAAAGTGCGATACTTAAACATCCATCGGATTCACAATTAATGACAAAGTGAAATCACTTAAACATCCATCGGATTCACAACGAATGACAAAGTGTAAACACTTAAACATCCATCGGAATCACAATTAATGACAAAGTGAAATTACTTAAACATCCATCGAAATCACGACTAATGACAAAGCATAACCCAAATTTGAGCGGCACTTAAACATTCATTGGATTGATTTCAATCAATCGGACATTGAATCGTATCAGCGATTGAGTTAATACCCTGTTCTGCAGCACCTCGCTATACTAATTAGTGTTTCGTGTGTGTTAATTGAAGTAAACAGAGCATAACTCCATGTATTTTCTGACTTTGTTCGTCGTTCAAGCGCCAAGAAGCAAGTGCCAATGTCTGCTATTTATACCCGAATTTTGCCCCCCCTTACGGACCGTAACAATTAACCCTTACGGTCCGTAAGGGTTACCTACATTTTATAGAGTAGCCACGTTTGGGACTAGGCCTGATGACTTGACACATTCTCGAAATTTAATTTAGACAGCAATATTTTAGGATAATCATCAATAGGGAATACCCCCCCCCCCCTGAGTTTTAGGGGCCCTGATCCTGATTCTGAAAATTCTAAAAATTTTAGGGTTTGTGCATAATCACTTGGGTGTCTTAATTAGGGTTTCCTATTGGATAATAAATAATAATAATAGTTTTGGTTGATATACAGAAAGATGGATCATAAGATAAATATATATTATTATTATTCTTTTATTTCTAGAATAATGATTTTTAAATTTAGGGTTATTACAATTTGAGGGTAAAGCGAATCAGAAGCGACAACGGCACGGAATTCAAGAATCAGGTTGTGGACGAGTTTTGTGCTTCTAAGGGAATTCTGCATGAGTACAGTTCTCGTTACACTCCTCAACAAAATGGTGTCGCTGAGAGGAAGAATAGAACGCTTATCGAGACTGCAAGAACTATGTTAGTGGAGTCGGAGCTTCGTGTTCAGTTTTGGGGGGATGCTGTGGCTACTGCTTGTTATACTTTGAACAGGGTTCTTACTGTTAAAAGGCATGGGAAAACATGTTTCGAATTGTTACAGAAACGGAAACCGGATGTGTCTTACTTAGAACCTTTTGGCGCTCCATGCACTATGATTGATCCACATGGCAAGTTTGGTCCAAAGGCTATCGAAGGCTTCTTTCTTGGGTATGCTACTCCAAATTTCAGGGTGTGGAATTTGACAACTAAAAAGATTGAGGAATGGGGTGAAGTTAGGGTTCAAAGGTACACTGAATGTGTGAGAGCTCCGGGTGCTCCTTGGATGTTTGATTATGATGGACTGTTTGATTCCTTTAATCTGCCAACTTTTGATGAGGCGTCTGCAGCAGCACAAATGTTACTTGAAGGTGATGCAGCAGTTGATTCATCATTAATAAGACTATTTATTGTTAATCGACAAGAGTCTGGTTCAGTTAATAATGTTGTTCAAAATGAGGAATTTGAAGATGCAGCGGATTATAATGTTTCGTCGGAAGATGATGAGTTTCATGATGCTAATGAAGCAACTCCAGCTTCTGTCCAAGCTCATGTTCAAGGTGTTTCTGAAGCAACTTCTCAGGTGCAAGTTCAAGACAATGCTGAAGGGAATGCATCCACATCTACCGCGTCTCCAGGCAACGATTTGGTGGTTGATTTGAACATCAATAATTTGGATATTAATGCTCGAGTTCCCGATGTTCCAGAAACTCGAATTCATGATACTCATCCTCAGCAGAATATTATAGGAGATGTCCAAAATGGTGTGCAGACACGTAATCAGCTTCGAAACAACCAGAATGCTGGTTTGTATTCGGCATTTAGAGAATCCGGGGAACAGAATGATTGGTCTTTCGCCTGCTATGTTTGTCAAGTTGAGCCGAAGTCATGGAAAGAGGCGATGAAAGACGATTCATGGGTTGAAGCAATGCAAGAAGAACTTCAGCAGTTTCAGAAATTTGGCGTGTGGAAATTGGTAGACAGTCCCCCGAACTATAAGAAGATTGGTACTAGATGGGTTTACAAGTGCAAAAAGGATGACCAAGGTGTCGTTGTGAGAAATAAAGCGAGATTGGTTGTCCAGGGCTTTAATCAGGTAGAAGGCATTGATTATAATGAAGTTTATGCATCAGTGGCACGTCTTGAGGCGATAAGGATTTTCTTGGCTTATGCGTCCTACAAGAAGTTCACTGTTTATCAGATGGATGTGAAAAGTGCATTTCTTCATGGTGTGGTCGAGGAAGAAGTAAATGTTGAGCAACCGCCTGGTTTTGAAGATCTGATTCATCTTGACAGAGTTTGGCTTCTAAACAAGGCACTTTATGGTCTTCATCAAGCTCCGAGGTCTTGGTATGAAACGTTGTCTACTTATCTGGTGCAGAATGGTTTTCGACGTGGGTTGGTCGACTGTATTCTCTTCATCAAGGAAATAAACGAGGATCTGTTGCTGGTTCAAGTGTATGTGGATGACATCATATTCGGGTCTACAAATGATGAAATGTGCAAGGAATTCGAGCAGGTGATGCAAGAGAAGTTCGAGATGAGTGCTATGGGAGAAATGAATTTCTTTTTGGATTTGCAGGTTCATCAGTCTGAGAAAGGGATCTTCATTCATTAGACAAAGTACGTTGGGGATATCTTAAAGCAATTTTAGATGGAAGACTCGAAGCCTACGGGAACTCCTCTGGCTCAGAATCATGGAATTACTCCTGACGGTACCGGTGAACATGTGGAACCTTCTCTCTATCGTGCTATGATCGGATCTCTCATGTATCTCACCGCTTCAAGGCCCGACATTATGTATCCAACATGTCTTCTTGCTCGTTACCAGTGTATTCCGAAGGTTTCTCATATGATGGCTGTTAAGAGGATTTTTCGTTATCTGAAGGGTTGTCTAAACACCTGTCTGTGGTATCCTAAGGATGATAACTTTGATTTGATTGCATTCAGTGATTCTGATCATGGCGGCTGCAAGATTGATGCAAAGTCAACATCAGCGGGATGTCAGTTTTTGGGGAATCGTCTAGTCACGTGGCAATGTAAAAAGCAGACCTGTGTAGCTACTTCAACCTGTGAAGTTGAGTACATTGTTGCCTCAATTTGTTGCTCCCAAGTTCTGTGGATCCAACAGCAAATGCGCGACTACGGTTTTGAATTCCCAACTACTCCTATTTATGTTGATAATTCAGTTGCTTTATAGATCACTCGTAATCCTGTACAGCACTCAAAGACAAAACACATCGAGATAAAGTATTATTTCATACGAGACTGTTATGAAAAGAAACTTATCGATGTTGTGAAAATCCACACCGATGACCAACGTGCCGACCTTTTTACCAAAGCTTTTGACATATCACGATTTGACTATTTACTAATGGCAAACGGCATTAAGGTCAAGCCAGAGTAAAACCAACATCGAAAAATCATTTTTGTAAATATTTATTTGTGTTTTCTTAATTTCTCGTACTTTTTGCATTATAGGGGGACTATACAAAAACACAAAAACAATAGAAAAACAAAAATACAAAAATATAAAAACATTGAAAAATTTTTAAAATACAAAAACACAAAAACAATAGAAAAACAAAAATGAGTTTCCTGGTGAGAGAAAGAGAATATGATAGAACATCAGTGGTCTGTCGAAACCTTTTTAAACTTAAAATGAAAAACGATAAGCAGCTCTATATAAGATGTATCGGTAGGCTCACAATCATTTTAAAGTGTGCAGATATAAACCTAAATCGACTGAAGACTGTGTGGGAACCGCTCATTGGCATATGGTCTTGGTACCGAAATTTCGTTTGATAGATTGCCGAGGTTCTGAGATACGTGGTCTTTATGCTGTTTATCATCTGGGTATCATGGTTGTTTCTTTTACCGGAAAACAACGGGGACGCAAGTCTAGATCTTCCATGATACCATACATACGTGTATATATCATACAACATACATGATGCATTCGACCTCAATAAATGATAAAATATCACAGTTATCCGGGAGTCAAGTTCGTCTCTTTGTCTGTACGATGGTACTAACCTGTTCACAGACTTGCTCCTGTGCCCTCATGCATCGAATATCAAGTTCCTCATCAATAAGTGATTTTATCACATAGGGCTTGTATTCACCCAAAAATAAGTGAGTATCTCACATCATATACGTTGAAAACAGATGATAAATGGTATACTCACCAGTAAGATGAACTCTCGTGCATACCTTGATACGGGAATGTGTCGTGTGTGGATGAGCACCGGTCGGTAAGTACAAATCATACCTTAACGTATCCCCTAATCGCGAGTACATCTGATAAGTTGAGCTTAAGTGCACAACAATACCGATAATCGTTATAGGATGCTTATCTTAATATTAACTAACTGAACAACAAGAGCGTTTTGGCATAACCGTACACTGATATGATTCTCTTACCCTCGAAACTCGCAAAAAGAATGTCTGTAAATATTTATTTACTGCTTTCAGTTTCTGCATCTCTGTATATATTTATTTACTGCTTTCCATCTTTAAATTTGAAATATTCAAAAATACCAAAAAGATTTTAGGTGTGTTTTAATATAAACTTTATAAAAGCCAAAAAGATTTTATTTCTATCTTATTTTTGATTATACGATGTTGGATCTCGAGTCTTAACCACCTGAAGCCTGATTGTAAGCCAGAAAACAATTGCACCTTCATTAACGGTCAAACTTTAGCAAGTTTTGAAAGTTAAAATCTAAACTGATCAAATTTTTAAACTTTCAAATTGTTGTCGGTCGGTGTTTGTTTGAGACTTGGTCGCATGTGTTTCGTTTGTTTAGACGGACTATATTCTAAGCGGTTGTTCTCATTAAGTGTTTAGCTCTGTTGTGTGTGCAAATTGGACATCCAAACTAGCTAAAGGCAAAGAGTACGTGTTAGATGACAAGCTAAGGAATGAAGACACGACATGAATGAATTCAAAGGATCAAGATGATCAAGTTACTGCTGACCACTCATCAACACCACAAGGATCTGAAGATTTGAAGATCAAAGTCTCACGAGCATCATTCAAGGGGGAGTTTGTTGATACACTCCCTATTTGTGACACGTGAAGACATCTGAAGATCCGACAACATGTGAAGATCGAACCAACACGAGCAGCATCCAAGGGGGAGTTTGTTGATGCACTTTGTGGATGCGGCTCGGTTCGGTTCGACTTGGTTCGGTTTGACTCGGTTCAGTTCGGTTCAAGCCAGATGTCACGACATTCCTCCGTCGTACGCCCCAGAGATCGACACGCGAAGCACGAAGAGCCGCGAACCGTTATTCACCGCCACATCACCATGACATCATGATGATCTCATGTGATGAATTAAATGGTTTATAAGGACTTGTTCCATGCATGTTAACAGTTCGTAGGAATTCATGTTGACGAACAGTGGATATTGGTCTAAGAAGGGTTCACCACGAACCCTCAATAGTTCGTAGACCTTGGATGGGAAGAAGGATTCACCACGAACCCTTAACAGTTCGTGGCCCATGGAGAGTTCATGGCATTTATCACTGTTCGTATGATCTCTAGGTATTAGGCCTATATAAACAGAGACATGTTACTCAGTTTAGTTAGGAGAATCAAGAGAGTTTGAGAGTTCTGTGAGTAACTTTGTAAACACTGTGTGTGTATGTGTTACTAATTCTCTTCACTTAATCAAAGTTGTGAATCTTTGGTTAGTTTGTGTTTGTTCCATTTTTCTTTGGTTTGCATACTCTCGTGGATTCCGCACTCGTTAGTGTGTTAACAAACAAGGAAGTAGGTTTAGTCTTGATCCTCCAAGTGCACCTACATAATCGACATCGCAAAGGATGTAAAGTTCCTACTGTAGGAACCGTTCGCATAAATAAATAAAATAAACAAATTTTATTAAACTGTTACAATACAGAAATAAGAAAGCTGGAAAAACAAGTACAATACAACTGAAATAAACCAAAATTACAAGAAGGAGAAGAAACAGAATAGACTGAGGCACGTGTTCAACACGCTTCCCTTAAAACAAATTCCGAGTCTCCCAAGAGTACTCGTTTTGTTTCCCAGGGTACAACAGCCAAAGCAGTAGTACTGCCGAAGTTCGCCTACAACCCGAAGGTTACCTTGATACTTGCAGGAAGAAGAAGATCAGTAGTAGAGAGAGAGCAGATAGCATAAGCTGTTGTTGCTGGTTTTCGTGGTGTCTTCTGCAGTGGTGGAGATGTTGTATTTATACTACATCTTCATCGAAACGGTCAAAAGGAATTAAAGGAGAGGTTTAAATTTCATTAAACGTCTTCAATGCAATTTAATACGTCATTTAATTCTAAGTCAAAGACCGTTAACTCGTCAGTTACGAAGCTGAACTGAATCTGCACTGTCATTCAATGCTGGAAGCTTCTGCGCGCGCGCGCGCGCAAGCCATACTGCTGCGTGCGCGCCCAGGTCTGCACGCCCATGCGCGGTGCGTCCTCTTGGCTCACTGCCATACGCGTGTGCGCCTCACTGACTCAGGTCCATGCGCGCGTGTGCCACGTCACCTGTGAGCCTCTACGTGCATGCCACACAGTCGCGCCGTTTTTGCTCACTTCGGTGCGCCGCGCACGACACCTCAGGACCTATGCACCATGCGCAACCGCGCGCCTTCGTGCCACGTCACGCGCTTCGAACCTGCACTCCACTTGGTCCTTGCATCCTATGTGATCCACCATGCGCACGTGGTCAAAAATACAAAGGCGGCTCTCAAGCGGCTCGCGGCGATGCGAAGTGCAAAGTGCGTCATCAAAGCGCCACATTGCGCCTCATCGCCTACGCCACGCGCGTGCGCGAGCGTGTGCGAGTACGAGTTAGGGTGCTCCGCACCCTTCGCGAATACACTAGTGAGTGCTCCCTTGAAACAATAAGGAGGGAGAGTTCCCACTTAAATACCCATTTAAGTTCCATCTTTCCTCCGATGTGGGACAAGGTGCTACTTTCCCTTTTGTTTCAGCATTGAATGTTTCAAACACCCAACTTTTGAGCATCGATATCTCATTCATCTTAGCTCGGTTTTGGACGTGGTTTAGTTCGTTGCGAAGCTCTCCCAACATAGAACACAAACCCACAAATAAATATATAAAACCCGCTCATTTTATTATATTTATTTTTAGTCCAAAATAGGAAAAAATCATTTTCCTATATTTGTGAAAAATGTTATTTTCACCTATTTTTCCAACAATCCCCCACATGAAAAATGTTATTTTCATCAAATTTCCAACAATCCCCCACATGTTTGGAAATCGATCTTTTCCTTACACTTTTCAACGATAAACTTCGACAGTTGAGTATTGCAAGATAGTTAGGTTGAAGCCTTTGAACCTTCTTTTGTGAATCATACTTAGCTTACTAGCGGTTTGTAGACGCGATGTCCTTGAACATACCCCCATTTGTGTAAACGACAATACACTTCACACAATACTCTCCCTGGTTTGGCCAACTCCTCATTGTCGTGTCCTATTATGGTCGTGGAACACTAGCCTGGTTCTGCGAGAGCTCTAGGATTTGCGCACCCCACAAATCCATTCGAAGCGACCCTACTTCTCTCTAACATAGGTGATTCCTCTGAATCATTAAAAGCATCATGGTTATTTGATTTCCCGAAATCGTCACTGATTGGAATGGACTAGGAAGTATATATAACTCCCTTTTATTTAGTTTGAGGTACTCCCCCACAGTGACTCCGTTTTGGTAATATGATTAAGTTGTCCTATTGAACTTAGATCTTGGGATCTCCAGTCAGCTAAGTTAGGTTTCCCTCATATTCCCATTTACCACGGGCTTTAGTCCCATTCCTCTTGACGACGTTTCTACTAACTCTCTGCTTAAGCCTTTTGTTAACGGGTCCGCAATGTTATCCGTTGATCTCACATAATCAATTGTGATTACACCCGTTGAGAGTAGTTGTCGTATCGTGTTATGTCTACGTCGCATATGCCTTGATCTGCCATTGTACATCAAGCTTTGAGCTCTACCAATCGCTGATTGGCTATCACAATGTACACATATGGCTAGCAATGTGATGGGTTGGTAAAATTCCATAGCTTAATGGTTTTAATTTCGGTTAATTACACGAAGTAACTTTCTAGAATACACTACTTTGATATGGTTTGTGTTTTGCAGGCATTGACGGGTTTAAGGTGGATTTTAGAGATTTACTGAAGCTTTGGGCAGATGGTAGAGAGAACATAATTGAAGAAAATGCAAAAAGAGGCAAAACTGAGTTGAACTCAGCGCCAGAAACAGTCCAGACTTCATTTTGGTTTATCCTGAGCTAGAAAATGAATTTCGGGGCATATAATATATGCATTTGGGGTAGCTCGACGAGACGAATCAAAATATAAGGTTTTGAAAGGCCAGAAATTGACGCATTATCTGCTGCACACTGGCTGATTGGTAAAAACGGGATTTTTTAGAGAAAATGTCAATTTTGGAAAAAGAGAAATGGGAGCCGACTTTTGATAGATGATTTAACATAATTCATCATCACGTCAATATTTTAAGAAGAGGACAAAAAAGTCAAAAAAAATATCAACACACTTGGGACATTTTCGCAGACTTCTTATCGAGACAACATAGGGAGGAGCAACAACCCATGTGAGATAATTAATGTTCATTATCAACATCAATTAACTTGATCATCACATCATCATTTAAAATCACAAGGGAATCGAATCTTGGCAGCCACCAACACAACTTTTGAGGTGCCTTAGATTATTTTGGGTTCTTGAATCACTAAAAGAAAACATCATCATTACGATCATCATCAAGCACACATGCACATGGGCTTGGAGAGGACCGCCTGAAGTTCTCCGTGGCCCGAATTGCACCGTAGACAGGGGATTAGGCCGTCGGCCACCTTTTGATTTTCCACACACCGTCGGCGACGGACCTTTAGGCCGTCGGCGACGGTCTTTGTAAATGGCCATCACAAATTTTCGTTGTTTATTGTTGGGGATGAGTTAAAACATATAGGGAACCAACCAAAACGGGGGTTGCAGACCTTTTTGAGTTTGAAAAGGATTCTTGGAGCCACTAACCACGAATGATTGATCTCCAATCCATCCATCATCAAGAACATCATCCGAATCAAGAAACATCATCACCAACATCATTCACACTCAATTCATCCTAAACCCTAGTTCTCCACCATCATCCTTCACCCAACCTTCATCATTCACCATTCCTTCATCCTTCAAGCTTCAAGATGATTTTCATCAAGTTCCAATCATTCGGTGATCAAGCTTCTTCAACCATGAGCGGCTAATCATCTCAGTTTCACCCCGGTGTAGGTAGTTGTTAACTTTAGGGTTTCGAATTATTCTTGTTTCAACTTTGTGACAAATTGTGTTTGATTTTTGAAACCTTTGACAATAGTTTGCATTTGTTTCGTATTCGTAAATTGTCGAACGATGTTAAAAGTTATGACTTTACGAAATGGTTATGTGTAGTATGCATTGTCTTGGTTAGGTTTTACTTGTGTTGATTACAAAGTGTATTCTTGTCCGTTCTTCGGGACGTTGATAGTTATTAGCACCTAAGTCACGGTACACTAAATCCGCTAATCATATGCAATTGAGTTGAATCTAAAAACTTGTAGAAACCCTAGGTTGGCAATTACCGAAACCGGGTGTGAACCCTTTTTCTTATTATTGTTTTTGTAATCAATCTTTCTTGCAATCGTTAATTAGTAGTTGTTAATTAATTAATCCAATTCCAGCAGTTCAAATTCACATCTTTCTACCAAACAAAAATACAAAAATTTCTGGCAAGCTTCATAATTGTGACAATTCTTTATAATTCAATCGAATCCACACACAAACCACATATTCTTCGTGGTTCGACCCCTTGCTACCACTAGCTATTTGTTAAGGGTAATTAGGGCTTATAAATCTTATCTTTGAACGGAGCGCGACATTCCGATCAAATTTTGGCGCCGTTGCCGGGGAGTGCGTGCGCTTTGTGTTTGGATATTCTTTGAATTTGCGTGATTAACTGTTTAAGTTGCATAGTTATTTTCTTGTACTTTATATTTTTCCTTGTTACTCGGGGTGTGTTACTTGTGCAGGTTACAGGTAGTGCATGCATACGCGGAACTCCGGGAGGACTTCACTGTTAGTCTACGAACCGGAAATCGAAAGAGTTGCAAGAAGGAATTTAGCAAGCCGGTTGGAAGCAACACTTGTTTCTAACCAAGTCACCGAAACACCACAACTTACACCATCCATTGAAATCGATTCAATGGCTAACCAAAACCTCAACTACCCTAACCTCAATCAAAACCAATTCCAAACCCGAGGAAACTTCAATCCCGCCCAAAACGTCCAACCTATACCTCAAAATCAACCGGGTGGTAATAACAATTCGAGACCACCTATACCACCATTTCAAAACCGAGGCCTCAACAACAACCAAAGAACACCTCCACATCAAAACCTCAACCGACAAAACCCTTTACCCACCAACCTTGATGACCGAAACGTTAACTCCAATCGTAGAAGTAACCGTGATCGTGGCAATCCCGCGAATGAAGACCCATTCTTCAATATCGATGATTTGAGGAACGCAATCCCCGACGATGAACCATATAGTGTTCCCGGTTACCAATCGCCAAAACACGTGAGTATTCGCTCGGAGTATTCGGATGACGGTGGGAATTACAACGAGCGGGTTGAAGATGAATTTTGGAAAGATGATAACGTGGGGGACTTTCATAACGCTCGGGGGTTTGAGTATGAGAACTTCGGCTATCAAAATGCTAATTTTGTGGGAAACAACGAAGGTTATGGTTATGGAAATGTCTGCCAGCCACGAAACAATAATCCAAGGAACCGGGATGACGGTTATTACAACAATAACAACAATGCTAACCGTAACCGGATTCTCTAATTCGTGGGGGGGTGGTAATCAAGGTGGAGATAGAAGAGGTAACCGAAGGGATAATCGAAGGCCGGTTGATCAAGAAGTTAACGGCCCGCGTCATCATCAACAACCCCCGCGGGGAGTAAATGACCGTTTTAGGCCGGTGGTCACCGACAATGACTCTCCTATAGTTTGTGAAAGAGGGATGTTCGATTGGAAGCCCCACTACATCAACATACTTCCCCACTTCAACGGGAGGTTCAACGATGAACCGTACACTCATTTGGCGGAGTTTTCGTCTTTATGTAGCACTATCGGGGGGCATAATTTTGCATTGGAGGAGGTCAAGCTTCGCTTATTTCAGTTTTCACTAAAAGATAAAGCGAAGCAATGGTTTCTTACACTTCCGGCGAATAGTATTCGCACATGGGCTGAAATGCAACAAGTTTTTCTTGACGAATACTACTCAATGGCGAAGACCGACGACGCTAGAGATGAAATTCAGTCTTTTCGCCAACTTTCGAGTGAACCATTACACGAAGCATTCACTCGATTCAAGGAATTGATCCGGAAGTGCCCACATCATCAAATCGAAAGGTGGGAGTTGGTTAAATGCTTCGTGAGGGGTTTGGATGATGAGACGTGGAACCGCCTTGAATCGACCAGCAATGGAACTCTATTAAGCAATCACGAGGATGACGATTGGGAGTTCCTAGAAAGAATGAGCAAGAGATCAAAGGCGAAGGAGTCGGCCGACCGAGCCAAAAAGCACCCCACCTCAAGGTCTTGGCCCGATCGTGATGTGAATTCTAAGGATCGAATTGAAACGTTAGAGCGGGAGTTGGCTCGCATGAAGAAAAGAGAAGTGAATGAGGTGCAATACGCCGTATGTGAGGAATGCGGAGACATCGGTCACCGGACCGAGAATTGTCAAGCCACTGTGGAGGTGAATCAAGTATATGGGGACCGAAGGCAATATGACATGAACTCCAACACTTATCACCCCGGGTTGAAGAACCATCCTAACTTTACGTATGGTAATTCCTCCAACCAAATGAACCAGAATTTCCAATCGGGAAATCAAGGTGGGTATTCGCACCAAACTCGCCAAAGAGGTTACAACCAAGATGGTCACGGGTCAACGAATAATCAAGGAGGTGGTGGTGATTTGAATGCAAAGATGGATGTAATGCTTTCGATGATGCAAGAGTCCAAGAAAGAGAATGAAATTCGGGACAAATCGCATGAAGCATTAGCAAAACAGGTGGGCCAACTTGCGGAGGAAATGGCTCAAATGAGGGGAAGCATGGGAAAGCTCCCAAGTGACACTACAGTGAACTCGAAGCATCAAGGTTCAAGCACAAGCAACGTGAGGAATGCCCGCGTTAACGCGGTAAGTATTCTTTTAAATGATGAAGTTTGTAGTGTTGAAAGCATTCCACCACCACAATTAGTTGATGGTGTAGTGGAAAATATAAATGATGAGCCGGAAATTGAAAATGAACAAGAAACAAATTCACAAAGTAAAATTGAAAATGTAACTAAAAAATCTTTTTGTGAAAATTGTTTAAATCAACTTAACCCGATTAATGCATCAAAATTTGAAGAACGGTGCCCACCAAAGGACGAGAGGTGGGAAAATTTTAAACAAGCAAAAATTAATTTACCGTTACTCGATGACATTAAAAAGGTTCCAGCTCATGTAGAATGCTTAAAGGAGTTAAGTATCGAAAAACGGCACAACAAATTACCCGAACCGGTTGATTTGATATCTCATGTTAGTGACGTTCTATCGAGTGCCCTTCCTCAAAAAGCTCAAGATCAAGGAGACCCTCTTATTCCAATTCAAATTGGAACCTTCAAAATTGAGAGGGCGCTCCTCGATCTTGGAGCTTGTGTGAGCATTTTACCCGGGAGTTTGTATGACCAATACGATTTTGGTCCATTAAAAAAATTTGATACTCCCGTGGTATTGGCCGATCAGACTCCCACGCATCCAAGGGGGATGGTGGAGGATGTGATTGTTAAGGTGGATGATTGCTACTACCCAGTTGACTTTTTGGTAGTAGACTATGTTGGGTGTGTTGAGGACACCCAATGGGTAGTTATCTTGGGTAGACCGTTCTTGGCAACTGCTAATGTCATAATAAATTGTGCAACGGGAACGGTAACCATGAAGTTTGGGGACCGGGAATTAAATTTTAATGTTTTTCCAAATTTCACTAACCCGCTCGGTGAGGATAAGTGTCCTAAAAAGGACATGAATCCAAACAAAAAGGTGTGTGCTATGGTTGGTAGGTTTGGAGAAACAAGGAAGAAAACGGTCAAGAAAAAGAAGGCGAAAAAGTCACCTCCACAAAAGAAGAAGGAAGAGGAGGTGAGGAAGTTTGGGCCATTTGGCAACAAATGGTATAAATCACCTGTGGGTGATTTCGATGAGTTTGTGAGCGGCAAGCACTCCATTTGACCACCATGAGGTGGTAAGTTAATTGTTGTTGTATACATTTTATAGTTAGTTTTAGTTAGTTTTAGTTTTTCTCCGTAGTTTTGTTGTTGTTGTTGTTGTATAATTTGTTATTTCGTTTTAGTAGTTAAATGAACGTTGTGGGTGTGTTCCCTATATAACCCTCACGAGACCTCTCGTCCTCCCAAGCTATTGGGGGGTTTAAAAGGGCTTGTTGCATAAGCTAAATGCAACCGTGATTCCTACGAAAGTGAGTTAGGATTGTTGTTATTGTAAATTATCTTCCACATAAATCAAGGTAATTTAACGCATGATTTGGTAACACTTTCATAAAAATGGTAGAACTAATCACCTAACAAATTTCAATGGTTGTGAGAAGCATGCTTCTACACAAGGGTTAAGATTTGTAGGTAGAACATGTTCGCGAGACAACCGTTTTTATGAAGAAAAGAAGAAGATATGGGCATCAAACGAAAAAAAAAATAAAAAAAAATCAGGTGCATGCGTTTCCTTTTTACCTTGATTCTTAGATTAGTAATAAGTGGATTGTAATTGTATGTTATTTTCCGGGGTGGAATTTTTGGGAAGTTAGTCGTGTCACATCCCTTGTGCGTTTTAAAACTCTAGTTCTTACACATTGAGGACAATGTTTACCTCAAGTGTAGGGATGGGGGGAAATTTCAAAATTTTTCAAAAATGTCTTGTTTCGAAAGCGGTCTTAAAGCACAAGTAACTAAGTCAACGAGGGATGTCACAACCCATTTGGTCCTTTGTCATGGTCAAGTTCAAATTAATAGCATGACGGGTATTTAGCGGGTGGTTATTTGGGAGTAATTCGCCTAAGGAACTAGCATTTGATGCATATCACATATCATACCCTTATCCATGAGGTTTTGAGCCACTTTTATATCATAGAATCACATATTTATGTTTCTTTGTTTGAGTGGACCATTAGTCATGTATTGTAGAACTTGCAACTTTTGATACGTTCGAGACCATAGACCGAATACAAACACGAGGATGATTAAGGCATTAGGTAAACCTTTTCCTTTTACACCATTTTTATATCCTTACCCAAAAATTATCCCCTAGTAACCAATTTTGAGCCTAATCCTTTCGTTTGATCACCCTATAGCCCATAACCTTAAACCTTTTTCTTTTAAAACCCGTGTGATGGAAATTCGATTATAGGAATCATGTTTGTATATTCGTGAATTGTTTGTTGAAAAAAAAATTCAGAAAATGTTACGAAAAAGAATAGAAAATTGTTGAGAAAAGAACAAAAAGATATGTTCTTAGTTTGAGAAATAAAAGGTGAAAAATTGTTGCCTTCTAGTTTGATTTTAGTAATTTGATTTCTAGTTGTTGAATAAAAGGCGAACATCATTGCCTTGAAGTTGAAGTCTAGTTTAGTTTGTTTAGAATAGTTGCTTTGTAATAAAAAATCGAATTTCATCACCTTAGCCACTTTAAAATATCCTATTTCCTACCCTTAGCCTAGCCCCGTTACAACCCTTACAAAAACCTTATGACTTGTGCTTAGTATTCGTGATCGGTGGTGGAGAATGATTGAATTGCAAGCCTATGCGGGTACGTGTTCTAATCGGTTTTGAGCGATTAATTGTTGAAGTGCTAATACATTATAAACATTAGCCAATTTATAAGCCGAGTGGAGAGAACATTGTGAGGGATGTGCATGAATTGTTAGTTTCGCGGACGGGTTAATCTTGGATAACCATTATATATGTGAATGTTCACTTTACCGTTAAATATGTTGAAAATTGTAAAGAGTGTGAACTTTAGTATGACATTAGACCTTAACCTTCGTCTCGGGAATGGGGAGTGTGTTTTTCGTTCGACCTACGTGAAAGTGAAAAACAGATTTGCTTGAGGGCAAGCAAAAGACAAGTGTGGGGATGTGATGGGTTGGTAAAATTCCATAGCTTAATGGTTTTAATTTCGGTTAATTACACGAAGTTACTTTCTAGAATACACTACTTTGATATGGTTTGTGTTTTGCAGGCATTGACGGGTTTAAGGTGGATTTTAGAGATTCACTGAAGCTTTGGGCGGATGCTAGAGAGAACATAATTGAAGAAAATGCAAAAAGAGGCAAAACTGAGCTGAACTCTGCGCCAGAAACAGTCCAGACTTCATTTTGGTTTATCCTGAGCTAGAATATGATTTTCGGGGCTTATAATATATGCATTTGGGGTAGCTTGACGAGACGAATCAAAATATAAGGTTTTGAAAGGCCAGAAATTGACGCATTATCTGCTGCACACTGGCTGATTGGTAAAAACGGGATTTTTTAGAGAAAATGTCAATTTTGGAAAAAGAGAAATGGGAGCCGACTTTTGATAGATGATTTAATATAATTCATCATCACATCAATATTTTAAGAAGAGGACAAAAAAGTCAAAATACATATCAACACACTTGGGACATTTTGGCAGACTTCTTATCGAGACAACATAAGGAGGAGCAACAACCCATGTGAGATAATTAATGTTCATTATCAATATCAATTAACTTGATCATCACATCATCATGTAAAATCACAAGGGAATCGAATCTTGGCAGCCACCAACACAACTTTTGAGGTGCCTTAGATTATTTTAGGTTCTTGAATCACTAAAAGAAAACATCATCATTACGATCATCATCAAGCACACATGCACATGGGCTTGGAGAGGACCGCCTGAAGTTCTCCGTCGCCTGAATTGCACCGTAGACAGGGGATTAGGCCGTCGGCCACCTTTTGATTTTCCACACACCGTCGGCGACGGACCTTTAGGCCATCGGCGACGGTCTTTGTAAATGGCCATCGCAAATTTTCGTTGTTTATTGTTGGGGATGAGTTAAAACATATAGGGAACCAACCAAAACGGGGGTTACAGACCTTTTTGAGTTTGAAAAGGATTCTTGGAGCCACTAACCACGGATGATTGATCTCCAATCCATCCATCATCAAGAACATCATCCGAATCAAGAAACATCATCACCAACATCATTCACACTCAATTCATCCTAAACCCTAGTTCTCCACCATCATCCTTCACCCAACCTTCATCATTCACCATTCCTTCATCCTTCAAGCTTCAAGATGATTTTCATCAAGTTCCAATCATTCGGTGATCAAGCTTCTTCAACCATGAGCGGCTAATCATCTCGGTTTCACCCCGGTGTAGGTAGTTGTTAACTTTAGGGTTTCGAATTGTTCTTGTTTCAACTTTGTGACAAATTGTGTTTGATTTTTGAAACCTTTGACAATAGTTTGCATTTGTTTCGTATTCGTAAATTGTCGAACGATGTTAAAAGTTATGACTTTACGAAATGGTTGTGTGTAGTATGCATTGTCTTGGTTAGGTTTTACTTGTGTTGATTACAAAGTGTATTCTTGTCCGTTCTTCGGGACGTTGATAGTTATTAGCACCTAAGTCACGGTACACTAAATCCGCTAATCATATGCAATTGAGTTGAATCTAAAAACTTGTAGAAACACTAGGTTGGCAATTACCGAAACCGGGTGTGAACCCTTTTTCTTATTATTGTTTTAGTAATCAATCTTTCTTGCAATCGTTAATTAGTAGTTGTTAATTAATTAATCCAATTCCAGTAGTTCAAATTCACATCTTTCTACTAAACAAAAATACAAAAATTTCTGGCAAGCTTCATAATTGTGACAATTCTTTATAATTCAATCGAATCCACACACAAACCACATACTCTTCGTGGTTCGACCCCTTGCTACCACTAGCTATTTGTTAAGGGTAATTAGGGCTTATAAATCTTATCTTTGATCGGAGCGCGATATTCCGATCACAAAGGCTTTGGCCATCTTGGAATATCTTCCACGAATTGACGTAGCCATTCCGCCTCCTCGCCTGACTTATCCAAGGCGATAAATTCGGATTCTATTGTGGATCTTGCTATCACCGTTTGCTTAGAATACTTCCAAGCAATAGCAGCTCCTCCAAGTGTAAACACGTAACCACTTGTTGATTTGGAATCTTTATTATCCGATATCCAGTTTGCATCAGTGTATCCTTCGATCACTGCTGGTTGTCGGGTATAATGCAGTCCATAATCTCTTGTGTATCTTATGTATTTAAGCACCCTCGTGATAGCTTTCCAATGATCCGCGCATGGATTGTTGGTGTATCTACTTAGCCTACTCACCGCGTAAGCCAATTCGGGTCTAGTACATGTCATTAGATACATTAGACTGCCAATAATTCTTGAATACTCTAACTGAGCAACTCCATCTCCTTTATTCTTCTTGAGATGTTGGGAGGTATCAACTGGAGTTCGAGCTACACTCGTATCTCCCGAGTTGAATTTTTCAAGAATTTTATCGACATAGTGAGATTGAATTAACACAAGACCTTCTTGGGTTCTTATGATCTTTACTCCAAGAATCACATCCGCTAAACCCATGTCTTTCATGTCAAATCTCGCTTTTAACATGCTTTTAGTAGCTTTGATAATTTTATCATTACTCCCAATGATAAGCATATCGTTTACATAAAGGCATAAAATCACATAACCTTCATTTGTGTCTTTGAAATAAACACATTTATCGCACTCATTTATTTTGAAACCATTGTCAATCATGACATGATCAAACTTTTGGTGCCATTGTTTTGGTGCTTGCTTCAAGCCATACAAAGACTTGACGAGTTTACATACTTTACCCTCTTGACCTGGGGCAGAGAAACCTTCAGGTTGTTCCATGTAAATCTCTTCTTCTAAATCGCCATTTAGAAATGCGATTTTAACATCCATTTGGTGAACTTCCAAATTTCTTAAAGCCGCTATAGCAAGAACCAATCTAATCGAGGTTATGCGCGTCACAGGCGAGTAGGTATCAAAGTAATCTAGACCTTCCTTTTGTCTAAATCCTTTAATCACCAACCTAGCCTTGTATTTATCAATACTTCCATCAGTTTTCATCTTCCTTTTGAATATCCAACGATATCCAAGTGGTTTGCAACCAGGTGGAAGATCTACTAACTCCCAAGTATGATTTTGCAATATAGAATCAATTTCATTCCTTATTGCTTCTTTCCATTGAGGTCCTTCTGAAGAGGAAACCGCTTCGCGATATGTATTGGGCTCGCCCTCAACCATATAGCTAACGAAGTCTGGACCGAAAGATTTTTCAACCCTTGGCCTTTTACTTCGCCTACGATCACTTTCTTCAACCTCGGGTCGTTCATGTGTCTTATCATGAACTATCTCATCAACTGGCGTAGATGAACTTTCACCTACTTCAAAATTAGGTGTTGATGACATTGCATGTGTTTGTCTTCTCAAAGGAAACACATTTTCAAAGTAAGACACAACATTAGGATTCACCTCCATGATAGTGTTGACGTGTACATCAGGATTCTTGGACTCATGTACAAGAAATCGATGTGCACTACTTTGATGCGCATACCCAATAAATATGCAATCAACAGTTTTGGGTCCTATCCTAAGAGCCTTAGGAGGTGGTACAATCACCTTTGCTAGGCACCCCCACACTTTCAAGTATTTATATGAAGGCTTTTTCTTTTTCCATAACTCATATGGAGTCTCGTCTCTCTTTTTCAATGGTATCTTGTTCAAAAGATAATTGGCCGAGAGAATGGCTTCCCCCCACATTTCCTGGCTCACCCCAGAACTTATCAACATGGCGTTCATCATTTCTTTCAATGTATGGTTCTTTCGTTCCGCCACGCCATTTGATTGTGGAGAATAAGGAGGTGTACACTCATGTACAATGCCACTTTTTGCGCATAAATCGGCAAAAGGTGCAACATATTCGCCTCCTCGGTCGCTTCGCAAAGCTTTTATCTTCTTTTGAAGTTGATTTTCAACTTCATTTTTATACAAGATAAATTTACTTATTGCTTCATCTTTACTTTTTAGTAAATATACATAGCAATATTTAGTACTATCGTCAATAAACGTGATGAAGTACTTATTTCCACCTCTTGTGGGTACCGCTTTTAAATCACAAATATCAGTGTGAATTAAATCAAGGAGTTCAGTTATTCGTTCAACCGATTTCGATGATGTTCTTGTAAGTTTGGATTCAACGCATGTTTCACATTTATAGTGTGAATCAATATGGAATGTTGGTATACAATTTAAATTGATTAAATGGCGTATTGAATTAAAATTTACGTGACCTAATCTACCATGCCATTTATTCGAATCAGAAAACTCAAGCATATAAGTAGAAGTAGTAGCAATTTTATTCATGTTCTTCTTGACTGCCATTACATTCAATTTAAACATACCATTTTGGGCATAGCCCTTGCCTACATACATTCCTCGTTTAGTAAGTACAAATTGATCGTTCTCAAAAACTAAACGAAATCCAAACTTATTAAGCAACCATCCCGAGACTAGGCTCTTGCGCAAGTCTGGAACATATAACACGTTGCTTAAAGTGAGCTCCTTCCCTGAAGTCCACTTCAAAATCACCGTTCCTTCACCCTTGATGTCCGCGGTGGCTGCATTTCCCATGTACAGCTTCTCATCTCCCGCAAGCTCCTTGAAGGTGGTAAAGAGGCTCCTGTCTGGGCACACATGACGGGCCGCTCCCGTATCAATCCACCACCCTTTTGGAGTGTTGGTGACAGCATTGACCTCATCCAACATTGCGGTTTTGTCGGAAATCATTGCCACCAAAGGCATTCCGTCTTCATCCACCATGTGCACGCGCTCACGCTTTGGTTTCTTGCATTGGTTAGCCCGATGCCCCGGCTCGTCACAGTTGTAACAAGTCCCTTGGAACGTTCGAGGTTTCTTTTTCACAACCCCTTTCTTTGGTCCAAGTTTGCTAGCCTTTGCTTTCTCTTTGTCCTTTTTCCCCTTACCCTTCGCGCCCTTAGAGGATTGCCCATGCTCAACCACATTTGCGCTGGCAGAAGTTTGCGCATGGCTGCCTTTTAGGGCAATTCTATTGCCCTCTTCAATCCGAAGACGAACAATAAGGTCCTCTAAAGTCATCTCCTTTCGTTTGTGTTTAAGATAATTCTTAAAATCCACCCAACCAGGAGGTAACTTTTCAATCATCGCTGCCACTTGAAATGTCTCGCTAAGTGTCATGCCTTCCGCAAAGATGTCATGTAGTATAATTTGGAATTCTTGGACTTGATTCATAACACTTTTAGAATCAACCATTTTGAAATCCAAGAAACGGGCTACCACAAATTTCTTTGTCCCAGCATCCTCCGTTTTGTACTTCTTGTCCAAGGCATCCCAAAGGTCTTTGGAAGTCTTGACGTTGTAGTACACATTATACAACGCATCCGATAGGCCGTTTAACACATAGCCACGACATATGAAATCCGAATGCTTCCACGCATCTACCGCGCACTGTCTTTGTGCGTCGGTCTCCCCTTCCACAGGTTGGGGAGCGGTTTCCGTCAAGAGCCTCGCAAGGTTCATGGTGGTCAGGTAGAATAACATCTTCTACTGCCACCTTTTGAAGTGTAGACCCGAGAACTTCTCGGGTCGTTCAGCGTGATTGGCCACTGTGGACGCTCCCACTGTGGTGGCGTTAAGAGGGGTTCCCGTCACAACATTTGTGGTGTTGTTAACGTTGACATTTTCGTTCGACATGCTGAAAAATTAACAATTTAAAGTTTAGACAAAAAAATCTGATTTGCGCAAAAATCAGAAGTAAACTAGTAAATTTTAATTTTACCACAAATTGATTGTTTAGGCTTCTAAGTCCAACTTTGAAGACCAAAACAGAAAATTTTTAATAGTTTTAGAACTTACTGATTGGCTTCTAAGTCCAACTTTGAAGACCAAATCAGAAAGTTTTAGCAAATTTTAGGACAACCTGAATGTAACCAAAATGGTTTTCAACCAAAGTCGCTCCTTTGAAGATGAAAACCCAAAAAAAAATATGTTTTTAAAACACAAACTGAGTGAAAACAAAACTGGTTTGAATCACAAACAGAATGGTTTTGATTACACGAACGGTTTTAAAAATTTGTTTTAAGATTGTAGGAACCGTTCGCATAAATAAATAAAATAAATAAATTTTATTAAACTGTTACAATACAGAAATAAGAAAGCTGGAAAAACAAGTACAATACAACTGAAATAAACCAAAATTACAAGAAGCAGAAGAAACAGAATAGACTGAGGCACGTGTTCAACACGCTTCCCTTAAAACAAATTCCGAGTCTCCCAAGAGTACTCGTTTTGTTTCCCAGGGTACAACAACCAGAGCAGTAGTACTGCCGGAGTTCGCCTAAAACCCGAAGGTTACCTTGATACTTGCAGGGAGAAGAAGATCAGTAGTAGAGAGAGAGCAGATAGCATAAGCTGTTGTTGCTGGTTTTCGTGGTGTCTTCTGCAGTGGTGGAGATGTTGTATTTATACTACATCTTCCTCGAAACGGTCAAAAGGAATTAAAGGAGAGGTTTAAATTGCATTAAACGTCTTCAATGCAATTTAATACGTCATTTAATTCTCAGTCAAAGACCGTTAACTCGTCAGTTACGAAGTTGAACTGAAACTGCACTGTCATTCAATGCTAGAAGCTTCTGCGCGCGCGCACGCGCAAGCCATACTGGTGCGCGCGCGCCCAGGTCTGCACGCCCATGCGCGGTGCGTCCTCTTGGCTCACTGCCATGCGCGCGTGCGCCTCACTGACTCAGGTCCATGCGCGCGTGTGCCACGTCACCTGTGAGCCTCTACGTGCACGCCACACAGTCGCGCCGTTTTGGCTCACTTCGGTGCGCCGCGCACGACACCTCAGGACCTATGCACCATGCGCAACCGCGCGCCTTCGTGCCACGTATACCCGCGCGCGGACTGCCACGTCACGCGCTTCGAACCTGCACTCCACTTGGTCCTTGCATCCTCTGTGATCCACCACGCGCACGTGGTCAAAAATACAAAGGCGGCTCTCAAGCGGCTCGCGACGATGCGAGCGTGCGCCTCATCGCCCACGCCACGCGCGTGCGCGAGAGCGAGTTAGGGTGCCCCGTACCCTTCGCGAGTACACTAGTGAGTGCTCCCATGAAACAATAAGGAGAGAGAGTTCCCACTTAAATACCCATTTAAGTTCCATATTTCCTCCGATGTGGGACAAGGTGTTGCTTTCCCTTTTGTTTCAGCATTGAATGTTTCAAACACCCAACTTTTGAGCATCGATATCTCATTCATCTTAGCTCGGTTTTGGACGTGGTTTAGTTCGTTGCGAAGCTCTCCCAACATAGAACACAAACCCACAAATAAATATATAAAACCCGCTCATTTTATTATATTTATTTTTAGTCCAAAATAGGAAAAAATCATTTTCCTATATTTGTGAAAAAATGTTATTTTCGCCTATTTTTCCAACACCTACATGAGTAGAAACTCGTTGAAGGCGATTAGCGTGATGAACAGCTTGTCAAAAATTAGAGTAGGCCCGGTCATATTGTTGTGAAAACTGATGGGTCAAGTAAACTTTTTTGCCAATCATATTATTGTGAAAACTGATGGGCCAAGTAAACTTTTTGGCTACATGGGTTGTAGCCTGAAGCCTCTTACACAGATACAATCTATGTAAATAATTCTGACTTTTATGCTTATGCTTGTAATCATCCATGGCTATCGTTGTTATTCCCGCTTTCAAGTTAATTTTTATTTGTTAGATCTTTTTTGAATCGTGACAAGAAATACAGATAGAGTATACAACGTTTTAATAAAATTAATTTAATTTTTATTTGTTAGATATTTTTTGAATCGTGACAAGAAATACAGATAGTAGTATACAACGTTTTAATAACATTAAATTTAAAAAATCAACTTCTTTGAATACTGGGACCCGTCATTTAGTCTCTATGGGACTCGTCGCTTTGTACTAGCTAGGGACCATTTCGTCCTAACTGTTTTCTAGGACATGAGCACGAGGGATACGATAGCTAGTTATCCATATATAGTCTTGTTTCTTGTGTGGCCAGGCTTGGTCCTAATCAATTATATTAAAACTTGAAAAACTCAGTATTTTAATTCGGAAATATAGTGTAATTTGGTTAGTACGTAATCATCAATATTTGTGGAATTTAAAGTTAGGTATCTAATCAGCAAGTGTTTTATTATGATAACTACTGGATTATTTTACAATGTAAACCACAAGGTTGTTAGAAAAACTATAAACGGTGTAGATTATATAAAAACAAAGCTAGCATTATCAAATCAAAATCAACGGGTTGGCTACTAGTTCATGGAATCTTCTTCATATCGTGTATCATGTGACTAAAGGGTTTACAAACCGAAGCAGTTGAGATTATAATATAAAGTCATAGTGTTATAAGCTTCTATCATTTAAGTCTTGGATCCAATTTTGGGAATATCATATGGCTTCTTTGAACCCACTTTTGAGCCCAAACTATGGTGAGAGACCATGGGTGGATCAAATCAGGGAAACCTTAAAAACCCAAATTGCAATCACAATAGATACACCACCAGTTTCCGTATTTGAAATTCCCAAACACCTCAAAGCAGAAAAGCTGGAAGCTTACGTCCCTCAACGAGTTGGGCTTGGGCCGAATCATCATTTTCAGCCTGAGCTCTATCACAAGATGGAGCAGAAGAAGCTTACAGCCGGGAAAAGGGTACTAAAACCTCATCAGGTTCATGACTATGAACAAGAATTTGTGGAAAAGATCAAAAAGATTGTCCCCTTGGTTCGCGATTGCTACGATTTTTACCATGATGCTGATGACAATAAGTTGGCATGGTTATTCACTATTGATGGAATGTTCTTGATTGATGTGTTAAATGCTTATTCAAATGGAGATTTTGCTGTGAAAACAAATGATTTGATCATGTTAGAGAACCAGATTCCACTTATTGTGTTGAAGGAAATCCAGAAGGCCTTATTGGGTCAAGAAGATATCTTGGAATCCAATTTCCGATTTTTCTGTAAGTCAAGCTCATCATTTGTTCTTTCCGAAGAGTATATCGATTTTAATCAAGTTAACCACTTACTTGATTATATGTATAAATCCATTGTGAACAATGAGAGATTGATCCCAAGCAAAGTAGAGCTCACAAATTCTGGAAAGGAGCCATCTGAAAAAGATGCTAAGCTGGAACTACTAGAAGCTATTATCAGATTTGCAGGGGTGATACCTGGGGCTCAATCTTTTCAACAGTTCCTACAGAAAATGTTATCTCAAACCGAAAAAACTACAGCTGAAGAGATTAGGGTGCCTTCAGTTTCCGAACTTCACAAAGTTGCGGGCGTGGAGTTCCGTTTGTCACCTAAAAATGAAGGCATCAGAAACATAAACTTTGTCCAAGGAAAAGTGCGGTATTGTTATCTCCCTCTAATGACTCTTAATAGAGATTCAGAGGTTGTACTGAGAAACTTGGTGGCTTATGAGAAACTAATGGCAAATTACAGTTTTAAGGGTGAATATGGTCTTGAGCTCACTGAATATGTAGATTTCATGTGTGGGATAATCGACAGCGCGAAGGATGTGAAGTTGCTACGCGAGCAGAAAATCATCGAAGGCGATTTGAGTGATGAGGAGATTGTTAAATTGTTTAACGGGATAGGGAAATCGCGTCTAAAAATGAGAGGCGAATCTGAGTTGAAGAAGACAGTGGCTCAATTAAACATGGTTTACGAAAGCACCCCAAGGATTCGGGTTCAAAGGATGATTGAGAAGCAGTTTCTGGTCTGGGCCAGGTTTCTCACGTTCCTCGTTAGCATTTCGAGCGCGGTGATCTTCATTCGTGAGGTGTATTTGATGGTTTATGGTTTGAATCCATCCAGCATGATGTTGGCTCGTATTCTTCGGGCCAGATTCAGTGGTTTACTCCCTTTCCTCTTTGGTCCAAGTGGACCGTTTGGTCCAAGTGGACCGAGGGCAGTTGTCTAAACATTAGTTATATCTAATCTTTGTTGTTTAGTTATAACCCATAGCATTATTATATATTGTAGTTGTATTGTAATTGTAAACTATATCCAGTGCAGTTGTCTAAACATTAGTTATATCTAATCTTTGTTGTTTAGTTATAACCCATAGCATTATTATATATTGTAGTTGTATTGTAATTGTAAACTATATCCAGTTACATTTTAATACGTATGAAATATATGAAAGGAATTACATTAGACCATCAGGATTAGTGGCATTGATATCTTTTCATGCTCAAAATAACATGAATGGGCTCATAAAATGAGTCATAGAGAAATAAATATAGACACTTTATTATATTATGCAAAAAAGTCTGTAAGAACCTATCTTGTAGGCTTATATATCAAACCAGTATTCAAGGGTTTTGGGTATAGTGTTATCGTGAACATGGATGGGTTGATGGTATAGGGGTGTTTGGGCCGTAGGCCATTAGTCCATGTGGGCCGGGAACCTTTAAGCCCCTGTTAATGTTTCAGTTAATTAGTAGTGTAATTTTTTCTATTTTTTGTCCTAAATTTTTGAAATTATATTTGTCCGCTCCCACCAATTATTTTGCCTAAAATTATCTAGCCCTACCATGTCAATTGTCCAAAAAAAATTATACATGTTTTTGTATTGAGTTAAAAAAGAGGTAAAGAACAAGGCTATTAGTAATTTTTATAATTGTTTTTAACTTGAAGTGAGTTTAAAACGAATTTTTATATAAATGAAACTTGAGTGTAAACAAAAAAAATATATATAGTACATGAGGATAGAGGCGTCCCATCTGTGCCGTTCAAAAAAATCGATTAAAGTTATAAATTAGATTAAAAAAATGTTGCTATTTCTCATACTTATATATTTGTTTAAAGAGTAAATTGTCATTTTAGTCCTTTAGATTTGTCTCAAAATGTCATTTTAGTCGAAATAGTTTTTTTCTCCTATGGGTCACTGAGTTTTTCATTTTTTGTCATTTTGATCAAATTGTCCAACTACGTCTAAAAACCCAGTTTAGCTAGGAGTATTTTTGGCAATTTCATTATAAACTTCTCAACTTCCCATTTTAGTTCAAAACTTAGTTTACATTAGAAAAATAAAAGAAAAATATAATGTTATAAAAATGGCAATTTGTATTTATACACACTCTTCTTCCTCTCTCTTTCTAGATATACCATCACCCAGGGGCGGACCTACCCACACTCGTGGGTGGACGGCCGTACCCTTTGGAAAAAAAAAATTTAGTGTTAATTTTTCGGTAAAATCTCGACCGTACTTCTTGAAATTTTTCACATGCACCCCTTGGAAATTTCAATTGCCCCCTTAGACAAAAAAAATCATATTTTTAATTTATAAAAAAAATGTAATAAACACTATTTTTTTATAAAAATATAACCTACACACTGACTTTTATAATAATATAATATCATTTATAAGTTTGTAACCCACTTATTAAACAATTTAGCCCAACCTAAGCCCACTTTAACCCAACCCAACAAAATTTGAACTATAATAAAATAACCCAACCCAAACCGCCCTTCCTATTATGTTTCTCTCGCTCTCTCTCGTGACCTCGTCTGCCTCTGTAATCCTCTTCCCCAACAACGCAACAGCCAACAACAGCCATCCAACTCCAATTTCTTGTCGGGAATCGCAAACATCCGGCCACCAAACTCAACGAAATCCAAACAATACAAGGTACCTACATTTTTTAATGTTATTGTTGTTTTATGTTGTTTTTTAGAAGAAATAAAGTTATAGAAATGATAAAAAAAAAAAAAAAAAAAAAGTTTGAAATTTTATGTATTTTGATGATTTTTGTTGTTCAACTTTAATAGGGTGATTTTTTGTTTAGATAAGTGTTGTTTTATTAACTTATGGATTGTATGTTTGGATAGATTTATAAATTGAAAACTAGCTCTAGATTATGTTTTGGAAAGATTTCAAAAAATGAAAACCCGTACAGCAACATTTTAAATATGTTTGTAACGACGTTAGGCGTGCTTTTGATGATTATATAAATTTTAGCTTGATGAGCTTTTGTTTTTTACATGACCCAACCCGAACCGACCGGATCCGACCCGATATGAACCAAATTTTTTTATATACCTATGGTCTAAAATCTTTAACAATTTTCCGCACCCCAACGAAAAAATTAATGGGTCTGCCACTGCCATCACCACACCACCACCACCATCACCTGCACATCCACCACTCACCACCACAACCACCACCTACCACATCAACCCCCACCTCACCTGACTCAAATTTCCGGGAACATCTCCGACCTCTCCTCGTTGCCCTATCCCGCCGGTCCACACAGATCAAGATAAAGATAAGAAAAAGAAGGTTGATGTTTTTAGTGTAAATATTGAATTGTTAGTGTCGTTCGCCTTAGTTTGTGCCATTTTTAGAAAAGATTCTTTTGAGATTTTAAAAATCAAATCCTTCTTTTCTTTTAGTGGCTTATATTCAACAAATCACTAGAAAAAAAACAGGGTTTAAAGGGAGATTGAAATTATCCCTGATTTCATTATATATAGACATAGACTATGTATGAGAGAGAGAGAGAGTGGTGGTGGTGGTGTGAGTGACGTTGGCGGAGGTGGGGAACGGGCAGAGCCGCAGAGGTGTGAGCGACGTTGGCGGAGGTGTGAGTGAGAGTTGCGTCACGGTGTGGGTGTGAGTATGGGAGAGAGAGAGAGAGAGAGAGAGAGAGAGAGAAAGTGGTGAGATGAGTATTTTGTTAATTCAGCTTTCCGGTAAATAGGAAATAGCAAATAGATCTTTCGATTATGTAGAAATGTTTTGTTGATTTTTGTCACTTGCACGGTTGTACCTTGTGCATAAAATGTGTATTTTATTGCAAGTTTCTTGATAAAAGTGTGGTGAATGGTGATGGTGGTGGTGGACGGTGGCAGAAATGGGCGTGAATGACCGGACGGTGATGATGGTGATTGTGATTTTCATATTTGTATTTTTAAGTAATATATTTATAGGATAATGCTAGGTAGAAAACCCTCCATTTTGAGAAAACCCTAGAAAACCAAACCTCCCGACATTTTTTTTTTTTTGAAAAAAATAACACATGTAATATACATGTTTTTAAGAGTTTTGGGCCAAAAAAAAACAAAAAAGCGCCGAAGGAATGTTTTAAAAAAAACAAATTTCAGCAAGTTTCTGCCTTTTGTGCCTAACACATGTTAGTCACCCGAAGTTTGCTGAAATTTGTTTATTTTTTTTTAAAACATCCCTTCGGCGCTTTTTTGTTTTTTTTTTTTTTTGCCCAAAACACTTTAAAACATGTATATTACATGTGTTATTTTTTTCAAAAAAAAATGTCGGGAGGTTGGGTAAAAATGGGGGAGATTTGAGTTTCCAGAGTTTTCTAAAAACTTAAGGGTTTTCTATATAGCCCTCCCCTATATTTATATATACAAATATATAAATGTAAAAAAAAATAATTGTTTTAACTTTATTGGGTGTGTGAAAAGTCAAAAAAAAATTTAAACCAGGTTTTGGAGGAAAATGGTAAAAAAACAAAACATAAATATGAAGTGATGAAAATACCCTTGCTTAAAAGGGGGGTTTTAGACAGAGTAAGGCAATGTAATCAAAATGACAAAAAAAATGAAAAACTAAGAGACTCAGACGAGAAAAAAAAAATTATTTAAACTAAAAAGGCAATTTTGGACAAATCTCATATACTAAAATGGCAATTTACTCTTGTTTAAACTTCAAATTTGAAAAAAAAAAAAAAAAAAAAAAAGCAGCAACAGCGGCATCATTTAATGATTTAAAGGCAAGATTGTTGACACAGTAGCTCCCAACATAATCATAAATCACAATAAAGGTTGTAATTGCATGTTTATATAATTTTTCTTTTCGTTTATATAGTTTTTTCCTTTTTCAAAGCAAGTAAAAAACAAAATCAGTAAAAACATAAAAAGGGTAAGGAGATCTTTTTTTATAATTTATGTGGTAAACATGTCTTTAGCAACAATTAGAGCTACACTCTAAGGCTGGAGGGTGTGGGGCGCCACCCTTCCGCCACCTAGACCACCATAGCGCCCCCCCTCCGCCATCGCCCACACCCCCGGCGCCATAGCCGGGGCGCCATTGAACCTCCGCCACCATGGTAACGAGCTGCAACGGGCTCTATAGGTGGGACCCACTTGTTTTGCACCAATGAATTTTTTATTTCTTTTTTTAATTTTCTTTAATATAGGGCTCCATCCACACCCTGCAATTTAAAGGGGGCTCCATAGTTGAGTTGGATCCTAGGTGGCGCTGACATGGAGCTTAGGTGGACTTGATAAAGCCCATGGGGCTCCATCCACACCTCATAGCCTAATGGCTTGTTTTTACATCAAAATGATAATTAACATAAGAGTTCATTTATAAAATTTTAAAATAGAATACATAATTTATTATTAGCGATAATGAAATTTGACAATTGGGCGCATTCACTATTCATTATAATTAATTGCTTATGGGACCGACCAGAGAGGTGAAAGTCATGTCACATTATCTTTAGCTCTGACTTACAAGGTACACAAATTATTGCACCATGCTATGGCATGGGGTGGATGAGTGGTAGTTGGATACAATACAATGTTGTTAAAACCCGACCCATACATAGAACCGGTACTGAACTCCTTATCGATTTATTGGATTGAATCGCTATTGAGTGGACAGTAGCTTTTTACGAGTAGTAGTTGAACACTTGGACCAACGATTTCAAATTAGTAATTGAACTGATTTTGAGTGAAAAGATAGGACAGTTTAAATTAAACTGTTAATAAATTTAGATGATAAGATTGCAATTTAAAACCTCTATACATGGGTGTTCAGAATTCGACTCGGGCTCAAAAAGTTTGAAATTCGATTATGAAGGTTTAAATCGAATTGATTCCTATTCGAGTCTAGTAATCGAATTCGAATCAAATACCAATTTATGATTTTCAATTCGAAATTCGTATTCAATTAATATATAGTTTTATTTTAATACATGTATACACACCACTACTAGAAACTAAGGTATTTGCTACCACATTTTCGGTCGCAAAACGGTAGCAATTGCTCTTTTGCCACCGTTTTGCCACCAAAAACTCGGTGGCAAAAGCACACGTAGCAAATGCCCTATTGCCACCTATTTGCTACCGTTTTATTTTTTGCTACCGATTTTGCTACCGTTAATTTGCCACTGTTTTGCTACCGCTTTTTGTCACTGTTTGCCACATTTTTGCTACCGCTTCTTGCCACCGTTTTGCTACCACATTTTGTTTTGCCACCGTTTTGCTACCGCCATTTTGCCACCTTTTTGCTACCGCTTTGTCATATTTTACCACCGTTTTGCTACCATTTATGGAATTCCATTTCCATTTCCATTTCCATTCCATAAATAGGCTATTCCATCTCCATTTCATAAAAATATAACAATTTATAACCTGTTGCCATTCCATTAAAGTGTAACAATTTATACATCCAATGTTCATAATAACACCCAAATCAAAACATTAAACAACTCAAATTAAACCATCTAAATCCAAACATCCAAACTAAAAGTGTATGTCCAAACTGAGCACTGCGCTTGCCATCTGCAGTAACAGTAGTCCAGCCATCAGGCCACATCCGATCACGCCACACACCTGTATTCAAAGCGTTGAACTATATGTTAGTAAAGACAATAAAAGAAATTGGCGAAAACATCGTATTCAAAGCGTTGAACTATATGTTACCAAATATAACCCGCTTTGATGTTTTACCAAATTACCCAAGTTGGATTATATTATGTTGTATATGAAAGGCAATCTGTAGGATACTGGCATAATGGGGAATGTTTGGTGCACAATGGAAGAGATCTGCAATACCATGCCCGCAATAGGATTTCACCTGAATTTGGAAACATAAGAGTCAACGCAAAACATAAGAGTCAACGCAAAAAGAAGATGCAATATATTAAAAACGTTGTGAAGACAAATCATATAGTTGTATAATTTACCACTGATAAACCAGACATCGTCACATGTCTATTTATAATTTCCCCAATTTCAAGAAAGCGTACTCCAAGTTTGACTGGATTGATAAGAAATTCATCAGAACAACGGATTACAAATATAAAAGACAGTAGTATAAGGCGTGTTCCTAAAGCCTATTCAAAGAAGTTAAAAGTACATTTATGATTTAATAAGAAGGGTATATTTTATCCAAATTTTATATAAAATAAATGTCACTTGATCAATGTTAGTTTTTTATGAATGATACATGAGGTGACAATACTTACCGATAGCTATTGCTTTTTCCAAACACTCATAAGTACATTTGACCAGTTGTTGAGATGTCTCATCCACATTACCAACAAAAAAAGGTTTCATTTAAGTCACCTGCAAAGACAAGCAGTTGGTTTAACAAACCACGTTAACCACTCTTAACCATTTAGGCCAAAGCTTTAAAAGAAAAAACTTTTTCAAAGCCTCTTTAACCATTTGGTTTTACTTTATGAATTTTCGAAGAGTTCTAGAAGTATCATACAAGTGTTTCTTCCTATAGGATTTAGGATCATACATACTCTGTCTCTATGATTTTCAAATACTATGCTCTTTAAAAATTAATCACAATAGTATATGGGTCAGTTTTATTTCTAAAAGGTTGTTCAGGAAATAAACAAAAACCACATTTTCTAGAGTATAAGAGTTGAGTAGTAAACCTCACCATGGACCCCTTCATAATAAAGGGATATATCAACGTTCACGATATCTCCATCCTCTAATTTCCTAGAAGAAATAATTACAAGTCACAAAGCAGAATATTAATCAAGATTGACAAACCAAATGGAAGTAACACTAGACCAAAAAATACAAATTCTTGAATCTTGATAAACATTAAAATCAGGATTGAAACAGTAAAGAAAATAGATGAGGGTTCACAACATCGAGGATGCATATGGCCGATACCTTGCGTCTGGAATCCCATGACAGATTACTTCATTAACAGACCTGGATATATAAGCACTCGCGCCAATGAAAAAAAAAAGATGGCTACAACACATTTTGAGTATCATTAATACAGAGTCAAAAGTACTTATGTGCAGCAAGACTTGGGGAAGAAATGATAATTCAATGGAGATGGATATGCTCCTGCAGTGAGTAGACAAACAAATTTAATTAGAATCTGATTACCAAAAGTTAAACCAATTAATTAAACCAAAAGTTTCAAGAAACAGGTCAAAGGACCTGATGAGGACTTTTTCTCCATAGTTCTTCTTGACTGCAGTCATGAACTCGTCTAACAGCTCGTCATATTCCTCTCCGGTTGCTCTTTTTTGTTTGAGACCAGTGTAGAACTCATCGTTCAACAATGTCTCATTTTTGTGCCAACATCAATGGTTACGGGCAAGCACTGCAACAAAAATTTAAGTGAACACCCATTCTATTGATGTTTGAATGCATTTAAAATAACTAGCGTGACTTGAAGTGGTGATGATTCTAAACTAAAGAGAAGACGTACAACTGCAGGACGAACACCCCCAAGTGCTGTATACAGAGAAAGTTTTCCAACTGGTATTCCCATCCCCTGTTCAAACTTCTTTTTGCCTATCAACAAAATCAGAGTCAATGGAAGTCAAAGAGGGTGTTTAAAACGTCATTTTGTTATATAATTAGTGGACAATCGTGGCAACACATTCTTCTGTCTGAACCGTATCCAAAGTTGGCTTAACTGTGGAATTCTAATGGTCTAAAGTAGTCAACAAAGAAAAGGAAGTTGGAGTTACCTGAAGCTCTTGAGTTAATACCGCGGGAGGCAAAAGGCCACGCAAGAAATGAGAATCTCTCTTTGTCGGTAAAAGCAAGTCCTTTGTTATGTTGCGGGCTGCGCAACAAAGTGTGCCCACTGAAACACAAAAATGATACTCATTATTAGCAAAAGTTGTTCTTTTTATGATATGGAAAAGATAACTAAAGGTGATTAGAGTGACCTGGCAACAGAGACAGCCCAAGGAGTAAAAGGTTGATCATCATCATTGGTAGTGTTAGTGTCATCTACATTACCTTCTGCCATCACTGACAGATTACTCTTCCTCTGCCCTCTATCCCCCAAAGCACCTAACAACTGTCTCTACAATATCAGACAACCTCAACAACAAAAATTTTAATTCACTACCACTTATGTCATCAATATGAAAACTCATGTGGGTACACTGGTGTACATGTAGAGTAGAAACACCCCCTTACCATAACAGTTTTAAAAGTCAGTTTATATAAGATCCTAGTGACCAGATAATAAACAAACAAATAAAGTGTATATACTTACTTTGCCACTAACATAAAATATAAAATATACCAACTTTATGATCTTGTGTCACATAAATAAACACAGAAATTACTTATTTTAATTTCTTTTACGCAACAATAAAGTGATCCATAATCCTCAATAAGACTACATTACAGCAATAAAGTGATCTCAACTGACCATCAGGACCAATGAAAATCTAATTTAATTAAAAATTAAAAGTTAATCGAGAGAGAATACAAAACTAGGGCTGCAAACAAACCAAACGTTCGGCGAACAGTTCGTGAACCGTTCGGTTCGGCGGGAAGTTCGTTTGTGTTCATTCGTTTACTAAACAAACAAACACGAACAAGAAATTTCGTTCGTTTAGTTAAATGAACAAACATGTAACACCCCAAAAACGGGTTTGGTAATCAAACCACGTTAATACTAAAAGACGGCTAAGGAACCGTTAGTGGTAAAATTTAGCCAGAAAATATTAGGATTATTATATGATGAAATCCAATATTTAATAAAAAGAGAAAAAGAATGCGTTTGGGAAATAAAGTTTATAGAAGGCCCGAGTTAACGGGACTTAAACTAAACTCAGTCATAGATTCCCAAAACCCACTAATTTAATTAGGAATGTTTAACCTAGTTAATAAGTGGGGAATATTGTTAGAAATAAGTAGGTTGTGCCCTACTTAATTAACTAACCAAATTAGAGGGGCCAATATTGTTAAAATTGAAACTTATATTATTGATTTTAATTAAAAATAAAACCAAACACCTCAAATTGAGATGTCTGGTCGTACAAGAAACACAGGGGGCGACACAGGCTCCCCTTCAAGCCCTAGTTCCACTAAAAATTGATCAATTGGAGGTTCAATGCAGTCCCAAATCAAGTTCTAAACACGAATTAGTGATCACCTCACTGAAGGGATCATAAGGTATGCAAAATTCTAGTATTTTGATTCATCTCAAGTTCTAGGTTAATTGTGAAAAACTGAAATTGAGCTTGATTGTGTCATGCATGAATGAAATTAGAAGAAATATGATGTCTAGGGATGAACCCTAGGTGAAATCTTGTTAAAAGATTTCATGTTAATTATAGAGTTCATAATCACCATTGAAGGTGATTAATGAACTTGAAGAAAACTTGACAAACCCTAGAATTATGATCTTGCTCTAGCATAATCTGAATTTAAGAGTAAATTTCAGAAATATGGATGTTAAGACTTGTGTAGAATTGTCTAATCGAAGTTAATTTAGATGATAATTACAAGTCATAAACTTGGTTTTGATGATATAAAAATCTGACCCGCTAGGTGTTTGATGAAACGCCTAAGTGAGGATTAAAATGCTAAAATTTGAGTAAAACGCAGATTTGATTATTATAAATAATTATGCGTTAAAGCTTATGAAAAATGGGTTTTAGATGATTAAATGAAATTGATGTTGTATTTGTGTTTATAAACACCATACTAACTTGTATAAATGAACTACTTGAACAAAAAGGGGAAATTGTTAAGAGTTCATACTTGATTTGAAGTGGGTCGTGACATAAGAATTAAACTCATGATTCATGATTTAGTTCAATAAGAAAGTAGTCAAAGATTCATAAGGTGTGAAAGTCATGATTTAGAATGACTAATCTAACAACCTTGTGAATGATGGATGATAGTAGGCGCTTAAACAAGCTAGGTGAAGCTTGGAGTGAAAGCGGGTCAAACAAATCAAGAATGAAGGAAAAAGAGCATAACCGGATGCAAGGTAAGTGACGCTTACATCCTTTTTTGTAGAATATGCATTATTTTGTAAATTACTAATGTGATTAGTGTAATATCCGAATTAAGGGTTCTGATGCTATTAACATGAGTCGGAACAAACAAAAATGATAAAAACCATGTATTATGGTGAAAAGAGGCGAAACGGTAATTTAGTCATGTAATGACTAATAACTAAGAAGTTTTCGTTAAGATTATTTTAAATGCAACTAATAACGAGAAAATGAGTAAAAATGGAAATTTAGTCAAGTATTGGCTAAAGTAAATTAGAGTTCAAAAGGGGCACCCGTGGCGTAAGCCGAATGGGTAAAAACATAAGAAAGGAGTTTAAGAGAAAAAGGGGTCTAGTAGCAAAAATCCGAAATGAGTCGGATGAACAAATTGGCAATTAATAACCATGTTTTGCTACTTATGAAAATGCCTAGTCTTATAGGCCAAACGGGTCAAATGGTGTGATAACACCATTTGACAATATCGACTAATATGGTTGCCAAGTCTTATGCTAACAGGACCGATTAGCGATTCGGATACTTCCGTCGCCATAGAAAATGTGATAATAAAAGCGAGGTATAAATCGGGTCTATTTGTTGATCCGAGCCAGGTACGCATATTTATGTTGTAGTTAAAAGTGATATCTTGGTCGAATAATTGGTGAGAGTCCTTCATTGTAAAAGAAGGACCAAAATCGACCAAAACGCCCTTGTAGGCTAAATTGAACGAACAACCCTTAGAGGTTGTTTGGAAACGAGTCTTATGATTAAACAAAAAGCTTAGAATAAGTGTAGATGTTGATAGATGTAATACGTTAGCCAAATAGCTCTATTTGAGTCTTACCGTAAAATAACAATCCGAAGGGTAAAACTCGGAACATATAGATATACACATTGAAATCCAACACACAAAGAGTTGTAGTTGAATATTACTTGATAAGAAATGTAGGAATAAGATGCTAGAAATGAATGAAAGCGATTTCAAGCTTTAAAGTGCTTAAATACCCTTAACGGGTCAAAATAAGCATACGAGCGAAAACGGGTTTAAATGGTGTAATAAACCTATGATTAGAACCTAATATAGTAGGTAACATTAATTTGAAGAAGTGTAGGTGATGTAGGAATCAAACAAATATGTTCGTTTGATAAAATGCATAAACGGGTCAAAATTGGGAAATAGGGCGATAAGGCGAAGACTTAAAAGTCTGAAAATTTATTATGTAGGATGTTGGATTTTAACTCCATAAGATGGAGAATTAAATTACGGACGCGTAGGAAAAAGAATCGGGTAAAACGGATCAATAACGAAGAAGTTATGGCCGTTTCCGTGAAATCAGATCGTGCTGGGAATATGCAGCAACCAGCTGCAACAGTTCTGAAGAAACAAGGCAGTGGCGTAGCGCGACTGGCAGTGGTGCTACGCGAGCACTAGCCAGTTTCGCGAAAAATGTTTATTTTCAATTATTTTGCGTTGCGAACCCGTTCTAATACGTTTTAAGCTACGTATGACTAATCCAACTCATGTTTTATGAGTTTCAGGTTAAATTTTAGTACCGGAGGACGATCAAGCACAATGAAGAACCGAACACGATTAAGAAATAAGCTTCCGCACGACGTTTCATTGTTACTTTTGACTGACGAACTTAATTACATTATGTTCTAAACTTTTAAATTGTAAATGGTTTTAGTAAACCCGTTTTTCCCGATGTATATGAATCTTAATTACATGATTGTTTTCGTAAATTATACGCCAAACCTTGATTTATAAGAACGGGTGTTACAAGTTGGTAATCAGAGCCCAAGGTTAAAGGGTAAAGTGTTCGGTTCGAGGCTTGATCGCAAATCCGGTAAGTACAAGTATGTTAATAGTTTAGCATGCTAAAGTGTTGTAAACAACACATAGGGCTATCGTGTGATACACGTTACCCCAATTAAAATGATTGATATAGTTGACGAAAATACGCGCGTTGATGCGTATAGCAGAAAAAGCCTTGTATTATAATACGGGCGATTATTGAAGTTGACGTTACTAACTTTGTGAATGTTTTAATTGAAGGACACTCGCGTTTGAAGACGACGAGAGTCAAACGAATTGTGCATATGATGATGGAACGGTCCGAAGTATGACGAGAGGAGCATGCTCACCGAGGACTAAATCGCGTAACGACCGCGAACAAGGTTAATGGCAAGGAACGCCCGTTAGGGCAAACATTACCAGGTGCACATTTTAAATAATCGCACAAATAGTAATATGCAACAAATAAGTAGAAATTGAAAGTTGCATATGTAGATTAAAAACTTGGAAAAACCCGAATAGAAAATGTATTCGGGATATTGTTTCCAAGAGAAACAAATAGAGGCGTTACTTATATAGGGCGTGATGTGAAAACTATAAAAAGGTCATGTGTGTCATGTGCTAATCGCTTACTCTGGCCAAGTAAGTAGTGGCATATGATACCATGAACTTCTTATGGCGGACACGTTTACATCCGATGTAGTAAGGGCGGTGTGAATGGGACTAACTTAAAAGTACCCAAATGAATCAAATGAGCAAAATAATTGATAATAATGTAAACGCACAGCCGGGTGACGGGAGCGTATTACATTAGGATGATGAGCCCGAGTGAAGGGACAAAGAAGCATGTAAAATGATTTAGACAAGTATTGGGAGGGAGTGTACTTACACTCGAACCCAGAAAACGCAAGCATGAAAAATGATTTAGACAAGTATTGGGAGGGAGTGTACTTACACTCGAACCCAGAAAACGCAAGCATGAAAAATGATTTAGACAAGTATTGGGAGGGAGTGTACTTACACTCGAACCCAGAAAACGCAAGCATGAAAAATGATTTAGACAAGTATTGGGAGGGAGTGTACTTACACTCGAACCCAGAAAACGCAAACATGAAAAATGATTAGGATATGCTTTGGGAGGGAGTGTACTTGCACTCGAACCCGGAAAATGCAAATATGCCTCTTAACGGGCCGTTTTTGTAAAACGTCAAACTTGAGGACAAAGTCGGAATATAAAAATAAAAGCGATGGGATTCGCTAATACGATCAAATAAATTAAAACGAAGTCTTAATACATACCGGGACGGTTACTTTGATAGTGACTTCGGTAAGATACCCGATAGATGGGTAGGATTTTGAAAGTATGCGTAAACCAAGAGACGGGAACGCGAAATAGAAAGTCAAAAGACTCGGATTAGGAGTCATGACTAAAAGAAGATGAGAATTTGCAAACAGAAATTTTGATAACTACGTTCAACTATTTTAAAGTTGAGCGGGTCGAATAAAGAATGAAGTTTGACATTCATAAGTGATGAAAATTCACCCAAAATAAGTCAAACGAGTCAATTAAGGAATAACGCTTAATATAATAGGAAAACGCAAACCGGTGAAACCGGAAAGCTAAAAACGATAAGATAGAAGGACCCGGGTAATGGGTCGTAAAGTAGTATAGGTAAGAACCGGGTAACGGTAAGTGTAAGACAAACCGACGTGTAAACGACGTTAGAAATCATAAAGTCGGAAAGATAATTCGAAAGAAAACGAATGTAGCCTTAGACTACGGTCAAGGTCAAATGAAATCCAAAAATGCAAAAGTAAATAATTCTAAACATAAAAAGGGGTGCTTCGACGCCATGTACATATATAAACATATATTCATTTGAATAGAAACGCAAATAAAGTATGATCTACGGGATCATCATAACCTACGGGTTAATAATGTAAAACAAGAAAACTGGTTATAACTCCCCGCGTAAAATGATAACGGGAGGTAAGGATAGTATATGAAAGCGATGAATATCGCTAAGTTAACTGAACTAGTGGAAATAACGAGATTACGTTATTTCGAAGTTACACTATTTCGTATGAGATATGTAGACAATTAGTAACCAAAAAGATGTTACCGTACTTTTCGGGTGATACTAATGATTGGTTAAAAAGTATAAGTAATGTTTAAAATATTTCTCGGATCGAATACATTGAGTTTAAACTCAATGAATTATGTAAGAAAAGGTTTCGAGGACGAAACCTCTTTAAGGGGGGTAGACTTGTAACACCCCAAAAACGGGTTTGGTAATCAAACCACGTTAATACTAAAAGACGGCTAAGGAACCGTTAGTGGTAAAATTTAGCCAGAAAATATTAGGATTATTATATGATTAAATCCAATATTTAATAAAAAGAGAAAAAGAATGCGTTTGGGAAATAAAGTTTATAGAAGGCCCGAGTTAACGGGACTTAAACTAAACTCAGTCATAGATTCCCAAAACCCACTAATTTAATTAGGAATGTTTAACCTAGTTAATAAGTGGGGAATATTGTTAGAAATAAGTAGGTTGTGCCCTACTTAATTAACTAACCAAATTAGAGGGGCCAATATTGTTAAAATTGAAACTTATATTATTGATTTTAATTAAAAATAAAACCAAACACCTCAAATTGAGATGTCTGGTCGTACAAGAAACACAGGGGGCGACACAGGCTCCCCTTCAAGCCCTAGTTCCACTAAAAATTGATCAATTGGAGGTTCAATGCAGTCCCAAATCAAGTTCTAAACACGAATTAGTGATCACCTCACTGAAGGGATCATAAGGTATGCAAAATTCTAGTATTTTGATTCATCTCAAGTTCTAGGTTAATTGTGAAAAACTGAAATTGAGCTTGATTGTGTCATGCATGAATGAAATTAGAAGAAATATGATGTCTAGGGATGAACCCTAGGTGAAATCTTGTTAAAAGATTTCATGTTAATTATAGAGTTCATAATCACCATTGAAGGTGATTAATGAACTTGAAGAAAACTTGACAAACCCTAGAATTATGATCTTGCTCTAGCATAATCTGAATTTAAGAGTAAATTTCAGAAATATGGATGTTAAGACTTGTGTAGAATTGTCTAATCGAAGTTAATTTAGATGATAATTACAAGTCATAAACTTGGTTTTGATGATATAAAAATCTGACCCGCTAGGTGTTTGATGAAACGCCTAAGTGAGGATTAAAATGCTAAAATTTGAGTAAAAACGCAGATTTGATTATTATAAATAATTATGCGTTAAAGCTTATGAAAAATGGGTTTTAGATGATTAAATGAAATTGATGTTGTATTTGTGTTTATAAACACCATACTAACTTGTATAAATGAACTACTTGAACAAAAAGGGGAAATTGTTAAGAGTTCATACTTGATTTGAAGTGGGTCGTGACATAAGAATTAAACTCATGATTCATGATTTAGTTCAATAAGAAAGTAGTCAAAGATTCATAAGGTGTGAAAGTCATGATTTAGAATGACTAATCTAACAACCTTGTGAATGATGGATGATAGTAGGCGCTTAAACAAGCTAGGTGAAGCTTGGAGTGAAAGCGGGTCAAACAAATCAAGAATGAAGGAAAAAGAGCATAACCGGATGCAAGGTAAGTGACGCTTACATCCTTTTTTGTAGAATATGCATTATTTTGTAAATTACTAATGTGATTAGTGTAATATCCGAATTAAGGGTTCTGATGCTATTAACATGAGTCGGAACAAACAAAAATGATAAAAACCATGTATTATGGTGAAAAGAGGCGAAACGGTAATTTAGTCATGTAATGACTAATAACTAAGAAGTTTTCGTTAAGATTATTTTAAATGCAACTAATAACGAGAAAATGAGTAAAAATGGAAATTTAGTCAAGTATTGGCTAAAGTAAATTAGAGTTCAAAAGGGGCACCCGTGGCGTAAGCCGAATGGGTAAAAACATAAGAAAGGAGTTTAAGAGAAAAAGGGGTCTAGTAGCAAAAATCCGAAATGAGTCGGATGAACAAATTGGCAATTAATAACCATGTTTTGCTACTTATGAAAATGCCTAGTCTTATAGGCCAAACGGGTCAAATGGTGTGATAACACCATTTGACAATATCGACTAATATGGTTGCCAAGTCTTATGCTAACAGGACCGATTAGCGATTCGGATACTTCCGTCGCCATAGAAAATGTGATAATAAAAGCGAGGTATAAATCGGGTCTATTTGTTGATCCGAGCCAGGTACGCATATTTATGTTGTAGTTAAAAGTGATATCTTGGTCGAATAATTGGTGAGAGTCCTTCATTGTAAAAGAAGGACCAAAATCGACCAAAACGCCCTTGTAGGCTAAATTGAACGAACAACCCTTAGAGGTTGTTTGGAAACGAGTCTTATGATTAAACAAAAAGCTTAGAATAAGTGTAGATGTTGATAGATGTAATACGTTAGCCAAATAGCTCTATTTGAGTCTTACCGTAAAATAACAATCCGAAGGGTAAAACTCGGAACATATAGATATACACATTGAAATCCAACACACAAAGAGTTGTAGTTGAATATTACTTGATAAGAAATGTAGGAATAAGATGCTAGAAATGAATGAAAGCGATTTCAAGCTTTAAAGTGCTTAAATACCCTTAACGGGTCAAAATAAGCATACGAGCGAAAACGGGATTAAATGGTGTAATAAACCTATGATTAGAACCTAATATAGTAGGTAACATTAATTTGAAGAAGTGTAGGTGATGTAGGAATCAAACAAATATGTTCGTTTGATAAAATGCATAAACGGGTCAAAATTGGGAAATAGGGCGATAAGGCGAAGACTTAAAAGTCTGAAAATTTATTATGTAGGATGTTGGATTTTAACTCCATAAGATGGAGAATTAAATTACGGACGCGTAGGAAAAAGAATCGGGTAAAACGGATCAATAACGAAGAAGTTATGGCCGTTTCCGTGAAATCAGATCGTGCTGGGAATATGCAGCAACCAGCTGCAACAGTTCTGAAGAAACAAGGCAGTGGCGTAGCGCGACTGGCAGTGGTGCTACGCGAGCACTAGCCAGTTTCGCGAAAAATGTTTATTTTCAATTATTTTGCGTTGCGAACCCGTTCTAATACGTTTTAAGCTACGTATGACTAATCCAACTCATGTTTTATGAGTTTCAGGTTAAATTTTAGTACCGGAGGACGATCAAGCACAATGAAGAACCGAACACGATTAAGAAATAAGCTTCCGCACGACGTTTCATTGTTACTTTTGACTGACGAACTTAATTACATTATGTTCTAAACTTTTAAATTGTAAAAGGTTTTAGTAAACCCGTTTTTCCCGATGTATATGAATCTTAATTACATGATTGTTTTCGTAAATTATACGCCAAACCTTGATTTATAAGAACGGGTGTTACAAAACATGAACAGAGGTCGTGTTTGTTTGTTTATGTTCGTGAACGTTCGGTAACGTGTTCATTTGTGTTCGATACTCCATTAGTGTTTTCAGTTTTTATATTTAATTAAATACTTCAGAATTCCGACAAATTAAATATCTAATAAGTGTTGGTGTATGTATATTGTGTTCATGAACGATTGTTTGTGTTCGTTTGTTTCCATTTGTGTTCATGAACATTAGTTTGAGTTCATTTGTGTTCGTCAATGTTCGTTGCCTAAAATTAACAAACAAACACAAACGAACACGAACAAGTTCATTTCCTTAACAAACGAACACGAACATAAAATCTCGTTCGATAAGTGTTCGTGAACGGTTCGCAAACACATATATTTCTTAACAAACGAACACGAACAAGGTCTTGTTCGTGTTTGTTCGGTTCGTTTGCATCCCTATACAAAACTTGAGACGTACCTGCAGAGATTTGAATACAAAACTCAAGAGAATACAAAGCTCTTGTTCTGATTGAGAGAATACAAAACTCTTTTTCCTCGATCAGAAGCAGATTTGAATCCAACTGAATACAAAACAGATCAACAATTGAATGAGCGATTGAGTGATTGAGATAATACAAATCAACGATAGAGCGATTGAATGTTACATACAGATCAACGATTGAGCGATGGAGATTCGATTGAGTGATTGTTACGATTGAGAGATTGTTCCGATTGAGCGAAGATCCGATTGAAATAATCTGCGATTGTTCCGATTGAGAGATTGACCAAATCAGTAAAACACAAATAATTCGTTCGACAATCTCAGAACAAAACCATCACAAAACAGTAATTATGAATACATACCAGAATCGTTTAGATTTGTTCCTGATACAAGCCCTAATTTGACGTCGTCGGTAGCGGAATCGTTATCAGGTTTCGTTTAACGGATGAAACGATGAATCTAGGGTTTAATCAAGATTGGAGATGATGAATCGATGAACTTAGGGTTTAAACTGAACGAATTGGTCGCAGGATTTGATTGCGATGCGTGCGTTTGATTAACGATTGTGAATGAAGGATTTGATTGCGATTATGAATTGTTCATACTTGTTGGAAGCGATTTGGGTGAAGAGGTGGAGATATGTGATGTGTGCGACGCGAGGGATGATTTAAAAACTCGATTTAGGGCAATTGTTACCACTATATTATTTATTTTGCTACCGTGTTTTTCCATAACAGATTATGGTGGCAATTGCCCTTTTGTGTAGTAGTGCACACATACAAATAACTTCTAAACTTTACTAAAGTATGAATTACATCCATAAGTGATAAGTGATAAGTTTATTATTCATAAAATTACCAAATCTAGTGACAAATAGCCAATTCTAATTATTTCTAAATTTTTACCTAACTTTAAAAGCTAACAATAGCCACATATCTTCTAAATTTTGGTGTTTTAGCATATTGATAGATAACTAATTTTACAAATTATTATATTTTATGTTGAATATAATTCGTTTGTAGTGGTTGTAAAAAAATTAAAGTAAAATAAATTATTGTTTAGGTGAATTTGTATTAAATCGAATTTATTCGAATTCGGTTCTAATTTGATTCGATTTCGAGTTTCAAATACAAATCGAATCGAATACGTATTCAGGTAAAAAAAATTAAAAAAAAACTCAAGAATCGAATACGTATTCAGTTAAAAAAATAAAAAAAAACTCGAAAAATTTGATTCGAATAATTTTTTATTCGATTCGATGAATACTCTTACCAATATACATGATATAGTGATTTTCAATTAATATGTAATTAAAACACAGAGCGAAGCTCGTTAGGTGCAGCTAGGTGAAGTGGATTGTCGATCTGTTCGATACAGTGGCGGATCTTGCCCATTGAACGTACCAGGGTCGAAAGACACGTGCACTAAAAAAAGCCCGGGCTTAGTATATATAAAAAATTTCCATCGAAATGCGAAAAATTAGCACTACGGTCGAAAAACTTGCCCTGGCCATGGCCCTGCCATAAGCCTTCTAAGAACCGCCACGCTTATGTTAGTTATGTGTCTTGTTTCTGTTTTTTATTTTTCCTCTTGAGTCCAGCTTTTCGCTGGTCTTGTTCTTCTCATCTTTTTTTTTTAATAAAAGTTGTTGTCATTTATTTTTTTTTTAACTAAAATAGGTCTGTATAAATTTAAACTAGTGGGATTCTCTCGTTTTGGGATTTTAATTGGTATCAGTTCGGTTCGGTTCGGTTCATTTCATTAGCAATATCTGGTACCGACAATAGGTACATGTAGTTTACAACAAAATAATATATATTTTTTACACAACTCGGTTCATTACAATACATACACTCGTATATTATAGCTTACAATACAAAAAAGATTTATTTACAACAGTTTCATTTAGTGGCGGATCTAGGATTCCGACCAAGTGGTAACGTTTTATAAATAAGCGGTAACGAAATCGGAAAAACGTCAAATTTTTCCAAAATTTACACTAAAAACGTCAAAAATTTTCCGACCAAGCGGTAGCGGAGGCTACCCCTTGTTCCTCTTTACATCCGCCCCTGGTTTCATTACACAAAAGTTGTATGAAATAACCCTAACAATAAAGTCATGTAACCCAAAATCTAAAATCGTGTTTTACATCAACCAAAAATTATAAAGTGAATACTGTTATTGGTTCCCATAATACCATGAAACAAGTACCGATGTTGTTCGGTCGTTACCATTTTTGTTTGTCACTGTACAGCCACTAGATATAGTTTACGATACCAAAAAAATATTTTGTTTAAAACATAACTCCGTTTAAAAAAAAATATTGGAATGTCAAAAAAAATCAATCACAATTATGTATATTCAGATTAATAAAAATGAGTTAATTACACTTTTGGTCCTTGTGGTTTTGATTTTCAACAAAGTAATGACATTGGATACTAACTTTTTTCTATTGCAACATTGAGTTGGGTACTAACTTTTTTATTGCACCGTTGAGTTCTATAATTTCAATTTTCTAACAAAGTTGGGTATTAAGTAATTGAGGTTGAAGGCTCGGTCAAAGATAGGAGTTAAAACTCGGTCCCAACTACTTTATTAAATAGGGTAAGTTGGATGTTGAACCATGGGAAGTGTTGTAGAAACTGCTATTAGATGGTGGTATGGTTATATATGTTTTTTCGGGTAATAGGCTTTTTTACTTACCTTGCTACTCATGAACATTTTCGATTTGTTCCGCCATTGGAATCCTAGAGCTTCCGGTCCGATGTTCCGCCCTTGATTGCTTAGTAGGTTTGTGATTGATTGCGGCTATCTCGTATAGCACAGCTAGATCGATACGAATTCTATTAACCTTTTAAAGCGCGATTCTCTCAGATCTGGTGGCTAGGACTGAAGATGGGAGATGGAGGGTATGGAGTCATCAAGTTCTTCGTAACTAATTTGCCGAAAAAGTGCAGTTCTAAGGAGATCGGTGATCACTTTAGTGGGTATGGAGAAGTCATTGGGGTGTATGTTGCCAGGAAAAGAGACAAGGTGGGCAATAGATTTGGATTTATTAGTTTCGCTGGAGCTAGGAATAAGAAGGACCTAGTAGATAGGATGAAGATTGTGAGGATGGGAAATAATATCCTTAAGATTAATGTTGCTAGATTCGCGGTGGAGAATTCTAGTGAAACCCGGCCGGTGGGGGAGAACCATCGTCAGTCACAGGGTATCGGTAGGGACGGTGGCATCGGTGGTCAACCACAAGCTTTTAGGCCTTTCATGCCGAGCCAGTTGGGGTCGGCCTACAAGGATGTTCTGGTGGGTAATGCCATTAATGCTAGGGTGAGAGATAAGGTAATTGAGGTGTCAAATTTCGTGAAACCCTTTGAGGAATGGGTTGGCAACAGTCTGATTGTTAGGGTTTCCGATCTCCCTACGCTAGCTAAGCTTGATAAAATCTTGAAGTCTTGCGTCGGTTTTAAGGTTCATCATAAATATGTGGGGGGCCTGTATATGTTGCTGGTTTTTTGTCGCTTGGAAGAGATGCTTTCTTTTAAGGATTCTAATCAGAACGTGAAAGATTGGTTCTCATGGATGGAAATTTGGAATGGCCAAGTCCTTCCGTTTGAATGCATTGCTTGGCTTAAAATTTCCGGGGTTCCGTTGCAGTTGCTGGATAATGAAGTTTTCGATTCAGTGGGGCGGTTGTTCGGGAAAGTGGTCCATGCCTCTTCCCTTTCCAAAGTCTCCAACGTTCTCACCTTTGACATGGTAGGTGTTCTCGTCGGAGATGATGCTAGAATTTGCGATTCAGTTAAGTTGAAATGGAAGGATAAGAAGTTCATGGTCTGGGTATCGGAAAAACAGGTGTCGCAACCCCCGACCCCTACCCCGGGAGCGGGTGACGCGAGCTTAGATGGGTGGTATCGGTGTTTATTAATTTAGCAGCGGAATACATCAGGACCGTAGTTAGGAAATATTTTGATCAGAGTAAGCCACCAAACTTTTATAAAAATAAATCTTTGGGATAAAAACCCCAGTTCATTTAACAGTACATTTGTATGGATAAACCCTAATTATTAAAAATAAAACGTCATTTTATTTAGGTAACATTTATAGCCACTTTTCCAAGCCTTCAGTGCTCTCCAGCTGGCTTCTATTTGGCTTTCACATTGTGTTACCTGAAACGCGTTTTAAAAACATTTTATCAGCAAGAAATACTGGCAAGTACATTCCATTTTGGTAAAGCATCAGTTGTTTACACATTACAGTATTAAGGGCGATTACAATGTTTATATCTACACAATTACTCGGTCAGTACGTGTCACTCGACGGATCTGTGACTATGGTCATATCACACACTGGATACCCGTGCCCAATTGTGAAGGTTATCAAGTACTATATACAAACCCCATAATACTGGCAGCAATTGTAGAATTACAAAGACTTAATCACTGTAATTGTATTTGAAAACAATTGAGGTTTTGGTAAACATTTTGACTCACAAAAAGTGTTGATAAAAAGTGAATATACTTACATTGTTAACTTAGGTGATACTACTTTGGCTTCCTGGTGATTCTCCTGGTTCTTATCTATTAAAATTAAACAATGCACACGTGTTAGTAAAATAACCCAAATCACATTAACCGTACAACTCAAGACAGAATTCCAATGACTGAGTCAGGCAGAGCCTTGACATGCATTACGAAATCCTAAATCAATCGGGTGTACACACGAGACAGAACTCCAACGACTGAGTCGGGCAGAGCCCTGACATGCGTTACGGAGTCTTAAATAGATTGTGTAGGGTAACAGCAGGGTTATAATACTTACAACAAGGCAGAACTTTGCTTTATAGTGGGTATTATGCCCGAATATAATAATAGCCTATAGAAAGTTTGAGAGAGAAATCGATTTCTCAACGACTGAACAAATGAGCCTAAGCCCCCTATTTATAGGCCTGTTCACAGGCGGCTCGCGCCCCGCGAGAGCTACGGCTTCAGTTGTCGTGGCCCGCGAGGACCTCTGGGTCGGCGGTAGCTTTGACTAGTCAGCAGACTAGCCTTGTCACGCATAGGACGCGTGGCACAAGGGGTGCCTTGCAAGCAACTGGACGAGCGACACCCAAAATTTGTTTTTTCTTGATTTTTATAAATACAAGGGTATTTCGGGTCCGTTTCTCACGTACGGGGTACGTAAGGAATGTTTTAGGGTCACGTTAAGGATTTTAGGAGGGTTGTTATAACAGGTGAGTGGGTGTCGGACTATATTTATGTAGAGGAATCTTCGGGGAGAGGATGGTACCGGAGGAGGTAGCGGGTGGAGACGGCAGATTCTGCAATGAAACGCCGGAAGTGATGGTCGATCCGGCGGTAACTCCGGTGGAGGATATTGGTGGTGGTCCGGGGGTAGTCAGTTGGTCTCTCCGGCGGTTGAGATCAGGGAAGTCGAGGAGTCTGGTAATGATGATGGTGTGCCGGTTCAGGAACCAAGAGTTGATGGATGTGGTCCTGAGGTCTTGGAGGAGGGGGAAATCCCTATTGGCAGGAAAAAAGATGGAAGTTCTTTATCAAAGAATAAAGGTTTTGGGCTTAGTAGGCTTGTCAGGGCCCAATATGGTAAAGGGGCCAATTTCAACCGGACCTAGGCTAAGTTTGCAAGCCATTTAAGTGAGCTCAATTTTAAAAAGAGAAGGAGAGTTGTGGATCCTTTGGGAGATTTTAGACATGGCCCGAAGACAGTCGACATTAGTTGTGATGTTTCCTCTACAACCCCCAGACACCAAGGTTTTAATTTGGATCTTAATATCAGTGTCGATGGTGAGAACTCTTCTCCTCCCATCACAGGTTCGATGTTTGGGTTGGGGAATCGTCCGATTGATGACCCGACTGTGGAGAAGGTTGATTGCACGGGGTCGGCTACTATGCCAGAGATGGTGGATAAGGAGACTACCAGGACGATTGAGGTGGGGGGTGAAGTTGGAGTCGATCTATGGCAGCATCAGGAGTTAATTTCGGAGATTATCTTGGAAGAAGGGATTCAAGGTAAGATTATATGAATTTTCTATCTACTAACATCAGAGGTATAGGGTCTGATTTGAAGTGGGGTTGGATTAAAAGTTTGAGACAGGAGAACAAAGTGAGTTTCGTTGCTATTCAGGAAACTCAGGTCAACGAGGTTAGTTTGGATGTTGCTTCTAGATTCTGGGGTGGATCCAATTTTGCGATGGATAGTGTTGGGGCTACGGGTAGATCAGGAGGTTTAATGTGTTTATGGGACCCTCTCATTTTCTGTATGCAGTCGGTGTCAAGAAATAGGAACTTTATGGTGGTTTCAGGTAGGGTGGTTGGTAGTAATCAGGTGGTTAATGTCGTGAATGTGTATGCCCCGCATAAAGTCACAGATAAAAAAAGGTGGTTTGGAATTGTTTGTTGATCTTATTAATATGGGGAATGGGCAGTGGATTCTTATGGGAGATTTTAATGTGGTTTGGTTCCCTGAGGAAAGGAAAAACTCGGTCTTTAATAGAGTCTGTGCTAAAGACTTGGATTTATGAAAGTTAATTTTCAACCCCGAACATGAATCGTGTTAATAATTGGGATTCCATTGTGTCAATATTCAAGAACCGTCTTGCCTCGTGGAAGGCTAAATCATTATCGATTGGTGGTCGGGTGGTGCTTATGAAATCGGTCCTTGAGAGCCTCCCGATTTACTATCTTTATATTTTCAAAGCTCCGGTTAAAGTGGTGTACAAATTGGAGTCCCTAATGAGGAATTTCCTATGGGGGGGGGGGGGGTTCAGATGTGGTTAAAAAAACGCACTGGGTAGCATGGGAAACAGTAACCAAACCAAAAAAGCTTGGGGGGCTAGGCATATGTAATCTCAAAACGGTGAATGAAGCTCTTTTGGCGAAGTGGGTGTGGAGATTTAATGTGGGGGAGGATAGTTTGTGGAGAAGTGTTGTTTTGGCTTGTCACGGTAATAGAAGGAATTAGTGGTCGTGGCTTCCATCGAAAGCGGGGATGTCGGGAGTTTAGAAGAATATCTCCAGAATGGAGTCAAAAATTCTGCTAAGGGATAAAAGAATCCACAGTTATATAAAAGGGGTTTTGGGGGATGGATGTTCTATTCGATTCTGGATTGACTGGTGGTTTGGGAACTCTCCCTTTATGTTTAAGTGGCCGAATCTGTTCGCTCTCGAAAAACACAAAACTTGTCGGGTGAGCGATCGGATTCTGTTAGATGGAGGTGGAAGTCCGATTATTTGGGAATGGTTGAAAGTCCAAATTTCATAAAAAATTATAATAGGTTAGGAATTAGCTACAAAGTCCAAATTTCATAAAAAAATATAAAAATTCATTAACTACCAAAATGTCAATCATAAAACACTCATAAACCCCACAAATAAAAAAAATGAACATTACTAAAACATCATATATGTCGGTTGTATTTTGCGTTTTGGATAATAAGGCTCTGATTATCGAATGATAAACATTATTGTGTTTTATGTTGATTAACATGTTGTGTTATATATTTATAGTTATACGATTGTGTGTTTGAAGTTTTTTTGGATTATTATGGTTTAAATATGGTGTTTTAGTAATATTCCATATTTATTTGTGGGTTTTAGATGTGTTTTATAGCTGAAATTATAGTGTTTTATGATTTTTTAGAAAATTTGGACTTTGTAGCATAACCGTAACAAATAACAATATTATTAGATAATTTTCAACTTTCCTTTATCCTAATCTTAATAAAATAAATTTGCTATGAAAGTAATTTATTTAATTATACCTATTTGTCAACTTTTTTTTATTTCGCAACATTTATAGCGAAATCAATGGTTTCAAATCCGTTTTTTTTTTTCTGAAAGGAAAACTTCATTAAAACAACACCAACCCAAAAACCGGGCGGCCACACAAGACTATACAAAAACGAATTTACACCATTCTACCCAAGACACTAATCGATGTTTCGACCTATTCTTAAACGAAAGATAACCGATTGACATAATGTCACTGAACAACTCTTCCACTTTTACCTTTTTCCCTGAAAACACGAAATCGTTCCGTCTTTTCCACAACATCCAACACGCGATTATAACGACACCTTGGTAGACTTCTTTTTCCTTTCCTTTTAGGCCGCAATAGATGTGAGCCTCCAATATATCTCTGAAAGAAAAAGCAAGGATAGGAGGGGTTCTGCTCCACCTGTTTAACTTTTGCCAGAGCACAGAAGAAAACCCGCATACCGTAAATAAAGGTTCCACCGACCCCGTCTCTATGTTGCAAAACACACAATACTCATTCGCTATATTTATATTACGTTTGAGCAGCGCCTCCTTAGTCGGGATCTTATCCAATTCAGCCCTCCAAGCGAATATATTACACTTCAGAGGCACCCATTTACACCACTCCCATACATACCTTGAGCTATAATCCAAGTTGCTGTCAATCAAGCGTTTAACTGAACCAACACTGAATTCGCCGCAGTCACCGGCCATATATGCAAGCAGACCGAGTTTACCAGCGAACACAGGCTGGCCCATTCCGCAAGCTCCACGTTGGAAGTCGGTGCCGGTCTCCAATTCCAGTTTGCACCCGGGTTCGTGATCGGTCTGACCACCTTATCTCTAACTTTACATCTTTTATTTAATTCCAGACGAAATAAATTGGGATAGCCAACTCTTAGAGGTTCCGAGTTTAACCACGGATCCAGCCAAAAGAAAATATCGGTCTCGTTACCCACCTTCCCCTTAATAAAGCTTCTGAAGCTCGCGTTTCTAACCATCAGACTCGAAGTAACCCTAGAAATATTCCTCCACACCCCTCCTAGAGCTGGCCTAACCGGAATAAACTCCCACGAAAGGAATAAAGGAATAAAGCAATTAAATCACAGTCAAAGACTTAATTTTCTCAATATACTAATCTATATTCTAAAACCACTTTCTCATACAAACAAATTACTTAATACTTAATTCATCTAAAAGACCACATCCACAAAACCTATTCAACATCTCATCATGAGCAACGGTAACTGACATTTTTCCCTTAGAAATATTCCTCCACACCCCCTAGAGCTGGCCTAATCGGAATAAACTCCCATGAAAGGAATAAAGGAATAAAGCAATGAAACTACAGTCAAAGACTTAATTTTCTCAATATACTAATCTATATTCTATAACCACTTTCCCATACAAACAAATTACTTAATACTTAATTCATCAAAAAGACCACATCCACAAACCCTATTCAGCACCTCATCATGAGCAACGGTAGCTGACATTTTTCCCTTAGAAATATTCCTCCACACCCCTCCTAGAGCTGGCCTAACCGGAATAAACTCCCACGTAAGGAATAAAGGAATAAAGCAATGAAACCACAATCAAAGACTTAATTTTCTCAATATACTAATCTATATTCTATAACTACTTTCCCATACAAACAAATTACTTAATACTTAATTCATCTAAAAGACCACATCCACAAACCCTATTCAGCATCTCATCATGAGCAACGGCAACTGACATTTTTTCCTTAGAAATATTCCTCCACACCCCTCCTAGAGCTGGCCGAACCGGAATAAACTCCCACGAAAGGAATAAAGCAATGAAACCACAGTCAAAGACCTAATTTTCTCAATATACTAATCTATATTCTATAACCACTTTACCATACAAACAAATTACTTAATACTTAATTCATCTAAAAGACCACATCCGCAAACCTTATTCAGCATCTCATCATGAGCAACGGCAACTGACATTTTTCCCTTACAAATATTCCTCCACACCCTTCCTAGAGCTGGCCTAACCGGAATAAACTCCCACGAAAGGAATAAAGGAATAAAGCAATGAAACGACAGTCAAAGACTTAATTTTCTCAATATACTAATCTATATTCTATAACCACTTTCCCATACAAACAAATTATATAATACTTAATTCATCTAAAAGATCACATTCACAAACCCTATTCAGCATCTCATCATGAGCAACGGCAACTGACATTTTTCCCTTAGAAATATTCCTCCACACCCCTCCTAGAGCTGGCCGAACCGGAATAAACTCCCAAGAAAGGAATAAAGGAATAAAGCAATGAAACCACAGTCAAAGACTTAATTTTCTCAATATACTAATCAATATTCTATAACCACTTTACCATACAAACAAATTACTTAATACTTAATTCATCTAAAAGACCACATCCACAAACCCTATTCAGCATCTCATCATGAGCAACGGCAACTGACATTTTTCCCTTAGAAATATTCCTCCACACCCCTCCTAGAGCTGGCCTAACCGGAATAAACTCCCACGAAAGGAATAAAGGAATAAAGCAATGAAACCACAGTCAAAGACTTAATTTTCTCAATATACTAATCTATATTCTATAACCACTTTCCCATACAAACAAATTACTTAATACTTAATTCATCTAAAAGACCACATCTACAAACCCTATTTAGCATCTCATCATGAGCAACGGTAACTGACATTTTTCCCTTAGAAATACTCCTCCACACCCCTCCTAGAGCTGGCCTAACCGGAATAAACTCCCACGAAAGGAATAAAGGAATAAAGCAATGAAACCACAGTCAAAGACTTAATTTTCTCAATATACTAATATATATTCTATAACCACTTTCCCATACAAACAAATTACTTGATACTTAATTCATCTAAAAGACCACATCCACAAACCCTATTCAGCATCTCATCATGAGCAACGGTAACTGGCATTTTTCCCTTAGAAATATTCTTTCACACCCCTCCTAGAGCTGGCTTAACTGGAATAAACTCCCACTAAAGGAATAAAGGATTAAAGCAATGAAACCACAGTCAAAGACTTAATTTTCTCAATATACTAATCTATATTCTATAACCACTTTCACATACAAACAAATTACTTAATACTTAATTCATCTAAAAGACCATATCCACAAACTCTATTCAGCATCTCATCATGAGCAACGGCAACTGACATTTTTCTAGAGTTAAAAGCATTAACGAGTTAAAACTTTTAATATTAGATAGTGATAGAAAAATTACAACTAAAACCGTTAATATTGTATTCACTGAAATATTTACAAATTTATAAATTATATTAAGTGTATAGGGAGTGGATAGACACTTGAAATAGGTAAACTCCCAAATCACACGATCAAACTGTGTCACGTAATTTTACCTATTTTCTTACTTATAGCTCAAAAACGTTGGCGGTGGTTTACCCAATGGGGTTTAGGTAAACTATTTCAAAAAATAAAACAAGGAAAAATATGTGATTGGTTGAGAAGAATTGGACCCCACCACACACCCTCTCTCTCCCCCTTTCATTCACCTTCACCGAATCGGTAAAGGTCCACCGAACAACCATGGCAAAATCGGTAAACTTGGTCTTGGCGGTGGTTTACCGCATCGGTAAAGTCGTTTACTGAACTTTACCGATCTCCACTCCGAACACCCTAAGGATATTGTTTTCATTTCACATTGTATTATTTATTCTAAATCGTGTATTATTTATTCTACCCGGTGTGATATACGGTATCAGGACTGGTAAGTTGTTAATGTAATTAACTTTATGTATGCTTAATACAATTTACTTGTTTGGGATAAATATTCATTTTGAGACAAGAACATAAATTTAGATATTATATAGAACCAATGAAATAATAATTCTAAAATAAGTTCTTAGTTCATAACATTTCCTTTTAATAAGAACACTTTATGTATACATAACTTTAAGAACTCGTTTAATGTAACATTAATAATAATGGAATTCCTTAAATATGCATCAAACTACAAAGAATTATTGTAGCTTGTATCAACAATTACGCGTTTTGTGTAGATTATATAGATCACATGTTTATCATTTACAGAAAGTGAACCATATCTTTGAACACCACGTGTGTCACGCTTCACCATATCTTTAAAGATCAGAACCACTTTTGAGAGTATCAAACCAAATGGCTTCTGTAAACTCCTTTGTGGCTCCAACCACCGGAGACCAACCATGGGTAGATCAAATGAGAAAAACCTTAAAAACACAACTTGCAGTTCCCATCGACACACCACCACTTTCCATATTCTCAGTACCCCAAATCCTTAAAGATGAAAAGCCCGAAGCCTATGAACCTCAAAAATTCGGGCTCGGTCCGAAACACCATTTTCGGACCGAGCTGTATTCAAAGATGCAACAAAACAAGCTCACCGCGGTCAAACGGGTAATAAAACCGTACCAGATTCCTGATCTGGAAGACCAAGTTGCTGAAAGAATCAAAAGCATCATCCCCGTAGTTTCTCCTTGCTACGATTCGTTCCCCGAAACCGACGAGGATGCTTTCGCATGGCTTTTCGCGATAGACGGTCTGTTCTTGCTTGATCAACTTGGTGTGTATATGGATAAAGGTTTTGCAATAGATGAAAAGGATTTGATCATGTTGGAAAACCAGATTCCTTTAATTGTGTTGAAAGAGATCGAAAAGGCTCTTTCGGATGCAGGTGGGCAAGATGCTAAAGATTTCTGGGAATCTAAGTTTCGATACTTCGCAGAGAAGAATTCTCCGTTTCTTCTCTCGAAAAAGAATATTGATTTCGACCGCGTTAACCATTTGCTTTGTTATATGTACCATTCCATTGTGGACAACGAGGTTTTGGGAGACGTTGCTTTCTTGAAACCTGGAAGTATCCCGGATGAAAAGCCGGCCGCTGAAGAGTTAATAGAAGCAGTAATCCAAGCGGCCGGATTAATTCCGGGTGCTAAACCTTTTCTAGGGATCCTCGAATCCCTAGAGAAGATTCTGTATGAAACGGATAAAGAGGCATCATCGATTAAAGAGATCCAGGTGCCCTCGGTTTCCGAGCTAAGCGATACAGCCGGAGTGAAGTTTGTTTTGTCGACAAACGAAGAAGGGATTAGAAACATAAGCTTTGCTGATGGAATATGTAATCTCCCTGTTATTACTCTTAATTATGATTCGGAAGTCATATTAAGAAACTTGATGGCCTACGAGAAACTAATGGCGAAAAACAGTTTAATGGGCGGGTTTGGTCTCGAACTAACAGAGTATGTTGATTTCATGTGCGGGATTATTGACGACGCGAAGGATGTGAAGGCGCTACGCGAGCAAAAGATAATACAAGGCGATTTGCGAGATGAGCAGATCGTGAAGTTGTTTAACGGGATAGGGCGATCGCTAGGGAATATGAGTGGGCAGTCGAATTTGAGGAAGACAGTGGCCGAGTTAAACAACGTTTATGACAATGTACCGAGTGTTCGGATCCAGAGAGAGGCCGAGAAGCAGGCTCGTGCTGCGGCTAAGGCGATAACGTTTTTGGTTAGCATTTCGGGCACGTTGGTCTTGGCTCGCGAGGCGTTGGTGCAGGCTAGTGGTTCGAACGCGACCCAGTCTATTGTTAGTTTTGTTTCGGAGCATTTTGGGGTATTTTCGTCTTTGATCCATTAGGGATTCATATCTTTCTTTATTGTTAAGCTAATTGTGTCATCTTGTATTCTTGTTGAGTTGTATCTCATTGGTACAAGTGGTTTTCCTGATGGAGCCAATCATTGAAATACACGTAGAAATATAAATATCCTTATATTAATAGTCTTTTAACTATATTTTATATCAAAACTTATCAATAAAAGTGTGATGAGTAAAAGGCTGGACCCACGTTTTGTTTGTCCTTGAGTCATTGGCATAATGCCAGTAAACACGTTCCCGCTATTATTGACAAAATTGTATTTTTATGGGGACCATGACCACCCAATACCTCGTTTCCATACCTACCCAGTACCCACCCAAGTGGCCAAGTGCTAGCTGGCCTCAATACTTTTACTATCTACTTCTGGGTACGGGTCAGATATTTTTTTATATGAATATATATTATAAGATAACGTTAAATTGGTGTAATTATGTGAGTTTTTTTTTTCTTTTTATTAGCTAACATGTTAGCAAAAAACCAAGACTAAGATCATTTACAATGGATCTGCAATATATTTATAAGTGTTATTTATATTATAAAAAATAATTATCAGTGGGTTTGAGTGGAGAAGAGAGTTTACTGTTTATCTGTAAATATACGGAAACATTGTTCACACCCCTAAAAGTTTTTTTTAATATTTTTGATAGTGATTGTATATGGAAGAGAGCGAAAAAGTATGTATGTGCGCAGGGATCGATAAACAAGCTCATATCACTCTTGATTCATCAAAAACCAAATCGTGTGTTGTATGAGCAAAACAAACCAAAAATAACGATCGAGATAGAAGATGCAGAGACTGTTTTAATTGATAATCAACACGGATTACATACCGAAAAAGTTCACATCTTTACATTAACACCCTTGTCCAACCCTACATGAGCATACCTAGGGTTGGTGACTCACCCCTACAAATGAGGGGTTATAACTATTTATAGTGTTGGGAGGTTAATGGCCTTTCTATTTTGGGCCCTTAGGAACCTGTACAACCAACACCAATTACAACCTATTGTAGTCTATAGACGAGCTATGAAACTAACTAGTCGCCACTAGTGAATCCTCTTAAGGTTTCGCATGAAACCTATCGTTTAACTTCATTTGCTTAGCAACAATCACAAATCATACACCATCAAATTCTCACTTGACTGCTACTATCAGTTCTGTCAACCACTGATAATCACCAGTCACAAATTATGCATCAACAAACTCCCTATTGAGTGATGATATCTTGGAACCCTATCAAGGTGGTCAAGGAAGTTCGAATCATGAAGATTACGGGCATGGTTGTGGTGGAGGTCGTAAGGCTGATCAAGGGACGGACAATCATTTCCAATAAAATGGAGTGCAAAAGAAGCAATATAGAAGTCATATACGATGTTTCAAGTGTAATGAGCTTGGGCATTATGTAGCGGAGTTTCCAAAGTGGGATTAAAATTTAATCACGGATAATTTGATTCAAGACAACGGTGTTCAAACGTTGTTGTGAAGATCATAATGAACAAACAACAATTAGGGGGTGATTATTGAACTTCATCGGGTTTGTTAACATGTAAAAACATTGTTTGAGACTTGGCATGCGGGGGGTTGAGAACTAACCGAATTGAGTTGGGGCATATGAGCTGTTTAGTTGAGTTTAGTAATTAAGTTGGCTTGTGTTATTTCCGAAGTTCTATTTATGGAGTCGTATTTTAAGTTAAAACTTATCTAGTCTCCTATGTGTGTTAGTTAGGTGTCTTGTTTTTCAAGTTTGGGTCTTTTATATAATTGGTCATGATGTCTTTTTAATAGTTAAGTAATTATCAGCCTATTAATACATAATTGTCGATCAAGTTTTGATCAGATGCTGCCTTTATTTTATGTTCTTCCTTGTTCATATTGATTTATAATCTAACTTATTTTGATCTTCTTCATTTTTTTTTTACTTCACTTTTGGCTCCCAAAATAGTTTAGTCGTCCATGGTTATTATAGAGATTATTTAGGTACTAATCAATTAGACCAATTAAATTTAACTACTTTCAGATTCACTCCACCTGTTCCTCGCATGTTGTGAGTGTTGATCAAACACAGATACCAGTTTTTTCAAAGATATACATTGTCACACACCGATTTTCCGGTGGGCCGGATTTGAGGTTTATGAGTGACGATTGATACCAGTAATCCAAATGAACATCGGAAGATGGGAAATTAAAATAAGTATTACAAAGTACAAAGTTCAAAAATAATATAAAGACGGTTTGTACTAAAAAGATCCACAGGTGGACCGAAATATATGAAATAAGACTTGAGACTAATAGGGTCATTCGTGGAGTTGCAAATTCCAAATCGCGTAGACCGAGCCGCTCCAGCCTATTCCGTATTTGTTACATAACATACGCTTAGTCTTCTGAAAATACGTCAGTTTTCACTGATAAATTCAATTAACCGACTCTTTTTGAAAATCTTTTCAAAAAGTGTTTGATACCATTTAGTATATCATTTTAAAATAACTTGGGATAAGATAATATTTCTTGTTACCAGTTTTATATGTTTGTCAATACATATGGGGACAAGAACTAAACGCCGGTACATTAATAACCGACACACCACATTTTCAAAATTATATAAAATGGCATTAGCGTCTGTCAGGTGTATGCCTACACCCCGTACTTAGGTCATGGCCACTTGCAATTAAATGAGCCAATGATATCCAGGACACGGTCGTATTAACCCCCAATGCTTAAGTTATCAACCAAAACGGATTAAAATGGGTTATTTAAATTTTAAGCATCATTCGCCCATGATTCAATACCCGACCAAGCGGCTTGTACCGTAACGCCCTTATAAAGGAAAATTGGCTAAGAGTATTTACCTGTGCTAGTCTTTACAATCAAAGGCGCTAAACACAGCCGTTAATCAAAATAACTAAAACATGCGCAATGTACTGGAGGTTCCTAGTCTGGAATGAATGGAACTATGATCCGTTAGAATGTTAACGGGTCGTATACAAGTCATTTGACTTTGACCAGTTAACTTTAAATGATACGTACGGTTCGCTAGATTAGCTAGAGATCGGATAGAATGTGATTTATACCCTTCCGAGTGTAACGAATCGTATGATATGGGTCAAATAACCAAATATTTTGATTAGATATGATTTCGAAAGGTTGTGACCCGATTCGGCTAGTTTACATAGTTTATACTATTAAACTAGTCGTATGCGCATATATGCGGAATCAGTTGGTCGGATGGGTCTAAGACAAGTCCATAATGCCACAATATATTTCGTATTATCATAACATTAGTTTCATGATCAAATTACATGTTCATTTGGTTTTAAAACCATCTTTTATGCGATAAGGGCATTTATTTGGCATAATATGTGGACTTTTCAATAGACCTGACAAACGATATGATCAGAATGTATAAAATCTAAGGGTTATTCCCTATAATAATATGATCATATAACAATCCCTAATAAGTCTCCAAACTTGCTCAAACGGGTCAGAATCGAAAGTCAAAGCAGAAGTCAAACTGTTTGACTTTCGGTTGCAAAATGAGTTCTAAGCAGGAAACGGAGAGTTGGACATGATCAAACAACTCCTAAATATATTATATAAAATATTATAATGTAAAAAATGAAGGTTTCAATACTTAGAAGTTCAATTAGCATAATTTACAAAAATCTCCGTATTGACTTTTATTTAATAAAACTCTGACCCGTCATTTCACTAACTTAATGTGATCTTTAGAGGGTGCCATCACAAGATATTAACACTTTCATTATTACGATCACGTAGCCAAGTTCGATTCGAACTTTGGCTTGACCGAAATGCTCATAACCGAAAGTCAAATCAAAAGTCAATTTTTTTTACTTTCGACTATAAATTAGCCTACGAATGAAAGAGAACTGAGATAAAACACTTACAAGTGTTCAAGGGAGTGTTATAACTCCAGATAGGAGACCTCTATAGATTAGAAGCTGTTCTAAGAGATTAGAGAGTGAGAAGTGTGAAAGTGCAAGTCTTGAATGAGTAAAATATGGAGCTATTTATAGTTGCACAAGGATCATAAAGTGATGGCCGTGATGCCAAGTGTTCCTTGTAACGCCCTGCGTCCCTGAACTTTTAACTTTTGGCAAGTTTAGTCCCTGTACTTTTGAGTCTTATTAATGTTAGTCTATTTTGTGAAACTTGTGATTCTAGAATCTTGAAACTTTAAATCTAGATACTTTGATACTTGATACTTGATACTTGACTCTTGATACTTGATACTTGATTCTTGACTCTTGATGCTCGATTCTTGAATCCAGAGGCTTGGTTCTTGAACCTTGATACTTGTCAAGCGAGACTCTTGATACTAGACTCTTGACTCTTGAGACTCGTGAAACTTGAGACTTGGTTAAACGAGGAACTAGAGACTCGATACTTGTGTAAACTTGGAAACTTTTGTGTTTATGTAATCTTGTAATGTGATAACCCTACACAACAATACGCAACACAACACTTAATCTAGCTCGCAAAATGAACCAGAGACGGAAAAGTGGCTGAACGGGTTGGACTGTCCGAATGGACATCCGATCGGATGACCATCTGATCGGAGGGCCATTCGACCGAACAGCCATCCGATCCGTCCACTTACACCGCCTTACCTCCTCTTTGACTCTATAAATAGGACCTGTCACATCATTCTTCATTGATGTGATAGCCTCCTTCGACCTGACGCACGCCCTCTCACTCTCAAGCACTTTTCTTCCATTTTCCTGGCAATTTCGGTATGTTTTACACTTGATTCTTGTACAACTTTGATCATTACACTCTTCTACACATGATTCTTCTTCGAAATCACACTTTTCACCATGAAATCACCAAGATTCGAGCTCTTGAGGATGACGTCATCATAACGGTTGTACAACTGATTGTGTGATGTCATTCTCATCAAACTTTGGCTCAGATCTAAGAGATTTCCAAGGGTTTTACACCGAATATTTGCTAAAATCAAGCTTTTCAGTCACTTTCATGTTTATCTTCAAACTTTCTTAAATTTTCTACTTAAAAACAGTGGAATCTGGTCCCAAACGGGCTGTAGACTTGATAATTAGTCTGAAGTCAGCTTGGGAATGGATTATCGTCGGAGACGACGGTTGGGTTACGGATTCCGACAAGAACACTGTCAAGAACAGACACCTGATCGGACGGGGTGACTCCCATCCGATCGGACAGCCTGAGCCTTGATGTGTTTACTGTTGTCTCAATACGAACCATGCCGTCACCGTTGGACCAGAAACTTAGAAACTCTACAACGTTGAAATAAGGACAAAGCCATCTCAATCGAATGGCAATTCGATCGGACTGTCGTCCAATCGAAAGGCCATCCGATCGAAGTGACATGGGTCTTACAACCTCTAATACTTGAACTATTTTTGAACCATAAACTTTAACTTTGAAACTTTCCCACGAGTTGTCATCCGATCGAACGGCCATCCGACCGGAGGGCCATTCGATCGAACGACTTGGACTTATAATATAATGAAAACTTCAAAAGTTGAACATTTTGGAAAACACACTTTGGATCGAATGACCACTCGATCGAATGGCCATCCGTTCGGATGACCATCCGATCATATGGCGGTTCGACTGAAGCTGATATGTCATCTGACCGGATGACCATCCGTCCGGATAGCCATCCGATCAGGAGACTGATCCGACACTTTGCACGATTCTCGTTATTCTGCTCAACGCTTATCTGTTAGTATATAAGCAGGCTAATCTCAGAGCTCCCTTTAATCCAAGTAGTAGGTGTCGATACTTAGCACCCGCAGTGAGTATATTTAACCCCTTTTTGCTTTAAACATTTTGGGATGCAACATGTAGTCTATCAAACTATATACTTGAAACTTATTTGGAAACTTACTCTATCCTCAGTAAGTGTGAAACTTGATTCTTGATTCTTTATGCTATGTGAACGTTTAATCCTTGTGTGTAGTTCCGCCTTAATAATAGTAGTGCTACAGGACTAATACACCTCCCTATTATTCTCGGGGGTATTGTTAGGAGGAATCTATCTTCCCATTATTCTTGGGGAAGAACCTTAAACGCATTAGGAATCTTGGGCTATCACTTGGACTGCGTGAACTAGCATGGCTGAAACTATTACGTTTGCTTGATGGATATGAGTCTTTTAAACTATTATGCTATATACTCAAACTTGTATGCTCGCCAATACATTTTTGTATTGACGTTATTTTAATACGTGTTGCAGGCTGATAGGATGATGGAAACGAGAAACTTGCTAGGATGCTGCCTAGAAACTCATCTTAGTTAATCTAGAAACTATGAACAATGTTTGATGATTTGTACTTTTGATACCTCGAGATTTGTGGTTAATGTTTTGGTATTTAGACAATTTTGCATGAAATCAAATTAATTATTATTGAAACTTTAGTGTTGTGAAACCTCTTGAACCATCTGAACGCTTAGTGCCGCACCCCGATGTTTCCGCCATCGGTTGGGGTGTGACAGATTGGTATCAGAGCCATAACTATAGGGAATTAGGGAAAGTAGGAATGCTTTGCCTAGTCTATAGTTCTAGGAATCTTGACTCTTATCTGTTGTTTAAGACTTATGCATTCTACCGTAATTGCTTCCTAGCAACACATTTTCTGCTAAACATTACAAGCCTTTCCTAAGGCTGACACAATATACACTTGTATGCTTTGAAAACACTGCTGATGCGGTGTTTGTATTTTGCACGAGGTTGACCCTCAAGACAGGAGTGACATCCTAACCTTGAAGGGAAATTTCCATATTATATTATGGTAGGTCTTATCCTTCGATAAGTACCAACAAAGTTAGGGTACGATGTTGCCAAGTTAGAGGTGAAACTCACATCTTGATAACTAGTCCCACTCCTTGCTGTTTTGTCTCGCCAAAGTCTCGAACTTTCCAATCAGTTAGGGACGTGAAGTGACCAAAAGGACAAATATCGTAGGCCTAACATCGATGACGAGTTTGTCTGAGTAAGTCAAGACACGTTGCCTCAATTCGAGAGGGGTTCGATTTACTTTGGTTAGTCAACGCTCCTCTAACCGGAACAATCTTATGTTTTATGAGCCTATCTTTTATGTTATCTCGATTTTCATGTGGTTTTTTAAACTTGACTCGTTTTTATTTCGAGACTTTTTACACAAATCACACGCTTGTCCGCAATCTAAAACGATAATAATCTCTCAATATTGAACTAAATTTATGAAGCTTTACTCACTAATCTATGTTAAAGATGTGCTGTCACAAAACACTGTGCATGACACCGAAGTACGAGATAGAAGTGATATGTCCGAAACATGGTGGATACGCCGCTGGTACTTCCTATATATAAGTGTTTCTGCCATGTTGCCAAGTTTCGTACCACGTGCCATGAAGAATCGGTGTTTTGGTGACACAAGGAGATAGTTTGTTTGATGAGACTTGATTCAAGCTATGAGAGATCTTGGATATACTATATGAAACTATTTGGTTAATCTATGTGGAATGTGCTATGTGAGTGGCAAAACACGGTGCATGACACCGACGTACGAGGTGGAAGTAATGTGGTCGAAGCATGGTGGATACGCCGCTGGTACTTCCTATATATAAGTGTTCCTGCCATGTTACCAAATTTCGTACCACATGCCATGAGGGATTCGTGTTTTGTTGACTCACAGGGATAGTAGTTGGAAGCTGACTCTTGATCCTATGAGAAACTATAGCTATGTTGTATGAAACTATCTGGTTAATCTATGAGTGATGTGTTTGTGGGAAGCAAAGCACAGTACATGACACCGAAGTACGGGACAAAGGTGGCATGGGAGGTTCTGTGTTTGTAGCTCGCGGGAGTGTTTTTGTCTAATTGTGAACGTATCGAATCTATTAGACTACGAGAGACTATTTGTTTAATCTATGTGTATTCTAGTGCGTATGTGTTATTCTGAGAAGCAAAAGACAAAACATAGCCTAGCACCGAAGACGAGATGTACGTGACATGCCCGAAACATGCTGGATACGCTGCTGGTACTTCCTATATATAAGTGTTTCTGGCATGTTACCGAACTTTCGTACCACGTGCTAAGTGAAATTCATGGGTTTACGGACTCGTGGTGGAAATGTTGAGACTATTTGGGTAATCTATGAGAAATTATGGAACCTAAAGTTGTGGAATCTAAAACTATGGAGTCTAAGGCTATGGAGTCTAAGGTTGTGGAATCTAAAGGTTTTGGTTGGCGAAACATGGCACCGACGACGAGACGGAGGTGGCATGGTCGAAACATGGTGGACACGCCGCCGGTACTTCCTATATATAAGTGTTTCTATCATGTCGCCAAACTTTCGTAACACGTGCCATGTGGGATTCGTTGTTGAGTGGTAATCTATGTGAAACTATTTGATGAATCTATGTATGCGATAATGGTGAAATGTGTTAGAATGCAACACGAAACATGACACCGAATACGAGGCGGGCGTGATGTGCCCGAAACATGGTGGATACGCCGCTGGTACTTCCTATATATAAGTGTTTCTGACATGTCGCTGAACCTTCGTACAACGTGCCATGCGAAAGTCGTGGGTTTGTGGAATCTATTAAGCTATGAGAGGCTTGTGGGAACTATGTGAATCTTGAGTCTTTATTCTGTCATGTGTGGAACTATATATCTAGTCTTATACAATCCTTTTTTTAATCTTTAGATGTCTTCTCGTAAGCTATCCGATTCTCTCAAAAGATCCAATGCTAATTCTCAGAAAAAGATGATGACCTTCATGGCCGATCAGATTGCTCGCATCTTGCCTAAAATCGTCACTGAGATCCAAGGATCAAACACACCACACTCCTCTGTAGACTCTAAAACGGAGCAGCCAAAGTCTACAAAGTTTAACTATAAACACTTTGTCTCTTGCAACCCTAAGTCCTTCACGGGCAGTGATGGGGTGACTGCGATGTTCGAGTGGTTCGACAGTATCGAGGTTACCTTCATCAACAGCGAGTGCCCAGAACACTTGAAGACTAGGAGTGCAACTGGCATGTTTCAAGGCAGAGCCTTAGAGTGGTGGACTAATGAGAGAAACATCCGTTCAAATGAAGAAGCCTATGCTCTTCCATGGGCCGAGGTGCGAGAATTAATGATGCTTGAATTCTGCCCTCCACATGAACAACTGAAGCTTGAAGAAGAGTTCTGGCATCTGAAGCAGACTGGCGATGATAATCTGGCTTACACTACACGTTTTAAACAACTGAGTGTGATCGTGCCTCACTTGGTCTCTACTCTAAAACGCATGATGACCAAGTACATTAACGGGTTACCTCCTCCAATGCGTGATTTGATTGAAGCAGCTCAGCTCGAAACTATTGAGGAAGTCTACCGTCTTGCAGCAAAACTGAACGACAACTGTGTGCGCAATAAACAGTCTCGAAACTCTGCTCCATCTAAGCTTGCTAACCAAATCACACAGCAGCAAAGCAGCAACAAGAACAAGAAACGAAAGTATCGAGGTTCGAGTTGCAATGCTGTGAATGCTAATGCTGCTGGAAATGCTGCTACACCTGTTGTTGTTAACTCTCCTGCTCCGGAGAACAAGAAGCAGTACACTGGGCCTCATCCTAAGTGTGCTACTTGTAACTTCCATCATCCGGCAAACTCTGCTTGTCGTCTGTGCACCAATTGCAATCGCTATGGTCACACGACTCCTTACTGTCGTCAGATCAAACCGATTCAACAGGTGCCGCCAGCTCAACCGGCTCAACCAGCTCTACCGGCCCTGCAGAACCCTAGGCCAGCAAATGAAGTTCGAGCATGCTTTAAGTGTGGAGATACTACTCATCTTCGTAATCAGTGCCCACAGCTGAACCAGGAGCAACAGCAAGCCCCGAGAGGCCGTGCTTTCAACCTCAATGCAAACCAGGCTCGTAACGACAATGAAGTGGTGAATGGTACGTTTCTCGTTAATAATCTTTACGCTTCGATCCTATTTGATACTGGTGCAGATAAAAGCTTTGTGTCCGTAGAATTCAAGTCTTTGCTAAACTTTACACGCTCCAAGCTACCTAAGTCATTTCCGGTGGAATTCGCCGATGGTAAATCTATTCTAGTTGATTCTATCCTCCGTGATTGTTCCCTGACTCTTGACAATCACGTTTTCACCATCGACCTCATACCCATGAAACTGGGTAGCTTTGATATTATCATAGGCATGGACTGGTTGCGTAAGAACCATGCTGAAATCGCTTGTCAGGAGAAGTGTGTACGCTTACCTCTTCCGTCTGGTGATACCTTGCACGTATATGGAGACCGACCTTCTAAAGGGCTGAAACTGATGTCATGCACTGAAGCGAACCGATACTTACGTAAACCTTACCTTACCTTTTTAGCCCACGTTGTGGAAAAGAAGGACAAGGGAAAGAACATAAGTGAAGTTCCAGTAGTGTGTGATTTCTCTGACGTGTTTCCTGAAGATCTTCCTGGTCTTCCTCCTCCTCGACCTGTCGATTTTTGTATTGATCTTATGCCTGGCGCAACTCCTGTAGCCAAGGCTCCTTACCGACTTGCACCCTTTGAGATGCAAGAGTTGTCTAGTCAGCTTCAAGAATTACTCGACAAGGGTTTCATAAGTCCAAGTACCTCCCCGTGGGGTGCTCCCGTGCTATTCGTCAAGAAGAAAGATAGTTCGTTTCGTATGTGTATAGACTATCGTGAGCTTAATAAACTTACCGTTAAGAATCGTTACCCTCTTCCCCGCATTGATGATCTATTCGACCAACTACAAGGCGCGTCCTATTTTTCTAAAATCGACCTTCGATCTGGATACCATCAACTACATGTGCTCGACGAAGATATTCCAAAGACAGCCTTTCACATACACTATGGACACTACGAGTTCGTGGTGATGCCGTTTGGCTTAACCAACGCTCCCGCGGTGTTCATGGATCTTATGAATCGTGTTTGTAAACCTTATCTTTATCGTTTTGTGATAGTCTTTATTGATGATATTCTTATTTATTCTAAAACTAAAGCTGATCATGAACGACACTTGCGCCTGATGCTTAAACTTTTACGTAGTCAACGTTTATATGCTAAATTTTCTAAGTGTGAGTTTTGGATCGATGAAGTTCAATTTCTAGGGCACGTTGTTAGTAAACAAGGTATTTATGTTGACCCTTCCAAAATCGAAGCTGTGAAGAATTGGAGTACACCTAAGTCTGCATCTTAGATTCGTTCCTTCCTAGGATTGGCGGGTTATTACCGTCGATTCATATCAGACTTTTCAAAGATCGTCGTCCCTCTCACTTCTTTGACTCAGAAAGAGAAACCTTTTGCTTGGGGTCTCGAGCAAGAGGAATCTTTTCAAACTCTTAAGCATCTTCTCTGTAATGCTCCTGTTCTCACTCTCCCTGATGGGAACGACGACTTCATAGTATATTGCGATGCCTCGAACTGTGGCCTGGGCTGTGTGCTTATGCAGCAGGACAAGGTTATCGCTTATGCTTCCCGACAACTTAAGTTACATGAGAGAAACTATACTACTCACGATCTGGAGCTTGGTTCGGTTCGGTTGTGTTTGCATTAAAGATATGGCGACACTATCTATATGGAACTAAGTGTGTGGTTTTTCACTGACCACAAGAGCCTACAACATATCTTCGACCAAAAGGAACTGAACATGCGACAGAGGCGTTGGGTGGAACTTCTTAACGACTACGACTGTGAAATTCGCTATCATCCTGGTAAGGCGAATGTCATGGCTAACGCACTTAGTCGTAAGTCTCATGCTAGTAGTATCTGTTGTTCTTAAATCTCTAGCGATTTGCATGCTTGTATTCGTGACGCTCAGTATTCTTCAGCAAACGAAGGAAGTATCATTGAGGAAGTACGAGGTGCTTCTATAGATCAGCTTGTGACTAAACCTAATGGACTTCAATACTATCTCAATCGCATCTGGGTGCCAGATCGCGACAATCTTGGTGAGCTCATTATATGAAGCCCACAAGTCCAGATATTCTATTCATCCTGGTGCTGATAAGATGTACCATGATTTGCGTATGTCCTATTGGTGGCCTGGTGTGAAAAGGGACATAACTTCTTACGTTTTGAAATGTCTCACGTGCTCAAAGGTCAAGGTTGAGCATCAGCGTCCCTTAGGCCTACTGGAGCAACCCGAGATCCCTGTATGGAAATAGGATAACATTGCTATGAACTTCATAACCAAATTACCTCGTACACCGTCAGGTCATGACAGTATATGGGTAATCGTTGATCGTTTGACCAAGTCAGCTCACTTCCTCCCTATTCGTGAGGATTTCAAAGTGGAGAGACTTGCTCGTATCTATACAGATGATATTATATGTCGTCATGGCATACCTTTAGACATTATCTCTGACCGTGATGGTCGATTTACTTCACGCCTTTGGCAAATTTTTCAATCCGCTATGGTTTCGCATTTGAATCTAAGTACGGCCTTCCATCCCCAAATGAATGGGCAGACTGAACGTACTATCCAAACCCTAGAGGATATGCTCAGATCTTGCGTCATTGACTTTGGTGGTAACTGGGATGTACATTTACCATTGATCGAGTTCTCGTACAACAACAGCTATCATTCCAGTATTCAAATGGCTCCTTTCGAAGCTTTGTATGGTCACAAGTGTCGATCCCCAATCAATTGGCATGAGTTTGGTGACAAGCAGTTCACTGGTCCAAAACTCATCCAAGAGACAACGGATAAGATTCTTCAAATCCGCGACAACTTGCTTAAGGCCAGAAGCAGGCAAAAGAGCTATGCTGATAAAAGGCGTAAGCCTTTGGAATTTGATGTTGGGGATCGAGTACTGCTCAAGGTATCTCCCTGGAAGGGAGTGGTTCGCTTTGGTAAGAAGGGAAAGCTCGCTCCTTGCTACGTGGGTCCTTTCAAGATACTCGAAGGGATTGGCAAGGTGGCGTACCGACTCGACTTGCCGCAGTAACTTAACACTGTACATCCGGTGTTCCACGTATCTAATCTTCGAAAATGCTTAGCCCACGAGGAACTTCAAGTTCCCTTGGACGACTTGAAAATAAATGAGACGCTACACATTGTGGAGAAACCGGTCGAAATCATGGACCAGAGTGCCAAGCGATTAAGGTGCAGCAAAATTCCCATTGTCAAGGTTCGATGGGAAGGAAAGTGTGGCGCCGAGTTCACTTGGGAACTCAAAAGCGAAATGAAGGCCAAGTATCCACAGCTCTTCGAGCAGTCTTCCTCTTAGATTTTGGGGACGAAATCTCCTAAAGGAGGGGAGACTGTAACGCCCTACGTCTCTGAACTTTTAACTTTTGGCATGTTTAGTCCCTGTACTTTTGAGTCTTATTAATGTTAGTATATTTTGTGAAACATATGATGCTAGAATCTTGAAACTTTGAATCTAGATACTTTGATACTTGATACTTGACTCTTGATACTTGATACTTGATTCTTGACTTTTGATGCTCGATTCTTGAATCTAGAGGCTTGGTGCTTGACCCTTGATACTTGTCAAGCGAGACTCTTGATACTAGACTATTGACTCTTGAGACTCGTGAAACTTGAGACTTGGTTAAACGAGGAACTAGAGACTCGATACTTGTGTAAACTTGGAAACTTGGAAACTTTTGTGTTTATGTAATCTTGTAATGTGATAACCCTACATAACAATACGCAACGCAACGCTTAATCTAGCTCGTAAAACGAATCAGAGACGGAAAAGTGGCTGAACGGGTTGGACTGTCCAAATGGACATCCGATCGGATGACCATCCACTTACACCGCCTTACCTCCTCTCTGACTCTATAAATAGGACCTGTCACATCATTCTTCATTGATATGACAGCCTCCCTCGACCTGACGCACGCCCTCTCACTCTCAAGCACTTTTCTTCCATTTTCCTGGCGATTTCGGTATGTTTTACACTTGATTCTTGTACAACTTTGATCATTACACTCTTCTACACATGATTCTTCTTCGAAATCACACTTTTCACCATGAAATCACCAAGATTCGAGCTCTTGAGGATGACGTCATCATAACAGTTGTACAACTGATTGTGTGATGTCATTCTCATCAAACTTTGGCTCAGATCTAAGAGATTTCCATGGGTTTTACACCGAATCTTTGCTAAAATCAAGGTTTTCAGTCACTTTCATGTTTATCTTCAAACTTTCTTAAATTTTCTACTTAAAAACAGTGGAATCTGGTCCCAAACGGGCTGTAGACTTGATAATTAGTCTGAAGTCAGCTTGGGAATGGATTATCGCCGGAGACGACGGTTGGGTTACGGATTCCGACAAGAACACTGTCAAGAACAGACACCTGATCGGACGGGGTGACTCCCATCCGATCGGACAGCCTGAGCCTTGATGTGTTTACTGTTGTCTCAATACGAACCATGCCGTCACCGTTGGACCAGAAACTTAGAAACTTTACAACATTGAAATAAGGACAAAGCCATCTCAATCGAATGGCAATTCGATCGGACTGTCGTCCAATCGAAAGGCCATCCGATCGAAGTGACATGGGTCTTACAACCTCTAATACTTGAACTATTTTTGAACCATAAACTTTAACTTTGAAACTTTCCCATGAGTTGTCATCCGATCGAACGGCCATCCGACCGGTGGGCCATTCGATCGAATGACTTGGACTTATAATATAATGAAAACTTCAAAAGTTGAACATTTTGGAAAACACACTTTGGATCGAATGACCACTCGATCGAATGGCCATCCGTTCGGATGACCATCCGATCGGATGGCGGTCCGTCTGAAGCTGATATGTCATCCGACAGGATGGCCATCCGATCAGGAGACTGATCCGACACTTTGCACGATTCTCGTTATTCTGCTCGACGCTTATCTATTAATATTTAATCAGGCTAATCTCAGAGCTCCCTTTACTCCAAGTAGTAGGTGTCGATACTTAGCACCCGCTGTGAGTGTACTTGACCCCTTTTTGCATTAAACATTTTGGGATGCAACATGTATTCTATCAAACTATATACTTGAAACTTATTTGGAAACTTACTGTATCCTCAGTAAGTGTGAAACTTGATTCTTGATTCTTTATGCTATGTGAACGTTTAATCCTTGTGTGTAGTTCCGCCTTAACAATAGTAGCGCTATAGGAGTAATGCACCTCCCTACTATTCTCAGGGGTATTGTTAGGAGGAATCTATCTTCCCATTATTCTTGGGGAAGAACCTTAAACGCATTAGGAATCTTGGGCTATCACTTGGACTGCGTGAACTAGCATGGCTGAAACTATTACGTTTGCTTGATGGATATGAGTCTTTTAAACTATTATGCTATATACTCAAACTTGTATGCTCGCCAATACATTTTTGTATTGACGTTATTTTAATACGTGTTGCAGGCTGATAGGATGCTGGAAACGAGAAACTTGCTAGGATGCTGCCTAGAAACTCATCTTAGTTAATCTAGAAACTATGAACAATGTTTGATGATTTGTACTTTTGATACCTCGAGATTTGTGGTTGATGTTTTGGTATTTAGACAATTTTGCATGAAATCAGATTAATTATTATTGAAACTTTAGTGTTGTGGAACTTCCTGAACAATCTGAACGCTTAGTGCCTCACCCCGATGTTTCCGCCATCGGTTGGGATGTGACATTCCTGGAGCTTTGAGGTGCTGAGGAGTGTCCAAACAGGTGTTCTATGGTGGTTCAAGGTAGCAAAATTGCGAGAGAGGTGGCAGAAAGTGCAGGCTGGAGTTTCCAGCAATTGTGTCTGCCAACGATGCTCTTGCAGACCGCAAGAAGTTAGGCCTTGCGATCCGTAAGGGCTTCTGGCGCCCACAGGTTTTGAATGCCTTATTGACCACAGGCCATATGCCTTGTGGTCCGTAAGGGACCGTCAGAAGCCATCATTTTGGCATTTGTTTATCTTTGACCCCTCAACTCTTAATCTTCCATATTATATACAATTTAGTAGGGGTGTGCACGGTTCAGTTCGGTTCGGTTTTTGGGTAAAACCAAAACCGTAACCAAAAGTTCGGTTTTTGGTTTTTAAAAACCGTTCGGTTTCGGTTTTTTCGGTTTCGGTTATTTCGGTTTTAGCAACGGTTCGGTTCAGTTTTTCGATTTTTTCGGTTTTTGAAACAAACTATGTAAGATTCAAAACTTAAAAGTATAATTCAAAGTTTAAAAATCTTTCTTAAATGTTTACATTTAAGTTAATATATTTCGTCTTTTAAATTAATATTATTCACATAAACATGACCTTCTAATCTTTTTTAATGTTTCTCCAAAAATTTTGTTAAGACGTTTTCTTTTATAATACTTTGAAAACCATTTAATTTTTATATTAAACTTTGTTAGTTCTTGTAAACAATGGATAATTTTAATGATAAAAAAACATGATACTGTTCTCATTATAAGTATTTAACAAACAAGAATAAAATTAATAATTCTTAGTAGCATGGGTAAACACTTAAACAACTTAAACATAAAAATATATAGAATTGGTATACTATTAAAACTTATCGGTTCGGTTCGGTTATTTTCGGTTATTGAAAATTATTATCCGAAAACCGAACCGAAATTTTCGGTTATTAAAAATCCGAAAACCGAATCGTCGGTTTTTGTTTCGGTTCGGTTTTTTAGGTCCGGATTTTTCGGTTATTTCGGTTACGGTTCGGTTATTTTGGTTTTCTGCTCACCCCTACAATTTAGTCCCTCTGGTCCAACATATTGGGAATATTTGAGAGTCATTGGACATTTGTTGCCATATGATTCGATTAAAATTTCAGAGGTCTCACATACATAAACGAGCACAAATTTTAATTAGTAGGAGTATGCATGGGCCGGATTTAAGATCAAACCAAACTAATAATACACTTTTTGGTAAAAGAAACCACCAATATATACCATCAACATTTAGCAATACAGTGATGCACTTTACAAATTAATCACCACTAGAAAATATGACTCCTCGTATTTACATGTTTTCAAAATCTTTATATCCTTGTTAAGCTGGGTGGTGTGTTATAAAGTTACTAGGGGCTTTATAATGCCATGTATAAGTCACATAAGCGAGAGACTTTAAAGCCCTTTTAAACAATTAAAAAAAGAAAAAGGAAATCAAAAAGAGAAAAATCTGATTGGTGGGAATAAATGGGCCCAACATGCATAACCCCTTTGGTACTCGTTAAAAAAATTGAGCCCCCTCCATAGCGCCCCCCCCCCCCCTCGCACCTAGGAAATGGAATGAGGGCCACTATGGAGGCGAATTTGAAGGGACGCGAGACACACCACCCAACCTTATTGAATTAAAAATCAATAAAATAAAATAAATGAATAAACAAACATTAAGCCTTTTAAATTTATTTATTTTATTAATCAGAGTTAAAGAGCTAATGTAATTTATTTCTAGAACTGCATCAAGTCCTTTTATATATATAGGGTAGGGTTCCAGCGTGAACAACCTCCCAAGAGTGAACTGCGTGAACAGATCTGGACCATTGATTTCCTTTTTAGTTGTTAAGGGTGTGATTGTAATTATATAAAAAATTAGATTTAAATCATTATTTTAATAATTGAATTAAGTTACATCTTTCCTATTTTAAATTCATTATCCACAATATCTTTTATTTCATTTTTATTTTTCAAATTTCACACCAGAATTCGAATTATGATTTTTAAGATCCACGTAACCTTCATATTTCAACACTATACACATGTGTACTTTGATATGAATTGAACAGTACACATGTGTACTCAGCATGGTACATATGTGTAATTAGCTACATAATACATACATATAAACAAAACTTGTAAAACTATTTTATATTAAGCAAATAACAATTTCCATAATGTTTGCCAAACCAAAAGAAAACATACAAATTACAAGTTCCAGTTTCGTGAAAACAATAAACGCAACATAATCGGAAAAATAAAAAAGACATAGTCTTTTACAACTATTCGCCGCGTTCTATGCTGAATCATCCTTATCAACCAAGCAAACAAACATACGTGAATCATCCTTATCGACCTCATACGTGAATCATCCTTATCGACCTTCCATCTCCACTTTCCTTGTTTACGACGTCTCCTATAATAACACAAAAAACTCAGCAATTAGTACTTTGCATAATTCACAAGTGTACATCAACAACTTTACACATTCAATACACAAAAAAAAAATATGAGATATCACAAAAACAGACGCTATACACATGTGTACATCGCATTAAAAAGCAAAACCAGAATACACATGTGTACAGCGACTTAAAAACAGAGCAAAATCAGAATACACATGTGTACAGCGTCTTAAAAACAGAGCAAAATCAGAATACACATGTGTACATTGCATTAAACACTGTACCAATAATCAGAATACACGTGTGCACAATAACCAGCAAAAACAATTAAAAACCTATCACAACAAAAACTAGGTAAATAATCCAATAAAATCCCATATGCTCAGTTATAATGAACTGGTATGCCTTGAATTGTAAAAGTGGTCACATATGTTCAGTTATAAGAGTGCAAACACATCATATTCTTTAGCGGGTATGCAGGTATGTAACAGTTTGCCTAAAGAATATTATGCTGCAGTTACAAGAAAATCCCAAAAGTGATAACAAACTTGATCATCAAAACTCTAATCCCTTAAATCAAGGACACAACTTTATTAACTCAACAATATATTAAATTGAAATATCAACTAACTCAAAATTAATTCCAGCATACAAAAAATGAGTCGAAAACTTACAGATATGGTGTTATACAATTTGGAGGATCTGGAAGTTTGGTTACAACTTACAAGTTCAATAAAACGACCTAAGAAATTGGTTTAAATGGATCTGCGAAGAACACCATCCGGAATGGTTTCGAAACGAAAAAATGAGTCGAAAACTTACAGATCTGGTGTTATCACGGATCTGGTGTTATCACGGGTCGCCGCCGCTGTCGGCACTCCTCTCCGCCGCGAGCCACTTCACCCCTGTCGTCATCCATCACAATCACAGCACCACCGAGCACCCCACTGCCCCTCCGTCTCCCACACAAACAGCCGCCACCCCACTCGCTAAATCCGTCGGAGCCCAAATCCGGCCATCAGTCGGAGCCCAAATCCGCCGTTCTACCTGCTACCCCCAAGAAACAACACCACCCGTCGGAGCCCAAATCCAGCCATCAGTTTTAGTGAGAGAGATAGAGAGGAACGGGAAAAGAGAGATGAGGATCAGGTCTTGTTGAAGAAAGTTTCTGCCATATGATGAAGGGGAGAGAGAAAGTTTGATGTTGATAAAAGTTTGAATATGATGATTTGTGAGAGAGAAACGAGATTTATGCAATCAATTCATTATGGAAATTACATATATACGCTTTTTGTATTTAATTAAATGGAAAAAAATTAATCAAATAATTACCATCATGCCACTCACTTTAATCTCAAGATCATAAAAATCAAGGGCCCAGATCAGTTCACGCAGTTCACTCTTGAGATTTTGTTCACGTTTGAACCTAATCCTATATATATATATATATATATATATATATATATATATATAATTATAAAAGCAACACATGATTAGTTGGATTAATATTAGTTTATTAAACGGACTTACCTTTTTTAAATTACAAGTAGCACAAAGCTCACACCTCGTAATACATTATATAACATCACATTTTTATATTACTAGTAGCACAAAGCTCACAGCTCATAATACATTGTATAAACACATCACATTTTTTTATATTACAAGTAACACAAAGTTCACACCTCATAATACATTATATTTTTTAGATTACAAGTAGCACAAAGCTCACATCTCATAATACATTATATAAACGCATCACATTTTTTTATATTACAAGTAGCACAAAGCTCATGCCTTATAATACATTATATAAACACATCACATTTTTTTATATTACAAGTAGCACAAAGCTCACACCTTATAATACATTATATAAACACATCACATTTACATAGTTAATTCATCCTAGCTAAGTGCCACCATCATCATCATATGGCCTCCATAGATACATTGTTGATTTCAGACCCTAAAGAGCATAAATGGGTTGTTGAAATTGATGAAATCATCGATCATCAGCTACAAATTGATGCCGAAACACCTTCTCTCTCGATATTTCAAGCACCTGAAACCATAACCCAAAAAAAACCTGAGGCCTATGAACCACAGCAGATCGGGCTAGGTCCGATTCATCACTTTCGGCCACAGCCATATAAGAAGATGGAGCAGAAAAAAATTGGCGTCTTGCGAAAGGTCCTAAAGGATCACGACATCAAGGATTACAAACTCCTTGTCCTTAATAAAGTTCGAAAATTTGTCCCCGTGGTCCGTTCATGTTATGACATGTTCCTACAAGATGACGATGACTCATTGGCTAGAATTTTCGCCATTGATGGCCTCTTCTTGCTTGATCTGTTCCATACTTATACTTTTGATCTTATAGAAGAATATAAGGATGAGTATCTACTTTCTTTGAAGAAGAAAGCATATGAAATTAAACATGAAGTGGAAGAGTATCTACTTTCTATAATGGGAGATGATGGATTTCAAACGTTTCTAGAGCTAGAAATCGAGGGGTTTAGAGATACTTCTTATCCTCTACTTCTACGTCATAAAGAACTTGTAGTGACTGTAGACAACCAAATTGAATGGGAAAAGATTTTAAAGGTTCCTCATCATGAGCCCACACCCAAAGTTGGTCCAAAAGAAAGAACGGTTGCACAAGATATATTGATGCTGGAAAACCAAATTCCATTTATGGTGCTGAAGGAGATCGACGATACTTTACATTCGTCGTCATCGGGTAATTCCTCCCGTTCAATCAATAACTTTTCACCTTCGGTGTTTCGAGTCTTTTGTGAGATCCATTCACCCCTTAAGTTGTGTTCAAAGTCTCAAGCTCCTTCTAGTGTAGACCATCTTCTTCATTATATGTATTATTCAATAGTAAACAATGTCCTTAGGGACCAACTCCCTGATGATTCTCACAAAATTGAAAAACCAAATGTTGAAGGCATCAGCGGACGTGCGGGGATGACATTCTCTGTTGAAAACCTTTATAATTTCTTTACAAAGCTTCCGCAGAAAGAGATTGAAAATGCATACAAACAAATTGTCACTAATCTTGAAACTTTCTCCCAAACTAAAGTTCTTATCCCTTCTGCTTCCATACTTCATGATAAAGCTGGATTCCAGTTTCACAGCCTAGAAGAAGATCAAGGCATTCAAAATATACGCATTCAAGGGAAAGATATTTACCTGCCAAGAATTACTTTGAACAACGATTCAGAGATCATATTAAGAAACTTGGTTGCTTACGAAACGTTAACTGCCAACTCGAATAGCTTCCCACTTAATGAATACATGGGTTTGATGTATGGGCTTATCATGACCAAGGATGATGTCAAGTACCTCGAAAGTAAGAAGGTTATCACCGCTGACATGGGTGCCGATGAAGTTGCCAAACTATTCACAGGGATGAGTAGTTCTATATCCACCGTGAAAACTAAAGGGAAATCCAAGTTGCGAGATGTGATCGATGAAATTAACAAGGTTTATGAAAGTGGAGTTAGGATGAAAACATATTTGCTCTTGAAGAAGCTAGCACGTTGGTTGCTAGTGGTTTTAACAACTATAGGCAGTTTTGTTGGATCTTCATGGAAAATTGTGGCGTTCATAGTTAGCATTGTGACTGTGTTCATGTTAACAATGCAAGCCTATTGTGACGTTTATGGTTGTGATAAGAACCCGATCACATTGTCCCTGTACGCTTCTAGCTAGCTTGATCGGCCTCTATAACCTTTGGAATTATTATCATACTTAAGCTTCGTGTTTCATTTGTAACATTGGTTGGGGCGTTTCTTTTCCAATTGTCATGAGTCTTCTAAGTTGGTTGCCTAAAGCTATTTGGTTATTCAACTATTTTATAGTTTCAGTTTAATGTTAAATGGTTTATGAAAAAATGTAGTTATCACTACTATAAGTTAGAGCATAAGACAATAATCCAAGATATATTATTAAACCATTCAATAAAAAACGTCTAGTGTTGAAAATTAATACTTTCTTTTGAGAAAAAACCCAGGCGTAGATTCCTTTCTATGGTAGGATTGCTTCGGTTCTTAATTTGAGACACTAAATAAAATAGAATATAAAAAAAATTGTAACATGATGAGATATACATCCAAAGAACATCTCAATCAAATAGTTATAGGTGTATAAATTATAGATCCAAAGCAGGTCAATTTCTAACCTATGGCCTTTAGCAACGAATAAGTTATTGGTTTTTTTGCGATATAAAGGCCAAAACTGCAAGAACTTCTTAATTAAACGAAAATTCCCAAAATAAATAAATGATCAGTAAATTCTTGACAGTGAATATGTACAACCGGTCACCCGACATTATAAACATTACGCGAAAATGTTGGTACAAAAGCTCACTTCACATGGAAATAAAATGTTTTCGCAAAGACAAACAGAGTTCATAACCTTTTATGTCTTTGTTCTCTGCTTTCTTGGTCTCTGTTTTGTTTTTGGTGATTTTTGGAGGATTTTTGTATTTGTGGAGTTCTTTCTATAAGAGTTGCTTGTGTAATCAAAAGCTTTTTCATTATGAACATGATTTAAAGTGGGTTATATAGGCCTATTACAACAATTACAATAAACGTACAGGAGGCAATCAAGGCTGGACTTAAGGTGGTCAATAACCACTTCAATCCTTGCTAAAAATACAAAATAGAAACAACTAATTTATAGGATTATTATTATTATTATTATTATTATTATTATTATTATTATTATTATTATTATTATTTGATTCCTTAATATGGCCCCGCAAGATGGAGGATTCATCGGAGACTCAAATCTTGGAGCGAAGACGTAGAAATGGTCCACGTCCTAGTGGTTTGGTAAGAGCATCAGCTAGTTGGTTTTGCGAGTGAACATGCATGTTGCACACGTAAGGAACCATTTGCAATTTTCTCACGAACAAAGTGGTAGTCTAGAGCCACATGTTTCATACATGAATGATAGACTGGATTTGCACATAAATAAGTAGCTCCAGCAATGTCGCAAAATAGTGTTGGAGGTTTGGGAGTCGATAAACCAGGTTCAGACAGTAAGTTCTGGACCCATGAAAGTTCGGCCGGCCCATTCGCTAATGCCTTATACTCAGCTTCAGTGGAAGAGCGAGAGACAGATTTTTGGCGTGCGGAGGGCGAAGAAATGATATTCGAACCTAAGTATATGAGATAGGCAATGGTGGAGCGACCACCATCAGAGATGCCACCCCAGTCTGAATCAGAAAAGGCTCGAAGATCGAGAGGAGACCCCAGGTTAAGGAATAGGCCGTGATGAATAGTACCTCTGTGGTACTGAAGGACCCGTTTTAGCGCTTGCCAATGTCGTTCAGTGGGTGCATGCATGTATTGGGATAGCTTATTAACAACAAAGGAGACGTCGGGCCATGTGAAGGCAAGATACCGAAGGGAACCGACAAGTTGGTGATACGGTGTAGGATCGATCTTGGAGGAGCCATCAACAAGGGAAAGTGGCTCGGTGGAGCTAAGAGGAGTAGTGACACATTTTGCTCCATCCATGTGAAACCTGTTTAGCAAATTTTGTATATGTGCATGCTGGGACAGCCATAAGCCAATTGCAGTAGGGATAACTTCTATCCCAAGAAAGTGATGAAGTAGACCAAGATCTTTGATGCAGAACTTGTTTAGTATTTTATAAGAAAAGTATAAGAGAAAAGTTTCTAAACAACCATGTAGAAAAAAATCATGGTTAAGACTAGAAAGATTTTGATTTGAAAAAATTGGGTACATACATATAAGCAGTGGGCCCCACATTTGATTTCGGGAATATATCTGTTGATCCCAAAACTAAATCACTCTACACCTTTGAGTCTCACTGCACCAATCTTTTCTCTTTGTATCTCTCACAAATAGATCTTAACATTCTGCATTTATATGGATTTCGAGAACTGAATCACCATAACAACCTTCACATTCATCTTCAATTTGTGTGGTAACATTTCGTTTTCAACTTGTTTTTACTAAATTTATTTCATTAATCTAGTCTCTTATACAGTCGCTTATGGTCTTAGCTACTTCACATGATTTTTCGCCCCCGCCGCTATTTGCTCTTATACAGTCGCTTATACAGTCGCTTATGGTCTTAGCTACTTTGGTTGCTACTAGTTTTAACAACTATTGGCAATTTCGTTGAATATTCATGGAAGATTGTAGCGTTCATGGTTAGCTTTATTAACATGGTAATCTTATTGTGACATTTGTGGTTGCGATAAATAGACAGTCACATTGTTGTCGTACGCTTCTAGCTAGCGTGATCGGTCTGAATATCCCTCCGATTGAATTATTATCATACTTAAGCTTAAAGTTTCATTTGTAACCTCGGTTGAGGCGTTTCTTTGCCAATTGTCACGTGTCTTCTAAGTTGGTTGCCTAAAGCTATATGGCTATTCAACTATTTTATAGTTTCAATTTAATGTTGAATGGTTTATGAAAAAAATGTAGTTATCATTACTATAAGTTAAAATATAAGACAATAATCCAAGGTAGTTATCATTACTATAAGTTAAAGTATAAGACAATAATCCAAGGTATATTATACTATTCAATAAAATACGTCTCGTGTTGAAAAAAATAATTAATTTTGACAAAAAGGCCAAAAGCCGTTTTTTATAATTGGCGGATTCCAATCTATCCTAGGATTGCTTCGGTTATTAGTTTGAGACAAAAATAAATAAAAATATAAAACAAAATAAAAAAATAAAGATTTGCAGCATGACGAGATATACATCCATAGAACATCTCAATAAAATAGTTATAAAATGTGAGAACGTATATGGCACATAAATTTACTGCCGGCCAACACATATGGCCTTTAGCAACAAATACTATTTTTGGTTTCTTGTGATATAAAAGCATAAAGCCAAAACGACAAAAACTTCTTACGTTTCATGCGTTGCGCGTCTTTTTGTTTTTTTTCTTAGTACGGGTTTGGTTCACATAACAACCTGCACCTTAGCCATGGTTTTGCGACAGATTTATTCGATCGACATTGGTTCGCTTGTAAAGTAATTATACGCTAAAATCACCCGGTATAAGAGTATGATAATTTAGTACATTCGAATTAAGGTGTGAAAACTAGTGGTGTTCAGAATTCGATTCGGATTCGGAAAGTTTGAAATTCGACTCAATTCGATTCGATTATCTTGAATTCAATTCGATTATCAAGAATTCAAATTCAAGTCCAGTAAATCGAATACTGATTTATAATTTTAAATTAATTCAAGTTATACATATTTTTTATTAGATTTATATGTAATGCATACATATAACTTTAATTTGCGTATGATATTGATTAATCTATAAATTTAATCTAAGTCCTAAACTAGCTCATTACCAAGCTCAAATAGCCCATTTACATTTACATATTTTAAATGAAATTGAATTTACATAACTTATTCGAATTCATCGATGGCTGTGAGTCCTTTCATAAGGGAATTGAAGAAAACAAACAACCGTTGGTAACTGCACGAGAGATTTCAAACCTTCAAACCATCAGCAACTTCTATTCAAGATTTCTTTGATTTCGATTTTAAAGGGCTGAGATTCTAAAGCAACCTTAGTAACTGTTGTTTCTAGATGGAATTCCTTATTTTAAATGGCCAAGATTTAATCCCAGATTTCCATAAAGTTAATATTAACTTTATGGGAACATAAGAATATATAATATTACAATATGGAAAAACTGAATGTTCATGAAGATGATCAGCCCAACAATAAGCCTAAGACACCAGCGGCTGGAAACGTTTCGAAATAGAATTTCGATCCAAAAATTCCAAATATAGATATTGCTCAAGAATCTTATGAATCTGTCTCCATTCTTGAAATTTTCACCCAAAGTCATATTCTCGTCCCAATAGCTTCTAAACTTCATGATGAAGCTGGATTCAATTTTTACAGCCTAGAAAAAGACGAAGACATTCAAAATATATGCATCATCAGGAAAGATATTTACGCCAAGACTTACCTTGAACAAACGCTCTAAAGTCATGTTAGGAAATTTGGTTTCCTACGAAGTAACTAGGATAGCTTCCCACTTAGAGGATACATGGATTTGATGTGTGCGCTCATTATGAACAAGGATGATGCCAAATACCTCAAAAGTCAGAGTGTTATCATAGGTGACATGGGTGCCGATGAAGTTGCCAAACTCTTCACAGGAATGTATCTACAATGAAAACATTGGTTGCTAGTGGTTTTAGCGATTAACGACAGTTTCGTTGGATATTCATGGAAGATTGGTGCGCTCATGGTTAGCATTATTAGTGTGTTAATGTTAACATATCAATCTTATTGAGACTTTTATGGTTGTGATAAACAGACAGTACATTTTTGCCGTTCACTTCTAGCTGGCTCGATCGGTCTCAATATCTTTCGAATTATTATCATACTTAAGCCTCATGTTTCATTTGTAACCTCTGTTGAGGTGTTTCTTTTCGAAGAAACACTGGTTTAATTGACCTGAATCAATTGAACCAGGGGGTTTGAATCTGCATAAAAGGGTTAACTCTTTTCGTCTGATTCATGGGTGAATGATCTTCTTCTCAATAAATGCAAAACAACCACCGTTAGACTCACCACAGGAAGAATGGAGGTTCTCTCCATGACCACCCTCCGGCGTGAGAATAAGTACAGGTTTTGAAGAAGAAGAAGTGAAAGTGGAGTGAATGTAAGTTGAGAATTGTACCTGAATTATCCTTCTATTTATAGCCGAAGTTTTGGGTGGGAAAACCTGTTGGTGAAAACTTGACGGAAGATACTTTTCCATAAGCGGTTACGTTTCCCTCCTGTTAATCGCTAACGATTGTGTGTGTGCACACGGATTGCGATTTTGATCAACGGTTAGGGTACTAACATGTGGAAAGTGGACAAGTATGGATTTCTCTTCAATTTCGTGCCATCATCGTGGCTTTGAAGGAGCCTAGGTTGATGCCTCTTGGCCATTCGGTTATAACCGAATGGTGGTGCACGATGGAGCCTTCTGGAAGAATACAGCTGTAATCATGTGTGGCTCTTACTCATGTTAATTGTGTGGTATCAGAGAAGTTTGTTTTTATCCAAGTCTGGATGTTAATTATGCGGAAGTGTTTGTTAGGATTTTTATCCTTCTTGTTATGGAGATCGGCGTAAGGATTTGTTATCCTCTTTTTGGCGCGCAGGTGTTGATCATTGTTTTCTTTCTAAGTTCTCTTTGTAGGACCAGTGCGCGTCCGCGCAAGGTCTAAAGAGGGTTTATTGCCAAGGTCCTAAGTACTTGAAGCAAGGTTTTTGGGACCTTACCCCTTCAAGTCCCCCTAGTCTAATGTTGCTCTTATGCAAATAAGTGGAGCACTGGACTATGAGAGATGGGTGTTTTTGCTGTAGAGTTTTTGGCGCGAAAATGGGTAATCTTCTTGGAAAAGATACTTTGCTCATGATCTTGTTTTTGAAAATCTTGACCTTGGCAGGTGAAAAGGGTACAATAATGATTGTTGACATGTGGCAGGCTGTTGCTTTCAGTTGTATGTTGCTGATCGTATCTCTCACGCGCGCGTGAACTCGCGTTATTGATTATTCCCACTCGCCCCAGATGCCTGGATAACTGTGCCTACCCCGAAAAAGGTGTTGTTGCAGTTATCTAGGTTATTTATGGCGGTGGGTATATAAATCTTTCAATTGTTTATTTTCGTCAATCATTATCCTTTTGAGAAAACCTTTTCTTCTTCATTTCCTTTGTCGGTTTTTTGAAAGAATTTTGTAAATTCTCTCTTCTCTGTCAACCGGGGACCATCACGAAGATTCTTTTGAAGAAATGGCTGCTGGTCTTCCACCATTGAAGTGGTCTAAGGAAACCTTTGATGGTCTGGTTCAAAACTTCAAGTTTCCTGATAGTTGGGACGCTCGGTACCCTGATGAGGGTCAGACGGCGGCGGATGCTCCGGCCGGGTATATCACTTTATTTTGGGATTTTTACTCGGCAGGCAATTTCCGATTGCCTGCAACGAAGTTTTTCTTGAAATTCTTTTGTATTATAAGTTCCACATTTTCCAGATGCACCCTATTGGGATGGTTAGAGTTCGTCATTTTGAATTCGTTTGCCGTACAATGCATATTGAACCGTCGGTTACTCGGTTTCTAGTGTTCCATCAGATGCACTGTTCTCAAGGATTCTACTCTTTTGTGCAAAGAGCATCTGCGAAGAAGATCTTGCTTCAACCCCCAAAGTCGTTTCATGACTGGAAACAAAAGTTCTTTTTTATTAAAGTTGGGGTTATTCCGATGAGGATGATTTTTAGGGGAAAAGAGGATGTTCCATCCGAGACCATTCAGACTCCTTTCTCCGAAAATTGGTACCAGGATTTGAAGGACGTTCCGTCAATTGCTCTGCCAGAGAAAGCCCTGGTTGGTGCTAGTATGAGTTTGAACTGGCGGATGAACCGGGAAGAGAAGCCAGTGTAAATGGAGGATGGCAAAAGTAAGATTTGGGGTTTGCCCTGTTTGCTTCCCTTTCTTTTTGTGTGTGTGTGTGTGTTTTTTTTTTTTTTTTTTTGAACTTGTCTTTGCTTCTCTCTTTTTGTAGTTGTTTCTTTGTATGTTGTTGCTTTTGAGAGAGAAGGTGGGAAAATGGCTACTGTTCCCTAAAAGCCTGATGAGGAGCTCTGGTATCACCGTATTGTGAGGAATTTTGTTCTTCCGCGGGATGATGACTTGACCGCGCAACCCACAACTGGCACTGGTAATTCCTTGCTACAATGCTATTTTCTGCTGTTTTTGCGCGTTTGAATAAGTCGATCTTTGTGTTTTTTAGTAGGTGAGCTGTCTAACCTGGGCATAGGCCCTGAAAGAAAAGATGTGCGCCTGCTGCTACTGCTGTGCCAAAGAAAAGTGATGTGGAAAAAACTCAATCCTCTAAAGCCAAAAATGTGGGAGGAGAGAAGAAAGATATGCGCCGTTCCTCTAACTCCTGGTGTTATTATGTGGTGGTATCTGACTCATTGGAGGGTCTTGCGCCTACAGTTGTGAGGAAACCTAAGCCGGAACCAAAGGACACTGCTGACATCCCTCCGCCGAACCCAGGTGACCCTATTGATTTAGAGTTGAGTCCGGAGCATTTGCTGAGGAGGAATGCGGGAAAGAGAAAACAAACTGATGCCGAAGCTGAGGGTTAGCCTGTCAAGAAAGTTCAGAAGAAGAAAATCACTAGAAGAGGCAATCTTGATGCCTTCATTGTGAAGCCTGTTCTTGGTAGGTTTTTCTCCTTGTTTACTTTTTGTGTGCTATGAATGCTTTGTAATATATATTGTTCCTCCTTCAGAAAAGCCAAGTGCTCCTGTTCATGCGGAGCCATCATCTATGGTTAATGAGGAGTTTTTGTCTTCTTCTCCTCGCGCCCCTGTCAACGAGCACTTAGAGAGTACCGAAGCTGTTGGTGATAATGAGGCGGAGAAGACTGCTGGGGTAAAGATCCCTGAAGTTGAAAATCCTGTTGAGGTTGCTGTAAATTCGGAGAAAGTTAATAGCCCGAAGGCTGTGGATGTTGATGTTGAGCACCCACAATCTCCTGAAGTTGTTGCACGAGACCTGGAGAAAGGAAAATCTTCGCAAGAGATTCCTAAAACAACTTCTCCTTCTGTGGTCTCTGGTTCTGAGAATGTCGAGGAGAATCCTGCTGGGGACCCAGGTTCTTTTATTCGATCTAATGAAAGTTCTCCTATCCGCACGGATGAAACTCCGGGGGATTATTATTACAGATGCTACTCGGAGAAACAATCTGATGAAGTTCACACGCCGGTGTGGAAGTTGAAGAAAGGGGATACGTTCTCCGATTGGCATGTGTGCCGAAAGTGGTTGCAGGGAACCTTTCCTCCTGGGGAGATCAAGTTCCAAGAAGGGCGCCCTCATAAGCAGACTTATCATGCCTACCTTGAAGAGGCTGCTAGTTATACATCCACTACGCACCGTATAGTGCGTGAATGGCATAGCATGCATAAGGAGTGGGCTGCTTTTAAGCCGTCAAAGAGGAAAGCTGCTGAGGAGGAGGCCCGAGCTGCCCAGCTGCGGGCTAAATTAGAAGCTGATCAGGCCAAATTCGAAAATGATCGAAAAACTGAGGAATGGTCGGTTGCTGGGTGGAAGAGGAAAGCGGGAGCTGAAGCTGCCCTTCTTTCCAAGGAGCGCAAAAATTGGAAGGAGATTTGCGAGAAAGATAATGCTGAGAAGATGGGTCTCCGCAATGTTATCAACAATCTTAAAGCCGAAGTTGAAAAAACAAGATGCGGATATCGAAAAACTGAAGAAGGAAAAAGCTGATGCTGAAGCCGCGCGTGATTAAGCGCGTTCTCATAGGGAAAGAAGTGAACAACGAGAGGTACATACCTGCGCTACTCTTGCCCTTAGAGATAAGGAGATAGAAGAACTTATTGCTTTACTATCTGAGTAGGAACAACTTAAGGCGGAAGTTGAGTCTGCTAAGAAAGATTTGGAGCGTGAGCGGACTGAGAAAACTGAAACTTCCCGTCGTCTTGCCGAAACTGAAGAAAAGTTAGAAAATTCTGAAACTACACTGGCAACGGCGGAGAGTGAGCTTGAGCCGCTGAAAAGTGATATGTTGTGGTTGAAAGAATGCAGAATTGCAAGCGTAAGTTTATCTTATTCCTTTACAACGTTTGGTGATACTGCCACGCCTTTTAACTCTTGTTTCTCCTTCTTATGTAGCTTGCCGAATCAGTTCTTAATTCCGAAGAACTAGATAAAATGGTAGCGCATCTGTTGGTTGCTGCGCGGAATGATGGTTATGCCCAAGGGTACGCGGAATGTTCTCACCATGTAGTTAATGCTTTGAAGGTTGACTGGGACACGAGCAAGTCTGCTACTCATGGTGTTAATACGGAGGTTGCCCTTGCTGTCGCGAAGACGCAGTTTAACAATTTGCAACTCCCAATTATGGATCTCATTAATGTCGCGTTGGAGTCTGAAGACCATGTGGCGCAGTTGAAAGAAATCTTCCCAGACAGAGAAGAAGATAAGGATGAAGACCTAGCTTAGGTTTTTTTGTGATTGTATAAACAATGGATACTTAACTTTTAGGTTTTGGGATGTGGATCCTTGCTCTGTTAGTGCGCTGCTGCGCAAGTAACTTGTTTAATACACTGCCGTGTATGTTTTATAATTTTTTGTTAAGGCGTGTGGTGCGCCAGCGACTATTATGAAATGTGTTTTGTCTTGCAATATTTTGCATGAGTACAATTACTTTGGTTATGTAAGGCGAATAAAGGTGGTATAAAGCTCATGTGTGAACGTAAGGCTGGGCCTTGTGCGATATGTACAATCGCTGACCGTTCATGAGACTTGTGTTTTATCTACCATGATGTTTTTGCGCTTACCAAAAGGAATTGCATGCACTTTGTAACAAACATAGAAATAATAGAACTTTGTTTTTTATTCATGATAAGCCATAGAGGTCGTGGTACAAAGTCGTCTATTTAGGATAATTATATGAAACTTAACTTACTCATACTATAGTCCTCGCCATGGATTGATAAGCTACTGAACTTGACCAACATGTGAGGAGACTATTGTATGCTGCTTAGTTCTTTGCCTTCTTACTCGGGCCTTCCTCGCCGCGAGTAATTTACTTTATATCCTTCCGCACATTCTGCAACAAGTAGGTAAGTTCACCACTTTTGAGCACTTTTTCAATCGCAGTGCGGAGAGAGATACAGTTGTTTGTAGTGTGACCATTATCTTTGTGATAGTCACAATATTGATTTGGATCTTGGCCCCTCTTATTCTTCATTGGCGGAGGGGTCTTGAACTGGTAGTCTTCTGTGCTCAACACCTCCGCCGGCGTTTTGGTCAGGGGGTCCACTGCCGCTCTCTATTCTCCTGCTTTGTCTTTCTTTGCGCCGCGAGCTTGTTTATGGTAGCTCGTGCGTCTTCGGATGAGTAGTTTCCAGAATTCGAGTCGCGCCAATTCTTCTTGAACTTTTTCCCACTGCTCGCGCTCATATCTGTTGGGCGACTGTGCGGTGGTGGTTTTCTATTAATGCTGAGATTTTTCTCTGTCTGGGCGTACACTTTGGCTGCCACCATCAGCTTCTCCCAGCTCTTCGGTAGCCCTTCTGTACCGGACAAAACCTTGATCATGTCGTCACAGCGGACGACATACTTAAACTTGGCTCTGATCAAGTGCTCATGAACATCTCCAATTTCAAGCACCTCTTTGTTGTAGCGCGTGATAAAATCTTCTAAGCTTTTGTCATCGCGCCTCCAAATATTCATGACGTCTGCAGTATCTCGGATCGACCTTCTCTGTTGGCTGAAATGCACTAAGAATTTTTCTCTCAGATCCACCCATGATGTTATTTTCCCGACAGGCAGGTTATCGAACCATAGCCGTGCGACACCTGTGAGAGTTTGGATGAACAGATGGCACCACATTGGTAAGGTCCATCCTCCTACTACACCTGCACTAGTGAAAACCCGAAGGTGATCATCCGGATCTGTCATGCCAGTGAATTTGCCAACATTGGATGGGAGTTTTGCTTTTTCCAAAGGAGCTAAAGCGATCTCACTGATAAACTTGGAGTTTTCTGCTGCCTCCGCCGGGCGGTAGATTAAATTGTAATCGTGTTCTGCTTCAGGATTATAAACCGCGCGAGGTTTACAACTTTTGTAATTCGGTTGCAATCCATTAAACACACTTGTACTATCTCCTTCGTGGTATGTTCTGTCGTACTCGTTAGTATGGGTGTCCCGCCTCTGATAAGAATGCGGGCCCAACCTGGAGTAAACCGATTGCCTTCGGTGGGAATGAGATTCATCATTGTATTCTCTTCGTCGATTTTAGGAATGAGTAGACTCATATCTCGCGGGAGATCTAGAGTAAACTTCTGTGTCTTCTACCTGAACTCGTGATGGTGCTTCATGATGGGAAACATGAGGCACCGACGGTGCTCGTGTGCGAGATGCAGGTGTTCGTGACTGAGTGGGAAGAGCAACCTGTGCACAGAGTTGTGCATACACAGCATTTATTGCTCCTTGGGATCTGACATACCAGGAGATGGGGGTTTCTCCGGGAGGTAGAATTGAGCTTATTGGAATTTCAGGTTGCATTCCTGGAGTGACAGGGTCGTTCGGATGATTATCGTTGTATTGAACTTCATTATCATCCGAAGCCTCTTCCACAATCCCTTCGACTTGGGTATTGTGAGCGAAATTTGGCCGAGGGCCGGATTGACGGTTTGTCGGAGTTTCTTCCATTTGAAAAACGGAAATGAAAAAGTGAATCGAAACGAGAAGAGATGAATAAAACTGAGAAATCGGTGGGCGCCAATGAAGAAACACTGGTTTAATTGACCTGAATCAACTGAACCAGGGGGTTTGAATCTGCATAAAAGGGTTAACTCTTCTCGTCCGATTCGTGGGTGAATGATCTTCTTCTCAATAACTGCAAAACAACCACCGTTACACTCGCCACGAGGAGAATGGAGGTTCTCTCCGTGACCACCCTCCGGCGTGAGAATAAGTATAGGTTTTGAAGAAGAAGAAGTGAAAGTGGAGTGAATGTAACTTGAGAATTGTACCTGAATTATCCTTCTATTAATAGCTGAAGTTTTGGGCGGGAAAACCTGTTGGTGAAAACTTGACGGAAGATACTTTCCGTAAGCGGTTACGTTTCCCTCCTGTTAATCGCTAACGATTGTGTGTGTGCACACGGATCGCGATTTTGATCAACGGTTAGGGTACTGCCACGTTGAAAGTGGACAAGTATGGATTTATCTTCAATTTCGTGTCATCATCGTGGCTTTGAAGGAGCCTGGGATGATGCCACGTGGCCATTCGGTTATAACCGAATGGTGGTGCACGATGGAGCCTTCTGGAAGAATACAGCTGTAATCATGTGTGGCTCTTCCTCATGTTAATTGTGTGGTATCAGAGAAGTTTGTTTTTATCCAAGTCTGGATGTTAATTATGCGGAAGTGTTTGTTAGGATTTTTATCCTTCTTGTTATGGAGATCGGCGTAAGGATTTGTTATCCTCTTTTTGGCGCACAGGTGTTGATCATTGTTTTCTTTTTAAGTTCTCTTTGTAGGACCAGTGCGCGGCCGCGCAAGGTCTAAAGAGGGTTTATTGCCAAGGTCCCAAGTACTTGAAGCACAGTTTTTGGGACCTTCCCCTTCACTTTTCCAATTGTCATGTTTTCTAACTTGGTTGCCAAAAGCTATTTGGTTATTCAACTATTTTATAGTTCCAATTAAATGTTAAATGGTTTATGAAAAAAAAATGTAGTTATCATTACTATAAGTTAAAGCATAAGACAATAATCCAAGAGATATTATTTAATAAAATACAACAAGTGTTGAATGATAATAATTTATTTTCACAAAAAGCAAAAAGTCATTTTATAATTGGCGTAATGACGCGGTGTCTTTACTTTGGTTTATAGAGTATGAGACCATAGTAGTAAAAAATCGAAAATTCTCGTCCTCTCACCATCTTCATTGTCGGAGATTAATGAATAGTATGCAAATGGTGAAGGTTTCAATAGATTCATTTTGAGATGTGAAGAAAAAAGTATAATTTTTTTGAAGAAAAATTGTCTAAAGAACGTGGGAGAAGAATAATTTTTTTGGTGAGAAAAAATGATGTGAAAAATAAATATTCATAGGTTTATTTTCTTTTTTTTTCTTTTTTTAGAAAACAACATTCAAAGGGGGTTTCCCATATTCCCGAGATTCAGTGGTGGCTCCTAAATTGCTGGGGTAAAATAGGAAACCGGATCTAGGGATGGTGTTCTCGGACGAGGACTGGGTCTCACAAGATCTTCCCCGGACTCCACTCCGTAGGCCCTTACCTCTAATGGGTCACCATCTAACCAACTAATCAAGATAAACGTTTTTATCTTGATGTCTTTAGTCAATGTGGGGCTAGCCCACTTAGTAAAGGCAGATGCGTCTTAGATGAGAAGTCTCACATTCAAACTTGGGCAAAACGTGAGCCCACTTGGTAGAGACACATGCCTCTTAGATGAGAGGTTTCACGTTCAAATTTGGGCAAAATACGTAATTTAGAATAACTGGTGTAAAATAGGGTAACATTTGTGGTTCAAAATAAAAAGATAAAGGTCTTTAGCGATTTTAAGTAAACCCAATATGGATTTTAGTATTCAACATTGACAGAAATGTAGGGAAACCTAATAGGACTTTAAACTTAGTGTTAGGTGTTTTGTGTAATCTGTGACTTGAAGTATTTGACTGGAGCTTGTTCCTCGACCTCAGTACATGTTCATCAACCAATTTCTGTTCCGGCGGACTTATTTCTTACCAGTATGATCTGCTTCCTCCAGTGGCAAAGCTTGAGATTTCTGACCGGGGGCGGAAGTCACCGGAGCTAAAAAAAATTATAAAACCGGAGGGTCGAAAACGTATATACCAAAAAAATTCTTTACGCATAATCTCCACTACTGAGCAAAAAGTTTGGTGGGTCGGCCTCCCCCTCCCGCCCCTTAAAAGCTTCCCCCATGGCTTCCTCGACCAATTTCGTGAGTATTGGATGCTTGCTAACTAGGAACCTGAATCGCAACAAATAATCTGAGAACAGTACACACACGCTTAGAGGACTTACAAGCAGTAGACTTACAACTAATTGATCGACCAAAATATGCTTTGTTTCCATTGTTGTTACTTGTTAGTCACACTTGCATATCAGAGTATGGAGAAGAAAGAGGGGTTTTCCGGTCGTGTATGTCATCTGAGGTCCACGATTTTGTCCATAACCGCTGGTGTTGTGAAAGAGATGGAGGGGAAATGATTTGGTGCGTAAATGAACACAAAGAGCTTCACACAATTGTATAGAATTCTAAACCCAGTCGCACCTACATGTCGTAATAACAGGGTCTGGGCAAGCTACATCGTTGTTGGTTTCTGTATATTATATAACCATACAATTAGCAACTTAAGTTGTGTTTAACACACCGTCACGTCATTTCATAACAAGGCACCGCTTCATTCAACTTAAGAGGTTTCACCGTTTCAACTTTGTGTGTTTAACCGTTTTCTCCTTTCCGCACACATCTAACAAAAACCATGAACATCATTTTTTCCTCCCTGCTATTTTGTTCCACGCTTTCTATGTTCATCCTTCAACATCAGATAAGATTACTTTTACACAATAGGTTATATCGCAAGCAAACAACTCCGAAACACCACCGTCAAAACCAAACAACAACATAAACCAGAACTCACCGGCAAAAACGTCCGCAAAATTCGCGTCATATGATCCAATCTCGAAGGCACCGACTCATCATCCGACCGAGATCATCCACTCGCCGCATCGTCAGGGGCGGACATATGTAGACACTCGGGGGAGCGCCCGCTACCGCTTGGCGGGGAAAAATTTGACGTTTTTAGTGTAAATTTTGAAAAAATTTGACGTTTTTTCGATTTCGTTACCGCTTTTCTTATAAAACGTTACTGCTTGGCGTGAATCCTAGATCTGCCACTGCGCATCGTTCATGAGTTTGTCATCCACGAGAATTTGAATTCATTCTCTAATTCGACTTTACGAAAAATCACAAAAAAAAATTGCATGTCAAAGTCAGAAAATGAAACAAGGGTTGCGCCTCATCTTAGCCGGTACATCCTTTCTTGAACAATGTCGTTTCTCTTTGAAATGCTCATCACGCCTGTTGGTTCGTGAATTGATGCCTCTCTTTAATAATAAAACATGAATGAAGTGGAGTATAATTATAACTCAATGTCAAACGGTGGGAAAACAGGTGTGAAGGAAACACGACGGATTGGGTATTTATGGTACGACGTTGGTATTTGAATACAGATAGGGTTGGTGTATTTTTGACGGTTCTGTACGGATATGTTGCTTATAATTGATAAGGTATTAAAATTTTAATAAGGTAGAAAAACTCTATTGTTTCGCAAATAAAGAATCTGATTCGATAAAGTAAACTTAGTACGTCGTTTTTTTTATCATTCTCTCTCTTCAAGTTGTCATCGTCTCACTCAATCTTCAATTCAAGATTCTGAACAACAACTCCCCACTGAGAGAAAAGGGGTGTTTCTTATTTGACTTTACGTTGACACTCATGTCTTCCTCCAAAAAGTCAACGCACCCATCAAACGATGTTTGGATTTGAGTGTTGTTGCAGCGACAAAGATGGTGAATTGTAAATTTTTTTTCCAAAAGAACCAAAGCCCTTTATTCTTCCTTCACCGCTTCAACAATGGCCCCAACGTATCCTCTTTATTATTATTTTTGTTATTTTATTATTATTTGTTTTCTTGGTTGATTTTGACCGAAATTATTGATTGGTTTTGGTTATTGTTGCAACTTCCTCAAGTATCAGTTGATGCAAGGATTTTGAGATGATGGTTGCAATGAAATCCGATGAAGAGGTCCGCCACATGATTGATGTATTCATCAGCATGTACATATAGGAGGGTCGAGAGTCATTGGCGAAGCTCAAGTAGGGTGGGAGGGGGCGGCCGACCCCCCGAACTTTTCGCTCAGTAGTGGAGAGTATGTAGTTTTCGTATAGAAATTTTTGGGCATACACGTTTTCGACCCCCCGGATTTATAGAAATTTTAGGTCCAGTGACTTCTGCCCCTTGGTCAGAAATCTCAAAATTCGTCACTGCCGAGACTCACACCTTCCCTTTTCCAGCGAACCTAATTTTACGATTAACCATTGAGGATTGATGGATTGCCATTCACTTGGACAAAGATACATAACTCCATCAACGACATTGTTGTTCAGCCATTAAAAAATTACATTACATAGACTTACTAAGATGCAAATGTCATACAATGATGCTGAAGACATTCAGTCAACGTCCCGCCGCAACGCGCGGATTAGCATCAACTCGTTCTGAAACAAAAAGGAAAACCACTAATTTACTCTATCGCGATGACGGGTAGTCACTTCACTACGTCGTTTTGGTTTTGGTATATTCAGAAACAAAGAAAAAAATATTGAACTAGTCTGCCTAAGATAAAGCCACGGGTTTTGGTCGCTATAGAGTCCAAATACCCAAAATATTGAACCAGTCTTTTTCACTGTGACTTGTCTTCACTAAAACAAAAACTATGGCGTTTGTTGGGGATCAGACTTCGTCATTGCAGCGGAAGATTGAGGCATGGATGAATTCTTGTTCGAGATTGAACCGAATTGTATTTCCATGTTTCAGAATGATGTGTGAGTGCAAGAAAATCAAACATGGAATAATGGACAATTCGAGAGAAACTTGAATGTCTTGATAACCGGAACAGTTGCCGGCAATCAAGTATATATACATCATCGTTTTGGCGGTTCAAAATGGCGGGAATACCTGCTCCGGCAGTTATTCGAACTTCACCCGCTTATCAAACCGAATATACATAAGTTATCATTCTAAAATCCTAATACATATAATATACTACTTATATAAGTTCGAATGAATATATAAACATAACAAAGTTTAATAATACCTCTAACATAACCCCCTTAAACTTTAGTTAGGTTTCGAAGTATGCTGCATAACACTCCGATTGACATCTTCAACAGCTTTCCTCATGTGATTAAAGTTGAACCGCTTCCTTTTCTTTTGAAAATTCCAGTCATCTTCCCATTCGTTTCCGGCGAAGAGAGCGTATTGAGCCGAAGCAGCATCATCATGAACGTCACCTGCACTTTTTCTTCTCACATGGCAGCCTTGAGAGGGACCTTTCTCCTCGTTCACCATTTCCTTATCATAAACCTTTTCCTGCACCATTTTAAACCTGTAATAATATTCTAAGACATCGAGATACATGGCATAGATAATCCTCATGTAATCCCCGTCTTGGTAATCAAATCCTAAATCCTTCGCTATCACCGGCCATAGATTTTCACTGGTAACATCCCGGTAGCCGCCGTCTCTCGCCACCAACACGTACATGCCTAACAAATCTATTTTCCTTTTGTTCGGAGCATATGGAGGGATTGGCCTTGAAGATATTCACATATAAATGTTTAGGAACCACTTCACCATTTCCTCGAATTTTGCCTCCAATGTGTGTTTGTATTTGAATACAAACTCTCTATCATCAATCATATCCAATAACGTTTTGCTGTCAGCAAATTCATGGAACTCCATTGCTTTGATGATCATTAAACTCCAATCCGTCTCTTGTGAAGACAGATTTAACTCTTCGAAATAAGAGTTTAAATATCGTTCTTTGAATTCATCATCATAAACACTTACATCGAGTATTCCCTGTTTTTCGGTTACACCGATTTCTTCTTCCCTCGTCAGGCCACTCACATCGTTCACGGAATTATTTACCGGAGTTAAGAACATGGGATAAATTCTGCAAGTATCACCGGACTTATTGACGGTGTAGCCTTGCAACGTTAACTAATCCATACTCAAAACGTTCCGGTCTAATTCCGGTGAGTAGAATACACTTTGTATTCTCATGATTTAATTGCTTGTTTTAATTTCAACCGACCCAACCCCTTGTGTGAATAAGAAATTGTTTCCCCCAGACCGTGTACAGACGTTCGCTGGAAACCGGGCAGGAATCTGGCCGGAAATGTCACCGGAAATTCGTTTTTTGCCGGAAGCTTACCCGAAAGAGCGCCTTTGGCGGCACAAAGCGGCACGGTTGCGCCTTTCCTGAAAATTGCGCCTAGGCGCACCAGACGAGCGCTTTTGATAACTGTGACTAAAAGAAGAAAAAATAGTTAAAGCAAAAAAAAAAAAAATACCAGGTATGATAATACCGATAACAGTAATGATATTTTTTGGTTGGGGTCAGTTTAATTTGTCACGTCAGCTAGAAAAAAAACATTAAAAGACGAAATACTAAAAGGAATATAAGTAGATGGACTAAACATTATATTCACAAACTTAAAGTAGAGGGACTAAACATACATATAAGAATAGTTAACTAATGTGGAAAATCTTTTGTAAGTAGAGGGACTAAACATGTACATTAGGAAAGTGATGTAGAAGGACTAAACATGTAAATTAGAAAAGTTAAAGGTTAAAAGAGTAGAATTTTTACGGCCAACCACAAGAAGACACTTGGCTATGTCGGATTGGACAACTAGCATAGCCTTTATATATTGTATAATGGGTCAAACAAGTAAGATAATACAATGAATTGAAAAGAAACAAGTCAGATTCGTTGAAGCTAGAAACTAGAAAGTCACCTTTAGTTAGTATTGTTAGTGACTTAATGTAGAAAGCGTCCTAAATAATTTTTATAAAAAAGTAAGTTTATTGTTTAGATATTATAACTTTTGTAATCGCAGTCTGTTTAATTATTGTTGCAGAATTGGGGCAATCTCTTGCTGATTTTGGTAAGGAATTAAAGCTTCTTGGTGCTTATGAAGGAGATGCTCTCGGGACCGCATTCTCGGAGCTTGGAGCTAAATCAGAGATGCTATCAATTAAGCTGCAAAGAGAAGTCAGCTACTGTCTTTTGGTCTATTCTTAGCCAATCAATTGGGTGATGTGGACACTCTCTTTGGCCAGAGAATTCATCTTAGGCGTCAATCTCTTTTCCACTATTCTCCTTCTCACGTACGTTTCTTCACCCTGCCTCTCTCTTCAATCAAATACATCTTTCCTTTTTCCTGATTTCTTTCCCGTTTCATAGTACAGAAACCCTAGGTTTCTTCCTCTGCGGCTTTGTTGTTGGTATTGGTACCCTAGGTTTCTTCCTCTGCGGCTTTGTTGTCGATTTGAAGGTCATCACTCTCAATCAATCCTCTGGGTCGTTTGTTTCATCTATTGCTTCAGTACTCCAGGTGTTTGATAAATAACATTGCCTCTCTCGCCATGGTTCTAGACAAGTAATTCCCCCTCCCCCCTTCTCATACATGCAGGTACGCACCAGTTTAATCTTTAATTATATTTATTTTCACTAATTATTACCTTTGAAACATGAATATAAGGCTGAAGATGACCATATCAATATTTGTGAAGCTTATGTGTTGATTTTTTTTTAAATAAAATTAAGAAAAAGATGTGTTAGTGGTATAATGTTATGATTATATTGTAAGGATTAATCTTGGCTGGCTCAACAAACGGGCCACTTGATACAGTTATGCAGCTGGGCCGGATCAAACGGGTCAGCCACAGTTTGTTTATTAAGTCACGTTTTATTAGAAAAGTAGTGGATCTTGAGTAATGGGTCACTAATTTGCTTTTTAGTAGGAGATAATTTGTCAAATAACTACTGGGGAAAAAAAAACAATTGTATGATACAAGGGTGTGTCATATTGCTTACAAAGTTACAATTCCTTTTTTTTCGTTAGCATCCTTTCAATTTCTTTTACATTACTGGGTTTATGTGTTTGATTTGTTGTTGGTAAATCTCATGCTTTAATCCCAAATGATGATTTATGTCCTATCAATATGGATTGTTACACATCATTGTTATTTTGCAATTTGTTTCTCCACCATCTACATACTACTGATTGTAGTTTTTTCGAGTTCATTAGATTAGAAAAAAATATATTTGTCACGGGTTGCTTTCCTTTGTTATTATCGTTACTACACACCTATAAATATGCGATCAATAATATACAATAACTTACGGGTTTTGTTCTTCTATAAAACGGTAAACAATCTTCCATTGCTCATATTATTTTGTTACAGAATTCAATGATACGTAGTTAATTTAATATGCTACGTGGCAATAATTTTCGTATTATTATTTTTTCTTGGTGAAATATGGTAGGGGACTGGTGGGCATGCAGAAACCTCCAAGAGAGTTGACTGAAGGTTGCTAATCCTTCGATGACAATTTTGACCCGTTTACTTTTAATGGGTCGATTAGGCATATATTTGGAAACAAAAAACTTTCTTTTTGGTCTCAAGAAGACAACCATATCAGGCAAGTCCTGATAACAATGCGAGTTTGAAGTTTAGGTGGCTGAGCTGCATTAACAGTCATCATGAACACTAAATCTGTAAGTTATTTAGTAATTTTTGTTTTAATTAAGTTGTGTTGTATATGTTTTTTTGCTTTACCTAAAAATAAGCATTTGAGGTTGCAAAATATTGTTTTTTGCAAGTGGTTTGTGTCAAAATGGGTAATGTTAGTGCTGGTCCAAACGTGTCAGGTCCAAACCGTCTTTACAATTTTGACCCGTTTTCTTTTTTTGGTTAAATAATTTAACTCGGCCCATTTGACCCCTTAGTGATTAAACATAACCAGTTGTTTTTTTGATGTGTCAAATTAGGTAGATTTGAAATTAAACAAAGGAAATCACCAACCAGTCTAGCCAGTATGCGTCGAAAAAAAACTCATTTTATAGTTTGTATAGAGAGGATAAAGATATAATCTTTATAAGTTATAACTGTGTTTTTTTTGTAATGAATGAAATGCAGGGTGGTTCAAGGGTTGGAATAGGAAACTTTGGTGAGGTGGGGCCATTGGATCGTAACCCAAGAAACTTTACATGGCTCAGAAAGGCAGATCTTTTATTTGTGGTATGAAATGTGTAGCAAATTTACAAGATTTATAATTTATAATTTATAAATGAATATAAAGTACTAAAATTTTTAGTAATTTTGTGGGAAATTAGGATAATCAAGTTGGGACAGGATACAGTTCTGTGAAGGATGAAAAGTTATTGGTGAAAACTGATGAAAAAGCTGCTAGGGATTTAACTACATTGTTGATTAAATTATTTAACCGAAATAAAAGCCTACTAATTTTTTTTTTCATATTTATTCTATGATAGGTACGGTATTGTTAGATGACATGATATAATTGAAGCTGAATATATTTCGTTAGCACAAATATATACTTCATATGTGTTTTGCTTCATGATCTTTAAACTTTGTCAAAAAAAAAACACTATATCCACTAATTCATTTATATATATTTGAGCCTTGAGGTCGTAATTTCGACTATATTCGTTAGCTGAATATATTTCTTTAAACGTTTTGCAAGTTAGTTATTTTCCACTTACAAGGCTAAAATAGTAATATATGTTTTTTATTTATATTTATTTAGGGGCTGTTTGGCTAAGCTTATTTTTTTGACTTATTTACTTATTTGCTTATTTGAAAAGCAAATAAGTCATAATGGAATGACTTATTTACTTATTCCTCTCACATAATAAGCTAACCCAAACACCTTTTAACTTTTCAAAAAGCAAATAAGTAAATAAGTCAAAAAAATAAGCTTAGCCAAACAGCCCCTTAGTCTTAAGTACTAGCGTTTTGCATATATCAAACTATTGTGTTTCAGTAATTATGTTGCGTGTCTTGATGAGTTCGCGGTGATACCAAAATGGGCTAATGGGGTGTCAAGATTCCATTGAAATCAAACGCAATCGTTTGATATATGCATTTCTACTTAGAACATTTATAAATGTTACATTTATCACTTCTTAACCGGTCCAGAAAACGGATCAAATTTTTCTTTGAATAATCTTGATGAAACCTCTTTTTTTTATATAGTACACAACTCATTGTGCATCAACGTTTGTCAATCTATAGCCAAACTCTATTGTTTTTCTAGAAGTTTTTAAAGTAAGCTTCGTGTTGATACATATTTTGTGGACGCGACTCGGCTCGGTTCGACTTGGTTCGGTTCAACCCGGTTAGGTTCGGCTCAAGCCCGACGTCACGACATTCCTCTGTCGTGCGCCCCAGAGTTCGACACGCGAAGCACGGAGAGCCGCGAGCCTTCCCGAGGAGCCACATCACCATGACATCATCATAATGATGTCATGATGATGTCATGTAGAAGTAAATACATGCAAATGGTGAAACTGTACGTGCATGGCATGAACACTATGACATGGGCCTTCACTGCTGGGCCAAAGCCCAAAGATGGCGAAACAGGAATCATGTCGACGAAACAGCTCAGTTTCGTCGACCTTGAATGTGATTCGTTGACTGCCTCTTGTTTCGTCAAATGTTTATATGTTTCGCCGAGTCTTAGTTTGATTCGTCATGTACTGTGTGTCTGTGTATATAAATAGAAGGTTATCCTTCTGTTTCTTCAGGAGAGCACACACAGAGAACACACACACACGAGAGAACTTTGAGAGTTTATAGAATACATCTGTAAACATTGAGCTTGTAACTAAACTTTTCATAGTATTAATACAGAGGTGTTAATCGGTGAATCTTGCGTGTCGTGTATTTACGTGTTCGATCTCGGTTTGCTTTCCCGGTTGGATTCCGCACAACCGGGTTGGTTTGTAAACAAGGATTAGGCGACTAGATCCTCCCCTAGCCGGACCTACAAGTGGTATCAGAGCCTTGGCTCTTCTCCTTGTTAAAACCGAGTGTTTTCGGGTGTGTTTCGGGTGTTTGAAGTTTTTATTTTTTCTTGAAAAATCTGGTCAAATCTTCAAATATCTTGTGTTTTTGCTTTGTGTTTGATTAAAAACCTTGTTATTTTTCATTTTCACATGTTAGTTATGGGTTTTTGTTAAACATTTGAGCAAAATATTGTGTTCGGAATTTTAAGGTTAACCGAAAATTCATAGTGTTCATATAAAACTTCATAGTGTTCTTCATAGTTTCACAGTTTTTGATCTTTGAGGATAAGAAGTGAAAGTTGTTTGTGTGTTGGAAATTGTTACTTGTTTAAAATATTGATTGCCATCATTTGTTTGTTTTGTGAAAGGAGCATGCTTTAGCCGAAAGTAATTTCTGTTGTGTCAGGAGATTAGACTAAACCAAAAAGTCTACCAACCCTCTGTCATCTTTTCGACGAAACAACAAACAACTCCATTTCGACAAAACAGTTTATTTTTGACGAATCAAATCTCTGTTTCGTCAACCTCTTGGGCTCAATATTTTGTTTAGTGACTCTTTGGGCTTGTTTGGAGATTGGGCCTGTTTCGCCGACCTTCAAGCCCAAAAAGGATTGCTTGTGTTTCGTCATCCAATCACCACACACCCCCTGTTTCGTCAATTATAAAGTATCAAAAATCCATTTCGTCGACCATAGTGGGCTACACATTGGGCTTTAATTCCATTCGTCAAGTCAGTAAGCCCAAAGTTGTTTTTCTATTTCGTCGACTTAAGGAGGACCATTCTGTTTCGCCAAGCCCATTTTCACAAATCTGTTTCATCGATAAAACAAGCATTGGGCCTGTTTCGCCAATTATCAAGCCCAAAACTTAAAACTGTTTCGCCAAAAGACTTTCCGGTTTCGTCAAACAAGTTTATAAATTCTGTTTTGTAAAAATAACAAAGTCTGTTTCGTGGAACTTTGGTTTCGTCGAAACACTTGTGAATTTTTTTTTAACAGAAGGTTTGAAGAAGGTATTTAACAGTTTGTTTAAAGTGTGATTTTCAGGTATTATTATTCTTGATAAAAAATGAATCCAAGATGGGGTACTCCGGTAAATACAGAGATGTACTTTGGTACTCCGTCTCCCGCACCGGTATCTTCTCAAGCTAATGCAAGTTCTACCGGTCAATGGGCATTCGTATCAAATCAAACTCCGAGTATTCAAAGTATTCTCTTAAGCGAGAGCGAAACCGGAAGTTTGAATCGGCCTCCAAAGTTGATGCACTTATACGAATATCCAGGATGGATTGACAGATTTCATACATACGTCCTTGGACAAAATACAGAATTGTGGTTGCGGTTCATCACAGATTTCGATCAAACAATAGAGGTTGCTGCATCATCTGCTGCTACGTTTGCAGATCTTACGGAAGATCAGAAGAAGGTCTATGATCTGGAAAAGAAGGCATATGCCATTCTTACTCAGGCGTTAAGTAAAGATATTTATCATCAATTTGTCAGTTACAAGACAACGAAGAGGTTGTGGGACGCATTGAAGACAAGGGGCGTAGGAAATGAAGCGACACGTCAATTGAGACGTGACTTGCTAAAGAAAGAGTTTGATGGTTTTACTTGTATGGAGAATGAATCTTTAGGAGATTTGACAAGTCGATTTAATCATTTGCTGACTGAATTGGCAAATTTTGAGGTTGTTACAACTCCAGCAGAGATTGTGAAAAAGTTTGCAGATGCGTTGCCACCTCAATGGAATACTTTCTTGGAAATCATGAAGTACAATGGCACTTTAGCTACAACAAACTTCAATGACTTTGTTCAACTCCTAGAAAACAAGAATCAGGAAGAAACTCTCAAGGAAAAAAGAGTTCACGTGCCACAAAATCCTGAAATGTATTATGGAACTTCTAGCACTTCTACAAAACCTTCTTCACACGCTCCAATTCAAACAGCGTTTGTGTCTAGTACTGACATGTATGGCAATACTATCCAAGTTCCGGTCAAGCCTCCTCCAACAGACATGTATGGAAATCCGCTTGAACCAGTTCCTCAACCAGCACCACAACAGCAAAGCCAACGACCTATCAGAGCAACTGATATGTTCGGAAATCCATTACCTGTTCGATCTACCGGAACAACAGACATGTATGGGAATCCACTTCCTCCTCAATCTACCGGACCAACAGACATGTATGGGAATCCACTTCCTCCTCAACAGCAAGCGTGTTATGGAAGCACATCATCTGCTGGTCAACAATCAAAGCCAAATACAGTACGGCTCGACACCTCAAGCTTTTCTAAAGTCAGTGTGGAAGTAGCAAAGGAACACATGGAGCTGCTAAACACTTTGGTGAGCGCATACTGTGGATTAGTGGAAGGTCAGATTGGTAACATTAATCTAACACAAGAAGACTATCAGCAGATCGATAAAGAGGAGATGGAGATGATGGACATCAAGTGGGCCTTTGCCAGTGCTGTTAGGCGAGCAAAGGATTTCATGGAAAGAACTGGCAGAACCAGCTTGGAAAGCAGGAAAGACACCAAGTATGGATTTGATAAGCAGGCTGTTAAGTGTTTCAATTGTGGTGAACGTGGTCATTTCAAACGTGAATGTACGAGGCCATCTCAACATGGAAACCAAAATCCTTTCAGAGGTCAAGGCAACAGGGCAAATCAGAACCAAGTAAGGAACAATGAGCGCACATTGGTGCCTGTCAACAACCAGAGTCAAGCAGGACCATCTAATGCCAACCAGGCACTTGTGGTTCAAGTAGATGAAGGTTGTGATTGGTCAATTCAGTTGGGAAATGATGCTCCAGATGGAACAGCCTGTTTTGCTGAAGTTGTCAAGGATCTTAAACACGCCAGTGGTGGAGAATCTTCCACCAATGGTGGTGAATCTTCTGAAGATGAAGACAGCTCCGGTTACAGTGGAAGTTCAGATGAAGAGTCCTCGAGTTCAGGGAATGATCAGGAAGATGACACATCAACTGCGTCAGTTAATGCAGATATTGATGAGCTATTGGAAGAAGCTACAGCAGAAATTGAAAGAAGATCTATTTTGGTGGATCAAGCTGCTTATTCTTCGTCTTCTCTCCATTCAGCCTTTATGGCTAATGTCGACAGTTCATCAAGTCAGGTATGTGTCGATGAACCCATTGCTGTTAGTTGTGATAACTGTGATAGTTTTAATGTTAAATGTGCTGATTTAGAGGCAAACATGTCTGAGTTGCAAGGCAAACATGATGCTTTACAAGCTAGTTTGTTTGACCTGCAAGACAAACATGTTTCATTGAATGATAAGTGGTGTGAGTTGCAAAGAAAACACGAGACTTTGCAAGAGAAATATGATGTGACATTCATTCACAATCAGAAATTGACCGTTGATCTTTCGAAGTGCACTGAAGCCAACATGTTTTATGAAAACCATGAAAAGGAGTTTAAATCGGTAATTGAAAAATTAAAGAAAGATAAAACCGAGTTAACTAAAATGGTTTCCAGAAAACAAACTGACATTAATTTGTATATAACTCGTCTTGAGGTAATGCAAAAGGAAATGGCTTGTGTGAAAACTGAAAGTGAGGCGATCCAACTTAAGCTAGACAGTTATTTGAGCTCTAGCTATGTGTTGGATCACATCATTGACGTACAGAAAGAGAAACGGGATGTCACATGCATTGGATACAAGAAATGTCCACCACCTGTGAGACATAATTATGATGCCATGCCGGATGAGGAAGATAGAGTTTTCTTTGAACCATCTGTTCCTTTAGATGTTGAGGAATTTGCAACAGGACTCGGAAACAAGAAGGAAGTATCATCAGATTCAGATGCGTCAGCAGATACATTTGTAACTGCTGAACAAAATCAGGATCCTCCAGTTGTGATTGAGGATGCTGATTCTTCTGATGATGAATCTGATGATACTGATTCAGCAAAGTCTGATGCGGTAATCAAAGAAGAGGACATACCTCTTGAGAATCATATTCTATGTGATCCTCCCGCAAAGCCCGCTAAGACTGCTGCAACCGAGTCCACGTCTGCAAAAGAGTCGGAGAGTGTGGATTTGCTGTACACTCTTGTTGGTGATAATAAAATTTATCCAGACAAAGATTTTCCTATTAAGAATGTTAATCAATCATTAATCAGTAAAGTCTTTGAAAATTCAACAAGTAAGTTTTTGGGAAAGACAGGATCACGTGTTACAGTAACACAGTGCCCTCCTATCCCAAAGGCTGAAGTTAGAAAACAATTTGGCAATCAGAAATTACCAACAGAGAAAAGGCAGCAAAATCATAACAAACAAAAAGGAAAATTGCCGGCTCAAAGTCAAAAAAAGCCAAATCAAAAGAAGAACAAGAATGTGAACTTTGTGAAATCTAAGGGAACGGACAAAATTGAAAAGTTTGAAAATCAATCTAACTTAGATTTTGTCAAGAAAGAAACAGTGATGAAAAGGAATGAACCAAATAGTTCAAAACCTAGTACCTCGGGATCACAAAGTTCATCATCGCCAAGACGATCACATGATACTTCGGGGTTTGTTGAACGAAGATCATGTTTCGAATGTGGTACAATTGGACATGTAGTTCGAAATTGTCCGTATCTTCATAAATTAAAAGCAAAGGATGATGATCCCCGTGAACACAATCACCAAAAGCGATCTGTTTCTGTAAAACAAGATCCCCAACTTGTAAGAGAAAGGGAAAAGAAACAGAAACGCCAACAAGTCAAGGTGATTGAAAAGGCACTTAAAACTGATGTGATTCAAAAACAATCTGTTTCAGTTAAGCCAGAAAACTCAAAATTTTCAAAAACTTCAAACAATCACGAAGTTAAATTTTTAAACAATCAAACTGGTATAACAAAACAGACCTGGAAACCAAAAACGGTTATTGAATCAGGGGGACCATCACAATTTATGAATCATCAAAGAATAGAAGTTATTGTTGTTGATGAAAATGGAAGACCCAAGACCACAATGGCTTGGGTCCCCATCTCCAACTAATCAAGTGAGTTCATGTGCAGGGTGTTCCAGGAGGAACTATCAGTAGTCATTGGATTGTTGATAGTGGGGCATCCAGGCACATGACAGGCGACATGAAGCTTCTCTACGACGTCAAATCTATTAGAGGAGGTTATGTTGCTTTTGCTGGAGATAAAGGCGGATATATTACGGGTGAAGGAATGATTTCCAACGGGGTTGTTAGCTTTGATAAGATCAACTTCGTACAACAACTTGATCACAATCTTCTTAGTGTTTCTCAAATTTGTGATAAGCAGTTCTCAGTACACTTTGATGCAAATGGATGTTATGTGCTGAAACCCGGCTTCAAAATTCCAAAAGAATGGATCCTCTTGTCGGCTCCAAGGATAAATGATTTGTATGTCCTTGATATAAGCCAAGCTATCACAACGTTTGCACAAGCAACTTGTTTCGTTTCCAAAGCCACAGAAAAAGACACAATCTCTTGGCACAGACGAATGGGTCACATTCACTTACGCAAAATGAATCATTTGGTGTCAAATGAATTGGTGAATGGTGTTCCTCTTAAAAACTTCCATCTTCAAGACGTCTGTGTCTCGTGCCAGAAAGGAAAACAAACGAAGAAGCGACACCCTACAAAGAAAATCAACACGGTGGCTGTTCCTCTTGAACGTTTGCACATGGATTTGTTCAGTCCTGTCAAGCACAAAAGCATTAGGAATGATCAATATTGCCTCGTGATCACTGATGATTATTCAAGATTTTCTTGGGTGGCGTTCATGGCACATAAGAGTGAAACCTTTGGTTTTATCAAAAACCTGATCATTCAGATTGAGAATCTATATAAGTTGAAGGTTAGGCGGATACGTAGCGACAATGGTACTGAATTCAAAAATCACGCCATGGCGGAGTTTTGCACTTCAAAAGGTATTCTTCACGAATTTAGTGTAGCTTACACTCCTCAACAGAATGGCGTCGCTGAACGTAAGAACCGCACATTGATCGAGACTGCTAGGACAATGTTAGTAGAGTCACAATTGCCGATTCCATTTTGGACTGAAGCTGTGGCCTCTGCATGTTATATGTTGAACCGAGTCCTTACAGTCAAAAGGCACAACAAGACCTGTTTTGAGCTTATTAACAAACGGAAACCAGATTTGTCATATCTTGAACCGTTTGGAGCTCCGTGCACAATAATTGATCCTAATGGAAAGTTTGGGGCAAAAGCAATTGATGGATACTTTCTTGGGTATGCTACCCCTAACTTAAGAGTCTGGAATCTAGAGACTAAAAGGGTCGAGGAATGGTCTGAAGTCAGAGTACAAAGGCACACTTTACCAGTCAAAAATCCTGGTCAGCCTTGGATGTTTGAGTACGATGACTTTTTCAATTCGATCAATGTTGAAGCAGTTGAAGAAAACGCTGCGGCAAGGATGTTTTTCGAGAGTGACAATGCAACAGATTCACCGTTGGTTCGTCCCATTATTGTCAATCAAGAACCATCTTCAGTGAACAATAATGCTCTCGACAATGAGGATTTTCACGATGCTACCGAATTGAACGAATCTTCAGAGGATGATGAATTTCTCGATGCAGATCAAGAAGTTCCAATAACAGCAGTTCATGGTACTTCAAAGGGTACTCCTCCAGTGGACGCCCCTAGAACAGCTGAAGCTACTGCATCATCCTCTTCGTCAATTCCGGGCATTGAATTAATTGTTGATCTCAATCTCAACAATCTGGGTACAAATATTCCAGTTCAAGATAATCCAGAAACAAGGATTCACAATACCCATCCTCAACAAAACATCATCGGAAATGTACAAAGTGGCATTCAAACAAGAAACATGTTGCGAAACAACAACAATGCAGGCTTGTATGCGGCGATTAGAGAATCTGGTCAACAAAATGATTGGTCTTTCGCGTGTTATGTCTCACAAGAAGAGCCAAGAACTTGGAAAGAAGCTTTGAAAGATAGCTCTTGGGTTGAAGCAATGCAGGAAGAACTGCAACAATTCCAGAAGCTTGGTGTATGGAAACTCGTAGAGAAACCTGCTGGTTACAAGAAGATTGGTACCCGTTGGGTGTTTAAATGCAAAAAGGATGACCGTGGAGTCGTTATTCGAAACAAAGCAAGGCTAGTCGTTCAAGGTTTTCGTCAGATAGAAGGGATCGACTACAACGAAGTGTATGCACCTGTTGCACGTCTAGAAGCAATTCGGATCTTTCTGGCTTATGCCTCATTCAAAGGTTTCAAGGTATACCAGATGGACGTGAAAAGTGCATTCTTACATGGTGTGGTGGAAGAAGAGGTGTACGTCGAACAGCCTCCTGGTTTTGAAGATCCTATCCATCCCGATCGGGTTTGGTTGCTCAACAAAGCTCTATATGGTCTACATCAAGCACCGCGAGCTTGGTACGCAACCTTATCTAATTATTTGCTGGAGAATGGATTTCGCAGAGGTCTTATCGATTGTACTCTTTTCATCAAAGAACAAGATGGAGATCTTCTACTGGTACAGGTATACGTTGATGATATTATATTTGGTTCTACTAATGATGTTCTGTGTAGGAATTTCGAGCGCATTATGCAGGATAAATTCGAGATGAGTGCTATGGGGGAAATGACTTTCTTTTTGGGCCTACAAGTACAACAAACCGAGTCTGGGATATTCATCCATCAGACTAAATATGTTGGTGACATCTTGAGCCGGTTCCAGATGTCTGATGCAACGCCCATCGGTACCCCATTGCCGCAAAATCACGGAATTACTCCAGACTTGAAGGGTGAAGCTGTTAGCCCCTCATACTACCGCGCGATGATCGGATCTCTTATGTATCTCACAGCATCAAGACCAGATATAATGTACCCAACGTGCCTGCTTGCCAGATATCAAGTCAACCCGAAGGCCTCACATCTTGCAGCTGTCAAAAGGATTTTTCGTTATTTGAAGGGTTACCCTGACACCGGTCTATGGTACCCTAGGGATAATAACTTTGACTTGATCGCATTCAGTGATTCTGATTTTAGCGGATGCAAAATCGACGACAAATCCACAACGGCTAGATGTCAGTTTTTGGGAAATCGCCTAGTCACATGGCAGTGCAAGAAGCAGACGTGCGTCGCTACATCAACATGCGAAGCTGAATACATTGCTGCCTCAAGTTGTTGCTCCCAAGTCCTATGGATCCAACAACAAATGCGCGACTACGGTTTTGAATTCCTAACTACTCCTATTTACGTTGATAATTCTGCTGCCTTACAGATCACTAAAAATCCTGTGCAGCATTCAAAGACTAAGCACATCGAAATTAAGTATCACTTCATACGTGATTGCTTTGAGAAAAGGCTAATCGATGTTGCTTACGTCCACACCGATGACCAACGTGCCGACCTTTTTACCAAAGCATTTGACAAATCAAGATTTGACTATTTATTATTGGTAAACGACATTAAGGTCAAGCAAGAGTAAAACCAACATCGGAAAATCATTTTTGTAAATACCTTTGTGTTTTAAATTTGTCTTAGTTTATTGATTTTAGGGGGAGTAAATCCAAAATTTGAAAATCCAAAAACATCGAAAAATTTCAATAACACAAAAACAATAGAAAAACAAAAATGAGTTTCCTGGCGAGCAAAAGAGAAAATGATAGTACATCAGTGGTCTGTCCAAACCTCTTTAAACCTTAAATGAAAAACGATAAGCAACTCTATATAAGATGTATCGGTAGGCTCACAAACATTTTAAAGTGTCCAGGGTGATATAAACTTAAATCCGACTGAAGACCAGGTGGGAACCACTCATTGGCATATGGTCTTAGTACCGAAATTTCGTTTGAGAGATTGCCGAGGTTCTGAGATATTCGGTCTTTATGCTGCTTATCATCTGGGTATCATGGTTGTATCTTTTACCGAAAAATAACGGGGACGCAAGTCTAGATCTTCCATGATACCATACATACGTGTACATACTGCATACGACCTCAATAAGTGATCAACAATCACATGTCCAAACAAAATAAGTGATAATATATCACATTCATCCGAGAGTCAAGTTCGTCTCTCTGCTGTACGAAAGTACTGACCTGTTCACGGACTTGCTCCTGTGCCCTCATGCATCGAAAATCAAGTTCCTCATCAATAAGTGATTCTATCACATAGGGCTTGTTTTCAATCAAAATAAGTGAGTATCTCACATCATATACGGTCAAACAGATGATAATCGGTATACTCACCGGTAAGATGAACTCTCGTGCATACCTTGATACGGGAATGTGTCGTGATGTGGATGAACACCGGTCGGTAAGTATAAATCATACCTTAACGTATCCCCTCGCCATGATTACATCTGATAAGTTGAGCTTATGTGGACAACAATACCGATAATTGTTATAGGATGCTTATCTTAATGTTAACTAATTGAACAACAAGAGCGTTTTGGCATGACCGTACACTGATATGATTCTCTTACCCTCGAAACTCACAAAAAGAATGTCTGTAAATATTTATTTAATGCTTTCAGTTTCTGCATCTTTGTATATATTTATTTACTGCTTTCTGTCTTTACATTCGAAATATTCAAAATACCAAAAAGATTTTAGGTGTGTTTTAATATAAACTTTCTAAAAGCCAAAAAGATTTTATTTCTGTCTTATTTTCGATTGTACGATGTTGGATCTCGAGTCTTCGTTACCTGAAACCTGATTGAAAACCGAAACGACTGATTCTTCATAAACGGTCAAAATTTGCAAGTTTTGAAAGTTAAAAACTAAAATTGAAAAATTTGTTAAACTTTCAAACTGTCGGACGGTAGTTGAAAACATGGTCACATGTGTGTCATTTGTTTAATGTTACTATATTCCAAGCAGTTGTTCTCATTACGCGTTTAGATTTCTTGCATGTGCAGATTCTAAAGGCAAGGAGAACATGGTCGATGACAAGCTTCGGAATGAAGACACGACGTGAAGGCACTCAAGTGATGAAGATGATCGAGTTGCCGCTGACCATCATCAACACCACAAGGATCTCAAGTTGTAAAGATCAAGACTTTCACGAGCATAACTCAAGGGGGAGCTTATGTTAAGGGGGAGTTTGTCAACACACTTCCTACATGAAAGGGGGAGTTTGTTGATACACTTTCTGCTTTCAAGACGTGAAGACTTTGAAGATCCTCCGACATAGAAGACATGAAAGGCGAACCTCACGAGTAGCGTCCAAGGGGGAGTTTGTTGATACACTTTCTGCTTTCAAGACGTGAAGACTTTGAAGATCCTCCGACATAGAAGACATGAAAGGCGAACCTCACGAGTAGCGTCCAAGGGGGAGTTTGTTGATACACTTTCTGCTTTCAAGACGTGAAGACTTTGAAGATCCTCCGACATGGAAGACATGGAAGATGAACCTCACGAGTAGCGTCCAAGGGGGAGTTTGTTGATACATATTTTGTGGACGCGACTCGGCTCGGTTCGACTTGGTTCGGTTCAACCCGGTTAGGTTCGGCTCAAGCCCGACGTCACGACATTCCTCCGTCGTGCGCCCCAGAGTTCGACACGCGAAGCACGGAGAGCCACGAGCCTTCCCGAGGAGCCACATCACCATGACATCATCATAATGATGTCATGATGATGTCATGTAGAAGTAAATACATGCAAATGGTGAAACTGTACGTGCATGGCATGAACACTATGACATGGGCCTTCACTGCTGGGCCAAAGCCCAAAGATGGCGAAACAGGAATCATGTCGACGAAACAGCTCAGTTTCGTCGACCTTGAATGTGATTCGTTGACTGCCTCTTGTTTCGTCAAATGTTTATATGTTTCGCCGAGTCTTAGTTTGATTCGTCATGTACTGTGTGTCTGTGTATATAAATAGAAGGTTATCCTTCTGTTTCTTCAGGAGAGCACACACAGAGAACACACACACACGAGAGAACTTTGAGAGTTTATAGAATACATCTGTAAACATTGAGCTTGTAACTGAACTTTTCATAGTATTAATACAGAGGTGTTAATCGGTGAATCTTGCGTGTCGTGTATTTACGTGTTCGATCTCGGTTTGCTTTCCCGGTTGGATTCCGCACAACCGGGTTGGTTTGTACACAAGGATTAGGCGACTAGATCCTCCCCTAGCCGGACCTACACTTCGGTCTCAAATTATAGTATAGATACCGAAACAAATCTTTCATTAAAAGATTTATGAAAACACCGTTAAATAATATATTTTTTTGAGGCCACCCGTGTAACACACGGGGTCTTAAGCTAGTTATAAAAGCAATGCATGATTAATGTGCCGGATTAATAGTTAATTAGACAAATTGACGTTTTTAAATTACAAGTGGCACAAAGTTCACATCTACTAATACATTATATAAACACATCCCATTTACATAGTTAATGCATCCTAAGTACCACCATCTATAGCTTTATCATCATAATCATCATCATATGGCCTCCACAACAGATACAGTGTTGATTTCAGACCCTAAAGAGCATAAATGGGTTGTTGAAATAATTGAAATCTTCAATCATCAGCTCGAAACTGACTCTGAAACCCCTTCTGTTTCGCTATTTCAAGTACCTGAAACCATAACACAAAAAAAACCCGAGGCCTATGAACCACAACAGATTGGGCTTGGTCCGATTCATCACTTTCGGTCACAGCCCTACAAGAAGATGGAGCAGAAAAAACTTGCTGTCACGCGAAAGGTCCTAAAGGATTACGATATTAAGGATTTTAAGCTCCATGTCCTAGATAAAGTTCGAAGATCTGTCCCTATGTTATGTTCATGTTATGACATGTTCCTACAAGATGATGATGATTCGTTGGCTACGATCTTTGCCATTGATGGTCTCTTCTTGCTTAATTTGTTCCATACTTATAACGGTCCACTAGATGAGCATCTACAGTCATTAAAGAACAAAGAACATATAGCTAAACTTAGAGACGAAGAGCGTAAACATATTTCAGAGAAAGATGATGAATTTAGAAGGCTTCTAGAGGCGGTAACCAATGATGAATCGGAGGAAGTGAAGGAGGAATTCGAGGAGTTTGATAAACTGCTACTCAAAAAAAGATTGGTGGCACAAGATATATTGATGGTGGAGAACCAAATTCCGTTTATGGTTTTGAAGGAGATCGAAGATATTTTACACACATCGTCAGGTAACTCCTCCCATCCTACCAATAGCTTTTCACCTTCCGTGTTTCGAGTGTATTGTGAGATTCATTCACCACTTAAGTTGTGTTCGAAGTCACAAGTTCCTTCCAGTGTAGACCATCTTCTCCATTATATGTATTATTCAATAGTAAACAACCTCCCTGGGAACCAACTCCCTGATGTTCATAAACGCCGCAAACGTCCTGAGGGTAGGGAATCTATTTCACAGGGTCATAGTTTCCTTTCAAAACTTCCACAGAAAGAGATTGTTCAAGTATATGAATAAACTATCTCCCTTCTAGAAACGTTCACCAAAAATGAAGTTTCGGTAGTCCCTTCAGCTTCCAAACTCCATGATAAATCTGGATTCCAGTTTCACAGCCTAAAAGAAGACGAAGGAATTCAAAATATACGCATCATCGGGAAAGATATTTACCTGCCAATAATCACTTTGAACAACGACTCCTATGTCATTTTAAGAAATTTGGTTGCTTATGAAACAGTGACAGCCAACTCCGATAGCTTCCCACTTAATGAATATATGGGTTTGATGTGTGGGCTTATCATTACCAAGGATGATGCCAAGTACCTCAAAAGTCAGAATGTTATCATAGGTGACATGGGTGCGGATGAAGTTGCTAAACTCTTCAAGGGGATGAGCAGTTCTATACCAACCACGAAAACTAAAGAGAAATCCAAGTTGCGGGTAGAGATCGATAAAATTAATAAGGTTTATGAAAGTAGACTGAGCATGAAGACATATTTGCTCTTGAAGAAGCTAGCACGTTGGTTGCTGATGGTTTTGAGGGGCATTGGCAGTTTTGTTGAATCTTCGTGGAAGATTGTAGCGTTCATGGTTAGCATTGTTACTATATTCATGTTAACATCGCAAGCTTATTGTGACGTTTATGGTTGCGATAAACAGACAGTCACATTGTTGCCGTACGCTTCTAGCTAGCTCAATCAGTCTCAATATCCTTTCGATCGCATTATTGTCATACTTAAGCTTCATGTTTCATTTGTAACCTTGGTTGGGGCTTTCTTTTCCAATTGTCTTGTGTCTTCTAAGTTGGTTGTCTAAAGCTGCTTGGTTATTCAACTATTTTATAGTTTCAATAAACTGCAATTCAAAAGGGGGTTGCGGCGCAGCTTGTTGCCCGTTTACCTGCCACTTGTTTGTAATTTATTACGTTGCCATTTGAATGAAAAAAAAAAAATATCGATTTAATTTAGGACTGTTAAATGGTTTATAAAAAAGCTGTAGTTGTCATTACTATAAGTTAAGACCATATATAAGATAGGAATCCAAGATATGTTATTAAACTATTCAATAAATTATGTCTACTGTTGAAAATTAATATATGTATATAAATTTGACAAAAAGGCCAAATGTGTCGTTCTTTCCATTGGCGTAGATTCCGATCTATACTTGGAATGCTTCGGTTATTAGTTTGAGATGAAAAATAGAATTAAAAAAAAAAAAAACTAAAACTTGGCAACAAGAGATATGCATCCAAAGGACATCTCAATAAAAATTATATTATGTATAAATTAATGGAAAAATTACTAGTCAAGGTTGTCGAAAAATTTTAAGAATAGACATGGAATTTTGTATTTACCAAAGTAATCATCTAAATTTGGGCTTAATCGGCGGCTTTTACCAAAATGTAGGCTAAATTCTAACAGTCCCAGTCTTAAATGGCAGAGCTGATATGGCGACTTGTGATAGGAGGAACATAATTTCTTAATTTTGGAATAATATGGGTGATTTCATAAATACATTTATTCGTTTGGCGAGCCGATCTGAGAAGAATTCCTACCAAACACGCTTTAGTTATTCGGGGCATGTCTTTTGAGCCCATGCTACAGTATTAGGGAAAAAGTGTTGGTCATATCCTTGCTTCATGTTTAATTGCCAAAGTGGTGTCGTAACAGATGTGCGTTTTGCTCAAGGTTCCGGTTCCCACAGGGTTTCTTTCGGTTGCACAACTATTGGAGTACGTTAATAATTTGGACACCAGTAAAAGAGAAAAAAAAAAGGTGAATTATGCACTTCTTTATATGGTTGTTTGGAGGTTGTCGATCAATTGATCACTCTTGCCATTCAATATTCTTGTTATAGCTTTTATTTTCTTTTTCTTGGAAAAACATGGTATTAAAAGAAAAATATACATTTAATGTTATAAATATCACATTATATAAGGTTTAAACACACTGGTTTTTGTTCACATGTAATTTTCATCTGTTATTTTCTTCATGCGTAATTTTGAAATCGTTCTTGCGTAATTACTTTGTATGCCTTGTAAGTTTAATGTCTTTTGTACATTAACTTACCCCTACATAGGATTGGGTTGTGAAGAAATTCAATTAAGTTGAGAAAACCCGTTAAAACCTTATGTAAAAAGCGTTTTTAATACAAATTTTAGGGCATGTAATACATGTAATGAACCATGTAACCATTGTTTTTAACATTCTCATTTTGCATTTCTCTTTTGTTATGCGTGCGTATAGACCTAGAGAGTTTCTTTTCTTTTTTTTTTTTTTTTTTTTTTTTATGCATTGGCTTAGACTTGGAGACCAGAAAATGAGACGTTATACTCATAAGTAAATAGTTTTAAAAAAATGTAAAAACGTAGACAACGCGCAACTGTTAAATAGGGCGTGCAAAGTCCTGAAAATCATAAACACGACCTTTATAACTAGAGCCACTGATTGGTTGTACAAGTTGGGTGTGGAGATGATTAAACCATAATGTTAAAGATTAGTTATAATTTTTTTTTTTTAACAGCAACAATGGAACCTTTATTCATCAAATCAAGGACAAAACGACAAATAGCAAGGTGCTATAAAGTCGCAAAAGACAAGTCAAGTAACAAAGACCAAGATAACAAAACTGTACATCAAGATAACAAAGTTCTGATTAGTTATAATTAACTAAGCAGAAAGTATTGGTTGGGATTAAATGGGTATGGGTTTAGAAGGAAAAATATATTGCCAATCACGGTTAATGCATTGGTACTCCACTGATTGAAATGAAATGTGAATGCGTCAATTATAATCAAATTGCAATTGTTTTTTTCGGGAAGAGAAAAAAGTTAGGTTAGAGAGGTTTGATAAATGTTTTTTTGTTACACTATATTGTAGGGTATTCAAAATTCGATTCAGATTTGAAAAATTCGAAATTCGATTCGATTTGAATTTGATTAATAAAGTTCGAATTCGAGAGATGATTTGTATTCGAGTCTAGTAATCGAATTCGATTCGAATCGAATACGAATTTATAATTTTCAATTCGATTCGAAATTCGAATTCAATTTATATATAAATTTTTAATATATGTATGTATACATACATATGACTTCTAAACTTTGCCAAAGTATGAACTAAAACCATAAGTGATAAGTTTATTATTCATAACATTACCAAAACTACATATTTCTAAATTTTTACCGAACTTAAATCGCTACCAGTAACCCACCTATCTTCAAAATTTTAGTGTTTTGAGATATTGATAGTTAATTAGTTTTGCAGAGTATTACATTTTATGTTGAATATAATTCGTTTGTGGTACTTATAAACAATAAAGTAAAATAATTTATTGTTTAGTGTGAATTTGAATTAAATTGTATTTATTCGAATTCGGTTCGAATTCGAGTTTCAAATACTAATCGAATCGAATACGAATTCAGGTAAAAAAAGTAAAAATTCAAGAAATTCGATTCGAATATTCTTTATTCGATTCAAATAATTCGAATTCGAATATGTGTATTATTTAATTAAATGCATCGATATTTTGATAAATGTATTATTTCATATCATTTGTATATTTTGTGGATGTTAAACGAATAATTAACTAGCCACACTTTTTAGTTAAACTTGGAAAAAACGATTCAGTAAAGTAACAGTGGTACTTATTAACTATTGTGATATCTTATGTAGATCATTATGTTGAATTACCCCAGGCCACATGTAATAAATTCAAGTCCACGTTAAAAAAAAAAAAAAAAAAAAAAAAAAGGAAACCAAGGGATGTGGGCTTATACATTGTGGGCTTAGGATATCAGTATCAGTTGATAGAAATAATAAATGGGGTATTCTTAGAAATAATAAGTGGGCTATAATTTTGGGTGCGCTGTCTTGGTCGGGAACGAAAAAAAAGAGGATAAATAAAGGGTTCACAAAAGAATTCTCGAAACATTTTGGGTTCTGGACAAGTAAAAAAAGCAAGTGATATAATATAAACTCGATAATCATATATATAAAAAATATAATACAACAAGATATTTGTAATGAATATTAATTGTTGAGCCTTTTTTTATTTGATTACTTAACATTTTGAGTAGTTAGACATGTTTTTGTTTAGGTTTAAAATCTTATTTGGGGTGAATTGTTTAAACTAGTTGGGTCTTATATTTTCTAGGGTTTTAAAATATAGATTTTTCTAAAAAATATATGATAATATAACTATTTTTAATCAAGGCCCTTGGGGAGACCATGCCTAGGGTCGTCGCCCACCCGGCCCTTCTCCAAAGATGCCCCTGGTCGGCATTTCCCTTTTGGGACTGCATGCAAAAAAATTGGAGTCACCAATTGCAATTTGAGGGGAATCTTCATATGATCGAAGGGAAAAGAAGCAAGCAAGTCAAGGTTTAATTAATCAATGTATCAGTGGCGGAAGTAGCCCAAAAATTTAGGGGTATCCCATTTTTTTATTTTTTAGACCAGAGGTATCCTTTGTATAACGAAGACGAAGTTGAGTGGTATTTTTACACTACGGAAACAGAGTTAAGGTGTATTTTTACACTACGGAAATGAGGTTGAGGGGTAGCCCGTTCTACCCCTACTAACCTTCTAAGTCCGCCCCGGCAATGTATTGTAGAATGGAGTTTCTTTTGGTGACAATGTTAGATTTCTCTATTTTTATTGTTTATAAGTTAGAGTAAATTGTCATTTTAGTCCCTGAGGTTCTGTCATTTTACTCCAAATAGTTTTTTTTCTCCTCTGGGTCCCTGACTTTTCATTTTTATTGCCATTTTGATCACATTGCCTAACTTAGTCTAAAAACCAGGTTATAATCAGGGTACTTTTGGCATTAAATTATTATGATGTTTATAAATTATGTTGTAAACTACCCCTAGTTATCACTACACAACAGTTATGCCAAAAATACCTCTGGTTATAACCATATTTTTAGACTGAGTTAGGCAATGTGATCAAAATTGCAAGAAAATGGAAAAGTCAGGGACACAGAGGAGAAAAAAAAAACTATTTAGACTAAAATGATAATTTGAACCAAACCTCAGGAACTAAAATTGCAATTTACTCTATAAGTTATTTTGATCACAACTGGGTGTATGGTTTGGTTATGCATACATATTCAATCTAGTTTATGAATCGTGCTAAAGAATCTGAATATGTTTTTCTATTTTTTTTTTCCGGTGTAAGATTTCTTTTGGTGTTTGATTTCTCTACTTTTATAACTGTTAAGTTATTCTGATCACAAATAGGTGTATGGTTTGATTATGCATACATATTCAATCTGATTTATAATGAACCATGCTAAAGAACCTGAATGCGTTTTTCTATTTATTTACCACTGAATAATTTGAATATGTACTTGTGCTTAGTGTTTGTGTTTAGCTTTTGTTTAAATAAAAGGATTAGTTTTTGTGGTACTTTCTGGATCTCATATAAGAATCAATATCAACAAGAAGACATCCTAGCATGTGTTCCTTTTCGGTCATGAGTCGTGAGCTCAATACAGCCAATCTATCACGGATTCGATTAGATTAATATGTTTTGTATTTCTTACAACAAATCTATCTCCATCCTTGATTCAACTTTCTCGACATTTTGTTTCTTCCTCTGATTTATGGCGTAAAATTGAAGAATCTTTTAATCAACAAGTGTTTGCAAATCAAAACCTCTATCACACTCGTTTTACCTTTTAAAGCAAGAGAATAGATCGGTCTCTGATTTCTATAATTCGGCAAAGAATTTGTATGACTCTCTTCAAACTATTGGAGATCCGATTGCAGAACATGCGTTAATACTTCAAATTCTTAATAGACTGAATCCAGAATACGAGATATTTGTTACAAATATTGAAACTAATTGTAACACCCCGAAAATATAAAACCTTAAATTTGAAATTTGTAAGGTTAAATAAACGAGAATTTACTAACTAGGAATTTTAACCTAATTAGTTATAAGTCTAGAAATAACCTAAAGTAGGGTTAAAAGTAACTAAAATCAATGTTGATCAAAGTGGGGGGGGGGGGGGGGGGGGTTTAAGTTGTTAAAATTGAAACCTTAATTCTAATAAATAAATAAAACATAAACTTAATACCCCACTTTGAAGCCCTGGTCGACCAGAACATCAGGGGGCGACACCCACCTTCAACCAAACCTAGAATTCTACTAAAATCCACAAATTGAAGAAGCAAATCTGGTCCAAACGAAAATCCGAGCTTAGAATCGTGATCCTCATCGTAAGAGGATTACAAGGTATGTAAAATTTAGTAAAAACTCTTAACTTGAAATTCTCATGAAAATTTGAGAAATCTGAATTAGGGTTGCATGTATATGTTGTGAGGATTGAAGAACAACTATAGTGTCTAGGAACAAACCCTAGACCAATGGAAGTTGAAATCATAGGAAATTTTGGTGAATCTATGAACACCATTATATGTGATTAATGGGTTATGAGTAAATTGATGAATACTAGAATATTGGATGTTGATTTTCTGTAATTTGACGATTTGAAAGTGATTTCAGGAATTTAGAAGCTAACAAACATGTAAAATGTTGATTTAAGTGAAATTAGGGTTAAATGTTAAGCTAGAAACTTGTCATATAATCTTGTGATAAATCTGCCTTTAAGGTGTTTGTGAAAATGCTTCAAAGAAGGCTTAGAAATAGAAATTTAAAGCTTTAACGCATAATTGTGATGTTTCGGTATATTATGCGAAGTGAGGTCTAAAGAGAGTTCTAAACATGTTTTGAATTGAACTCTATAGGAAAAGATACCGGAACGTCTAGTGGACAAGCCGGTGGTGATTCGCGGTTGAAGGGCGTACGCTAAGGTATGTAACTTGATCCGTTACATTTGGTGAAATTTTGTTAATTTGCGTTGTTGATAAAATCGTGTTGGTTGTGGTAATCATGTATGATACTTAAATCCGTAGGTTAAAGATTGGTTTGTAGTCGTTTGGTTGCCATCAAAATGGAGAATTACCTTAGATGGATCAAACGGGTCAAATCATGATACCTTGTAGTTTCAAAATTGTAAAGTTGAAAGTAGAGGTGGAAATATTCACCAGAGCACGAAGTCATAAATTGGTAAGATATGTGAATAACAATAAGCCGGATGTTGGGCATAGGACGCCATAGGTCTAATAGTTAAATGGTAGCAAAATGTGTAAGGTTAGAATGGGTCGAATAATCATATATGTTCATATAGTCTTTTGACCCGTAATCAAGTTTTTCGGTATGAAATTCATAATAGGCATGTCGGTAACGAATTTACAGACACATAGGAAAAAGAATCACCTAAAACGGACTTACGAGTCAAAAGTTATGGCTATTTAAAGTTGGAACTTGATTGCACTTGGAGCTGGAAATATTCAGCATCAGCAAACAAGACCTACTGTGAAAACAAGGGCATCGCGTAGCGCGAGCCCCCGTCGCGTCGCGCGACGCCTTCAGACCGGAAAATTTTTATTTTTTTTCATTTGTTGATACATGGAACTTGTTTACATTTGCTTGGAGTTGATCAAAACTAACTTTCATTGTGATTTTGATCCTAGGTGTTGACATTAACTAACCGGAAGATGGTCAAGCAAACTTTTGAGGAACCGAACACTATCTAATAGCTTCTGCATCGCTTTAAATCTTAAATAGACTTTGTGTATGGTTGTAAACAAATCTTTAATAGCTTTTGTAATGTTTTAATTTAGTCGCTAGTAGACTTTGGTAGATGCTACTTATAAACGTCTTTTATGAAAGTTATGATAATACAACTATTGTCTAAGTCTAATATTGTAGTTTATGATTAAAAATCAATTTTAAATAGACGGGTGTTCCAAGTTGGTAATCAGAGCCTAAGGTTGTTAACAAAGTGTTCGGTTCAAGCTTGATCGATCGTCCGATAAGAATTAACTTATTTTGTTAATAAATTATGTATTACGTATAGAATGAGAAATGTACAAATATGCATGAAAAGAGTGTGTGAGCTCACTCAAACACAAGAAATGCATGAAACAAGAATGATTAAATCAAGTTATAAACTTGATTTAATTGAAACAAGAATGATTAAATCAAGTTATAAACTTGATTGAATTGAAACAAGAATTATCAAATCGAGTTATGAACTTGATTAAATCAAAACAAGTAAAGCATGTGTTATAAATGGAATGTTTAACAATCTATGTAAACATTTCAGAAATAGAGATGGCTGATGGAGGTAATGATAATGCGGTGCCAAGAGTCACCGAACAAATGAGGGAAGTGATTGCCGAAGAGGTTGGAAAGGCGATCGAAAACAGTTTGTCGGGCTTTATTGATAAAATTCAAAACACAATTTTATCAATAGTAGAAGAGAGAATCAAGAAATTGGAAGATGATTCCAATTCAGTAAAGGAAAAGCATGGTGGACGAAAGCCTTGTTCATACAAGGAATTCATGGCTTGTAAACCACTAATATATAATGGGGAGGTTGATCCAATTGTGTGCCAACGATGGTTAAGTGATATCGAAGGAGTATTCGAGAGAACTCATTATGATGAAAATGACTACGTAGCTTATGGTACGGGTCAATTAAGAGGTCAAGCGAAAGACTGGTGGGATAACAAAAAGAAGGAGATTGGAAGTGAAGCGGCTAAGGCCATGACATGGGAGGAGTTTAAGACGCCGTTTCTTAAACACCATAGTCCCAAAGCGGTCATAAATAGAATCAAGGAAGAGTTCATGCAACTCAGACACAAGGGTGAATCCATAGACAAGATCACGGGGATGTTTATGGACAAGATAAAGTTCTGTGATGATTTGGTGACAAATGAAGAACAAAAGGTCTACTACTACCATAACATGCTAAGCGCGGAGTATAGAGAGTTCATAACCCCTTCAAAATACGAGACCCTTACCGAGATTGTCAATGCTGCTCGGGAAAGGGAGATCGAACTGAAAAAGAGCATAGAACGGGGTGAACGAAGGGCACAAGATGTGAATCCAAGCCCTACTAAGAAGGCACGAACGAATGAAAGCGCAAATAAATCTGATACGAAAGGCGGGTCGCCAAGTTGCAGAATCTGCGGGAAGGGTCATAAAGGCGAATGCCGTTACAAGGATAAGCCTTGTCCCATATGCAAGAAAACGGGACATATGGCTATATCGTGCCCGGAGAAAGTGACGGTTTGTTACAATTGTTATCGAACGGGTCACAAAAAGTCGGAATGCCCGGAACTGGTTGGAAAGAAGGATGGGCAGGAACCGAAAGGTGAAGCCCCGAAAGCAAAGGCAAGATCTTTTCAACTAACTGCCGCAGAAGCAAAGGTTGAACCTGACGTGGTCTCAGGTATATTTGCTGTAAATTCGATTCCTGCACGCGTGTTATTTGATACGGGTGCGAATAAATCCTTTGTTTCATATGGATTTATTCGACATCCTTCATTTGTTTTAACAAAATTACCTGTGCCCTTAGAAGTAGAGATATGTAATAACAAAAGTTTTATTGTTTGTGATGTATGTGAAAACTGTAAACTGAGCATTGACGACGAAGAATACCTGATAAACCTAATCCCGATGTCAATGGGAGAATTCCAAGTAGTCGTTGGGATGGATTGGCTATCTCAACACCATGCAAAGATCGTGTGTTTTCGTAAAGAGATAAAACTAACATCTCCGAGCGGGAAACACGTCACCATTTATGGCGAAAAAGGAGGCAACCCCATAGTATGCTCAATGTTGAAAGCTCACAAGCTTATGAAGCGAGGATGCAAGGCATTCATGATATACGCTAATGAGCCCGAAAAAGAATCACGAAAGATTGGAGATGTACCGGTAGTACGAGATTATGAAGATGTGTTTCCGGAGGATTTACCGGGGATACCGCCTGAACGGGAAATAAAGTTTGGGATCGAATTGATTCCGGGCGCAAAACCCGTAGCAAGGGCCCCGTACCGACTTGCACCGTCGGAATTACAAGAGTTGATGTCTCAAATTCAAGACCTGCTTGACAAGGGATTTATAAGGCCGAGTGTGTCTCCTTGGGGTGCACCGGTGTTGTTCGTAAGAAAGAAAGACGGGAGCATGCGCATGTGTATCGATTACCGGGAGTTAAACAAACTCACGGTAAAGAATCGATACCCGCTCCCGAGGATAGATGATTTATTCGACCAACTACAAGGTGCGAGTTGGTTTTCAAAAATTGACCTTAGGTCGGGGTATCACCAACTAAAGGTCAAAGAAGAAGATGTGCCGAAGACGGCTTTCCGCACGAGATACGGACATTACGAATTTCTCGTGATGTCATTTGGGCTAACAAACGCGCCCGCGGCTTTCATGGACCTCATGAACCGGGTTTGCAAGCCAATGTTGGATAAGTCGGTCATCGTGTTTATCGATGATATCTTGGGGTATTCGAAAAGTGAAGCCGAACACACACACCACCTACAAGAAGTGTTAGAGACACTTAGACGAGAGAACTTATATGCAAAATTCTCTAAATGTGCCTTTTGGTTACGAGAGGTACAATTTCTCGGCCATGTCATATCCATCAAAGATAGAGGCTGTGTCAAAATGGAATCCCCCGAAGAACCCTTCAGAAATCAGAAGCTTTTTGGGGCTTGCGGGATACTATAGGAGATTCATTCAAGATTTCTCCAAGATTGCGTCACCGCTAACAAAGCTTACCCAAAAGAAAGAAAAGTTTATATGGGGTGCCGATCAAGAAAAAGCATTTCAAACACTAAAAGAAAGGTTAACTCAAGCTCCGGTATTGACATTGCCGGACGGCGTTGAAGACATGGTGGTTTATTCGGATGCTTCACTATTGGGGCTCGGTTGCGTGTTGATGCAACGGGGCAAAGTAATAGCCTATGCCTCGAGACAATTGAAGATACACGAGAAGAAATATCCCACGCACGATCTCGAGTTGGCTGCGGTGGTATTTGCATTAAAAATATGGAGGCACTATTTGTATGGGGTAAAGTGCACCATATTCACCGACCACAAGAGCTTGAAATACTTTTTCGATCAGAAAGAGTTAAATATGCGACACAGGCGATGGCTGGAGACGGTGAAAGACTATGATTGTGAAATACATTATCACCCCGGAAAGGCTAATGTGGTGGCGGATGCGTTGAGCAGAAAGGCGGATTATGTCCCAATACGAGTAAGATCGATGCAACTAGTGGTGACCTCGGGTGTACTTGAACGTATTCAAGAGGCGCAATTAGAAGCAATGAAAGAAGAGAATTGGAAGAAAGAAAGAATCATCGGTCAGTTGAAAGATTTGTCGGATGGGAATAACGGGTTGAAGACTCGATCCGGGAGAATATGGGTCCCACATACTTGTGGAGTGAAGGCGCTTCTACTTAATGAAGCTCATAAATCCCGTTACTCAATTCATCCGGGTGCGACCAAGATGTACAATGATTTGAAACAAAACTATTGGTGGCCCGGAATGAAGAGGGATGTGGCGAAACACGTGGAAAAATGCCTCACATGCTTACAAGTCAAGGCGGAGCATCAGAAACCATATGGCAAACTCCAACCTTTAGAAATTCCGGTTTGGAAATGGGAACATATTACAATGGACCTATTAACCAAGTTGCCTAAGACGAATCGTGGTTTTGATGCCATATGGGTAGTGGTGGATAGGTTGACGAAAAGTGCTCACTTCATTTCGATTCGTGAGACTTATACGTCGGAAAAGATGTCAGAAGTTTACACCAATGAAATAATAGCATGTCATGGGGTGCCGGTGTCCATCGTGTCTGATAGGGATACCCGGTTTACTTCGAATTTCTGGCGAGATTTCCAAGAGCAAATGGGGACCAAATTGTTCATTAGCACTGCGTACCATCCTCAAACGGATGGACAAAGTGAAAGAACAATACAAACATTGGGGGACATGCTACGGGCGTGTATAATCGACTTTGGGGGCAGTTGGGATGTTCACCTACCGTTAGTCGAGTTTTCGTATAACAACAGTTATCAATCTAGTATTAAGATGGCACCGTACGAAATGCTTTACGGTAGGAAATGTCGAACCCCGGTATGTTGGGGTGAAGTGGGTCCGCGAGAACTCGCTCACCAAGATATAGTACGAGCCACGAATGAAAAGATTGCAAAAGTTTGGGCACATTTGAAAGCGGCTCAAGACAGACAAAAGGCATATGCTGATAAAAGGAAAAGGCCAATCGAATTCCAGATTGACGACATGGTCATGCTAAAAGTTTCCCCTTGGAAGGGCGTTATTAGATTCAGAAAAAGGGAGAAGCTAAGTCCGAGGTTTATTGGGTCGTTTAAAATTATTGGAAGGGTTGGCAAAGTGGCTTACCGCCTTGAGTTACCGGAGGAATTGAGCGGGATACATGGCACGTTTCACGTGTCACAATTAAGAAAGTGCTTAGCAGACGAAACGGCCTATATCCATTACGATGATATCGAAGTGGATAATAGTCTGAATTATGCGGTGAGACCGGTGGAGATTTTGGACCGAAAGGTCAAACATTTACGAAATAAACAAATTGATCAAGTCAAAGTCAAATGGGAGCATAGGAAAGGTTCGGACACTACGTGGGAGTCCGAAGAGGAGATGAGACGTCTTCACCCTACTTTATTTGGTACGTACTACGGTTTCGGGGACGAAACCCTTTTTAAGTGGGGTGGACTTGTAACACCCCGAAAATATAAAACCTTAAATTTGAAATTTGTAAGGTTAAATAAACGAGAATTTACTAACTAGGAATTTTAACCTAATTAGTTTTAAGTCTAGAAATAACCTAAAGTAGGGTTAAAAGTAACTAAAATCAATGTTGATCAAAGTGGGGGGGGGGGGGGTTTAAGTTGTTAAAATTGAAACCTTAATTCTAATAAACAAATAAAACATAAACTTAATACCCCACTTTGAAGCCCTGGTCGACCAGAACATCAGGGGGCGACACCCACCTTCAACCAAACCTAGAATTCTACTAAAATCCACAAATTGAAGGAGCAAATCTGGTCCAAACGAAAATCCGAGCTTAGAATCGTGATCCTCATCGTAAGAGGATTACAAGATATGTAAAATTTAGTAAAAACTCTTAACTTGAAATTCTCATGAAAATTTGAGAAATCTGAATTAGGGTTGCATGTATATGTTGTGATGATTGAAGAACAACTATAGTGTCTAGGAACAAACCCTAGACCAATGGAAGTTGAAATCATAGGAAATTTTGGTGAATCTATGAACACCATTATATGTGATTAATGGGTTATGAGTAAATTGATGAATACTAGAATATTGGATGTTGATTTTCTGTAATTTGACGATTTGAAAGTGATTTCAGGAATTTAGAAGCTAACAAACATGTAAAATGTTGATTTAAGTGAAATTAGGGTTAAATGTTAAGCTAGAAACTTGTCATATAATCTTGTGATAAATCTGCCTTTAAGGTGTTTGTGAAAATGCTTCAAAGAAGGCTTAGAAATAGAAATTTAAAGCTTTAACGCATAATTGTGATGTTTCGGTATATTATGCGAAGTGAGGTCTAAAGAGAGTTCTAAACATGTTTTGAATTGAACTCTATAGGAAAAGATACCGGAACGTCTAGTGGACAAGCCGGTGGTGATTCGCGGATGAAGGGCGTACGCTAAGGTATGTAACTTGATCCGTTACATTTGGTGAAATTTTGTTAATTTGCGTTGTTGATAAAATCGTGTTGGTTGTGGTAATCATGTATGATACTTAAATCCGTAGGTTAAAGATTGGTTTGTAGTCGTTTGGTTGCCATCAAAATGGAGAATTACCTTAGATGGATCAAACGGGTCAAATCATGATACCTTGTAGTTTCAAAATTGTAAAGTTGAAAGTAGAGGTGGAAATATTCACAAGAGCACGAAGTCATAAATTGGTAAGATATGTGAATAACAATAAGCCGGATGTTGGGCATAGGACGCCATAGGTCTAATAGTTAAATGGTAGCAAAATGTGTAAGGTTAGAATGGGTCGAATAATCATATATGTTCATATAGTCTTTTGACCCGTAATCAAGTTTTTCGGTATGAAATTCATAATAGGCATGTCGGTAACAAATTTACAGACACATAGGAAAAAGAATCACCTAAAACGGACTTACGAGTCAAAAGTTATGGCTATTTAAAGTTGGAACTTGATTGCACTTGGAGCTGGAAATATTCAGCATCAGCAAACAAGACCTACTGTGAAAACAAGGGCCTCGCGTAGCGCGAGCCCCCGTCGCGTCGCGCGACGCCTTCAGACCAGAAAATTTTTATTTTTTTTCATTTGTTGATACATGGAACTTGTTTACATTTGTTTGGAGTTGATCAAAACTAACTTTCATTGTGATTTTGATCCTAGGTGTTGACATTAACTAACCGGAAGATGGTCAAGCAAACTTTTGAGGAACCGAACACTATCTAATAGCTTCCGCATCGCTTTAAATCTTAAATAGACTTTGTGTATGGTTGTAAACAAATCTTTAATAGCTTTTGTAATGTTTTAATTTAGTCGCTAGTAGACTTTGGTAGATGCTACTTATAAACGTCTTTTATGAAAGTTATGATAATACAACTATTGTCTAAGTCTAATATTGTAGTTTATGATTAAAAATCAATTTTAAATAGACGGGTGTTACACTAATGATATAAAATTAACCTACTTTGAACTACGATCCAAGCTTTTAATTCATGAAGCACGACTAAAACAACACCATACTCAATATTCTCCGATTGTTCCAATTGCCATCATGCCCGCACTAAGTATTAAGCCACCGCATCATAACCAGATTTCTAACTCGCAATCTATTATTGATTGTCAGATCTATGACAAACCAGCTCACAAGGGTTCAAACTATTACCATCGATTCTCTTCGGCTACTCAAAGTTCTTTTTCCGATGGCCGCTCTGGTAATGGTGCTCAATTTAGAGGTGGTCGTGGTAAGTACAACGGTGTTCGTTCTGGGCGTTACGTTGGACAACAGAATAATTTATGGTGGCAATCAGGGAACGATGGTGATGTCTTGCATATTAGTGGTGCTAATTTCTCTGCTCATTTTGCTAACTTGGATGATGTTAGGGTTTATCAATTTGAGGGTTCTTTAAGTGTTGGACGACAGTTTGGGGTTAACAGCGATGGTTCTCGTGGTCAACATTTCGATTCACGAATTTTTTATGATAATTCCGTACCCGGTTTCCATCCACACGCTTTTGGTAATAAAAATGGATCTAGTGTCAATTTGGGGCCAAATATGTTAAACAAGATGGTATACTAGGCTTCGACCGAAACAATTCTTACACCTTTTGATTCCCCTAATGGGACGTCTTTTGTACATGGACTTGGACCTGCTCACTTTGCACAATGGGTTGAACATAGTACTTCGTCCCATTATCGATTATCAGCTAATTTTTCAAGCGTGTGTGAGCAAGTTAATTCTTGGGTTTCTGATTCGGGTGCTACTACTCACATGACGCCTGATCCCTCTTTTGTTTTTGAATTTGTTCCTTACGCTGGTTCTGAACGTGTTATCATTGGAAATGGTATGTCACTAACCATCTCTTATATTGGTTATGCATATCTTCATCTATCAAGTCGTGCTATTGTACTTAAACATGTTCATGTTGTTACCGACATTGCCAAGAGCTTACTTTCTATTACACAGCTTGTCATTTATCATCCTATTATGATTATGTTCTCACATTTTGGGTTATCTATTTAGACTCTCACTAGACAACTCCTACACCACACATGTGATAGCCCACATCAGTTGTATTCTTTTGATGTTGCTTCAGTTCCTCAAGAGACGTGGCTTTCTCGTACCGTCCTCTTGCTCATAGTGCTGCTGAGATTCAATGGATTATATCTGTCATACATGAGCTACATATTTTGTTATCTTGTCCACCGACTATTTGGTGTGACAATATTGGAGATATATATTGCTATCAATTTGGTGTTTTATCAACGCACAAAGCACCTTGAGATTGACCTATATTTTATTCGTGACATGGTGTTAGCTCAAGTTTTATGTGTTCGATATGTGGCTACTACATTTCCAGATTGCCGATCTTCTGACTAAAGGGTTCTCATTAGTTGGTTTTGACACGTTCTTGTCCAAGCTTTTCGTGAATTTGTCCTTTTCAGTTTGAGGTGACATATTTGTGTGTGTGTGTGTGTGTGTATAGTGAGTAGAGTTAGTTATCCAGGTTGGTGGTTGAGTGAGTTTGTTACGAAAGTTAGAGAGGGTCTGTGACCTCTCTCTATATACAGAAAAAGAGAGAGAAAGGGAGAGAGAGTTGTATCTTGTACACTTTTATTATATAGATCTTGGATACTTTTGCTTTATATGTGATTTAAGTCAGTTGTTTCATGGATCTTTAGTTAATTACTCTTACTTCTATTACTTGGAAGATTTTGGTTTTTCATGTAAATCTTTTTTTTTTCGAATGAGAGTTGTATCTTGTATACTTTTTTGATATAGAGCTTAAATACTTTTGCTTTATATGCGATTTGAGTCAGGGCCGGACTTATAGTATATGCTAACTATTAATATTAGTGTAAACTTATTGTTTTAGATTTGTTTGATTTCTTATACAAGCAAACCACTCTGTGTTATAGTTGTGTTAGATTTTTACTTGGTTCTAAATACAGATAAAGGGGTAGGGCAGACAATTCTGACACGAAACGATAACATGACACGAATCTACAAGAAGTTATCATGTTTCGTGTTTGACCTTAACAGGTTTCGTGTCTAAAACAGGTCGACACGATAAGACCTTAACATGTTTCGTGTCTAAATTGGTTAAAACCCGTTAACCTGTTAAGATCCCTTAAGTACATATTAATAATTAAAAATTATTATATGTGGGTGTGGACATGGGGTCATCAATCGTGGTGCCTGAGATGAATTATATACAAATACACGTGGTTCTTTTTCCACAATGCAATCCCTAATTTTTAAATCTCTCTCACAAACACCACCATTCCCTATCTGGTTCACAACTTCCCCAATTCGGCTGTGTTCGTGTCTTAAACATGTCATATTTTTTCGTGTCTTAACAGGTCGTTTCGTGTAACTTGTTTATTAACACGCTTGTGCTCGTGTTTCAAAAATCTGACACGATAAGATTTCGTGTCGTGTTTACGTGTTTGGGTTTGTGTCTTATCGTGTTCGTGTCTTAACAGATCGGGTTAACACGTTATACCAGCCCTATAAAGAGGTATCGTTTATAATAATTAGTCCTTCAAAGATGTTGAACGGCCTTGATTTGAGTCAGTAGTTTCATGAATCTTTAGTTAGTTACTCTTATTTCTAAATTCTTGGAAGATTTTGGTTTTTCATGTAAATCTTTTTTCGAGAAATTTCAAAAACACCCTAACAAAATTAACGAAGTCTAAAAGTGCTACTGTCGAAGATAATTGTTTTAACGTTTCCCTTTCATATAATTGGCTTAAGTAGACATGCAATCCTCAAAACAATACGGATGTATAGGCACTAGTTTCGACTTTCTAATACATTGGTTGCGATGGATGTAATGGGTGTTGATTGGTTGGGGTATTTGCCTTTCACGTTTCTTTGGCGCACGTACAGTTGCGAAGCTTGAGATTTCCGACCGGGGTCGAAAACGTATATACCAAAAAAAATTCTATAAAACCGGAGGGGTCAAAAACGTATATACTCAAAAATTTCTATACGAAAAACTACATACTCTCCACTAATGAGCGAAAAGTTCAGGGGGTCGGCTGCCCGCTCCCGCCCACTAGAAGTTGCGCCCCTGCGTACGTAGCAGACACGTGACGCAAAACGTCCCCTTCACCTTTACAACCACACCGAGTAGCCTTAATCAGTTATAATCTTTCTGTTTGTTTGTGGATTTTGTTAATATTCAAGATGCATGAAAATAGTAAAATGGACGACGATTTTGAGACGATGAGTAATATTTAAACGTGCACGAACATTAAGATTTTTTTATACGTATGATGGGTAAAAGTTTAGTAATAGAACAATATGGCCCTCGAGTTCATAGCTTAATAGTTAATATCGACAATTTATTTGAAAAATGTACAAAACTATTGCTTGGAATTGGGAATCACGTGATGTGATCAAGACAAAAACCGCTCCGACCAAGTAATAAATAACTTGAACATAAAACAGCATAGATATATATATTGTAAAAAATATAGTTTCCCAAAATGGAAAGCTCTTGCACTAGATGAAAAATAGTATTCTCAAAAAAGAAAAAAAAAAAAAACATATCTAAAGAAAAGAGATAACCTGAGATTTATTAGGGGTCTCGATCTCACGTTTCAACACATAGGTGACCTCTGAGGAATACCTTTTCTTCGACTCATGTTTGAGGTCATATCGTCTTCAGAATGAACCTTGTTAGATGATGATCTTCCCCAAGTGTATAGTCCAGTTCTCTTCTTTCTGCTAACAAACTCAGTGCACATCGAGACGCTCATGTTTTCTGAACCAGATGAACCCGAGCACGAACTCATTGGGTCGTCAAAATCCACAACGGTCGAGTGAGGCATCTCATTTGTCATGTCATCATCTCCGTTTTCATTTGGAATAAAAAAGTCTGGACCAAGTTGTAAGGAATTGCATACCCTTAGGAATGGTGTGAGGTCTCTATAATGTTTGAGTATAAAATCCACCTGGAATATTTTGCAGTCAATTAAGTTCATATATAACTCAATTTACATATAGTTGTACAATCAAACTTTTGTGTAAGGTGTTCTTTCTGTGGCACAGACTAATCACTAGTTACATTCTATATATATGCTCATACTTCTTTATTGCACTACCTCAAGGAGAGTGCTATTATATATATAAACAAAGTAAATACCACTATTGTAAAACAAGGTCCCAGAGGCCGAGTACTCGTGAATAATCGCTACAAGGTAGGTTGTCGAGACCCAAGTACTCTCTGCCTAGGCAGTATACTTCCCGAGTACTCTCAACTCCAACTAAAGACCGCCTAGCAACTTTTGCAACTATGGTAAATACATAATTCTTGTCATGATGATAAGTTAAGAGAATAAATGATATGACATACTATAGTACTGATGCTATAAGTACATACATGTATGGATTGATATCTTTTTGCCCTAAAGATGAAATATTTATTCTAGAATGTTGCAAAAAAAAAAAAAAAAAAAAAAAAAAAAAAAAACGGCAACTGTTAGACTAGTGACAAAACAATCCCTAATTGACCTTATTACTATTTATTAAGATATTTGTTGTAATAGTACTTATTTTTATAATTAATTCTTTTAACTTATCATCAGAACAAGAAAGACGATTACATGTGTACTTATTTTTTCTTGTTATGTGTCTTTAGTTATATTCTTATTAAAAGAATGAAATAATTACTATATATTAACCTATAAGATTTTTTTTTTTTTTGAATGATTTCAAGTTATGTATTTTGTGGAGTTGGTATATAAAAACAACTCCATAAAAAAAAAAGACCTAAAACACCATTGCTAGTTATCTATTTTAAAATTATCGAGTGCATATATTCAGAATAAAAGTACCACAAGTACTTTGTGCCCATTAGGCAACACAAGCGAAGGCTAATTAATCACTAATTCACTTGAAATCCAGACCATATTTTTAAAAAAATTTAGAGTAAACTTCCGTTTTGCTCCCTGTGGTTTGGTTACTTTAACGGTTTTGCCCCAAACCTTTTAAAATAGTCATTTTACTCCCTGATCTATGAAGCTTATCTCTATTTCACTCCCCGCCCCTAACGCCATCCAATTCAACCGTTAAATCCTGGTCACATGCCCCTCACATGAGGGGCATTTTAGTCTTTTCCTATAATTAATTATTTATTAATTTATATGTATATATTTATATACACTAGAAAATCATTCAACATTTCAACCCATATAACAATTGTCGTGTCTCCCTCTCTCTCTAACTTCTGTAATGTCCACCACCACCGCCGCCATGAGACACCACCACCGCCCACCCATATAACAATTGTCGTGTCTCCCTACTAGAATTGATGATTACAGAACAGATCGAAGAAGTGTTGGTGGTATCCACCTGCTGCCCATAAACTCCGACTAATCTTGTCGCCGGTTCAAAAAGTGTCTGTTGAACCATCACCATCCGCCGCTAATATCACCAAACTAGGTAAACTTCATCTTCAATCTTCAAACTGGAACATAAATCGGTTCAGATCTGAAAAGGGGTAAGGGGCGGCGGCTAGGGTTTCCACGCGAACCACGTTGATGATGACGATGGGGATTTAGGTTCCGGTGAGGTGGCCGGTTCTGATATCAAACTTGTGAGGTGGTTGTTAGAGAGAGGAGAGATAAGAGTCGTACAGAGGTCGGGGCTGTGGGGGGGGGGGGGTGGGGGTTGGAAGTGAAGTTTGATTGTGGTGGTGTGGGGATTAGATCTACAATGGTGGTGTGACACAAAACCGAACGGAGACGGTCGTGATGGTGGTCGGCAGGTGATGGTGGTTGTGGGTGGTGTCAGCAGGTGGTGGTTAGTGGGATGGTGGGTAGTGTTGGTGTCGACAGGTGGTGGTTAGTGGGTGGTGTCGGCATGTAGTGGTTAGTGGGGTGGTTGGTGATGTCGGCAAGTGGCGGTTAGCGGTGGTCGGTAGATGATGGTGGTAGTGTAGGATGGTGGTTGTTGGTGGGAGGTTGATGGTGAGACTGATTTACGGAGCAGAGCAGAAAAAGAAGATAGTGCATATTGTTTTATATATCTATTATATTATATATAATAACAAAATATCTAAAATTTGGGAAAAGACTAAAATGCCCCTCATGTGAGGGGCATGTGACCAGGATTTAACGATTGAATTGGATGGCGTTAGAGGCAGGGAGTGAAATAGAGATAATCTTCATAGATCAGGGAGTAAAATGGCTATTTTGAAAGGTTTGGGACAAAACCGTTAAAGTGACCAAAGGACAGAGAGCAAAACGGAAGTTTACTCAAAATTTTAATTCAATTAATGTATAAATGCTAACATGATGCCCGTGGGGTACTTCCTTATGTAATTATGCATATTTAAAATAACAAATACTCTTTTGGCTCACAATTTGGAGTATTCAGTAACATTTTTAGGCTAAGGGGAGTGGGGGCGGAGCGTTATTTTTCCGTGATGGCCAAAATTAACGCGTGATAAAAACAAAACTCCCACCGTCACCGAAAATGTCCACGCGTGAAATTGAAATTCGTTATATTCTTCACGCGTTGAAAACAATTGCCCATCAACTTTTGTTTTGTCGTTTATGCAATGAATTAATAGCAAGTTTGATGAAAAGTGCAAATTAGCTCCTTAACTTTTGTTAGCTATTTTTAAATGGTTTTCCTTTAATTGCAATTCATGTCCCTCATCTTTATATAAATTTTAATTGCTCACCTCGACGAACCATTTAAGTCGGTTGTAATTCAACAAAAGCCCGAGATTTGTGAAAGGTGGGGTTGGGAGATGTCACCCGTTTAATTTAAGTTTTTTTTTCCAAAGTTGTTTTTTTATTTTGCTAGGTAAATTATTATTTAATTTTAATGAAATTTATAATTTAGTGTTTTATTGTTAATTTCTAATTTAAAAAATAAAAAAAATTGTGAGTGATGGAATTCCATCACTAATGATGACCATCGCCACTACAAAATGCTTGTGAGTAATAGAATAGTGGCTGATGACATGCAGGAGTTGATTGGATATTGTAAGTGATAGAATTCTATCACTAGTGACCACCCCACTCACCTAAGAACCAGAATAAACCCTCCCAACTGAAAATTAGGGTTTAACTATTTTTATAGTATTTTAGTTTCCAATTTGAATTGTTTGACCAAATTAGGGTTGTTTGTCATTTTCAAATTAATATACTTCCTCCCTTTTTAAGATATATATATATAACTATTTTCATTCTGATAAACTAAAAGTTGTGATACACTTTAACATATTCTAGAATGAGATAATGGAATTTCTGCAAGTTATGATAATAATGAAATTCAAGGAAACTGAAATTAAATTACCTTACAGCCTAGAGAGCAATGGATAAAGGGTTCTTGGAGGCTCCTATCACAAGAAGTACAATAGTTTCCAGCTCCCTTAAATTGCCTGTTTTGAGGTCTCTTCTTGATAAACAAAACTTTTGCACTGTTAATGGTATAAGCCTGATGGAATTATGAGCCTAGTTAGCAAGTATTTCAGTGAATTTTGATGAAAAAGATACACAATGGATATGTACTAAGCCTTCTTAGATTGAAAGTATAAAAAATGGTAATTTAAATTTTACCTGAATATTTGAGCAGTCGATAAGATTTTCTAGGTCTTCTAGCCTCACAACATCATGATATACATAACGGCGAACTTGAAGGAGCCTATGGAATCTATGCGCGTGCCAACAGTGTGGACAGATACTTATGCAACAATCCAAACATAATACATTCTTCTCGTTCTTCTTTGAGTTCTCATGAGTTGAACACGGGGTGAAAAATTGTTGCACATAGAGAGCTTCTAACCAAGCTGGCTTTCGGTTTCCCTACAAACAAATATACAGTATAATTGACAACATTCATGCAATACTTGAATTATGAATCGATAAGAACACATAATAATAAAGTTTTCACTTTTCAAGAGTTGAATAGAAGAAAATCATAGATTATATATATATGCGTATATATACGTATGATGTATGACGTATCAATACCATGACAGCATAAACTCTAGCGCTTTGAATAGTTACAGGAAGAACGGCGATGATCGAGAGAGATATGATGACCGATTGGTGGATGAGCGTATTTGTGGAGGATTGCAACTTTGCAGGCAAAACAAAGGGTGTGCATATGTATATATGTATTCCTTGGGTTAATAAACAATCAATATTGTCAAGTGGACCGTATGTCATATGTAGCTAGTGCTAGATGTGTTTTATTTTAAAACCAAACATACACTATGTGAACATTACAAAGCACTTTTGTATCATATTGCTATACATTTTGATGTTTATGTGTTCTTCAAGATCATATATAATTATACAAGAACGAAAATGTTTAAAATAAAGAACTTACTGCACATGATGTGTTTGGAAGAGGGATGAAACATATTTACTCAGTTGAGTAAAAACTAAATTTAACCGAGGACTAAAGAAGTAGCAACCTAACCATTCTCTTCTTAAATAGAAAAAAAAAAAAAAAGATTTTGATGAAAGCAAAACCCTAGAATTGGATATAGTAAGTATTAATTAATATATAGCTAAACTATTATCGCGAGAACGTGGGTGTTGTTACCATGTCTCCCAATACTGGCTTGGTTTCTTAAACTCACATTTTTTAATTAATAAAAAATAATTTTATCACCTTGGCTAAAGAGCTCTCTCTAACCCTAAACTAACCATATATGCTTCTCTCCTTGAAATAGCTGCGTCTCTTTCTCTCTCTCTATCTCTCCCTACAGCTATCTCTCTCTATCTCTCTCCCTACAGCCATATAAAATATGTATAGTAAAACTGGGTTGGAGCTAGCTGTATAGGTAAAATAAGGTGTCTTGGCCAAGGAGAAATATAAGAGGAAAAACAATTCACATGCTTACAAATATAAAAGGGTCTACATATTTACACACCTTAATGCCTATTTCCACACCTTTCAAGACGCCTCGTATAGAGCTATACGAGGAGTATAGGGTTGCTTTTCCGACCAGCTTCTGCACCAAGTACAACGTCACATCAGACGGGGAGTCTAGGCCTGTACGAGGGACGGATACGAGGGTACTAAGATTCCTCGTATAGGCCTATACGAGGCGTCTTAGTGACTGATTTGACTACATGACTGACATGTGACTTAAAGTTATACGGGTAGTCTAGAGCTATACGAGGTGTCTATGTCTCATATAAAGTGCAACATACAGTGCATTCTTTTATTCTGCTTCTTCTTGTATTTCTTCGAAAGAATTGTTGTTTGCATTTGTGTTCTTATCATCCCGAAGTGTTGAAATGTCATCATACTGGGACGGCAACTATGTCTTCGGGCAGTATTCTAGAGACAACTGGGTGCCCGAAAGCGTTCCGGTAACAGTTATTAGCTTAAATGTTTTAATTAGTTGTTGTTTTAGTTTATTATTTACTAATGATGATACGGTTGTTTATTTTGGAGGAGTCTGGCGTTCCCGATTCTAATGATCAAGAGGAGGTTGTGTCTAGTATACAAGGAGAACAAAACAGACCGTTTCTAGATTTGAACAAGCATCCCCCTGTTGATGAAACAGCCCCTGTAGATGACTCATACCATGCTGGTCAACCAAGTTATCCGACGCAACAGGGGTATCCGGATTATAGATACGGGTGTGAATATTCTTGCGGAGGAGACGGTGGATACGGAGGAGACGGTGGATACGGAGGAGACGGTGGATACGATGGTCATCAGCAATTCATTTCCCCGGCCACTCCTTACGTTGGAGGATATGGTGGATATGGTGTTTATGGTGGATATGGTAGATATGGTGGTGAGACACCTCCCATCCCGGACAGTCCGTACTTAAAAAAAACAGGTATTAATTACTATTTTTTTATTATTATTTAATTATTATTATTATTAATATTAATATTAATATTATTATTATTATTATTATTTATTATTATTATTATTATTATTGTTGTTATTATTATTATTAATACTATTATTATTTATTATTTATTATTATTATTATTTATTATTATTATTTATTATTATTATTTATTATTATTATTTATTATTATTATTATTATTATTTATTATTATTATTTATTATTATTGTCGATGTTACAGGTTTTCAACTCTTTAGATGAACTAAAGAATCGGATACAAGAAATAGCAAACGCGGATGGTTTCGTTATTGTCACCCGTCGATCAAAGAAAACCAGGGGAAAAACCGGGAGGGTATGGCTTGAATGTGATCGTGGTGGTGAGCACCAGACTACAGCAACACTTAGAAAAGCCGGAAGCAAAAAAATCGGTTGCCCGTTTTACCTGCTGGCTGTGCGAAACCACCCGTATGAAACCTGGGAGATAAAAGACGGAACAATTGAACATAACCACGAACTTTGTGAGGACCTGTCGGCCCACGCGTTTGTGCGAAGGTTTACTCCAAGCGAAATGAAACTGATCGAGCAGCTGTCAGCTCAAAACATGGAGCCGCGCAAAATATTTCAAACGATAAGGAAGCAGGACCCCTACAGGTTTCATGTTCAGAAAGACGTTCAAAACGTTGTGGCGAAGATTAGAGCCGAACAAAGACAAGGATTGACTCCCATGCAGTCACTAGAAAGCATGCTGATAAACAACGACTTTATTTACGAGACACGGGAGGAACCCGAAACAGAGATCGTAACAGAGATCTTCTTTCTTCATCGGTACTCGAGAGACATGTGGCGTGCATTCCCCCACGTCATGCTGATCGATGCGACGTACAAGACAAACATATACAATATGCCATTTATCCAGATTGTTGGTGTCATGCCTACCAACAAATCGTTTATTATCGCGCACGTCGTTGTTAGTAAAGAACGGGGTGATAACTTTGTGTGGGTGCTTGAGAGGGTCAAGTCAATGTTGGATGAATGTATGGAGCCACGTGTGATTTTAACGGATAGAGACCTAGCCCTTATGGGTGCGTGTGCTAAAGTATTTCCAGACGCCTCCAGGCTTCTGCGCAGGTGGCAGATACAACAGAATGTTATGAAGCACTGCAAGGGTCCCTTCATAGACGAAGACTGAGAGAATTTTTTGTCATTCTGGGGGACATTGATTGAGTCTCCATCCATACCCATCTACGAGTACCACTTGCGCAACATGCGAAAGCGACTTGTGGAGTGCAAACGTTCTAGTAAATTTTTCTAATAACATACGACTCACCTATGCAAATTTTATTAAATTATTTTTACTTTTTAGGAGTCTTCAAGTACGTGTACGATAACTGGCTAAAAGACTATAAGGAGATGTTCGTCTTTGCATGGACTGATAAGAGGCGCAACATTGGTAATCGTACCACAAACAGAGTTGAGAGCCAACACGCCAACTTAAAGAGATACGTCCTACATAGGAGCTCGCTGGACCGTGTAGTTGGTTGTGTCCAGGATATAGTTGAGACACAATTCGGTGAAATAAGGAAGACTTTTCGAGAAAGCATCGAAAAAACAATGAACCACCACAAACACCCGATGTTTCAACACCTACTTGGAAAAGTATCCCATACATCCCTTGACTTGTTGCGTGGAGAGGCAATTAGGAAGCTAGATGTCTTGGAGCGCTTTCATTCATCATGTGGTTGCCAAATGTGGCACAGGTGTGGGTTGCCCTGTGCTTGTAGGATAGAAAAGTACATGCGTGAAGGTAATAATTGTTAAACGTACAACACTTGTGTGATATATTTCCGTTAATCATGTTACTTAAACAATGTTCTTTTTAACCGTGCAGAGCGTCCGATTCAACTCGAAGAAATAGACGTCTTCTGGCGGAAACTTAACTTCCAAAGTTGTAAATTGATAGACGATGACGTGGACGTGGTCGAAGAGCTAAATATTGTTAGACAACAATTAGAGTCGCACCCCCCAGCTCAGCAAAAAAGCCTGATGTCAAAGATTAAAGCGGTGTTGACTCCAAAGAAATCTACCAAGAAACCGCCGGTTGTCCAACAAAATACCCGTGGCCGACCAACAACAAAGCAAGTACAACAAAGGTTGGACGAGGCCTCTCGTATAGATGAAGAATTGAGGAGAAGCTCCTTCGGTGATGCAAACACGTGCTTTGAAGGTTCCCGACAAAGTAAGTACGATAAACCTCGCCACAGCTCGTACGTTCCGTCACAGGCCTCTCAACAGTCGGTTATAAGGTCCCAAAAACCCAAAGCGAGCCTAAGCCGTTCAAAGAGTTCTAAGAAGAAAGAGACACGAGATGCTCACGGTTTTCCTTTAATCATAGGGGACGAGTACGTGGGAATCATCAAACAGTTTACGTATGCCATTCCGCTAGTGTTCCATCCGTACGTCTCGTGCATACGAGATGTGATGCCGGACGGTCATTGTGGGTTTCGGTCTGTGGCTGTGGGCTTAGGTATGGATCAGAGTTCATGGGGGCTCATTCGAAGGGACCTTGTCCAAGAAATGGATCAGAACGAATCGATCTGGTTCCCAATATTTGAAGCATGGGATGAAGGTTATTTTTACACGCATCGTCAGGGCCTAATTTGGGATTCAGTGTCCGGTTGTGGGGAGGATCACTGGATGGACTTCCCCTTAGCAGGACTTCTTGTTGCACAAACGTACGGTATCGGGGTGCACCTGTTAACGACAACCATGGGTGCGAGTTCCACTTTCTTCCCGATACTAAGTCCTCCGGCTAATCAACAACCATTATTCATAACGCTTACACATGTTAACGAGAACCACTTCATACATGTTAAGCTGGAAGGGGATTATCCAATGCCACCAGCACACGGGCTATGGTTGACCCACCGAAGACCCCATACGGAACAATGGGAAGATATGTACTTGCCACGTCTAGAATGGTATACATCGATAATGAATCCTCCGCCAAGATCAAACCCCAGTCTTAATTACATCGATAGTGATACGGAAGAATGATTTTTGTAATTAATAGTATTTTTTGTAATTAATAGTATTTTTTTGTAATAATTCCTATAATTTTCTACAATTTCTATAATTTTTGTAATTAATAACATTTTTATAAAAAAATAATTAAAAATATACAACTCGTATAGAGCTAGACGTGTCGTATGTGGTTGGTCAAAAGACCATTTTGCCCCTGATATGCCCCCAATCTAGGCTTATTTCAGGGGCTAAAAGGTCATTCTACAAACACCAGACGCCTCGTATAGATTTAGATTGGTCGTCTGTGAGAGCGGGTTTTTGAAAATTTGAATTTTGAAAATTTGAATATCAAAATTTGAATTTATTAAAAAAGGACGATTCGTATAGACCTGTACGGGTAGTCTATAGGGGCGGCAACATTTCTTTTTTTTTTTTTAATTTGAATTTTGAAAATATTTTATTTTAATTACTAATATACCCCTTAAAGTCCCCAGTATAGGCCTTAAACAGGGGCATAAAAGTAATTTAAATAAATAGACGACGCGTATAGGTCTATACGACCAATATATATTGGGCGGCAACTGTTTCACTTTTTCTCTTTTAATTATTAAAAAAATGTTTATTAAATGACCATTTTGCCCCTGTAAAGCCCCCAGTATAGGCCTTAGTCAGGGGTAAAATGGTAATTAACCATTCCAGAAATATCTTTTTGGATTGGTCAATTAACATTCTACCCCTGAATATTGCCTATACTGGGGGCTATACAGGGGCAAAATGGTCATTTAATAAAAAGCTCAGACGACGCGTATAGGTCTATACGAGGCGTCTATGCCTCGCATAAGGGTGGGGGGCCTAGACGAACCAGGTTATCACCCCAAACAAAAAAACACACATATATACGGAGCACACACCTGTATACGCCTCGGATTAGTATTTGGACCATATTTTCGAAGATTTGAAGCATCACTGGTACGTGTTTCATCCCGTAGTTTAGTATTTTTGCCTCGTTTTTGCCTTTAGACCGTAGGTTTGCCCTGAAATTTGTTTTTGTTGGGTTTGGGGGTTTGAATCTGAGGTTGAAGATGAAGCCGTAGAACAAGACGCCCAGTATAGCCCTATACGAGGGCTATACGAGGCTCTGAAACTTTTTTTTTTTAATGTTATTAATGTTATTATTATTGTTATTATTATTGTTATTATTATTATTATTATTATTATTATTATTAGTGTTATTATTTATAATATTTATTAATTATTATTATTAATATTATTATTATTAATATTATTTATTATTATTATTATTATTATTGTTATTGTTATTATTAATTATTATTATTATTGTTAATATTAGTATTATTATTTATTAATTATTATTATTATTATTATTATTAATTATTATTATTATGTATTATTATTAGTATTATTATTGTTATTATTATTATTATTTATTTATTTATTATTGTTTTTATACGTATACGGTATTTATTTGCAGATTGATTATGGAGGACGATCTGATTCAAGGCGATGACATTCAGGTAGAGCTTGATGGGGCACCGCCGGGGGGTCAGCCGGTTCAACAGGGTCCACGACGGAGATGGATACCGCCTCTGGATATGCTGCAGGGTCACCCGTATCTAGAGTTTCCCGACGGCACCGATGTCGCCCATCATTGCCAGAAGCTTAGGAGGATGCACATTGGATCGCATGCAGCGATCGACTCGGATGCGATAGATGAGATTGCTGAGACGGCTAGTGTGCGTCGGTTTATACCTGTCGATTCGCCGTGGCATCGTCTTTTTTATTTGGCGCACACGCCGAGCTACAGGGAGCTGCTGGTTGAGTTCCCTTTGTCATTCACATTTCACCCTCATGGGGTCCCAGTGCCGCTTCCGCACCCAGATGCTCCCCCTCCGCCTGAGGTTTCTTTCAGGCTCGCTGGCGTTTTGCGTTCGATGACGCTAGCAGAGTTTGCGGTGCATTGTGGTTTATACATGCAGGGGGAGATCGAGACTGAGGTTTACACAGCGGGGCTAGTGGTGGTTGACAAACCCACTCTTTTAGGGTTTTGGCAGGTGATTGCGGGGGCAAATCATTGGGAGCACGACAAGTCTAAGGGGAGGGTGTCGTTTATTAGGGGCCCACTGTACAGGTACGTACGTTTATTACGGAAATTATTGTGATTATGTGCATGGTTTATTAATCTCTGTTTCTGTATTTCGCTAACACTATCTGCATGTATATGCACCATATGCTCGCTACTTCTATTTCAGCGCGCGGCTACAGCCGTGAGTGGTGTATGACCACAGATCTTTTTTTCTTTTATTGTTTGCTATACAGGAGGTCGTGCACACTAGCACACGGTCTAGCCCAGTACTACGCCTCCGCCCATCACCGGCAGGAGCGCGGATTTTTGTATGGCGGGGCGTACGTGACCGTCATTGCCCGTTCATTGGGCCTCGTACTGCACCAGGACCCACATCTATGGACGCCGCCAGTCATGCCGATGCGGATGGGTTTTCAGTCGCTGTGGGGGATGAAGTTGCTCGAGAGGTTCCCCGAAGGCCCGCGGTTTAAAAACCGCGACGGGGGCATATGGAGAGAGGAGGCCCTACCAGAGCAGTTTGAGCCCGTCTATCCTCCGCCAGATCCTGCTGATGGAGTGCCCGTTGAGGACCCTCCGGAGGATGTAGACGGTGCAGCGGTGCCACAGCCACCGCCACCTCCCGGGGCGCCTCAGTTTCCACGTCACGTTATTCCAGGTTATGCCCTAGGAGCTGCGCTACATCCGGATGTACGAGACGAGCTTGACAGACTCAACGATTTGGTAGGTTGGCTGGTACGGGCCAAGCAGGATAGACGAGAGATGTAACATCCTTGCTATTATTTTAAAGGTTCTCGTATAGATTACGAAAAACAAACTTGTAACAATGATTACAAGTGCATTTAAATTTTCTATTTAATTAAAACTTTTACAATTTAAAAGTAGTACAACATAATGTAGTTTAGTCGTCGTTTGAAAGTTACGACGACACACCGTGCGGAAGCTTCTTTTTCATGTGTTCGGTTCTTTCTCGCCGCTTGATCTTCATCCGGGTACTCTTGATATCCACCTATGATCAAAACCAACATAAAAGTTAGTTTTGATAACTTAAATATAAGTCTAAACAAGTTCCAAGCAACGAATAATCAAACAAAATATTTATTTCCAACTTTGATGTCTTAAACAACCAAAATACATACGCTAGTATATTTTAACCCGAAATCTTTAGCTCGGGTTCATAATATATTTTTTTTTATAAATTGCGCGACTAGTTCGTAGGCTATGTGCATAAACTGTTTTTGACCCGTTTAGGGAATTTAAGCAATTTAGTCTAAAACTTGCCCTTTTCTTTCGACACTACAAAATTCCATATCTAAATAACTACATATAATCCACCACAACTATTTTGTAGTGGATTTAACATAATGAACCCCTTCTTCCCAAATTTTACCCTTCAACTAGTTGTTTCACGCAAATGACCATTTTTAGGTATTTGAACAATAAAGTTTACGCCTACAACTCTTACATGCATCTAAGGGTTACATAATTTCAATACAAGTCTCTAAACGGCCTCTAAGGGTCGTTTACCCGATTTACCCAACAAGGGCATTTTGGTTAATGACCAACATTGTCCTTTTAACTATAAATCTATATATATACGCGTACCTGGCTCGAGTCAATATATAGACCCATTTTATACCTTGCTTTAACTAACTGATATTCTATGGCGTCGCAATCTACCAAATTGCTAATTGCTCCTGTTAACATATGACTTGACAACAATCATTAGCCGATATTGTCAAATGGTGTTTTCACCACCATTTGACCCGTTTGGACTGTATGACCAACATTTGCATAGGTTATTAAAACATGGTTTTCAATTTCTCACTCTCACATCCGACCCATTTCGGATTTTAACTCAAGATCCTTTTTAAGTTAAATTTACATTAGTCGACGCTTGACTATATTTCCATTTTTTTTACCCTCTTTCTCATAAACCATGGTTTCTATCATTTATATTTGTTCCGACCCGTATCATTATGCGTCAGAACCCGTATTTCGAATGTTAATCTTCTCGTATTCATAACTTATAGAATTTATACGTATTCTACCAAGAAGTGTAAGTTTCACTTACCTTGCATCCGGTTATGTCCTTTTTCCGCGTACACGATCCGTTTGACCCGCTTCTTTTTCCAAGTCCTCATCTAGCTTGTCTAGAGTCAAACTATCTGCTATCATCATCACAATTCGTAAGACGGTTAGATTAGTCATAATCGTTTACGACTATTCCATCCTACGGGTTTTATGTCGAATTTTTCATTCGACTATATCAAAATTATCATTCGATCTAATCATTGGTCGGTTTGACTTTTTAAAAGTCAATTGACTTATCAACATATTCAAATGCACATTTGGTTCATTGAAATCACTTAGGAATATTTCATCTGAATTCTTAATGAAATCAAATTTTACACACAACCAAGTAGACTGCGATTTCATTTATGCATTTCATATCACTGAAAATGGGCTGTTTTTTGGTGACTTGTTTAACCTGTTTACAAGTCTTCAAAAATTATGATTTTTTTGTGTGGCGTACCTCTCGGAGGGTTAAACCTTGTGTTAAAATTTTAAGATCTAACTCTTTACCAAAAATTCGTAAAAATTCATTTACTAAGCTGCAATCAAATTCGTCACTTCTGACTGCAGCTTACGGAAAAATTCATTTAAAATTCCTCGTTTATCCGATTGACGAAATTGGCGATTCTTTTAATCGCTTAAAAATTTCTACAGTAAGAATTTGAGATCATAACTCAATTCCTAAATTGAGTTATGACATTCGTAATGTGCTGCAAATTCTGCCAGAAAACGCAGCTTGAACCTTCGATACGGAAAAATTCATAAAACGCTCAATTTTCGTCGAAAAAATGCGATTCCAGTGGGGTTTTAAAGATATTTCCTGGAATTACATTTTAGACTCAAGAAACACATGTTTTTGTCACGTTTTGTCCAGGTTACAGCCAATACAAATCGGCTGTAAATTCTGATCAGAAGCTGTTTGAATTCAGCTTTCAATTTGAACATGTTTATGACATTATAACACTTATTCTTAGCAATCAAAACCCCTAAAAGCATCACATACACGAATTTAGTCAAAACAAAATCTGAATTTACTTGAGCTAAGCATGATTTCAATCTATACTTGTCTAGGGTTTACTCCTAGGCATTCAAATGTTCCTATTTCATCTACATATCACACATGCATCCATAGATTTCGAATTCCCTAAATTCATGAGAATTTCAAGTAGAGATTTTTTATCAAATTTTAGATACCTTGTGATCTCCTTGCAATGGGGATTACTAATCTATGCTCGATTTTCGTTTTGGACTTGATTTGATCCTTCAAATTGGAGGTTTTGACATGAACTAGGGTTTTGGGGAGCTTGGGATCGCCCCTGCTTCTTGATCGATTTCCAGAACAAAACACACATTGTGTTTTGTTTTTAATAAATTGATTTTATTATAATTAGTTTCCAATTAAACACTTTTAGCCCCTCTAATTTCTTTTAGTTCATATTTAGGTGCTTTTAACTCACTTTTGAGTTAACATAAGTCTTATAACTAACTGGGTTATTTTGTCCTAGTTAGTTTGTCCTTGTTTATTTAAAACTTTATAATTTTAATATAAAGTTTTATATTTTCCTAGTTATAAAGTTTTAACCCACTAGTATGTCACTACAAGACTTCTCTTCTAACTAAGTTATTATTATTCCTAGTTAACTTATTGGATTCCGGGAGTTATACCCGTCTTATTTAAGTTCCGTTAACTCGGGCCTTTTATCCCTTTTATTCCTTGAAAGTTCTTATCCGCCTTTTAATTAATATTAGGATTTTTTTTATTTAAATTCTAATATTTATCGGGTTACTTTTGCCGCTAACGGTACTTTACCCGTCTTTTAGTATTAATGGGGTTTGATTACCAAACCCGTTTTCGGGGTGTTACAAGAGAGAGATGGATTACCCCCGATACCGCTTCCACCGGCTCGAGCACCAAATCAGTAGCAGCAGCCGCAGCAGCCAGATTCGGATTCGGATTTGGATGCATAGACCTGTTGTTGTTTTTATTTTTATTATGGATGTACAAACTTATCTTATATATTTTTGTTATGGATGTACAAAGTTATCTTATATATGTCATATTTATGTTTGTTTTCAGTTATTCGGTTACTTAATGATTGTTGTCTTAAAATGAGATAATACGGAAACAAAATATGTTTTGAATATAATACGGAAACAATATATCCCCTGAATATAATACGAAAACAATATTTGAACGAGATAAAATTTTAATCGGAAGAATACTATTTAAAAAGGTAAAATGTTAAAAACATTATAATATTTAATCGATATAATATATTTAAATAGCTGATTTTAAAATAGTTGATTTAAAAAAAAAATTATAGTGTAAAAAACAAAAAAAACAAAACTTTTTTTAAAACCAAAAAAATTTCAACCAAAAAACACATCTTCAAAAACTATCAAAAAAACCATACCAAAACCCACCAAAACACCCCTTATTTCAGCCAAAAAAAAACCCAAGCCTAAGACGCCTCGTATAGGGCTGTACTCTTCGAATAGGGTTTCTTAAACTTTGTGTCTGACACCCTCTGAAACCCCTTTGAATTCAGTGCTTAGACGCCTCGTATAGCTCTATACGAGGTGTATAGGGCACAAAAAGTGTCCAAATAGGCAGGGAGGGTTTCCAAATAGATTGAACCTTATAAAATTAATGAACTGTATGGAAAAATGGAAAGAAATATCGATAGATTTACATACCAAGCATCAGCGGTAGATTAAAATATATCTAGGTATATAATTAAGACATGTATATATTTAGTAAACGAACTAGCATTAGGTACTAGGTAGATTAAAATATACGGAGTATTTAGGTATATAATTAAGACATGTATATAATTAAAATATATAGTGTTTTTTTTGCATGCATTGTAATTAATATTTGTGCTGGAATTGTGTTCATATTAGAAGGGTCAACTTCACAACTTTTAGGGTTCTTGTCATAAGTTTAAGCAAAGTAGGGCTGGCAATTGGGTACTTGTTAATACATGATTAGACCTGTTTGACTGAAAAATACACCCTTTGACTTTTTAATTTTTAAAATAATTAAAATTACAATGTTAGGATCTATCATTTAATCATCTTTGTACATAAAACATAAAACTGTTTTATAAACATGAGGTAGAAAATAGTTAAACGAGTCATAATCATGTTTGAAACTTATGTTGTGCGCGCCGTCAGAAACCTGTTAAACCTGTTAAAACACGATTTGTCAGCCTTAAACCAAAGAAAGGCCGGTCGAAGACAAAACAAGTTTGTTCACCAAAATAAAATTGTCTTTTAAGTTTAGACCTCATCATAATCAAACCTTATCGGGATTGGATTTCAGTCACTAAGTTGACGGTAAAGTACCCAATTAGTTTTGCTAGCTTTGAGATTTATATTTCTCGGATGTGAGAATGAAAGTGAATTCATCAATTCTTACCCCAAATGCAAGATTAAACTGGGCTTTTGTGTCGTTTTTATTTTTATTTTAGGACAAGTATAATTTAAAATTAAACAAGGAAGACTTTAATATAATACTATATCCATCATAATAGTTGAACAACGTCAAATCGAAGGAACCAATGAACACTATCCACATAACAACCGAACTAAATTGTTGTTCTGATACCGGTGGCCGAGATTCCTTAACACATGCATTTCAAACGCAATACATAAGTCTTCACGGGTTCCAGTCAAAAATCACTTGACAATTTTATATGTTAGCTTTGAGATTCATGTTTTCTTGATGTTTACAAGGTTTTTATATATAACAAAAATAAATGATCCATTTATAATGGTAATGAAGTGATTGAGGGTTATTTTGTTATGTTTGACATCTCTGTAATATCGAGGTGTGCTACCACAGGGTACGCGAGTTTAGCCGTTCTATTTTAATTATTTATTTATTTAATTTATTATACTAATTATTATTATTATTATTATTATTATTATTATTATTATTATTATTAAATATGGCCGAATGTCTAGAATATTTCTTCAAAACAGTATGTAGTATGTACGCTCATGAATTCTTACGTAGATCAACAAGCCATGACATTGCGTTTTTTTTTACAAAGTTCATGAGGAAAAACATCACCTTCCTGGGATGTGGGTAGCCTTGAATGTACATATTTTGTTTGGAGAATGTGTCCCACAGAGTTGCGGCGCCAATATATGAAAGGCGATTGCCAATACCCGATAGTTATGCTTGAAGATATGGTCTCTCAAGATTCGTGGATTCGGTATGTTTTTTGTGGTCCACCAGGTTCACAAAACGACATCATGTGCTCCAACAATTTCCATTATTTCTCACTCAACGAAATAGAACTGCGCCAAAATTTCCATTTTACGTAAACGACCACTTATACAAACGTGGATATTATCTGACTGATGGATCGAATCTACCCTACTTGGTCCGTGTTTATGAAAACATTTGCATATCCCCACATGTCGAAGGAAAATAAGTTCAAGATGCAACACGAGGCGACTAGAAAAGACGTGTAACGGGTTTTTGGTGTTTCAAAGTCAAAATAGGGTACACTTAATCGACCAATGCGTGCTAAAACAATCAAAAAGATAAGGTATGTCGTATATACATGCATTATTTTACATAAGATGATTTTTTTTTTAAAATGACAGAAAGGTGATAGCACAGGCACACATTAGGGAGCCACCAGTCGAGGCCGTATTAACGAGCTGATGGATGAAGACACACATTGGAGACTAAAACATGTTCTTGTGGAGCATCTTGGACAACTAGATTTACCCCACCTTAAGGTAGATTCTAACGATGATTAGTATAATTAGTTTTAGTTTTATGGTTTATAATTGATATTCCTTGTTTTAAATTAATGTAATGTCTAGTTCTGTTTTAATGTAATTTTATTTAGTTTTATTTAATGTCATCTTTTTTTTTTAATTCAAAGTAATTTTATTTTGTTTAAAATATGTTTTAATTATAAATTGATAATTTTTAAAAATAAAAAAAAATTAAAAAAATGACTACTCCTCACGATGGGAGCATCCTTAGTTTAAGACACGATGAAGAGTTAAAAATGGAGTTGACATGGGATAGTAAGATTGACTAGGATAGAAAGGTGACTACTCCCCATCAGGGGCACCCCTAACACCCTAAAAACCTCTAAGGTCCAATTATCTTTGGAATCATAACAGTAATTCAGTGTTCATTATTATTTCTTATCTAATTTCCAAGTAAAAAAAGCAATAAAAGATGCATAGTATGAAGATTCTCTAATGAGGATGTTGATAGTTTCTACTGAAAATATTTTAATTATTTTTTTCTCAAAGACATGTCGGAGGGAATCATGAATGGATACTATCATGGCAACAAAACAACTCCCTACCGGAAAACCGTGCATAAATAATTTTTATAGCTTTGATCATAGACAATAACAACTCAATAAACACTAGTCCTGGAAAAAAAAAAAAAAGCATGCTACCAACCCAATTAACATTGTTCTAATTTTGCTTATTTGTTGGAGCACTTACTCATTAATTTAATTTACTCACGACATGTTTTTGAGGTTTAAAGCCCTATATATCTTGATCACTATAATTTAATACATGATGTTAAAAGGCCTGTAAAGTCATATGCAAATAACCAAAGTTAATTTTATTATTTAAATGAGTAAATCGCCAAAATCGTCTCTAAGATTCGGTCATGTTTGTCAGTATCATTCAAAACGACTTTCTTTTGTCATACTGCGCTTCACTTTTAGGATTTTTTTTTTTTTTTTGTTATTTTCATCCAAACGTCTAACTTGGTTTATTTTTTCTATTAACTAAGGGGTAATTTAGACATTTACCCTTTTTTGTTTTTTTATCATATTAACCTTTAATTAAAAAAACAAAAACAAATAACTAATTATAAAACCTACCCCCCCCCCCCCACATTCCACTCTCCACATTCTCTCTCTCCCTCCCTCCCTCTCTCTCTCTCTCTAAAACTCTGCATATCCCTTTTTCTATGCAACCATCATCGAAAATTTATAACAAAATCACAGATATAGTCGTAAAAAATTACACATATTATCTTGCTTCAATCGTAACCTCTCTGATTATCAAAAGTGCTTTACTCTTCTCAATCCACAACATATCACTCTCATCAACAAGCCGAAATACATTCAAACAAATAAAAGTTCATTGTAAATTACTAAATTATGCAACTACACTTCGTCAAAAGCTCAAAAACTCACCTCTATATACCAATATGACTAGTTAAAATGGTTTAAACCATTTAAACGAATCGATACGGGTTAACACCTTTTAAAAACCATTTCGAATCAGAATGCGAGGTTGACAAACCGTATTGAACGAGACTTCTCACTCGTATGGTTATAACCAACATTCTATCCGGTCACTATTTAATCTAACAAAACCGTATTTAAATACATGTTAACTGATCAAGTCACAATGATAATGACCAGTAAATGATTCTCATGGATATTACTTCCATCCACTTTGTGACTACAGAGCCCACCAGTAATCGCACCGTATGCCAGTAAACATTGAATCCGGTTGTACGCCAAACCAAATACGTTGTGTTTAACTACTAGTACTGGTAAATACTTTTAACTTATTTTTATTAAAACTTGGGATATAGTATAAGACCCCTTTGTTCTTGTATCACAAAAAGAGTTAAATGCATATTAAATGATAATTTGATTTAATACCTATTGCTTGATTAACATAAAGCATTTGGAGGTTGATAATACGCGTATCCGGGTTCCCCGTACACCTGACAATCATAAAACAATGGTGTGTATATTGATCAAACACTAGCTAGTACTAGTTCCTGAATGTGACAAGCATGTAAAACTGTTAAATCAAGATACTTGTCCCATGATTGCTAAGGGTTTTATAAATGTGTCTGTTAACTGTATTTACTAGCGAAAGATTGCGTATTTTTAAAGATTGACTTAAAGATGACGAACCCAAGTAGTAGTGTCACACCCTCAAAATCCACATGCGGAGTACTACCGCGAGGCGTGTGACTGACCAGGATCCAACCACCAATCATATTGAACCATTAAGAGATATGAGTAATATAGTTCATCAAACCAATACGATTAGTGACCACCAAAGTTTAAGTCCAAATGTTTTTAAGTTCAAAACATCAATTTAAGTAAATAGCGGAAGCATAAGTAAGGTCGTTCAAACACAAGTTCATAGTTCATGATTATTAATGAACTGTAACACCTCGAAAATTTACGTCCTATAATGTCTTGACACGTGTCATAACCTTTAAACGTGTGAAAGAATACTTTCGAGGGACTAAAGTTGACAAACAATGAAACTATGTAAATATAAGGGTTCAAAGTGTCAACAATGAATAAATATACTTTACAATAACCCTACATGATATTTATAACCTTAAACGAATGGATCATGGATCATACGAAGCGAATTGTGAAAGAAAGTGAGAGATTACAAACTACAGGGGTTAAATGTGTCAACATGTTAAGATATACCTCTGAGTGACCTTTTAGCAAACCCGAAGCCTTGTAACGATTAATTATGCTCACTAGAATGCACCATAAAAATTTCACCAAGTTTCGTTACCGTATGAGAAAGTTATGATAAAATTCGTGTGCGAGGGGTTAGAAGCGTCAACATGGAAATTTATGACTTTTCGGGTAAACCCAAAGTGGCCAAGGACTTCACAAAGTGGGTATAAGCCTTAAAAGCCCCTAAATGTCAATTTTAAAGGTTTAAAATGCAAGAAACAATGAGAAAGCGATGTTTAGGAGGACCGGGGACTAAACATGCAATAAATGAAAGTGGTGTAACCTGAAACGGAGGCCCAAGCGGGCCGCATAAGACTTAACAAGATCTTACGCGGGCCGCGTGACAGGTACCAGCGACAGAAACATGGCAGGTGCCTGTTTCAGCCTTGTAACCGACTTAGATTGACTTGTTTCAATACCTTGGGCTTCCTATACTGGTTTTTAGTCACTAGAGGCCACTTGTATGCATCTTGTATCAATCTTAGACTTACATGTCAACAATCAAATGGGTTTTGATCAATTTATAAAGTCACACAAAGTTGCAACTTTGTGTTCATCCATTCCCTTCATCATCTGAGTTTTTCTGGAGCACAAGGATCATCTTCAAGCATCATAAATCGTTCATTAGACTCTTGTAAGTATGTTTAACCTTCTCTAATTAAGTTATGCTTAGTATTTAGCTTAAAAGTCAAACCGTCGTAATTACCGTTTGACTTAACGATAAAACACAAACGGTCCAGTGTTTTTCCGAAATGAAAGTTGTTATAAGTTGGTAATTATGTGGGCTTTAAACCCCTAAAAGGTCACCCACTGATTCCCATCCTAACTAGGTCATTTGTCGAGTCAAAGATGTTTAGAAAAAGTCAACAGAAATGTAATATTCAATTTAACGCATGATTAACGATGTAAAAGGCGTATCACCTATTTTATCATTCATATAACCTGAAAATAAGTAAAAGAACTTGTCTAAGCCTGTTTGATTCGACAACTTTCTGTTTAAGATCGATTCGGAACCGAAAGGCGCGTAGTTTGACTTTCTGCTTTGACTTCGGTTCTGACCCGGTTTTGATAGGTTTAGACATGCCTTAGAGTTCCATTAGGACCTAGTTACATGTTTGTATAACCCTCTGCGTTTATACCACTTAAATCCTTAATTGTCCGACGTTTCCGTTAAGTGCTTAAATATGGACCATAATGCCCTTATGACCATACAACGAGAATTTTGGAAATGTGAAATTACAATAATCTTTGTTACTAATTATAAAACATGTCTGTAAATTTTTACATCAGTTGGACATATAGATTAGGAGTTATGCTCAATGACGTAATTAGAACGCTTCTTAGTGATTAAACGGCGTCATTAGCGTAAAGCCTATCTAAACCCAATCTTTGACACCAAAACTTTTACCCACTGATGTAATATAATATTTTGGGATTTTTGAAGATTTTTAATTATTTTTAAACTGATCATAAGCTAGGATTAGTGCCTTGATTCGGTAAATACCGAATATACCCTTTTCGGCCATAAAATGAGTTTTACAAGTCCCTTTGGTAACAATCCAATTGCTACTGATTTTAAATAATAAATGAAGTGTTTTGAACCTGTTTAACTGATCAGAAAACTCAGAATCCTATTTTAACCCGTACGTCGCTTAAAACGGCTTTCTACGCGTATTATACGCATAGTTTGAGTTTAAAAACATTTTGTCACATAAGACTTATTATCAACGTATATAACCTGTAAAGTTAAGTTGTTTTACTGATATAATCAGACCCGGATCACAGAAGCTTAATTAATCCCTTTTATAATCTTTAAAATGACCAAAATACCCCTACGGGGCTTAATTTGAGATTAAACTCGTTTTGGGCATACTGGAAGGTATCCTACTGATATCACAACATATTTAAGGCATGTTAACTTAGGAAATCTGTTTAGGACTCTTATGGTTACCCGTTACACTTCATGCGCGTTCGGTTCGGTTTATGTAACTAGTTTACATAAATTAGCCGAAACGGGTCAAACCTTATCGGTTTAATCTCTATATCCAGAATGTGTATAATATACCCATATTAAGCAAGTCTTCAAACTTGTCGGGTCTAAATCACATTCTATCCGGTCTTCGCTTAATCGTGTGTACGAACCGTATCTTTAAAACTAACCGGTCTAAGTTTAGACTTAATCAAAGACCCGTTAGGATTCTAATAGGTTATTATAAACCTTCGTTCCAGATTAGGAGAACCAGTAAAAGATACTTGCACTCGCTGATTTTGATTTATACTTGCTCAGGTAAATACTTTTAACTTATTTTCCCTATACGGGCTTGGGGTACGGTATATAAAATACCGCTTGGTCGGGCATTGAATCTTTAATTGTATGATGGTTAAAGTATTGAGATGTCTCGTTTAAATTGTTTTGTTTGCTTAAAGCCTTTGGGGGATTAATGACCATGTCCCGGATATCCCTGGCATCATTTTACGAAATGGCCACGACCTAAGCACGGGGCGTAGGCGTACGCCCGTCGGTGTTTCATATAATTAATGTGGTGTGTCTATTGATCTTTAACCCGGCTCGACCCGGGCTACTGAACGCATAAGTAACATGTAAACCCTTTACAAGTATTATATTCAAATAATTATCCCAAGTTATAAAATATTATTTGTGCCTTGTGCCTTAAATTCTTTTTCTTAAACTCTTTTCAAAATGAGTCGGTTGATTGTATTTACCAGTGTAAACTGACGTATTTTCTCAAAAGGTTAAGTGCAGGTACTACGCGTAATAGGCTGGCTTTTCTCCTAGCGTCCACAATAAGTCTCGCAAGCTTGGATGTCATAGACTGTTGAACATTGTTTCCTTTTATTTTGATCTACCTGTGGATTTATATTCGACTACTTGTGATACTTAATATTACAATATTGTTTGGTTGAAATGAATCTATACTTTGCTTCCGTTGTGCATTTAAATATTGTGTTGTTTGACTATTATGTTACCAACCACGTCACGATACTCCCCTACCGGGCCCACCGGTAATACGTGGAAATTCGGGGTGTGACAGGTTCAATATGGGTTAAGACAACCACTACACTTCCTCAAGCTGCAAGCTCCAAGGTCACTGTGTACCTGCAAAGCATGAAGTAGGGTGTCAACATAAAGTTGACGAGTTCACGAGTTTGTCCAGTTTTAATTCCAAAAACTTGTTTAACTAGTTAAGTTACTCATTTATATCATGCCATTGGGAGCTACCCCATATGTAAGCTACTAAACTGCGTAATACCAAATACTTTGCGACGATACATTTCCGTAATTTGCCATGTTTGTCAATGTCTATCATCATTGACAGTTTGCCAGAGTCTATTAGTTCACGACCGATCCTATCCAGGCACGATGTGAGGTTGGTGAGACCAAAATAGCGCTATCAACTAATAACCCGTTCGCCAGGCCCGGGCGACTAATCGGTATAGAAAGTAGGGACTTCGTGATAGAGTTTCATTTAGTACACTTGTTGCATCTAATATAAATAGTAATTAACTGAGCATCCCACACAAGGGGAGAAAAGTTGTTTGTATCCCACACAAGGAGATAACGTTGTTTGTATCCCACACAAGGAGATATCGTTGTTTGTTCCGTTTCCCAACCACCGGGAACTCATGCTTTTAGTAAAAGTTGTGAACACACCGCGGTGTGCTCGACAGTTTACTTGGTTTAGTATGCTGGTCAACCACGTCCTATTATGGTTACCAGTATAGGTCAGGTTTGGGTACAAATAGTTCACGTATATCCTATATGTATCTAATCACATAGCATGCATGTCAAACTAGTATATATAAAGTATTTGGGCCCAGCCTAACATATGAACAGTAAACAGTAACAGTAACATGTAGCCCAAAACATAACATTCAACTGTGCGGCCCAAACACTTAACAGCCCAATGACTAAGTAGACCAGGTCAGTCGAAACCATGTGGTCTCGACTCAAAAACAAAAGATCTCGAGTCGCAACCATGGGATTTCGAGTCGCAACCAGGAGATCTCGAGTTGCTAAGTCAGTACTAGAAATCATGATTTCGAGTCAGGCCTTGAGTCAGAACCAGAGAGGTCTCGACTCGTAACCAAGCTGGTCTCGAGTCCCCTGATGTGTGATGCTTGGTTTCGAGTAGTAAATAAAAGGGTCTCGAGTCGCAACCATGAGGTTCCGACTCGTAACACTGTCAGAATCTTCTAGAGTCTTATCCAATTCAGTACGAGCCAATCAGCATTCATTAACATGTTTTTACTATTCGTACACTCCTAAATCAGATCAAAAGCAACAATTTCAAATATTTTTAACACATTCAATCGGTTCATCATGAACACAGGTCTAATCAGATTTAACTTTTAATAGCACCTTATCATGATAACATCAGATTATTGTTTCTAACATTTTGATATCATCAAATCAGTCTAGCATACGAATTCCTCCTATGAACAGCTAACATCTCTACATCCTAAATCATGTTTCTATCATACAAAACCCTAATTGATGGTCATGGATCTACACCTATTTAACAGATTCGCATTGCACATTAACACATAACATCCATTTGTTTTATACTAAGACAAACATCACCACAGTTTCATCAACAAGTTTATCACCATCATTCATATTATCATAACATAAAAGAGTTTAAACTATATCAGACTTTATGTTCCAGCATCAAAACAACATTTATCATCATCATCCTCACACAACATCGGACACAACAGGTTATATTATGTAACAATCCACAAGAAAACCGACACCCTTGAATATTTTCTGACACCCTAATATATTTTAAAATATCCCAATATATCCCAAAATACACCCCATACGTGAAAACGGGCCCCGAATACCCTAAATATTAATAAAAATAATTAAAAATATGATTTTTGGTTTTAGGCGGGCCGCGTAAAGGATCCTTAACCCTTACGCGGGCCGCGTCAACTTAAAACTCAGGCGGGCTCCGGTGTCGCCACGTGTGTGTGTGTGTGTGCGTGTTGGACCTACCCCATGACTCGGATCACCTATGCCCTAGTCCACCTAGTACGCGGGCCGCGTAAGCCCTTGCTTACCTTTACGCGGGCCGCGAGAGGACCAGATATCAGCACTATATAAGCAGGCCACCTGATTTCATTTCAAATCGTTCATTTTCTTTTCTGTATCTCGACTTTCTGAAGTAGTAGGCTTAATATTCGAGTATAATACCCCCTAATTAGCGAGGTTCTGCTCCGTTGTAAGTATTATAACCCCTGTTTCATATTAGATACGCTGCCCGATTGATTTAGGGTTCCGCAACAACTGTCGTGGTTCTTCCCGATGTAGTTGTTGGAATACCGTCTCGGGGAGGGTATCATTAATATAATCAAAGGGTTATTATACTAACCTATGTACATTTGTGTAAATTATAGATTAATCCCAGGAAACCCTTACGCGAAGTCTAAGATAGCAATGTGAGTTTATCCTCTTTTTGTAAATTTTTTTTATATATTTTTACAAAACCTTAAATGTTTTACAATATGATTAAGCGGTGATTGAGTCTTTGTAGTTCTTTAGTTACTGCCGGTATGTTGGGGTTTTGTATACAAAATTTACTACACTGTGAGTAGTAAGTCGGGACGACAACACGTTACCATTGGACGACGAGTTAGCCAATGTGTAATATGACCCACCAGTCAGGATTGACAGTACTGAATGAGTAATTGTGTAGAAATAAACAATGTGATCACTCTCAATACTGTGTTAATTGATAAAATATTTCTTGATTAAACTAGGATTCACTCATCAGTATTTCCCACTGAAAAATGTTTTTAAAACGCGTTTCAGGTAACACAATGTGACAGCCAATTAGTAAAAAGCCAGCTGGAGAGCATTGAAGGCTTGGGAAAAATGTGCCTATAAAAGTTACCTAAAAGACGATGTTTTAAATTCAATAAATTGGGGTTTATCCCTATAAACATGTTGTAATAAGAAACTTGGGTTTTACCCATGTGAGTATTAATATCAAATATGGTGGTTTTACTCTGATAAACATTTCCTAACTACGGTCCTGATGTAATTTCCGCTGCAAATTAACAAACTGACACCACCAAAATTCTGAGTTCGCGTCCGCCCGTTCCCGGGACAGATAAGGGATCGGGAGTTGTGACAGGAGGTGGTATCAGAGCCTAGCCACTGGTCTAAGGAAAAGAAGTGTTCTGCTGACACTTAAATTTTAAATTTTGTGTTAGGAAATAATTTATGTGATTATGTGTTTTGTGTTATTTGACTATTTGTTAGTTTACAGTATGAGTGATCAAGGACCCTTAGACATGTGTCGTCAATTGTCTGATTCACCTAGGAGTGAAGGTACCTCTTCATAGCCTACCCTTTCTGGGTATTCTGCTGATCAGGAAGAAGGGATGTTTGCCTTTAAAGCTCGGTCAGAAGAGCCATTCCCTCATAAAAAGAGAGGATGGTTCAGTAAGGAAGCATTTGCGCGTAGGAAAAGAATGCGAAAGTTGCAACAGCAAAGAGTTCTAGCAGCTGTTAAGCGAGAATCAGATGCCCATACACAGTCTGGAACAACTAGTAGCCCCACAACCCTTACCTTTAATTCCCACACAACCAATGGAGGTAGAAATGCATGATTTTAACCCTGAGGAAATACCTAGGATACCAGCCCCTAATCCTTTAGATCCAAATTATGATCTCTGGTTCGATGATCTTAGGGATTATGTGCCACGCTATCACTTAAACGAAGAAACCTTGCCGAACTTAGCAGTAAATCCAGGTTTGGACCCTCTAGATCCCTATTATGACAACGATGAATACATTAGGGAGATTTTGGAGAATCCATACCCTCAGGAGAATCCAATACCTCAGTACCCAGAGCCAATACCAGTACCTGCACCCCTAATGAGTTCAGAGAATTTGCAAGAACTCCGAAATTTTGGAGAAGAAATCATAGAAAGTAGTGAAAGGATGAGGTATGTAGGAGAGCAACTTGTATGGAAATACGATGAGCGTCAGATGGATTTCGGGGGAAATCCATATCCATGAAAATGATAGTGAAGTTGGTAATAATAATAAAATAAATAAAACATGTGTAGTAATAATAAATCTATCGTAGTATAGACCACTTTGTGGTTATCGAGGCATAATAGTATTATAATTTTTAATTCATGTTCTAGTGTGTATTTGACGCATACTATATAGAAAAGAGTAAAGTCGCAATGCACGACGTTTTTGACCAATATGTGTATTATGTGGTTGTTACTTAAACTATTTAATTATTCTATTAATGATTGGTAAATGTTTAAAATTCAGATGGCCGACGAAGGAAATCAAGGAAATCTGAATAATGGTAACCAGAGTAACATTAACTTGGTTAATGAAAATCCAAGAATAAGCAAGTGTGCTGAAGAAGATAAGATAATGTTTGCTTCTAATCTGTTTAAGAATTCAGCACTAGAATGGTGGAACACTATCCTCCAATCAAGAGGAAGTGATAGAACTTATAATATGAAATGGGAAGAATTTAAGGACAAGGTAGAAAGGAAATTCTGCCCACCCAATGAAAAGGAACAGATAGCAAACAAATTCCTAAATCTTAGGATGACTGGTGTGGATAGTAAGGGACACACTAAATTATTCTTTGTGCTAGAATAGTTCCAACCCTTGCTTCACCTGAACCAGTGATAATCTCCCGTTATATCTGGGGATTAATTGGAGAGATAAGACACGTAGTCAAGGCAACTAGACCTCAAACCATAGAAGAAGCTGTAGAACTAGCAAATACCTTGACAGATGAATTAGTCCGTACACGAGAAGAGGATCAAAGGAGGAACCTAACCCAGAAGCTCACACAAGAATTTCGTTCTGGAAATTTTAATCGTGGGAAAAATATAGGTTCTACCTCTACACCTTACTACAAGAATTGCAAAAGAAAGCATTCAGGAAGATGCTCCATATACTGTAACTTTTGCAAAATATCGGGACACAAGGAAGAAGACTGCAGGAAGAAAGCTAACAACAGGATATGTTATAACTGCGGAGAACAAGGTCATATCAAGCCTAACTGTCCGAAATTAGCTCCAACTATGAACAACAAGATTACCAAAAATGCTAGAGCATTTGTTCTAACGGCAGAAGAAGCAAAGATGATCCCGGATGTGATCACTGGTACGTTTTTAGTTAATGATATTTTTGCTAAAGTATTATTTGAATCTGGTGCAAACCAAAGTATTATTAATACTTCATTTTGCAAATTACTTAAGCAGTCATTAACTAAACTACCACAAGAATGTCTAGTAGAGACAGCAAATGGAGAAACCATTAAGATTTCTGAAATCTTGCAGGGAGCAAGAGTATAAATTTTAAACCAAAAGTATTTTGCAAATCTTTAGCCCATGAATCTGGCAGGATTCGATGTCGTTCTAGGAATGGATTGGTTAATAGCTAATAAAGCCAGTATTTTATGTGATCAAAAGTCGATACAAGTAAATTCACCAAAAGGTGAAAAGATCACGATTAAAGGATATAAAACTTCCAAATCTACTAAATTCATCTCTGTGATGAAAACAGCAAGTTACATAAGAAAAGGATCATTAGTATATTTGATTTCTATAATCACTAACACTAAAGGAAAGGATTTAAAAGATATCCCAGTAGTATCCCAGTTTTCAGATGTATTTCCAGAAGAATTGCCAGGGCAACATCCAGATAGAGAAGTTGAATTCAGAATCCATTTAATACCAGGAACAGCACCGATTTCCAAAGCGCCTTACCGTTTGGCACCTGCAGAAATGCAAGAATTGAAGAAACAATTAGACGAATTGTTGGAGAAAGGATTTATACAGCCAAGTTCATCACCATGGGGAGCACCGATTTTATTCGTTAAAAAGAAGGACGGATCAATGCGTATGTGCATTGACTACCGTGAATTAAACAAGGTCACGATTAAGAATCGGTACCCATTACCAAGAATCGATGATATGTTCGATCAATTGCAAGGAGCTCGATTTTTCTCTAAAATTGATTTAAGGTCAGGATATCATCAATTAAAGGTACAGGAAGAGGACATTCCTAAAACCGCATTTAGAACAAGGTATGGCCATTATGAATTTACTGTCATGCCATTTGGTTTAACCAATGCCCCAGCTGCAGTTATGGACATGATGAACCGAATATGTAAGCTATATTTGGATAAATTCATAATTGTTTTTATAGATTTTACTCTAAGAATAAAGAGGAACATGCAAAGCATTTGCACGCACTTTTAAGTTTACTAAGAAAGGAAAAGCTTTACGCTAAATTTTCAAAGTGCGAGTTTTGGTTAGAACAGGTACAGTTTCTCGGACACCTAGTCAATCATGAAGGAATTCATGTAGATCCAACAAAAATCGAGGCGATTACCAAATGGAAAACCCCTGAATCACCAACCGAGGTTAGAAGTTTCTTAGGATTGGCCGGTTATTATAGAAGATTTATTCGAGATTTTTCTACAATAGCCATTCCTTTAACTAAGTTAACCTGTAAATCTATTAAGTTTGAATGGGGATTAAAACAAGAAGAAGCCTTTAGAATCCATAAGCAAAGATTAACCCATGCACCCGTACTAGCATTACCAGAAGGAACTGAAGACTTTGTAGTCTATTGTGACGCTTCTAAATTAGGTTATGGATGTGTATTAATGCAATGACATAAGGTTATAGCCTATGCATCCATACAACTTAAGAATCATGAAGAGAATTATTCAACCCATGATTTAGAATTTGGAGCTATAATTTTTGCCCTTAAGATTTGGAGACATTACCTTTACGGTAGTAAGTTTACTGTATTCACTGATCATAAGAGTTTAAGTTATGTTTTCAAGCAAAAGGAGTTGAATATGAGACAAAGACGTTGGATGGAATTTCTTAGTGATTATGATTGTGATATCTAGTATCATGAAGGAAAAGCAAATGTAGTTGCTGATGCTTTAAGCCGAAAGTATCACGAAAAGCCAAAAAGAGTACGTTCTCTTAAATTAAATCTTCAAGTAGATTTAAATGATCAGATAAGAGAAGCACAAGAATCAGTAATCAAGGATGATACTGAAAAATTAAAAGGTATGCTAAAAGAATTAGAACAAGGAACAGATAGAATTTGGAGATTCCATAAGAAGAGAATGTGGATACCTAAATTAGGAAACCTACGTCATCGTATATTAAAAGAAGCCCATAAGTCTAAATATACGATGCATCCAGGAAATGATAAGATGTATCAAGATTTAAGAAAGAATTTCTGGTGGATAGGAATGAAAAAGGACATAGCAACCTATGTTTCTAAATGTTTAACCTGTTCACAAGTCAAAGCTGAACACCAGAAACCCTCATGCTTGCTACAACAGTTAGAAATGCCAGTGTGGAAATGTGAATTTATAACAATGGATTTTGTTACCAAATTACCCAAAACAAAGAAAGGTAATGATACAATCTGGGTGATTGTAGATAGGCTAACCAAGTCAGCTCATTTCCTACCAATGAAAGAAACTTTCAGTATGGAACAGTTAGCTAAATTATATGTAAATGAAATTGTTTCCTTACATGGAATACCTTTATCAATTGTTTCTGATAGAGATTGCCGCTTTACCTCTCCTTTTTGGTCAAGTTTCCAAAAAGCAATGGGAACCAAGTTGAATCTAAGCACAGCTTATCATCCTCAAACGGATGGACAAAGTGAAAGGACAATTCAGACAATGGAAGACATGCTTAGAGCTTGTGTAATTGATTTCGGAGGTAATTGGGATGATCACTTACCTTTAATAGAATTTTCTTATAATAATAGTTATCACACAAGTATCAATGATGCACCATTTGAAGCACTTTATGGACGAAAGTGTCGAACCCCAGTCTGTTGGGCAGAAATTGGGGAAAAGCAACTATCTGGACCTGAGATAGTGCAGGAAACAACTGACAAGATTATTCAAGTCAAGGAACGACTGAAAACAGTATGTGATCGACAAAAGAGCTATGCTAATAACCGACGCAAACCATTGGAATTTCAAGTAGGAGATAAAGTATTATTAAAAGTCTCTTCTTGGAAAGGAGTGGTAAGATTCATCAAAAGGGGAAAGCTAAGTCCCAGGTATGTTGGACCTTTTAAGATTATTAGAAGAATAGGACCTGTAGCCTATCAACTACAACTGCCAGAGGAAATGACAGGAATACATGATGTATTTCATGTATAAAATCTCAAGAAATGCTTAGCTGATGAATCGCTAAAGGTGCCTCTTAAGGATATAGAGGTAAATGAACAACTCAAATTTGTAGAGAGGCTTCTACAGATTGAAGACAGGAAAGTCAAAAATCTCAAGCACAAGAGACTAGTTCTGGTCAAAGTAAAGTGGGACTCCAAAAGAGGACCTGAGTACACATGGGAGCTTGAATCAGAAATCCAAAGTAAATATCCACACTTGTTCCAGTAGATCTCGAGGACGAGCTCTAAAACAAGATGGGGAGGATGTAACAATCCTCAAGAAAACCGACACCCTTGAATATTTTCCGACACCCTAATATATTTTAAAATATCCCAATATATCCCAATATACACCCTATACGTGAAAACGGGCCCCGAATACCCTAAATATTAATAAAAATAATTAAAAATATGATTTTTGGTTTTAGGCGGGCCGCGTAAAGGATCCTTAACCCTTACGCGGGCCGCGTCAACTTAAAACTCAGGCGGGCTCCGGTGTCGCCAAGTGTGTGTGCGCGTGTTGGACCTACCCCATGACCGGATCACCTATGCCCTAGTCCACCTAGTACGCGGGCCGCGTAAGCCCTTGTTTACCTTTACGCGGGCCGCGAGAGGACCAGATATCAGCACTATATAAGCTGGCCATCGGATTTCATTTCAAATCGTTCATTTTCTTTTCTGTATCTCGACTTTCTGAAGTAGTAGGCTTAATATTCGAGTATAATACCCCCTAATTAGCGAGGTTCTGCTTCGTTGTAAGTATTATAACCCCAGTTTCATATTGGATACGCTGCCCGATTGATTTAGGGTTCCGTAACAACTGTCGTGGTTCTGCCCGACGTAGTTGTTGGAATACCGTCTCGGGGAGGGTATCATTAATATAATCAAAGGGTTATTATACAAACCTATGTACATTTGTGTAAATTATAGATTAATCCCAGGAAACCCTTACGCGAAGTCTAAGATAGCAATGTGAGTTTATCCTCTTTTTATAAATGCTTTTTATCTATTTTTACAAAACCTTAAATGTTTTACAATATGATTAAGCGGTGATTGAGTCTTTGTAGTTCTTCAATTACTGCCGGTATGTTAGGGTTTTGTATACAAAATTTACTACACTGTGAGTAGTAAGTCGGGACGACAACACGTTACCATTGGACGACGAGTTAGCCAATGTGTAATATGACCCACCAGTCAGGATTGACAGTACTGAATGAGTAATTGTGTAGAAATAAACAATGTGATCGCTCTCAATACTGTGTTAATTGATAAAATATTTCTTGATTAAACTAGGATTCACTCACCAGTATTTCCCACTGACAAATGTTTTTAGAACGTGTTTCAGGTAACCCAATGTGACAGCCAATTAGTAAAAAGCCAGCTGGAGAGCACCGACGGCTTGGGAAAAATGTGGCTATAAAAGTTACCTAAAAGACGATGTTTTAAATTCAATAAAATGGGGTTTATCCCTATAAACATGTTGTAATAAGAAACTTGGGTTTTACCCATGTGATTATTAATATCAAATATGGTGGTTTTATTCTGATAAACATTTTCTAACTACGGTCCTGATGTAATTTCCGCTGCCAATATAACAAACTGATACCACCAAAATTCTGAGTTCGCGTCCGCCCGTTCCCGGGACAGATAAGGGATCGGGGGTTGTGACATATTATTCACACCATTTTCGGCTTAAATCATCCACCCAGTTATCATCTTTTATCACATATTATCATAACATGAAAGAGTGTAACCTAACCGGTTGAATCTAAGATGAAAATGTGTGGAATAAGAAGATTGAAACTCCTAAATGGTGTTCCTTCAGCTGCTGTTGACGGTGGTGCTTATGTTGCCGAAGATCCAAAGAATAGAAGAAAAGAGGGTGGATTTCTAGGGTTTTTAGTGAGAGAAAGTGGATAAGGAAAAAGAGAGAGAGGGGGGGGAATGTTTTAGGGATTGGTGATGAATGATTGTTTTCAAATCATTCCATGTTGTAGGCTAATGCAAGGATTTTATACCCTTTCCAAATCTGTGCACCCTCCTAGGGTTAATGGATGGTTTCGAGCGGGCATTGTAGTATCGGGCCAGATGTGTGAGTAGCCCATTTTGTTCACGGGATTAGGGATGTCGAAACCAAAGGAACCCGGACTCGAAACCATGGCGTCCCGAGTCAGAACTTAAGGGTTTCGATTCATATTCAAACATACATATAGCACATATATATATATATATATATATATATTAACTCACATAATTATATTGCACATTGTCATATGATTCACAAATTGCACATAATACGCGACAATTATAACATAGGTTTTTCATTAAATACTTCACATAGTTATATCATTCAATAAAGTTGTGCGGGAAAGCCTGAAGGGTCACATTATCACCAAGTGTCAAGAACTTTCGTCCTGAAAGTTAGAGCGCAGCCACTGACAAGCTTGTGTGATGAAATGTTGTCGCAGGGTGTCACATCATCCCCCTGTTAGTTTGGAATTTCGTCCCGAAATTCAGCTGTAGCCTCAGTGCTGGAAGTATTGTTTGCAAACAACTGGGGATACGTGTGCATCATCCGGTCTTCCTGTTCCCAGGTGAACTCTGGGCCACGGCGCGAGTTCCAACGGACTCCAAAGATAGGTATCTTACTACGCTTGAGGGTCTTGGTCTCTCGATCCATGATCTCAACCGGTTCCTCAACGAAACGTAGTTGATCGTCAATAGTAAGTTCCTTAGAAGAAACAACGAGTGTTTCATCTGATAGACACTTCTTCAGATTAGACACATGAAAGACGTTGTGTACCGCGCTCAGCTTTTCAGGCAGGTTTAGTCTACCAATCTGTCACACCCTCAAATTAATGTAATATATTTTGAGGCTGGATAGGGTTCGATCTATATCTTTGGAAGTTGCGACTCTATTGTTGTAACACCTTGAAAATTTATGTCCAATAATGTATCGACACGTGTCATAAGCTTTAAACGTGTAAGAGATTACTTTAGAGGGACTAAAGTTGACAAACAAGGAAAGTATGTGAATAAAAGGGTTCAAAGTGTCAACATTGGATAAATACATCTTTCAACAACCCTACACGATGTTTATACCCTTAAACGAATGAATCATGGATCATACGAAGCTAATTGTGAAAGAAAGTGAGAGATTACAAACTACAGAGGTTAAATGTGTCAACATGTTTAAAGTACACCTCTGAGTGACCTTTTAGCGAACCCGAAGCTTTGTAACAATAAATTATACTCACTAGAATATGTGATAAAAATTTCACAAGGTTTTGATAAAGTATGAGAAAGTTATGATAATATTCGTATACGAAGGGTTAAAAGCGTCAACGTTGAAATTCAAGGCTTTACGGGTGATCATAAAGTTAACCAAGGACTTAACAATGTTTAATTATGTCTTGGAGCCCTTAAAAGTCAAGTTAGAGGACCAAAAGTGCAAGCAATAAACTTAAAACCACGTTTGAAAGGACCAGGGGCTGAAATGTAAATAGCTGAAACTTGTGTGGATGGTGACTGAGGTGCTGGCGTAGCGCCACCAACAACCCCCTCTGCCGTCGCGTAGCTGGTCAGAATTCTTGCACAGGTGCGAGTTCAGCAAGTTAAACCGACTTAGAACCCTTGTATTCGATTCAAGGGGCTTGTTTGATGGTATTTCCATGCCTAGGGACACCTGGAAGTGATCAAGGAACATCTATAGGCTAATTGTGGCATGATCTTGATGAATTAAACTCACTATATAAGAACCCATTGTTGCAACACTTTGGCATACACTTTGAAAACCATTCAAACTCAATTTCTGGAGATTTCTGGAGCACAAGGCCACTTCCCAAGCATCCTTAGTTGTGCATAGGACTTCAGTAAATGTCCCTAACCTTTCTTAATTCGGTTTTACTTAGTTAATTAGCCTAAAGTCAATCCGTCGTAATTAAGGTTTGACTTCGTCATTAACCTTAATTTGTCCAGTCAAATTTCAAATTGAAAGTACCTATGTGTTGGTAATTATGTGGGCAATAAACCCTTAAAAGGGCACCCTCTGATTCCCACTTTAACTAGGTCAATTGTCGGGTCAAAGTTAATCTTAAAAAGTCAACAGAAAGCTTATTTTCAAATTAATGCATAATTAGCAATGTAGAAGCTATGCAACCTATTTTGTCATTAATATAACTTGGTAATTAATGTAAGAACATGTCTAAACATGTTCAACTCGACAATTTTCTGTTTAAGCTCGGTTCGGAACCGAAAGTCGCAAAAGTAGACTTTTGCTTTGACTTTCATTTCTGACCCATTAGAGCATAGTTTAGAAATGTCTTAGAGCTTTATTAGGACCAAGTTACATATAAGTATCACCCTCTGAGATTATACAACTTGGTTCATTAGTTATCCGATTCATATGCGTGCTTCCGTTAAATGCTTAAATGTTGACTATTATGCCCTTTTGACCTTAAAACAAGAATTTTGAAAATGTGAGAGGACAATAATCTTTATTACTGATTTATAAACATGTCCCTAAATTTTCACATCAATTGGAGGTCTAGATTAAGAGTTATGCTCAATAGCGTAATTAGAAAGCTTTTTATTAATTAAGCGGATTAGCGTATAGCCTGTCTAAACCTAATTTTTGATACCAAACTTTTTACCTACTGATATAAAATAATTTTTTGGGATATTTGAAGATTTTTATTTAATTTTAGGCTGAGCATAACATAGAGTTCTAAGCTTGATTCGGTAATTGTCGGTTTTGCCCTTTTGGCCTATAAAATGAGTTTCACAAATATTTTTATATCAAACCTTTTTCTACTGATCTAATATGATAAATAAAATATTTTAAGCCTTCTGGAATTATAAAAATATCTGCTTTTCTTTAAAAATCCGTAAATCGCTTAAAACCACCTTTTTACGCGTTTTAAGCGCATAGTATGTATTAAAACCATTTTAGATATATAAGACTTGGCACCTACTGGTGTTTTAAGTAAATTTTTATACTTTAGCAGTAGGCAAAAGTTTTAAACTCAGATTTCAAAATTTGACCTTTAAACCTAAGGTGAAATTACCAAAATGTCCCTTCGGTGCATAGTATGGTTAGAAATGATAAGTTTCACATATAGGTTATACCCTACTGATATAACTTAGAAAATTAAGTATTTTTACTGATTACATCAGACCCGAAACTCAGATTTATATTTAAACTCTTTTATAACCATTTAAATGACCAAAATGCCCTTACGGGGCATAATTTGAGTTTAAATTCATTTGGGGCATAATAGAAGATATCTTACTGATGTCACAACATATTTAAGGCATATTAACTTAGGAAACTTGTATATGACTCTTTTGGTTACTCGTTACGCACTTTTCGCGTTCGGATCGGCTTATGTAACTAGTTTGCATATATTAGCCGAAACGGGTCAAACCATACCGTTTTGTCTCAAAATCCAGAATGTGTTTAAGTTACCCATATTAAACAAGCATACAAGCTTGTTGGGTCAAAACTACATTCTAAACCGATCTTCGCGTTATCATGCGTTTGAACCGTGTCTTCCTTTTGAAAACTAACCGGTCTAAGTCTAAGCTTAATTAAAGACCCGTTAGGATACGGTATTATAATAATACCGCTCAGGTAAATACTCTTAACTTATTTTCAGGTAAATACTCTTAACTTATTTTCCCTATACGGGCTTGGGATACGGTATTATAATAATACCGCTTGGTCGGGTATGTAATCATTTAAATCGGATTGTGATTGATGTATTTACATAACTCGTTTTATTCTGTATTATTTGGTGTATGGCCTTTGGGGGTTAAATGACCATGTCCCGGATATCCTTGGCATCATTCAAAGAAATGGCCACGACCTAAGCACGGGGTGTAGGCGTACACCTGACAGTTGCATTATGTAAAAACTGGTAATCCACTTAAAGGAATCAACCTTGTGGGCATTATACCTGTGGCGTGTCAGTTAATCTTGTCCGGCCCTACAAACCGGCCCTGATGGACGACAAATAAGTAAAACTGTATACAAGATTATTTTTAATAATTGTCCCAAGTTATAAAAGAATTTTTGTGCCATGTGCATTCAAATAAATTTTCTAAAACATTTTCAAAATGAGTCAGTTAATTGTATTTACCAGTGTAAACTGACGTATTTTCCAAAAAGGCTAAGTGCAGGTACTATACGTAATAGGCTGGCTACTCCAGGAATCAATAATCAAGTCTTCCAAGCTCTAGATGTTAAAGTCTGTCGAACAATTTCCTTTTTCTTTCGATCTGCCTGTTGATCTGTTTCAACTATTTTGTGATACTTAATATTACAATTTATTCAGTTGAAATGAATCTATCTTTTGCTTCTGCCGTGCTTTTAAATTTGTGTTGTTTGACTATGATGATATCAACTACGTCACGATACTCCCCACCGGGCCCACCGATAATACGTGGAAATATCGGGGTGTGACAGGTTGGTATCAGAGCCAACACTGAGTGAATTAAACACTAACCTTTTGTGTTTAATCTCAGTTACACAATTGCACATTCTTTGATTCTCGAGTCTAGACAAAGAACTTAGGACTAATCCTAATTCGCTTTATTTTGTCCTTATTTGTTTCCTTTGTTATTTTTCTGATTAGCCCCTGCATGGGCAAGTCATTTCAGTTAGAAGTCCCGTTTCGGGCAACCATGTAGTTGTTTAAATTTTAATGGAACGGTTAGATTTAAAATAACATTCTTATTTAAGATCTACCATTATAATGAAATGGCAAAAATCTAAAAAGGACAAGACCTAGCCACGTGTCACCTTAAGACAAACACAAGATGGTAGTTCCTCAATTAGATTCAGATCCATATTAATATCTCAATTTAGGATTGTTCTACGTTAAATATTAAAAAGAATCCTAAAGGTAAAACCTAGCCTAAATGTCGTTGCAGACATGGCCAAGATGGTAAAACCTATTCAAAAGATTCAAATCTTTGTTAACATATGAAGACATGTTAAGATTGGTGGCAAAAATGTGATTCGATAAAATCGCATAAGTCATCCTTAAATTGGATTACTCCAATTTTCCTTATTAAAATAATCATCCCTCTAAAAGGATAAAGTGCCTACGGGCTATAAGTAACGTCCTTTGGGACTAAAGACAGTGGTGGCCTACAACTCCCTGTCAAGAAAAGGTAATGAACTTTGATTCAACCTTAATACCTCGATTCTGTAAAATCCTGGTTTATAAATTAAATATGTCCATGTGACTTGCCTTTTGTGCTATTATTAAATTGTAATAAGGGATTATAATAAAGATCCTGAATATATATGCATGCTTAACAAATTAACCAAAATAGTTATTAAAGACCATGGCTAATAAATCGTCAAGAACGATAGTGCTGTAAAAGCTTCTAAATAAACCTTGTCAATTATTTTATTTTATGTAGCAATTAAAGCTACATGACTAGGTCAGAAGATGTAAACAGTCATCCGGTGGAAAACCATGAAAATACTAAGATACATGTGACCGGCGCGGAACTGCAAGCACTGATAGATAATGCTGTTACAAAAGCTATAGAGCGGCAGTATAATGAATCTAGCGGGACTCGAAGTAGGACCCTATCCGCACCGCATTCCAAGCCTAAGACTCATTCAGAGGCTCACAGCAAGCCACCCTCTAAGAAAGATGAACCAAAGAAAGATGATGATCGACATTCATCTAATCAACACAGTGTTCCATCCAAGAGGATAGTATTCGATGATAAACCACATACCAAGTCCTGTACTTACAAGTATTTTATCTCGTGCAAACCCCGTGATTTCACTGGGAAGAAAGGAGCAATCGATTGTATGACCTGGTTGGATGAAATGGACACCGTAGTTGATATCAGCGGTTGTGCTGAAAGGGATGTAGTGAAGTATGTATCCCAATCATTCAAGGGAGAGGCACTAGCATGGTGGAAGTCTCTCATTCAAGCTGCTGGAAAGATCCCACTCTACAATCTGACATGGGATCAGTTTGTTGCTCTCATTAAGGAGAACTACTGCCCTCAACACGAGGTTGAGAGGATTGAGTCAGACTTTTTATCGTTGGTGATGAAAAATTTAGATTGTCAAGCTTACCTCACCATTTTCAATACCCTGTCTAGACTGGTTCCGTATCTGGTAACCCCGGAACCCAAAAGGATTGCTCGCTTCATTGGGGGTTTAGCCCCAGAAATCAAAGCCAGTGTTAAGGCTTCAAGACCTGCTACTTTTAGGTCGGCAGCTGATCTATCTCTGTCCCTCACTTTAGATGCGGTTAGGCTAAGATCGCTCAAGAACTCTGAAGAGGGTAAGAGGAAGCGTGCGGATGATACCTCACGAAGATCTGAGAAGAAGCATAAGGGTTACACGAACAACAAGAAGGAGTCTGGGTCCAACAAAGGTAATCAGCAGTCTGAGGAAAAGCCAAAGTGCAAGACTTGCCAGAAACGCCACTTTGGAAAATGCAGGCTTGAGACCAAGTCTCAATCAGGACCAGCTGCATGTGGGTTATGCAAGTCTAAAGAGCACAAGACTGTGGATTGCAAGAAAATTAAGGATGCCACATGCTACAACTGCAATGAGAAAGGGCACATCAAAACCAACTGCCCTAAATACGCCAAGAAGCCTGAAAAGGTCAAGAAGACCGATGCAAGGGTCTTCCGGATGGATGCAAAGGAAGCTGTTGAGGAAGACAATGTGATCACAGGTACCTTCCTCATAAATGATGTCTATGCAAGAGTACTTTTTGATTCAGGAGCTGATAAGTCATTCGTAGATAATAAGTTCTGTAAGTTGCTGAATTTACCTTTTAAAACCCTAAGTGTGAAATATGAGGTGGAATTAGCTGATGGTACCTTAGAAACCGCATCAACAGTGTTAGATGGATATTTCATATCCATTAGGAACCACCCTTTTCCATTGTCCCTACTTCCTTTGAAGTTAGCCGGTTTTGACATAGTTATAGGCATTGACTGGTTATCCCATAACCAAGCCCAGATCGTCTGCAATAAGAAGCAAGTAGTGATCAAGACTCCGTCTGGTGAGCCACTTACCATTCAGGGAGACACCTAGTATGGACTGCCTGAGCAAGTGTCTATGCTCAAGGCATCCAGATGTCTGAAGAAGGGTTGTGTCATTTATATGGCACAAGTAACTATTGATGAGCAGAAGCCCAAGATTGAAGATATTCCAGTCATTTCTGAATATCCCGAAGTATTCCCTGAAGAACTACCTGGTTTGCCACCAGATAGGCAAGTAGAATTCAGAATTGACATCATCCTTGGAGCAGCGCCTGTTGCGAGAGCGTCTTATAGGTTGGCACCAACAGAGATGAAGGAATTGAGAACACAACTAGATGATTTGCTAGCCAAAGGTTTTATTAGACCTAGTTCATCTCCATGGGGAGCACCTATCTTGTTTGTGAAGAAGAAGGATGGGTCGATGCGTCTGTGCATCGATTACCGTGAGCTTAATAAGGTTACTATTAAAAATAGGTATCCTTTGCCCAGGATCAACGATCTGTTCGATCAATTGCAAGGGGCAAGCTGCTTTTCTAAGATCGATTTGAGGTCAGGCTATCATCGGTTGAAGGTTAGAGATGAAGATGTGCACAAGACTGCATTTAGGACTCGTTATGGTCATTACGAGTTCCTAGTGATGCCTTTTGGGCTCACTAATGCACCAGTAGCGTTCATGGATCTCATGAATCGTGTGTGCAAGCCATACTTGGACAAATTTGTTATCTTCTTCATTGACGACATTCTAATTTACTCTAAGAATCAAGCTGACCACGAGAAGCACCTTCGATGTATTCTGGAACTGCTTCAGCAGGAGAAGCTCTACGCCAAGTTTTCAAGGTGCGAATTCTGGCTTCGTGAAGTCCAATTTCTTGGACATGTTGTTAGTGAACGTGGTATCCAAGTAGATCCCGCTAAAGTTGAAGCTGTCATGAATTGGCAAGAGCCAAAGACGCCTATAGAGATTCGTAGCTTTATAGGTTTGGCAGGATATTATAGGCGATTTATAGAAAACTTCTCAAGGATTGCTGCACCCCTAACTTCGTTGGCGCTTAAGAATATTAAGTTTGACTGGGTCCTAAGCAGCAGGAATCCTTTGACATCCTTAATCAAAAGCTGAGCAATGCACCAGTATTGACATTGCCTGATGGAATAGAGGAATTTGTAGTATATTGTGATGCATCACAAACAGGTATGGGATGTGTGCTTATGCAGAAAGGCAAGGTCATTGCCTATGCTTCTCGACAGTTAAAGGTGCACGAGAAGAACTAAACCACCCATGACTTGGAGTTGGGTACTATACGTAATAGGCTGGCTACTCCAGGCATCAATAATCAAGTCTCGCAAGCTCTAGATGTTAAAGTCAGTTGAACAATTTCCTTTTTCTTTCGATCCGCCTGTGGATCTGTTTCAACTATTTTGTGATACTTAATATTACAATTTATTCAGTTGAAATGAATCTATCTTTTGCTTCCGATGTGCTTAAATTTGTGTTGTTTGACTATGATGATATCAACTACGTCACGATGCTCCCCACCGGGCCCACCGGTAATACGTGAAAATATCGGGGTGTGACAATTGTCAAGACCCATGATGTCTCCAAGTCTATTTGAAATTTTATTCAATCCACCTTTAGGATATATTGTATCTGATATTGATATTTGAAGTTTTTAATATATTTTAAGATTTTTTAAATACTCGTACTTTATTATTACGTAACTCTCTATTTCCACTGCATTATGAAACTGATATACAATCATCATGTTAATACCCCACATCCGGACCCACTGAGAGAGTAAGGTGTGACAATTTAACACATCAATATAACTATGTATTATGGGTAGCTACAAATTTGACACAGTAAATCAGTCGCACTGATCACCAGCTAATGGTGGACACCATGTAATCTCGAAATGACATAAACACGAAAAAAATTGGTGTGCCAACTAGAGGTGGACCTACTAGCAAGGGGGGGGGGGGGCAGGCATTTCCTTACAAAAAACGAAAAATTAATGTAATTTTTAAGAAAAATTTGGTTAAAATCTCCTATTGCTCCTAAGACCGTGCGTAGTGCCTCCATTTTTTGGTGTTTTTTTGCTCGAAAACACCCAAACACGCCCAGACTCGCCACGCCGGGGCGCTTTTTTGACAGTAGCTGCTTTTGGCGTTGTATTTTCCATGCCCAAGATAGATATGAATTGACCAATCACTGTTTTAATTGAATATTATTTGTTTTAATAATTAGAAAAAATAATAACTGGGTAATTATGTGAGTGGCACGTGTCGAACAACGCCCAAGGGTCGGGGCATTATCCCACTACGCCTTTTTCTTCAAAACGCCCTTAACTGACTAGGACGACACGTGGCGGATAACGCTCAAAGATGAGGCATTATTCACCGTAACCACTACGCATCATGTAAGAAAAAATATTATACGGATTCGCCACCTTCACGTGATCAGGTAATGCGAACTGAAGTGGAAGGGGATCCAATGACATGAGATCATCATCTGACCCCATTCATATATCCAATCTTAATAAAAACTGTCTTTCTTGAAGTAGCCAAATATTCTTCCCTTTCCATGTTCTTCAGCTTGGTTTTTGTGTCCAAATTTCATGTGTATGTGGTGTAGCAAGAAATAAACTATTTTAATTTTAGATATTAAATTTTAATTATTGTATTACATTATGTACTTTTTATAAAACTATTAACTTTTTAAATTATAGTACTTTCATTTCTTGTATGCTTTTTATTACAATTATTAAAGAATAAACGTACATGTATTAGTAATTAAATTATATATCTCTTTTTGAAATCAACTTTTTATTAGCTAAAACCAACATAATTTTGCACCAGCCAAACTCCATACCTTTAGATCACTAACTCAGGTCTAAGTCATCAGTAATTAAATTACGTATCTAGTATTAAACAGGGCCGACTTCACAGGCTTGTCAACCTAGGCACGGGACTAGGGCTATCAAAAAATAAGAGCCTCCAAGTTTTTTAAAAGTTTTTATATATACTATATTTATTAGGCCCAAATAAATACATTTATTTCAAAATAAACTAGTTTTTCATTGAAGGAGATTAAAGTAAATATTGTTTGTCAAAAGAAAAAGGCACAGTTTCAAAGCTCATTTCGCATTAATTTCCAGCTATTACAACACAACAACAACCATCGACCTAATCATCATTATTAAACGGCCTAAAGCCCCTAAAATACAACCACAATCATCATTTTCACTTCCCATCACAACCTGTTTTCAACTTCTAGGCTATCGGCTATCACTAGACGAAAAAGTAACCGTAATCACCCATGGCGACAAGTCCATCGGGATTGGAGGAGAGTTTATGGGTGAAATTAAGGCCCTCCACTTCGTAATTCATTTAGGGTCTTCAAAAACGTTGGATTGGTATTAAAATTCAAAGCATGACAAAAAGGGACACGATATATCTTGGGATATTTGATCTCAAATTGTCATAGTTGTCACTTTATTCATACAAATTATTATTCTTTCGAAACATAAAGAAAATTATACTTATAAATATTTATTTTTTTGCTAGAGCCTCTAAGTTTGCACAAAAGAATACAAAGTGGGATGAGTTCGTTTTTGCACTCATACAACAATCTTTTTTTTTTCAACTTGGGTCTTGATCACAGTATTTACTTATTTGTTTATTTTTTAAATAATCATGTTTTAAATGAAACAAAACTGTTTTAGCTTTGACTGTGTATTCTTCACCCTTATATCCATCCATAACGTTGGATGTTGAAATATGATTTTTGCCAAAAAAAAAAAAAAAAATACTCACAAAAGGATATCTTCCTTCAACATAATCAGTTCAACATGAACTATTCAACTAGAGGTTTTCCTTTATATATACTGCACGCAAACGTATGCGGTCATATGACATACATATATGTGTATGTGAATTTGTAATACACGTGTAAACTTTTGAAATTTACTGATATTTATTATAGGACATGATGGTATTTCCACAAACATGTTATGTTATTACTTAGTAGTTGCCACTATTATTCTCACTGCATAGTTGCAACTGACAATCATTTGCCATTAATTAATGCACAATTGTTATCGATGATCAATTGTAATCAATTCTCACTATACCATTTCATGCAACTTTTCGCTAATTATGTAAATCCGAAGCAATCTGGGCTTAACCCCTTTGATGCCCATCGGAGCTCTACCCAAACCACGAAAAAGGAGGTGTTGCCCCTCTAGAATCGTCCATGGTCTAGGGACTTCGTCCTGTTGGGATTGAACCCTACCAGAGGAACATATAATTAAAGCCAAAACTGGATCAGAGCAGTGGATCCAGAATAAGCAGATGTTACATACAATTCTCTCCCCTTGAAAGTGGTTTTCAACATCTGCTGACTTCCTAACTATTGATCGTGCAAACTGCTGACCTACAATCTGCTGATCAAGTAAAGGCCTGATGAAAGACTAAAGCTCTGCTGTTCAATCTACTGCCTTGAGTCAAGCACTGCTGATCCGGACAAGTACTGCTGGGTTCACAACAGTGGAAAGATGCAGCAGTTGTTTAGATGTCTTTTATGTAATGAAATATAATAGCAGTAGTTAGCATAGCAGTGTTTGTATAGATCAGAGGTTAGAGTTTGTTAGGAGGTTAGATGTCACTTTCATGGTGACGTCAGCTTAGATGCTCAGTGGTTTGCTAGTGCCTATAAATAGAACAGTGCTCTGTACTGTTCTATTAGCTCTTTGCAAAATCGTCTTTTCTGCACAAACAAACACTGAGCTCTGGCTGAGGGGGAGTTTGTATTCAACATTGCATTGTAATCGTAGTTGAAATAAATTCAATCTTTCGGTTCTTTGTGAAAAATGTTTGATCAAAGCAATACTCTCGTTTGATTGTATGCAAAGTTTGTTTCCATCTTAATTCCGCTGCACAACTCATCCATCTTCATTCTAATTCAAACGAAAAATACAATCAAAACCAAACTCAGATCCAACAATTGGTATCAGAGTCTGGACAGTCAAAATTGATTTAACAATCATTTTGACATAAATAGTTCAGCTCATAATCGTTGATATCGATAGTTTGTTCGGTTTGTTGAAAAACAGAGTAAGGTTTAATCACCATTAAAGTTGATTAATCAGTGCCTTTAAAACAACCAGGATGACGTCACAATCACAAGATGATAAGAATAACATTGGCTCGCTTTTTAAACCACCTATGCTTAAACGTAATGAATACAACATCTGGGAGAGAAGGATGGGTCACATCCTTGCTCAACAGAACATTGGATGTTGGAGGTCTGTTGTTTTTGGTCCCCATGTTCCTATGGTGCCAAGTGCTGAGGATGCAAAGAAGTTTGTTCCTAAACCAACTGAAAACTATACTGAAACTGATTTTCAAAAGTTCGAACTCGATGCCAAAGCATTTAGCATCATAGTATCTGCATTACCCAATGAGATCTATGCTGGACTGTTACACTGTAGCAGTGCCAAAGAGCTATGGGATGCGCTGAAGGAACAGTTTGGGGGAACAGAAGAAGTCATTGAAAACAATAGGGAAATTCTGAATCAGCAGTATGAAACATTTTGTCACATCAAGGGTGAATCATTGACTCAACAGTTTGAGCGATTCAGTTGTCTCATTAGTGAACTAAGGCTTGTTAAAGTAACATTTCCAAATTCAACTCAAAATAGCAGGTTCCTTAGATCACTACCAGAAAAATGGGATACCATAGCTTTTGTCACTAGAAACTCTGCTGAGTTCAAAGATCTGACCCTAACCCAACTTCATGGTAGACTCCTAACCTATGAAAGGGAGTTGAACCAGAAAAAGAAGTTGCAAGAGTCTGGCAAAGTTGCTGATGATTATTCATTCGGTAGCACAGCTCTTTTTGGTCAGGAAGAATCTGGTAGCAGTGGTAAGGATCAGGGTTATGATCACTTTATTGATATAACTGCTGGTGGAAATTTTGACAACCCTGATCCTCACTCTGCAAATTATGCTTTTACTGCAAATTGTGAAAACCAGATGTCAGACAATTTGTGCTTTGAACTCAATGATTTACAACACTTTGATCCCACTGACTTAGAAGAGATGGACATCTTGCATCAATTGGCTTTGCTTAGTGTAAGAACAAGCAAATTCTACAAAAGAACAGGGAGAAAATTCCCAGGGCTACATGGAAATTTGAGGGTGGGGTTAGATAAATCAAAAATCAAGTGTTACAAGTGCAATAGGCTAGGTCATTTTGCTAGGGAATGCAGGAGTCAAACTACTGGTCCTATAATCACTCATCCCAGCTCAAACCCTAGACCACAAAATCAAAGCACTGTTCACTATACCCAATATACCCCTGCAGCTCATGTTAACACTGCTCACTATGCTGCAACCCCTGTGCCTGTGCATTATGTCCAAACCACTGTTCCACAAATTCAGTATGTTCAAACCCTTGTCCCTCAGGCACAAGTGCAACCTGTTGCACCTCAAACAGCTGCTCCAGCAGTGGCACAACCAGATCAGCAAAGCTTCTTCACTCAAGGCTTTGTTGACTGGAGCAGTATGCCTGATGAGCTTGGTGATGAAAATTTTGCACTCTATGCTTTTAATGAACCCTCTAATGATGAATTTTGTTTGATGACATTAGAGTCAATACCAAAGGGGGTTGAAACTGAAGGTGAACAGCTAAGTGATGAAACAGTGGATGAGGTGACTGAAGCAGTTGTTAATGCAGTTGCTGGTGAACTGCTGCTGGAAGAAAATTCAGAAACCCAGATTGAACCACTGACAGACCCCTGGTCCAAAGAGGACAAAGAAGAAGAGGAAGAGAAGAGAGCAGGTGAGAAAGAAGTAAGAGCAGATGATGAAGAAAATCATCAATGTGATTGTGCCATGATGGCTGCTGCCAAGGTATCACCTCAAGTTCTTGAAAAACTGTGTTCAGACAATTGCATTATTGCTTTTGCTAACATCAAAGAGGTAAATGAAAACCTTAGGGATAAAATCTTAACTGATGAAGTCAAATTTGAAAGGTCATTAAAAGAACTTAAAAACAAATTGACTGAAAAGGAGAAAGAGATCAGCAGTCTTAAAGAAGAGCAGAGCATAACCAAAACTCAACTCTAAACTATGGTAGAAAAATACCAAGTTTGCAAAAAAGAGTTGGAGTCCACCCAGATCACCTGTGAAAAATGGGTGAAATCATGCAAAGGGTATGAGGTTATGCTTGAAAAACATATTAAAAGCAATGTGAAATTTGGTGTTGGTTATAGAAAACATGATGATGAAAACACTGCTTTTGAAAAATATGTTCAAACCACTGATGTTACCACTGAGTTCATCCCCACAAACAAGAATGACCAAGAAGTGAAAATCACTAATAAACTTGGTAACAAAATCACCCTTGACAGACCAATGGGATCCTCTACTTTTGAGGAGATTGAGAAATACCAGTTTAAACCCACATGGTCTGATGAGTGTGATATTCTTGAAAATTTCAAGCCCATGGACTTTACAACCACTGACGGTGTTAAAGCTCCAAAAGCAAAAGTCATTCCTCTTAAGGACATCCCAACAGAGGTTAAAAACTCTGTTGCAAAGGAGTCTGAGAAGAGAAAGAAGAGAGAAAAGGTCAATAACTTGTTTTGTGAATTTTGTGAGAAAAGAAATCATCTAACAAAAGACTGTTTTCATTTAAAAGCATACGATCTAAACAAAACAAGTGTCATTGTTCCTGCTGAAAGTTGCATTGTCTGTGGTAAATCAAATCACAAAACTCAAGCATGTGTGTATCTCAAAAACTTTGATGTGAAAAAGAATGAATACACTTCTTAAACATCCTTGAGTCCATCAACATCATCTGTCAAATTTACCAAAAACCAACCACCGTTTGTGCCAGTTCAAACAGATGTCACAAAACAGTTGAACCAAACATCTGTTAAAAGAGATGTTTAGGTTACTGATGCACCCCCTGCCAACCAGTTCAGAAGAGGTAAGGGACAACCATCTTACCAAAGGATTCCACACGTTTATGAGACCTACAAAAGGCCCTCTAAACCTAAAGTGAATAGGCATCCTTTTGGTTATCAACAGGTGATTGGTCAAGACCCCCAACAGTGGTTAGCAAGAAACAGTCCTAAAACTGTCCAAACCCCTGACTTAACCACTGTCCATCAATCTGCATCCATCCCAGACACTGTTGAGACCCCATCCAAAGCCTTATTGGCTTTGGAAACCCTAATGAACTAATCCTTTTACTTCATGTGCAGGGAGCTTCTGCCTGCTTAGATAGCCTCTGGTATGTTGATAGTGGAGGCTCCAGGCACATGACTGGATGTAAAGCCCTACTCAAAGATTTCAAAATTCATGGAGGGGGTGATATATCCTTTGGGAATAACAGTAAAGGGAAAGTTCTGGGGTCTGGTACAGTACAGTCTAGCAATGTAAAATTTGAAAATGTCAATCTGATAGACAGTCTGAAATTCAACCTCCTGAGTGTTTCACAAATGAGTGACAAGGGGTATGGGTCATTCTTCACAAAGGAGTGTTGTAGGATTGATGGACCAGAAATGGTCAAAAAGATTGAAGCAATAATAAAAACTGGTCAAACAAAACTTGTTGCTCAAAGAAGTGGCAATGTTTATGTTGTTGATATGTCAAAAAAGTGTCCCAGAGCTGATGCCTGTCTGTTCTCAGCTGCCTCTAAAAAAGAGACAGAACTTTGGCACAGAAGACTGGGCACACAAATCTTAAGACAATCACTGAAGTATTAAAAAATGGCCTTGTAAGAGGTTTGCCACAAAAACTGTTTTCATGTCCTGAGCATTGTGTTTCCTGTTTAAAAGGAAAACAGCATAAAAGCTTCTTTAAGTCCATTGAAGAGTCCAAAACAACCCAGTGTTTGCAAATGCTACACATGGATTTGTTTGGCCCAGTTCAAGTCATGAGTCTCAAAAAGAAGAGATATTGTTTGGTTATTACTGATGACTTTTCTAGGTTTACATGGACTTTCTTTTTACACTCAAAAGATGAGACTGCAGGCATTTTGCAATACTTTGTGACACAGGTTGAAAAGCAATTTGACCTTCCAGTAAAAGTCTTCAGGAGTGACAATGGCACAGAATTCAAAAATAAAGAGTTGGATGCTTTCTGTGTGAAGAAAGGGATTGTAAGGCAGTACAGCATCCCTAGAACACCAGAGCAAAATGGGGTAGTTGAAAGAAAGAACAGAACTTTGATTGAGGCTGCCAGAACCATGCTTGCTGATTCAGGTTTGCCATTAACTTTTTGGGCAGAGCCAGTAAACACTGCCTGCTATGTCCAAAACAGAGTTTTAATAAACCCCAGGCACAAAAAGACTGCTTATGAAATTCTGTATAAAATCAAACCACTGATCTCATACTTCAAGGTATTTGGCTGCCCATGCTTTATTTTGAACTTAAAAGATTCCATTTCAAAATTTGCAGCCAAAATTGACTGTGGTTATCATCTGGGATACTCAACCACTGCCAAGGCCTACAAAGTGTTTAATACACGGACCAAGGCAGTGGAGGAGACCTTGAATGTAAAGTTCAATGAACTTTCATCAATGAAAATCCCAGCAAATCCTGCAGATCTGTTTGATCTTGATAATTTCACTTTTGAAAATACTGCTGTCAAGACTAACAGTGCAGGACCATCAGAGGATTCAACACCAGACTATGGGTATGAAATCATCATCCCTCAAAAGTTTGTCAAAATGGGAAGAGCAACAAATGTTCAAAACAGCTGTCAAAGCTCAACCACTGCTACCTCAACAGTTGTTGACCAAAGTAGCCCATCAACCACTGCTTCCACATCAATAAACACTACTGACAAAAGTCCCCAAACAGTGGATAAAAGTCAGCATGTGTCCACATCATTACCTCCTATTCCACCACCTTTTGAAGCCACTGCTGGATCATCAAAGTCACCAGCAGTGGTTAGCTCAGATGATACACATTTGCAGCCTTCACCAACAAATGCCATCATTCCATATCAAGGAGATTTAATCTACTTGAGATCTCATCCACCTGATCAAATCATTGGCAACATCAATGAAGGGGTGCTCACAAGAAGCCAAACCCAAAACATTTGTCTTTTTGCTGGTTTTCTATCACTCCATCAGCCAGTCAAGTACCAAGAGGCACTAAAAGACAACAGCTGGGTAGAAGCCATGCAAGAGGAGCTCCAACAGTTTAAAAGACAACAAGTATGGGAGCTTGTACCACTGCTAGAAGAGGTTAGCCCCATCGGCACAAAGTGGGTCTTTAAAAACAAAACTGATGAAAGGGGCATTGTTGTCAAGAATAAAGCCAGGCTTGTGGTTCAAGGTTACAGACAGGAAGAGGGGATTGATTATGATGAAACATTTGCCCCTGTAGCAAGATTGGAAGCTATAAGACTGTTCATGGCCTTTGCTGTCAACCACAACATGAAGGTGTTTCAAATGGATATCAAAAGTGCTTTCCTCTATGGTACAATTCAAGAAGAGGTGTATGTCTGTCAACCTCCAGGTTTTGAGGATCCATTTTATCCAGATCATGTCTACAGGCTAAACAAAGCCTTGTATGGCTTGAAACAAGCACCTAGGGCCTGGTATGAAACTCTTTCTACCTTTCTACTCTCAAATGGTTTCAAAAGAGGTACCATTGATAAAACACTGTTTCTTAAATGGAGAGGGAAGGATTTAATGATTGTCCAAATCTATGTGGATGACATTATTTTTGGAAGCACATGTAACAAAATGTGTGAAGAGTTTAGGGAACTCATGACAGCTGAGTTTGAAATGAGTGCAATGGGTGAGCTGCAATGCTTTCTTGGTCTCCAAGTTCAGCAAATGCATAATGGAACTTTCATTCATCAAAGCAAATATGCTAAAGAACTTTTAAACAAATTTGATATGAATGATTGTAAACCATGCAGCACACCCATGGCAACAAATAAGCTTGTCATGTCTGATGAAAAGGATGAGCTGATTGACCAAACACTTTATAGAAGCATGATTGGGTCTTTACTGTACCTAACTGCATCTAGACCAGACATCATGTTTGCAACATGTGTCTGTGCAAGAAGTCAATCAACTCCCAGAAAATCAAACCTCATTGCTGTAAAAAGGATCTTCAGATACATAAAAGGTGCTCCCACACTTGGTATCTGGTATCCAGCTAATGGGAATATCAAGCTTTCAGGTTTCTCAGACAGTGACTTTGCTGGATGTAATACCACAAGGAAGTCCACATCAAGAGGGTGCCAGTTTCTAGGTAATTGCTTAGTCTCTTGGCAAAGCAAAAAGCAAGCAGCTGTTTCAACATCCACTGCTGAAGCTGAATACATTGCTGCTGCAAGTTGTACAGCCCAACTCCTGTGGCTTCAAAATCAGTTGCTGGATTTTGGTATCACTGCCTTAAAGACACCACTCATGTTGGATAGCCAGGCAGCAGAAAATATCATCAAAAATCCAGTTTCTCACTCTACCACCAAACACATCGACATCAGACATCACTTTGTGAGGGATTGCTATGAAAAAGGTTTGATTTCTCTGCATCATGTTCCAACTAAAGACCAGCTGGCAGATGTGCTCACAAAAGCTTTAGATACTGCCACCTTTGAAAGCTTGGTCTCTAGGATTGGCATGCTAAACATGGAATAACAAGCAAAATCTTCTTCTTCTATGAATAAAAGCAGTAAAATGTTTTCAGAAAATCAAAAATCCATCCTTAAAAATAGCTAAAAATGAAGTTTTCATTAAAATCCTTAAAAGTCTGCCATAACCACTGATTGTTCAAAAGTCTGCTCTACTTCAAAGTCTGTCCACTGCTGAAAGCCATCCCCTGTTTTCTCATTTCTTTTGATAAACACTATTGTTCAAAAGCAATGTCTTATCCACTGATATGCTATCCACTGATAGTAAAAATCATCCACTGCTTCCATTTGTTACCGTTGAAAACACTGCCTTCATCAGTATCTTTCATAAAAGTATTGTCCTTCATTTCACCAGGGGTTGGCATGTGGGCAGTGCATAGTGGTCAGACCTTTTGTAACCGCTGCCACGTCAGCATTCACTTTTTCCTCTATAAAACCCCCACTTCACTCCAAAACAGGGTTTTACTGTCGAATTGAATTCTCAAAAATTCTATTCTCAAAGCAGTTTTTCTTCAAATTCCTTCACATCTTCTTCGATCATCATCTTCAAAATGACAAAATCGAAATCATCTGCAAAACCCACTTCCAAATCATCTTCAAAAGAAGCCTATCAAAAGGCTAAACCCACTGAAATTCCACACAAACCATCTCACAATCTTCTGGGTCTCCTCACAAAACCCGGCACTACAGATGTTTTCGATTCCATCCTTGCTACCATATCTGCTTCAAAGTACAAAACTTTGTTAACAGCAGATGCACCAATTTACTTGACAACCCAAAGAGAGTTTTGGAAGAATGCAACCCTTGAAAAACAAGGAGACACTGTAATAGCCATCAACTCTTCTCTAAAGGGTAATAGCCCTAGACTTTGAGTTACAGCTTAAAGGTCAGATAAGGGAGCTGTTGATGAGGCAATAAAGTTCCACAATAATTAAGAGTTTTGGCATTATCTGTTCCAGGGGAGATTGTTGGGATTGAACCCTACCAGAGGAACAGATAATTAAAGCCAAAACTGGATCAGAGCAGTGGATCCAGAATAAGCAGATGTTACATACAAGTCTCTCCCCTTGAAAGTGGTTTTCAACATCTGCTGACTTCCTAACTACTGATCGTGCAAACTGCTGACCTACAATCTGCTGATCAAGTAAAGGCCTGATGAAAGACTAAAGCTCTGTTGTTCAATCTACTTCCTTGAGTCAAGCACTGCTCATCCGGATAAGTACTGCTGGGTTCACAGCAGTGGAAGGATGCAGCAGTTGTTTAGATGTCTTTTATGTAATGAAATGTAATAGCAGTAGTTAGCATAGCAGTGTTTGTATAGATCAGAGGTTAGAGTTTGTTAGGAGGTTAGATGTCACTTTCATGGTGACGTCAGCTTAGATGCTCAGTGGTTTGCTAGTGCCTATAAATAGAACAGTGCTATGTACTGTTCTATTAGCTCTTTGCAAAATCGTCTTCTCTGCACGAACAAACACTGAGCTCTGGCTGAGGGGGAGTTTGTATTCAACATTGCATTGTAATCGTAGTTGAAATAAATTCAATCTTTCGGTTCTTTGTGAAAAATGTTTGATCAAAGCAATACTCTCGTTTGATTGTATGCAAAGTTTGTTTCCATCTTAATTCCGCTGCACAACTCACCCATCTTCATTCTAATTCAAACGAAAAATACAATCAAAACCAAACTCAGATCCAACACGTCCTTTTATAACCAATGAGGTTTCATGGTACCAAAACTTAGAATATTGATCGAGTGTGTAGTTTAAAACCTTATAATCCGAATCTTCTCACTTAATATTTAGGTATATCCTTAATTTAAGTATATCTAAATCCCCATATAGTTTGATGACACTAAATCACCAAAATCGATCAATATGAAAATAGTGCATCAGGAACCGTATTACTTCACCACATATACAGATAGAGTAACAAGAGACGCATCACATGAGCGACGTATATCTTTTGTGGAAAACACACTCTTTATACACTCAATCCAAAGTCAATAATAACATTCTTATTAAGTTCAATCATAAATATTTTACTGTCCTTTTGTAGTATCATTACTAAAACTTCATGAAGATTAATATTCTAAGATAGTTTCAAAATTGGCATATGAGGTGCAAACAGGGGAAAGTTACTGTACAAATAAACTTAACGTACTAAACGTACGAATTGCATGAAAAGGACAAAAGCACGCGGTAACATTTTTGTAATTATCTGCTTGTAGGGTAATTATCAAAATTACTCTACAAATAATACTGTAGAGTAATTTTGATCCTTTGTAGAGTAATTTTGTAAAATGTTCATGTAGAGTAATATTGGTCTTGTAGGGTAACTATCAAAATTACACTAACCCCCCCTCCCCGAAAACCTAACCCCCCCCCCCCCCTTCCCACCCCCAAAAACCTACCCCCCCCCCCCCCCACCCCCCATACCCAAACTAAAAGCAAAAAACTAAGCTATAAAGCTAAACCCCATAACTAAATGCTAACAAAATTACTCTACAAGATCAAAATTACTGTACAGGAACATTTTACAAAATTACTCTACAAAAGATCAAAATTACTCTACAGGATCATTTTACAAAATTACTCTACAAGATCATTTGTAGAGTAATTTTTAATTGTATGTTGTTTGATAAACTTGCAGGGTAATTTTGATTTACTTGTAAAAGTAGTTTTGATGCAGAGTAATTTTGATACACTTGTAGAGTAATTTTGATAATTACTCTACAAGAACATTTTACAAAATTACTCTACAAAAGATCAAAATTACTCTACAATATCATTTGTAGAGTAATTTTGATAGTTACTGATAATTATAAAAATGTCACCTTGTTTTTTTGTCTTTTCCTTCGATTTGTATGTTTTGTACGTTAACTTTATTTGTATTTGATCTTTTACCGGTGCAAGCAAAGCAATAGAGTTTGTTATACAAAAAGCTGAAAACCAAAGGACCAAAAAGTATACACTTGAGTGCTGGTCAAAGGTCAAAGAAGACAAACACAGAAGGTGCACGAGGAATTCCCCTATATTTCCCCTATATATTAAAAAGGAAACGTTTTGAACAGTAAAACAATATAAGTATGTTAAAAAGGCCATTCCCCTTCCTCCTTCTTGGGCGGAAGGGGGCGCCCGCCCCCCTGAACTTTTCGACGCGTAGTGTTACGAACAGTACTTTCGTATAGAAATTTTTAGGTATATACGTTTTCGCCCCCCGATACATGAAGGTAAAAACCGACACCAGCTTGGTACAGAAAACACCATAAGTCGGTATCGAATTGATTTTGAAAATCTTTTAGTTCGGAAAATTCGGTACTGCTACCCGGTACCATTTGCTCATCCCTGATCACGGGTGTCGTACGAACAACAACGGTATCGTGCAACTTTTTTTGTTGATTTTCTTCGACTTTTAATGATTTCTTTTTTTAGTTTCAGGGGTCGGGATGAGCTCGGTGCCAACCAATACTGAATCGGTACTGGTACCGAAAATACCAGTTACGGTACCGGTATATGAAGGTAAAAAACGGTAGCGAACCGGTACCAGGAACGCCAAAAGTCATACCGAATTGGTACTTAAGATCTTTCGGTTCAGGAAATTCGGTACCGGTACCCAGTATCATTTGCTCATCTCTGACCACATGTTTCATACAAACAACATTATTACGATACAACTTTTTTGGTTGATTTTCTTTTGGTTATCTTTTAGTGTTTTTTTTCTATATTTTCTTTTTATTCTTGTCAACGGTTTCCGTGCGCAATGCGCTTGTAGTGATTTCAAAACACATGTAAACACAGACTGAACAACAAAAGACGTTCGCCGCAACGCGGCAATAGTAAAAAAAACTAGTGGAATTAAAAAGGACATGGGACAAACAGAATGGTCAGCGTGTGAGCCGCACGAGGGGAGATCTCTCTCACTCTCAAAACAAGTTTCAGAAAGTGCACGCTGCACCTCTCATATCTTCATTTGTTTATAACCAACTTTTGAAATATGGACATAGAATAGAACATTTAAAAATTTGGCTTTGCTTGCCACTACATGTGCTTGCTAATTTTTAAACCTTCAAAGCATACGACTTTGCACTGTTTTTCTCTTTATCCTATGTGAAACTGTGAATTGAACCCACCTCAACCCTTTTTCTACAAAAAGTTTCATATATTAATATTCACATTTTCCGGGTCGGTTTGATGCAACAACGTGTCATCTTTTTACAGAAAATCTAACTAATCTAATCTAACCTAACGATGAAAATTTCGTCTCAAAAGAAGGGATTTTTACCTCTCTAACTTAAGCATTCCGAATTTTACAGTCTTATGTATCAAATAGTAATAAACTGCGTACTAAATTACTAACTACTGTATACTAACCGCGTACCATAGTAACTCTTAACGCTATTTAACATTGAATTCATTTGAATTTTATAAGTAAATAAAGTTTATTGTAAAACATAATACGTTAAAATGTTTGTTTATTCAAATTTTCGCTGGAGTAAATTCTTTGTTAAAAACATATATATAACCCCAAACCAATTGTATACTAATTGTATACTAATAAAAGATAAAGTGAATGAACAGTACATTTGTTTTTAAGCTTTTTTTATATGTGGTATTTTGTGGTTTTTTACATGTGTTATGGTTTTTTACATGTGTTTGGTTCTTTTATATATCTTAGACCGTGGCGTATGGTGGGGCATGGGTTGGGGGCATGGTGCGACACGTGGAGTATGTGGCACCCAAAACCGAAAGCCAATTTCAAAGGGGTATGGTGGGGCGTGGCTGGGGTGGCGTGGAAAAAAAAACAATTTCAAAAGGCTAGTGCTCTTGGCCAACGAGGTTCCGCCATGTCATGTTCGTAGCCCCGCCCAACGCCCGGGCTAAAACCCCCGCCTAAGGGGCCACGCCGAAACCCAAGCTCACCCGGGGTGGTGACGTGGGCGTTTGTACCCAACCCCCGCCCCATACCCCATAGTCTTATGTAACTTGCGTTTGTTTTTTATCGGTAATTCATGTGTCAGTATTTTTTGATCATATCAAGATTTTTTTTCTCTATGGGTTGCTGTAATGAGTGTAGGTGACGTAACAAAATAAACCGATATCGATCAAATTCCCGCTGTGTTGGTATATTTTTAGTCATATCATGATTTTTTTCTCTATTGGTTGCTATAACGAGTGTGAGTATCACCCACCGCGCAACGCGAGGATTTAATAACACTAGTTGGCCATAAATGTCATAAAAATGTAATAGATTTATGTGTCACTCAACTAAAGTATCAAGCCCAATACTCTCCAAGGCCCAAATGAAACACAAATTAACAAGTCTATGAGCTTAATTACTGGGTTTTCTATTTGTTACCCAAATTGGGGGGGGGGGGGGGGGGGGGGGGGGGTATCAATCTTATATAGAAAACTATTATTTTCCTTTTTAGTTCGATCATAACCGTACGAGCTTCGGCATTTCAATGTCTTTTTAAGAGTTTTTAATAACCACTTTTGGCAAAAACAAGTGTGTGTCACGTGTTTTATCATTATGAATGAATTTCACATCTATTTTCATAGTTTTCACCTTCAACTTCTACTTTATAGGGTTTATGTTCAAAATTTATATCCTTTTATTATTAATTGGTGCAATTAAAAATCCTCCACCCCCAAATTAGTGCACATCATACTATTTCAACACAAGTTATCAATGTAATTTTTCATCATCAAATTTCAAATCAATCATTGCTAGAGAAAAATTTTGAACGGGTCTTAAGCTTACTCCATAACTAAAGCATTTAATGGCGTATCCAATACACCTTCAGTTCTCATATCATGACTCGTATCACGTTGCTTTGAATTCACATATAGACATCATGTTTTGGACTTGGACATAATGTTTTGGGTTGTTTTGACAATAAAAACACCAAACATAACAATTTAAGACACAATTCAATGAATTCTTGGCTTAAAACTTAAAACATCATGCCAAGAACATTAAGTAGTTTGTTTTAAGTGTTAAGCAGTGTGTTTTAGTTGTGTTTTAAATTGTTATGTTTGGTATTTTTCTTGCCAAAACAACATAAAACATAATGCCTAAGTCCAAAACATGATTCCTACATGTCAATTTCTATCTCTTTTCACGAAAAAGATCATTTTTACAGGAACCTCACCCATATATATAACTAATACATAAAAAGGGAAAATTTGATTTTCATAATCCGAACTGGCTCTTTTTGGCCGATAATAATCCCAACTCAATAAATTCTCACAATAATCCAAACTCTTTCACTTTGTCTGGTCAAATAGTGCGTCGTTAAAAAAAACATAATGGAGTTAAGTTTTTTTTTCCAAATTACAAACCGATGTTTTCGGTCTTTTGATTAGAACGAGGATATGAGTCGATTGATGTAAAACTTACTTCGAAATAATGCTCTAAACAATTTAGAGCACTGTTTCGATGTAAATTTTACATCAGTCGACTCGTATCCTCGTTCTCCTCAAAAGCCCGAAAACATCGGTTTGTAATTTAAAAAAAAAAAAAAAAAAAACTTAACTCCGTTATGTTTTTTTAACCGCAGACTATTTTACTGACAAAATGAAAGAGTTGGGATGATTATGGGTAATTAACTGAGTTGAGATTATTATCAGCTAAAAAAAACCAGTTCAGATTATTAAAATTCAATTTGCCTATAAATAATTAGAAATATAAAAAGCAACAAGTTAGTGAATCATTGGATTACTCTACTAAACTAGGGAAGACAAAAGATGTTTATAGTAGGGTTTAGGTTAAACAGATATGTATGTTTTACTTAATCAGATTAGATACTACCTAAAATTATACCCATCACATACATGTGAAATATTTTAAACCTAATCCCAATCCCAAATAAACGTCACATTACTTGTCCCAAATGTTCCAAGTTGCAAGTTTGCAGATTGTGTCCATGCTAGCTTGTCCTTCTTTCTTATGTTTAGCTTTAACAAATCTCACGATTCAACAAATTAAGGAATGGCCATATGAAGAACTCAAATCACATAACAAAAGCTAATGAAATCACCGGTTAGAATATGAATAATGAATTATCCCATTGGAACTTTGTTCAGTTTGTTTCATGTGGTCGAAAATCACCATCGAAGGGGAAAGATGGAGGTGGAATCGTTATGTTGGCTACAAGCAAAATGATGCAGGAATTGGGTTCTCATGAACGAGGAGGGTGGCAAAAAATGATCTAGATTCATACCTTTAGCTATCTAGAGGGTGCAGGCGACATGCAATGGGGTTACTTGGTACACTAGAGACATGAAGAAGATAAGGGGGTTTGGTTGGTTAGGGAATTAATAAAACTTTTTATGTTTTACTTATAATAGTAAGAGTTTCTAAACATTTGAAAAAATATAACAGACTTTTTAACGTGTGTTGACTTGTGTTAACGTCGGATACCAATAGTGATACCTCTTGATGAATGAGGATTTAAAGTGTAAATTTATACAAAAAAAAAAGTCAAATTCGAGTACAACAACATCCATATAGTTAATTATAAAGGCAATCACTATCTGCACACTCAGTTTGCCTATCTGCACACTTAGGGTTTAAATACGCTGCGTATTGACCTCTACGCAGCGTATGTAAGGGGCAGGTACACGACCAGACAGTCAAACCTAGTACCATGTCAAATCAGTCAGATCTACGCTGCGTATTGACCAATACGCAGCGTATAGGGTTAACAGTCTGCGTATTGACCAATACGTAGCGTATATGTCAGACTGATTTGACACTGATACGATGTTGTCTAGGCACGTGAATAAAGTAATACGGGGAGTAGAGAGCTACACGCTGCGTATTTAAGTAAATTTGAAATTCTATTTATCCATGCATCTCTGTTCACTTCGAGTTCATCTCCTCAGCTTTCTTTTTCATCTTCTTCTTCTTCAGTAAACATCTTGTTCAATCTTGTTAAAATGTCATCATTTTGGAACGATAATTACTTCGGTAATCGCTATTCTAACGACACATGGGGAGCAAATGCTGCCAATGAGGAGGAGGAGGTTGTGTCTGGAGTCCCTGTTGATCAAAAAACACAGTTGCCAGACTTGAACAAGACTCCCACTCCACCTGTTGATGAACCAAATTACCCGGCGCATCAAGTGTATCCAGATTACGGATACGGGTATGAATCTCCGTACGTGCAACAAAGTGGATACGGTGCTGAGAATGCACCTGTTGATGAACCATATTACCCGATGCAGCAATCGTATCCGGGTTACGGGGTATACGGGGATGAAGGTGGATACGGAAGTTACAGTGGATACGGTGGTGAAGGTGGATACGGGGGTGAAGGTGGTTACAGTGGATACGGGGGTGAAGGTGGATACAGTGGATACGATAGATATGGGGGTGAAGGTGGTTACAGTGGATACGTGGGTGAAGGTGGATACAGTGGATACGATACATCACTTTATGAACCATCTACCCCGGGCAATCCGTTTCAAATAAATGAGGTATCACATTAAAATAATAATAATAATAATAATAATAATTATTGTTATTATTATTATTATTATTGTTATTATTGTTATTATTATTATTATTATTATTATTGTTATTATTGTTATTATTGTTATTATTATTGTTATTATTAATATTATTATTGTTATTATTGTTATTGTTATTATTGTTATTATTATTATTATTGTTATTATTATTATTGTTATTATTGTTATTATTGTTATTATTATTATTATTACCGATTTTTTATATATTTACACTTTGGTCCCTGAAGTTTCAAATTTTACAAAAATAGTCCCTGAAGTTTCGAAAATTGACACAAATGGTCCCTGAGGTTTCGATAATGACCATATTAGTCCCTGAAGTATGAGTTTCAATTATATTATAATTATAATTATAATTATTATTATTATTATTATTATTAACGTAACTTTTTTTTAGCGTTTCATGTCTCTAACTGATTTGAAGAATTGGGTACAAGAAACGGGAAAAGAGTATGGTTACGTAATTGTTACCCGCCGATCAAAAAATATTGGCGGTACTACTGGGATGGTATGCCTTGTGTGCGACCGTAGTGGTGAGCACCGTAGTAAAGCAATAGTTAGGAAAGCTGGTAGCAAAAAAATCGGTTGCCCATTTTCATTACTCGCCATCCGGGACGTGACGAATGACACGTGGGAGTTAAAAGTGGACTGTGCGAACCATAACCACGAACCTACGACGAGTCTGTTGGGCCACGCTTTTGTGCGAAGATTTACTAAAGCCGAATACAAGCTAGTGGAGCAGCTAACTGCTCAAAACATGGAGCCACGTATCATATTTCAAACCCTAAGAAAGCAGTTCCCCGACAGCCTGCACGTTCAGAAAGACGTGCAAAATGCGGTACAAAAAATTAGAGCGACTATAATGGACGGAAAGAATCCTATTCAGGCACTGGAAAGCCTGCTGCATGACCACCGATTCATTTACGACACCCGACAGGATCCCAAAACAGATGTCGTAACAGAGATTTTCTTTGTTCATCCTTATTCAATCACTATGTGGCGTGCATTCCCGCACGTGATGTTGATCGACGCGACCTACAAAACAAACCTCTACAACATGCCATTTGTCCAGGTTGTGGGTATGACGTCGACCAGCAAGTCTTTTTGTATCGCACATGCCGTTTTTTTGTAAAGAACGAAGGGGTAACTACGTGTGGGTGCTTGAGCAGATCAAGTCAATATTGCATGAATGTATGATGCCGCGTGTGATAGTCACGGATAGGGAGCTTGCCCTAATTAACGCGTGTTCTAAAGTATTCCCGAACGCAACCAGGCTTCTATGCCACTTTCACATCCAACAAAATATAGCTAAACAGTGCAAGAAAGGGTTCGATAAAAAAGATTGGGGGAAATTTATGTCGTACTGGCGGAGATTGTGCGAATCTTCATCAGAGCCCATGTACAAGTACAACTTGGAGAAAATGTATAACCGACTCGTTGGTGCCAACCGAGAAAGTAAGTGTTCCTTCAACAAACGACTCACCCAATCTATTATATTTTACACACGCTTTTACATTTCATTATTTTATTTTTGCAGGTGTCTATGATTACGTCTACGAAAACTGGCTCAAAGACTATAAAGAAATGTTCGTTTATGCGTGGACCGATAAGTGTCGCAACTTTGGTCAGCGCACCACCAACAGAGTTGAGAGCCAGCACGCAAATTTAAAAAGATACGTTACGAGCGGGAGTTCATTGGAGCGAATAGCAAGATGCGTCATTGATATAGTTGAAACTCAGTACGATGAAATACAAAAAAGTTTCACTGAGAGCATCGAAAAAACGATGAACCACCACAGACACCGACTGTTGGACAACCTACGTGGAAAGGTTTCCTATGAAGCACTTGATTTGCTGTCAAAAGAGCTAATGAGGAAGATGGAGGTGTTGCGGAAACTTAACGCATCATGTGGTTGCCATATGTGGCTTGGCTATGGATTGCCGTGTGCTTGTAGGCTGGAAAACTACAAATGTACAGGTAAAAAATATTAAAACTACAAACCTTTTGTTATTTTGTACGTTTTAGCTGTTTCTCACACCGTATTAACTTAACTGTGCAGGGCGTATGATACAACTCGACGACATAGATGTATTCTGGCGTAAGCTTGACTTGCTCCCGTGTAAACTGGTAGACGAGGAGGTCGATGTTGTAGCAGAGCTAAATAATGTGCGGCAACATTTAGAGGCGCAGTCCCCCGTTCAGCAAAAGAGTTTGCTTTCAAAGATAAAAGCGGTCTTCACCCCGAAATCGTCAAGCAAGAAACCACCGATCGTCCAGTAAAATACTCGCGGTCGGCCTACATCAAAGAAAGTACAAGAAAGGCTAGATGAAGCTGCGAGGTTAGACGAAGCTGCGTGATACAGCTCCTATGGCGAGGACAGCAACGTATATACCGCTTCCCCCAAACATAGGTACGATTTACGCCGACACAGCTCATACGTACCGTCAGAGGGCTCTCGTGGAACTGGTTCGGTTGTAAAGTCTGAAAAACCTAAAATGCAACGAAACAGTTCAACGAGTTATAAAAAGAAGGAGACGCGGGATGATAAGGGTTTTCCATTAATGAAGGGGGACAAGCACTTGTTAAGCATTGAGAGGTTTAAGGATCAAATTCCATCAGAGTTTCACTCTTACATATCGCGTATACAAGATGTGACCCCAGACGGTCATTGTGGGTACAGGTCTGTGGCTGTCGGGTTAGGTTTTCTGGAACACGCATGGCCCAATATTCGAAGAGATTTACTACTGGAGATTGACCATAACGAGGCGCGTTGGAAGCATGTATTCGAAACATATAACAAAGGAGACTTTAAACGAATACGTAAGGGCATCGAATGGCATTCATTGAAAGCGTGCGGTCCAAGTCACTGGATGGAAATGCCCCAGGTAGGGCTTCTCGTAGCGCAAAGGTATAATATTGTCCTCCACGTGCTAAGCATCGAATGGAGCACTACCATCTTCCCATTAACGGATGCCCCACTAGATCCACGACCTCAAGCGATAACGCTCGTACATGTTGACGGGGGACAATTCATACATGCTAAGTTGGAAGGAGACTACCCCATGCCTTTAGCGACCCCGTTGTGGGCGACACATCGATCAATAGCTGCGGAACGGTGGGAAGAAATGTATAGACCGCGGTTACAGCACTACTACGAGTTAATCAATCCTAAAGCACACTTAGACAAAGACAGAGAACCGAGTATAAATGATATCGAAGATTAACCGGAAACTTATATTTTTGTAAATTGTAGAATTTTTTTAATTTATAAAGTTTGTATCATTTTTAATTTTTATAATTCATAATTTTTGTATTATTTATCAAAGGAAAACACAAAAAAAATAAAAAAATGGAACTTTATATACGTTGCGTAGGGATCCCTACGCAGCGTATGTAGTTAAATGGACAAAAAAGCCCTTGTTTTTGGCTTTGTATTGCCTCAACATAAGGGCAAAACAATAAAATGAGCATTGTTATACGCAGCGTATGGATCCATACGCAGCGTATGTAAAAGGCGGACAATTTCCCCCCAAACCAAAATTTCAAAACCTATATATGTTAAATTACTATTTTGCCCTTGTGTTTGGGGCAATAAGAGGCTAATTGCAAGGGTAAAAAGGTCATTTTACAACCTTTGTATACGCTGCGTATGGAGCTCTACGCAGTGTCTGTAAATTTCAGGAGAATAATAATAATAATAATAATAACAACAACAATAATAATAATAATAATAACAATAATAATAATAATAATAATAATGATAATACGCAGCGTAGAGATCCATACGCAGCTTATATAGGGATGGTAAATGACCTTTTTACCCTTATTGTCAGCCTCGTATTGCCCCAAACAGAAGGGTAAAATGGTAAACTTATTATTCTTATACGCTTCGTAGGGCTCTCTACGCTGCGTAGAGGTACTGATTTAAATCAGGGAAATACCTACGCAGCTCTGTTCTTCCCCAAATCTCAAACACACACAAAGAAGAGAGCATACGAAGGCGACTGACAAAATCGACCGTATACGACACGAATTCGAAGTATAAAACAGGTATTTACTCAACCTATTTAAGTAATTTTGATTTTTTTTGTATTTTATCCATAAATTAGATGTTTTTTTAGGTAAGTTAGGGTTTGGTTAGTGATTGAACTTTCGTAAATTAGGGTTTGTTTAAGCTTTGATTAGTGTTGATTTGTTTGACTTGTTAGGGTTTAGCCACTGAACTCTCTAAACTGTTTACAGTGAAAACGTGACTAATTTGATGCGATTCGATGATTTTTTATTGAACTTTCCTAAATTACAAACTGTTTTGAATGATTATCTATTTGTTTTGAACTGTGTTAGTGATTTATGTATTCTATATGAACTCATCACATGTCGAGTCATGTTTCAGATCTGATTTGATTTAGGAATTCCGATAAATCAGGTTTGAGTTTTTGATAGGTGTTGTTTGAATTTGAAGTCTAGGCTGAATCATGTTAAGTGTTGTTGATTGTTATTCATGTTTGCTTATCTGATTGTTATTCGTGTTGATAGGATTCTAATGTATCCTTGAACCTCACCCTTCTTTTCGTTACTACGCTCGACTTATCATTGGACAACACGTGCGTGTTCAATCCAATGAGCATGCCTTTCTAACTATATGCGCCTTTGTCAACATTATATTTTCACACATTCTCCTCTTGAAGTAAGTTGACAATATGATATATTTTCAACATAAGCCAACATTGTCGACACATAGTGCTTGATTGTACTAAAATTTATGTGGAAAAGACCCAAAATAACGTCTGTGTCTGAATAGTTGAAGTTGTTGATCGATATTGTTATTCAATAAAAAAGAAAGATTTAAATCATTAGTGTTTCATGTGAATTCTGATCTTTGTTTGACTTGTTAGCTTTGTTATTTGGGCATGGGCGTTTAAACGGCTGCAAACGCAACCCCAAATGGCAGTGATTTCGCAGCCGTTTGCGGCTGTGTTTGCAGCCGTTTAAACGCCCGTTTACGGCTGCAAATGCGGCCGCAAACGGAAGCGATTTCGCAGCCGTTTGCGAAATGCAGCCGCAAACGGGTGTTTAAACGGCTGCAAACGCAGCCGCAAACGGCTGCGAAATCGCAGAAAACTATTTTATATTAAAATACAGTAAACACTCGTTGGTTTATCTAATAATTTTTTTGGTTTTCAGGACGAGAAAGATGGATGCTGAAATGGAAATAGAAGAAATTAATCCGGAGCAGCCGCAAAAGCAGAAGCGTCCACCGGCGGATCCTCTCCTGAATCACCCGTATTTGGAGTTTCCTCCGGAGTCCGACGCTGCTCTCCGTTGCGACAAGCTTCGGAAGATGCACGTCGGTGCCCATTTTGCGGTTTCTTGGAAAACCCTCCGAGGGCTCGCGGCGGAAGATTGGGCGCGGGAGTTTGTTCCCCGTGATTCACCGTGGGATCGACTGTTTGAGCTAGCGTTTACGCCGAGCTACTGGGAGATACTGATCGAGTTCCTGTCGTCGTTCGAGTTTCATCCTCGTCGGCCAAATGAGGCTGTGGACCCCGCGCAGCCGGCCGAGGTTTCGTTTCGCATGGCTGGCCAGGCGCGTTCTATGTCACTTGCAGACTTTGCGGTGCATAGCGGTTTGTATACGGAGACTGAGATCGCTACGGATCTATATAGGACGATACGTTTAACACAAATTTTGTATTGTTATTATTATTATTTTAATATATAAAATTTAAGATTTAATATTAGTTTAACGTTTAATAAACATTCGTGTAAACAGGGGTTGGTAATTGTTGATAAACCCACGCTTTTAGGGTTTTGGGCTCTGATCGCGGACATAGGTCAGTGGGACCACCAACAATCCAAGGGGAAGGTTACGACGATTAAGGATCCGCTCCACATGTACGTTAGTTATTATTATTTTAATAATAGTTATTATTATTTAAATAGAAAATATATTTTTTTAAACCTATATTGTTTTTTTTTCTAAACAGAAAACTGTTTTTTTAAACAGAATATTCTTTAACAGATTTTTTTTAAACATAATTTTTTTTAAACAGTATATTTTTTTAAACAGATTTTTTTTTGACGATCTTAGTTTTGACGCTCGTAACGCGCGTACGGTCCTAACGAGCGTCGAAACTAAGTTCGGCGTTAAATTTTTTTTTATTATTTAGTCGAAGTCGAACCGTAAGGCGCGTAGGTCTCTAACGAGCGTCGAAACTGAGATCGTCGTTAAAATATAAAACTTCGATCTTAGTTTCGACGCTCGTTAGGGACCTACGCGCCTTACGGTTCGACTTCGACTAAATAATAAAAAAAAATATATATTTTAACGACGAACTTAGTTTTGACGCTCGTTAGGCCCGTACGCGCCTTACGGACGACGTCGACTAAATAATAAAAAAATATTATTTAGTCGACGTCGTCCGTAAGGCGCGTACGGGCCTAACGAGCGTCGAAACTAAGTTCGTCGTTAAAATATATATTTGTTTTTATTATTTAGTCGAAGTCGAACCGTAAGGCGCGTAGGTCTCTAACGAGCGTCGAAACTAAGTTCGTCGTTTTATACTTTAACGACGAACTTAGTTTCGACGCTCGTTAGGCCCGTACGCGCTTTACGGACGACGTAGACTAAATAATAATAAAAAATATAATTTAACGACGATCTTAGTCGATGTCGTCTGATAATTATTTACTGACTGGTTTCCTTTTGTGCAGGTATTTGCACAAAATGATTTCCACTTCGATCACTGCTCGAAACAAAAGCCGGGAGTGGTGCACCAGTGGTGATTTATTTTTCTTATATTGCCTCTTATACAAGAGGCTGTGCGCTCTCGCCTACGGGTTGGCGCAATACTTCGCCTCCGCGCATCATCGACAGGAGCGCGGACAGTTATTCGGCGGCGCCTACGTGACTAGGATAGCCCTTTCGTTGGGCTATCATCCGGAGAGTGACCGCGACAATGTAGGCCCGCCGGTACAACCGAAGCGGATGGGGAAGAACGTTATATCCGGAATGCACGTTACCAAAGACTTCCCAGACGGGAAGCGGTTTAAGAAGCCGGACGGCACGCAATATCAGCTTGAACAGCTGCCGGAAGAGTTCCCTCCGTATTATCCCCCGCACGATCCGGAGCCGCCGGAGCCGCATGAGCCGGCCATCGTCATTCCGCAGCCACCTCCGCCGCGTGGACCACCAGGGGCGCCTCAGTTCCCACGCCATGTTTGGCCCGGTCCTGACCCATCACATCCACGGCAGCTTCGGTTAGCTGAAAGGAACAATTATCTGTTGGAGTGGGTGGCTGCGGCGCTGCAGCAGCAGCGACAGCATGACGGGTTACCTCCACTACCCTTCATTACGGATGCGGAATGGGATCAGCATCAGCAGGAGCAGCAGCAGTAGTATTTTATCATTTTTATCATTTTGTTATGTATGCACAAACTTTTCTTGTATATATCAAACTCTTGTATATTCTGAAAGGTTATATATATACTGTGGTGTACATATAAAATTCTGGCAGGTTATATAACATGTTCTGTTGTATAGATAAAGTTCTGGAAGTTTATATATAACAGGTTATTTAACATATTCTGTGTGATATAAAATTCAGAAGGTTATATACACTGCGTATTGACCTATACGCAGCGTATATAAAGTGTTCATATACGCTGCGTATTGACCTATACGCAGCGTATATAAAGTGTTCATATGCGCTGCGTATAGGTCAATACGCAGCGTATAACCTAACTAGTGTATATAAGAATTAAGTTTCATATTCTAACAGCTCTGAGACAGAGGATAAACTGGTTAAGACGTTGCGGTTATAAACGATAGGTCACGAGTTCGATCCTTACAAGGGCCGGTTCTTTAAAGAAGACCCCCTTTTTTATAGATTTTTGATATATTTACACTTTGGTCCCTAAAGTTTCAATTTTTACACAAATGGTCCCTGAAGTTTCGAAAATTGACATAAACGGTCCCTGAAGTTTCATAAATTTACAAAAATGGTCCCTGATGTTTCCAGGATTTACAAAAATGGTCCCTGAAGGTTCGAAAATTGACAAAAATGGTCCTTGTACTGTTCAGTTAAGTATGCTAACTGAGTTAGTGTTTAAAGAAGAAATCTTTATATGAAAGTTAACCTGGCTAAAACATTCAGTTAAAATAGTTTCAATAATGACCATATTAGTCCCTGAAGTGTGAGTTTCATAAAATGACCAAATATTAACGTAACTTTTTTTTAGCGTTTCATGTCTCTAACTGATTTGAAGAATTGGGTACAAGAAACGGGAAAGAAGTATGGTTACGTAATTGTTACCCGCTACGCAGCGTATATAAAACAGCTGCAAATTTGGGGTCATTTTGGTAGGTTTGAAGTGACAAATTTTTGCCAGGTTTGTATACGCTGCGTATAGGTCAATAGGCAGCGTATACAAACCTGGCAAAAATTTGACACTTCAAACCTACCAAAATGACCCCAAATAAGCAGCTGTTTTATATACGCCGCGTATTGACCAATACGCAGCGTATATGAACCTTGTTTTCTGTGCAATGATTGGTTATCAGGCACTGAGATCTATGGTCTATCTACGCTGCGTATTGATCTATACGCAGCGTATATGGTTAACCCTATACGCTGCGTATTGACCAATACGCAGCGTAGATAAACCCTAATTTTGCTAGGGTTTGATGTGCCAATAGGCACACTCTTATAAAATTAATGTTATAAAAAAATTTTGTGGGGGGGGGGGGGGGGGGGGGGGAGGAAGAAGGTGGTGGTAAAAGTCTTCGTTCAGATTAAAATACAACACCATCCATATAATCTTTTTTTTTAGACAAAGACTAAAATACAATACCATATACCAAAAGACTAAAATACAATACCCTATACCATAATGATTCAAAATAAATAAATAAAAAATACCACTTAATGAAAATTCAAAATAAAAAATATTATCACACGTGTCAATATTACATGAATATTTTAATTAAGTATAACAGCAATTCTACTATAAGCATAAATATCACTAGTGGTATGGTCTTTCCAACTTAAAACCTATTATGCACTATGATTATATAACATTGAACATTATTAGTGTCAACGGTCAAATTTATCTTAACATATCTGTGTTCTATAGTATGTCATGTTGACAAGAAAGTCATCTAACTTATTCAATTTAAGCTTAGACATGAAAAGACATTTTGCAAATAAGTCCTTGTATATAAGGCTAAAAAAGTTCTTGAAAGAACTTGATCCACGCATTGTTGTCTAGGAGGGCAGGTGACCAACCCATGCACATTAGTACGCATGCACCCTTACACTATCACAATCCATGCATGGCCCTGTTAACCAAAAGGTAACATTCCATGTGAGCAACTATATATGAACCAATGAGAAAGGTCTTGTTAATTACTTCTAAATCACCTGTTTAATTATTTGAATCTAACTAATAAACATGTATGAATCGACACGACAAATATTTTCAAGATATTCACGTGCATTAGTTCGAATCCGCTGATCATGTTCACCTGGATGATAATGACTACACACTTTTGACTGAATGGGCTTTGTTCACCACTAATCAGCAACAGTATTAGGGGATGTGATATTCATGTCTCCAAACTTTAGTTAACATTTTCTTTTTGTAAGTCCATTATTTATATCCCGTCGGCAGACCCGTATCTATTTTAGAGTCAAGCATATAAAATTTTCATTACATCTTTTAGTTTATTGCCACACCAAACAACCAAGAAAATATATACACCTTAGATTGGTTGGTATTTAAATTAAGATTATTATTTTAACATATCACCTATGCCAACTTTTTAAGGGAGGACGGACTGGGGTCCAAGGGAGGGTCAGTGACCCACGGCCCTGAGTAGGAACACCATTGAAGGGGTATGGTCCCAGATCTCGCGTTCGCATGACCGCGAATTACCATTACCCTTATCAAAACCCCCACCAGCAATAAACTTACCTGTGTCCGTGCGGGCACGCGTGAACACATCGGTCCAATCTGTCCAGTGATGAGAAAACTTACCTTAAATACAAATGTTACGCATAGCGATGCGGCCTGGCACCGCATCCTATGAACATTTTCGTCACGACAAGGGATCTGGACAACAGTAACAGTCACCAAGCGGTGATGCGGCATGGCACCGCATCCCGCATGAGTCTTGGATAAATCAAAGAACGCGGGAACATCAGTGACCGCAAGCAGCGATGCGGCCTGGCACCGCATCTTGCCTACAAAGCATGTGGGTCTGACACCACAGTGCAAGTGGCACTAGGAACAGTCGCCTATCAGCCCACATGTGTATAACAGTCTGACACCACAGCAGGACGTGGCATCACCACCATAACCGACAGGTCTGACACACCTGCAAGTAGCTGTGCGATGTCAGACTAGCTACTCAACTACCCTCCTTCACTCCTCGGCTATAAATACCGACCCCAAACCAGGTTTGAGGTATCACTTCTAAACTCTCTCACTACTACTATTATCACACTTTGCTTCCCAAGCAAACTACTGATTCTCACGCCGGAGAGTGGTAACAAGGAGCACCCCCCACCCCATCCTCCTTGTTACGAGTCACGGCTTGTTTCCTTGTGCAGGAAACTCACCACCAGACGATCCAGCCAGCGAACCTCGGTAAGAAAGGATTAACCCTCTTGACGAGACCAGTGAGTTAACCCACCCGGTTAACCATTGTTTCATCATTGGCGCCCACCGCTACTCTTAGCACTTTTTTCAACCATCCCTTTCTCTCCAAAGATCATGTCTGATCGTCTAAACAACACTACCGGGGATAACCTAAACCCCGCAAACACAGGTCCTACGGGGACTGCCCCTCCAGCCCCAAATATTGAATATATTGGCACATCAACGCAAGGGGGTGCATCCCTTACGTTCGGACACGATCTATCACAGTACGCTTCTGTGATACCTCCAGGCATGAACTTTCATACCTGGTACGACCAGCAACAAGCTTTGCTGGCCGCAGCATACAACAGAGCCTGCGCAGAAGCGCAAGTATCTGCAGGGCCTACCCCAGCACCGCATACCCCGGCGGGTCGTGTTTTGCAATACGACAACAGGGCCCCAACACATCCAGCCTCTCGGAGTAGGCACGAAGACCGCGGTTCCTCTTACTGCGATGTACGCACACTGGATGCGGACGACTCCTCATATGGGTCCCGCCGCAGAGACCCTATACATAGCCGCCTAGGCCCCCATGGCGAAGATAGGCGGCAGTCTACAGCCCACCGCGGCCTCGGGATTCATAGCCGACTGGGACCCCAGTCCCACCATGAAGGGCAAGGCCATACCGATCCGGACGACGGTACATACCGCGGAGAATCCCATGCCACTAGCAGCAGACCGGGAGGACGCAATTACATTCCTCCCACTCACCCCCGCACTACATACCTCCGTGCTGCAAAGCACCACCAAAGCCAACCCTACAGGCCTAAATCTGCGGCCGAAAACTCCAAGTTCGCCCCAGAAATCGCCCACGCCGATGTCACCACCACAAAATTCCCATTAAACATTGGGAAATACAACGGTTCGACCGACCCAAATGATCACATGAACATCTTCGTCGGCGCCGGGTGCAACGGTAGGTGGGATGAACCCACCTGGTGTCATTTTTTCCCCCAGACCCTAACAGGTCTGGCCAGGGCTTGGTTCGATTCTTTGCCAGTGGGATCACTGGCCTCAGTCGAGGACTTGCAAGGAAAGTTCCTCGCACACTTTAGCCAACAGCGACGTCATGAACGTGATTCTATGGACGTCATGAACATCTGGCGCAGAGACAACGAATCACTTGAGGCATTCGTTGTCCGTTACAATAAAGAGTGCCTAGAGATAGGCGACGTTACCGACCAGATGGCACGTAACCATTTCATCGTTGCAGTCAGGGACGAACAAATGGTTATGAATATCTCCGGCAAGGACGGCTTGCCTAAGAAATGGGAAGATGTCATGGCTGCGGTCAAGACATACGCCCAGACTCAGCGGTCCCTCAGACCGCACGTATCAAAGGCACAGCCCCAAACGGAGGGCCAGTCCTCCCACCAAGAACACAAGCGCAACAACAAGCGCAACCGGGACACATGGAATCGCGGCAGCGATTCCAGACCGTATGTCCTGCGGAACAACCAGCCCGACGCAAGGGCTACAATCAACGCCCAACGTGAAAACCGGGCGTCAAAGAAAGAGTCTCGGGACCGTAGTTGGACCGAGATCGACCAGTCGCCAAGCGACGTCCTCCTGTTGGTGCACTTGTGTCTGTACTTTGTCTGTATTTTGTCATGATACCAAACGATGTCTTTGTTAGTCTTGTAAGTTTGACCAAGTCAACCATCCTCCTGGTTTGACTTGGCAAAACAGTTAGACAATGGTTGTAATATGTCTGTGTCGAAGGATGTGTCATCGAAGGATTGTTTAGATCCTTCGATGAGCTCGAAAGATAAACCTTCGATGGATGAACCTCGAAGGATATCATTCTTCGAGGTATATGCGATCCTTCGGTAGGTTTCAGATCGATAGATGATCTTTCGATCAGTCTATCTGATCCTTCGACCAGACGTGCTGTGATGGATATATATATCCATGTAATGTCACTTCACTATGACACGAAAAAGAGACAGAAAATAGAGAGTGTGAGAAGTGAGTGAACCAAGTCTTGTAGAGAGAGTATTTTCAGTGTGTGTCAAGGGCTGTAACCGTGTCCACTGAAATACAAGAGAAAACTTTGATATCTCGTGTGTCTACCTTTCTCTTTGTGGCTTGTGTTCTCATATAAACTACCGGTTTGCATTCTAGCTTGGATTCCGCACTTGCTAGTGTGTTAAACATAACAAGGAATAGGTTTAACCTCAACCTCCGAGGGACCTACAAGTGGTATCAGAGCCGTGGCTCTTTTCCTTGTTAAAAACCGAGTTTATACAAGACTTTGGAGTGTTTTGGACAAAAACTCACATGGTTTAGCACCCGTTTTAGTGTTTTTCTCGCATTTCTTGACGTAAAAACGTGTTCTAAACTAACCGGGTGTGTTAAAAGACGGGTTGGGTAACTTAAAAACTTGTTTTTAAGAAGTTTGGTAATTTCCGGCCAAACTCCGGCTTACTCCGGTGACCGGTTTCTGGATAAGAACCGTCCTTTTTGGGTAATATTTTATTGTTCAAATCTTGTTTTTGGTAAAAGTATGGTCTGGCCATACCTTTCTGCCGAAAGATTTCTACCAACCCATCACCTTTTCACCAACCTGTCACTTTTGTCAACTGTGTCAGTACCGATCGAAGGATATCCTTCGAAGTCGAAAGATCATCTTTCGATCAAAGGAAGTTCGATAGATAATCATCCTTCGAACATCCTTCGAAGTCTGTGACTTATCCTTCGATCCAAGGAATCTTTTCGAAGGATACATCTGTCGATCTACAGTTCTGATTCGAAAGATAAGGATCCTACGATTGGAGAATCTTTCGAAATCATTGTTCGAAATTCAACAGTGATCTTTCGAACACTGTTGATCCTTCGAACAAGTCTTGATCCTTCGACCTTAGTCTGTTTATGTTTAACAAGTTTGTGATTTTCAGGTATTATTATTCTTGATAAAAAATGAATCAAAGATGGGGTACTCCGGTAAATACAGAGATGTATTTTGGTACTCCGTCTCCGGATAGTGGAAAGTATAGAAACACGAGTTTGTCTCCTTCGTGGGCCGAATCTCCCGCACCGGTATCTTCTCAAGCTAATGCAATTTCTACCGGTCAATGGGCATTCGTATCAAATCAAACTCCAAGTATTCAAAGCATTCTCTTAAGCGAGAGCGAAACAGGAAGTTTGAATCGGCCTCCAAAGTTGATGCACTTATACGAATATCCAGGATGGATTGACAGATTTCATACATACGTCCTTGGACAAAATACAGAATTGTGGTTGCGGTTCATCACATATTTCGATCAAACAATAGAGGTTGCCGCATCATCTGCTGCTACGTTTGCAGATCTTACGGAAGATCAGAAGAAGGTCTATGATTTGGAAAAGAAGGCATATGCCATTCTTACTCAGGCGTTAAGTAAAGATATTTATCATCAATTTGTCAGTTACAAGACAACGAAGAGGTTGTGGGACGCATTGAAGACAAGGGGCGTAGGAAATGAAGCGACACGTCAATTGAGACGTGACTTGCTAAAGAAAGAGTTTGATGGTTTTACTTGTATGGAGAATGAATCTTTAGGAGATTTGACAAGTCGATTTAATCATTTGCTGACTGAATTGGCAAATTTTGAGGTTGTTACAACTTCAGCAGAGATTGTGAAAAAGTTTGCAGATGCGTTGCCACCTCAATGGAATACTTTCTTGGAAATCATGAAGTACAATGGCACTTTAGCTACAACAAACTTCAATGACTTTGTTCAACTCCTGGAAAACAAGAATCAGGAAGAAACTCTCAAGGCAAAAAGAGTTCCCGTGCCACAAAATCCTGAAATGTATTATGGAACTTCTAGCACTTCTACAAAACCTTCTTCACACGCTCCAATTCAAACAGCGTTTGTGTCTAGCACTGACATGTATGGCAATACTATCCAAGTTCCGGTCAAGTCTCCTCCAACAGACATGTATGGAAATCCGCTTGAACCAGTTCCTCAACCAGTACCACAACAGCAAAGCCAACGACCTATCAGAGCAACTGATATGTTCGGAAATCCATTACCTGTTCGATCTACCGGACCAACAGATATGTTCGGAAATCCATTACCTGTTCAATCTACCGGACCAACAGACATGTATGGGAATCCACTTCCTCCTCAACAGCAAGCGTGTTATGGAAGCACATCATCTGCTGGTCAACAATCAAAGCCAAATACAGTACGGCTCGACACCTCAAGTTTTTCTAAAGTCAGTGTGGAAGTAGCAAAGGAACACATGGAGCTGCTAAACACTTTGGTGAGCGCATACTGTGGATTAGTGGAAGGTCAGATTGGTAACATTAATCTGACACAAGAAGACTATCAGCAGATCGATAAAGAGGAGATGGAGATGATGGACATCAAGTGGGCCTTTGCCAGTGCTGTTAGGCGAGCAAAGGATTTCATGGAAAGAACTGGCAGAACCAGCTTGGAAAGCAAGAAAGACACCAAGTATGGGTTTGATAAGCAGGCTGTTAAGTGTTTCAATTGTGGTGAACGTGGTCATTTCAAACGTGAATGTACGAGGCCATCTCAACATGGAAACCAAAATCCTTTCAGAGGTCAAGGCAACAGGGCAAATCAGAACCAAGTAAGGAACAATGAGCGCACATTGGTGCCTGTCAACAACCAGAGTCAAGCAGGACCATCTAATGCCAACCAGGCACTTGTGGTTCAAGTAGATGAAGGTTGTGATTGGTCAATTCAGTTGGGAAATGATGCTCAAGATGGAACAGCTTGTTTTGCTGAAGTTGTCAAGGATCTTAAACACGCCAGTGGTGGAGAATCTTCCACCAATGGTGATGAATCTTTTGAAGATGAAGACAGCTCCGGTTACAGTGGAAGTTCAGATGAAGAGTCCTCGAGTTCAGGGAATGATCAGGAAGATGACACATCAAGTGCGTCAGTTAATGCAGATATTGATGAGCTATTGGAAGAAGCTGCAGCAGGAATTCAAAGAAGATCTATTTTGGTGGATCAAGCTGCTTATTCTTCGTCTTATCTCCATTCAGCCTTTATGGCTAATGTCGATAGTTCATCAAGTCAGGTATGTGTCGATGAACCCACTTCTGTTAGTTGTGATAATTGTGACATATTGAGTATTAAATGTGCTGATTTAGAGACAAGCATGTCTGAGTTGCAAGGCAAACATGATGCTTTACAAGCTAGTTTGTTTGACTTGCAAGACAAACATGTTTCATTGAATGATAAGTGGTGTGAATTGCAAAGGAAACACGAGGCTTTGCAAGAGAAATATGATGTGACATTCATTCACAATCAGAAATTGACCGTTGATCTTTCGAAGTGCACTGAAGCCAACATGTTTTATGAAAACCATGAAAAGGAGTTTAAATCGGTAATTGAAAAATTAAAGAAAGATAAAACCGAGTTAACTAAAATGGTTTCCAGAAAACAAACTGACATTAATTTGTATATAACTCGTCTTGAGGTAATGCAAAAGGAAATGGCTTGTGTCAAAACTGAAAGTGAGGCGATCCAACTTAAGCTAGACAGTTATTTGAGCTCTAGCTATGTGTTGGATCACATCATTGATGTTCAGAAAGAGAAACGGGATGTCACATGCATAGGTTACAAGAAATGTCCACCACCTGTGAGACATAATTATGATGCCATGCCGGATGAGGAAGATAGAGTTTTCTTTGAACCATCTGTTCCTTTAGATGTTGAGGAATTTGCAACAGGACTCGGATACAAGAAGGAAGTATCATCAGATTCAGATGCGTCAGCAGATACATTTGTAACTGCTGAACAAAATCAGGATCCTCCAGTTGTGATTGAGGATGCTGATTCTTCTGATGATGAATCTGATGATACTAATTCAGCAAAGTCTGATGCGGTAATCAAAGAAGAGGACATACCTCTTGAGAATCATATTCTATGTGATCCTCCCGCAAAGCCCGCTAAGACTGCTGCAACCGAGTCCACGTCTGCAAAAGAGTCGGAGAGTGTGGATTTGCTGTACACTCTTGTTGGTGATGATAAAATTTATTCAGACAAATATTTTCCTATTAAGAATGTTAATCAATCATTAATCAGTAAAGTCTTTGAAAATTCAACAAGTAAATTTCTGGGTAAGAAAGGATCACATGTTGTGGTAACACAGTGCCCTCCTATCCCAAAGGCTGAAGTTAGAAAACAATTTGGCAATCAGAAATTACCAACAGAGAAAAGGCAGCAAAATCATAACAAACAAAAAGAAAAATTTCCGGTTCAAAGTCAAAAGAAGCCAAATCAAAAGAAGAACAAGAATGTGAACTTTGTGAAATCAAAGGGAACGGACAAAATCGAAACTTTTGAAAACAAATCTAACTTGGATTTTGTTAAACAAGCAACAGTGTTGAAAAGAAATGAACCAAGTTGTTCGAAACCTAGTACCTCGAGATCACAAAGTTCATCATCATCGTCGGCAAGACGATCACACGATACTTCGGGGTTTGTTGAACGAAGATCATGTTTTGAATCTGGGACAATTGGTCATATAATTCGAAACTGTCCGTATCTTCATAAGTTGAAAGCAAATGATGATGATCCCCGTGAACGAAATCACCAAAAGCGATCTGTTTCTGTAAAACAAGATCCCCGCCTTGTAAAAGAAAGGGAAAAGAAACAGAAACGCCAACAAGTCAAGGTGATTGAAAAGGCACTTAAAACTGATGTGGTTCAAAAACAATCTGTTTCAGTTAAGCCAGAAAACTCAAAACTTTCAAAAACTTCAAACAATCACGAAGTTAAATTGTTAAACAATCAAACTGGTAAAACTCAACAGACATGGAAACCTAAATTGACCACAAATTCAGGGGGACCATCACAATTCTTGAATCATCAAAGAATAGAAGTTATTGTTGTTGATGAAAATGGAAGACCCAAGACCACAATGGCTTGGGTCCCCATCTCCAACTAATTATGTGAGTTCATGTGCAGGGTGTTCCAGGAGGAACTATCAGTAGTCATTGGATTGTTGATAGTGGGGCATCCAGGCACATGACAGGCGACATGAAGCTTCTCTACGACGTCAAATCTATTAGAGGAGGTTATGTTGCTTTTGCTGGAGATAAAGGCGGATATATTACGGGTGAAGGAATGATTTCCAACGGGGTTGTTAGCTTTGATAAGATCAACTTCGTACAACAACTTGATCACAATCTTCTTAGTGTTTCTCAAATCTGTGATAAGCAGTTCTCAGTACACTTTGATGCAAATGGATGTTATGTGCTGAAACCCGGCTTCAAAATTCCAAAAGAATGGATTCTCTTGTCTGCTCCAAGGATAAATGATTTGTATGTCCTTGATATGAGCCAAGCTATCACAACGTCTGCACAAGCAACCTGTTTCGTATCTAAAGCCACAGAAAAGGACTCAATCTCTTGGCACAGACGAATGGGTCACATTCACTTACGCAAAATGAATCATTTGGTGTCAAATGAATTAGTGAATGGTGTTCCCCTTAAAAACTTCCATCTTCAAGACGTATGTGTCTCGTGCCAGAAAGGAAAACAAACGAAGAAGCGACACCCTACAAAGAAAATCAACACGGTGGCTGTTCCTCTTGAACGTTTGCACATGGATTTGTTCGGTCCTGTCAAGCACAAAAGTATTAGGAATGATCAATACTGCCTCGTGATAACTGATGATTATTCAAGATTTTCTTGGGTGGCGTTCATGGCACATAAGAGTGAAACTAAGTGAGAATCTCACATCATATACGGTCAAACAGATGATAATCGGTATACTCACCGGTAAGATGAACCCTCGTGCATACCTTGATACGGGAATGTGTCGTGATGTGGATGAACACCGGTCGGTAAGTATAAATCATACCTTAACGTATCCCCTCGCCATGATTACATCTGATAAGTTGAGCTTAAGTGGACAACAATACCGATAATTGTTATAGGATGCTTATCTTAATGTTAACTAATTGAACAACAAGAGCGTTTTGGCATGACCGTACACTGATATGATTCTCTTACCCTCGAAACTCGCAAAAAGAATGTCTGTAAATATTTATTTAATGCTTTCAGTTTCTGCATCTTTGTATATATTTATTTACTGCTTTCAGTCTTTAAATTTGAAATATTCAAAATACCAAAAAGATTTTAGGTGTGTTTTAATTATGAAAAATCCAAAAACATCGAAAAATTACAAAAACACAAAAACAATAGAAAAACAAAAATGAGTTTCCTGGCGAGCAAAAGAGAAAATGATAGTACATCAGTGGTCTGTCCAAACCTCTTTAAACCTTAAGTGAAAAACGATAAGCAGCTCTATATAAGATGTATCGGTAGGCTCACAATCATTTTAAAGTGTGCAGGGTGATATAAACTTAAATCCGACTGAAGACCAGGTGGGAACCATTCATTGGCATATGGTCTTAGTACCGAAATTTCGTTTGAGAGATTGCCGAGGTTCTGAGATATTCGGTCTTTATGCTGCTTATCATCTGGGTATCATGGTTGTTTCTTTTACCGAAATATAACGGGGACGCAAGTCTAGATCTTCCATGATACCATACATACGTGTACATATTGCATTCGACCTCAATAAGTGATCAACAATCACATGTCCCCAAAATAAGTGATAATATATCACATTCATCCGGGAGTCAAGTTCGTCTCTCTGCTGTACGAAAGTACTGACCTGTTCACGGACTTGCTCCTGTGCCCTCATGCATCGAAAATCAAGTTCCTCATCAATAAGTGATTCTATCACATAGGGCTTGTTTTCAAATCAAATAAGTGAGAATCTCACATCATATACGGTCAAACAGATGATAATCGGTATACTCACCGGTAAGATGAACCCTCGTGCATACATTGATACGGGAATGTGTCGTGATGTGGATGAACACCGGTCGGTAAGTATAAATCATACCTTAACGTATCCCCTCGCCATGATTACATCTGATAAGTTGAGCTTAAGTGGACAACAATACCGATAATTGTTATAGGATGCTTATCTTAATGTTAACTAATTGAACAACAAGAGCGTTTTGGCATGACCGTACACTGATATGATTCTCTTACCCTCGAAACTCGCAAAAAGAATGTCTGTAAATATTTATTTAATGCTTTCAGTTTCTGCATCTTTGTATATATTTATTTACTGCTTTCAGTCTTTAAATTTGAAATATTCAAAATACCAAAAAGATTTTAGGTGTGTTTTAATATAAACTTTATAAAAGCCAAAAAGATTTTATTTCTATTTTATTTTCGATCGTACGATGTTGGAGCTCAAGTCTTCGTTGCCTGAAACCTGAACGAAAACCGAATTGACTATATCTTCATAAACGGTCGAAATTTGCAAGTTTTGAAAGTTTAAAAACTGAAATTGATAAATTTTTGTTAAACTTTCAAACTGTCGGACGGTAGTTGATTGAAATATGGTCATACGTGTGTCATTTGTTTATGTTAACTATATTCCAAGCAGTTGTTCTCATTTCGCGTTTAGATTTCTTGCATGTGCAGATACTAAAGGCAAGGAGAACATGTTCGTTGACAAGCTTCGGAATGAAGACATGACGTGAAGGCACTCAAGTGATGAAGATGATCGAGTTGCCACTGACCATCATCAACACCACAAGGATCTCAATTCATAAAGAACAAGTATTTCACGAGCATAACTCAAGGGGGAGCTTATGTTAAGGGGGAGTTTGTCAACACACTTCCTACATGAAACGGGGAGTTTGTTGATACACTTTTTGCTTTCAAGACGTGAAGACTTTAAAGATCCTCCGACATTGAAGACTTGAAAGGACGTCAAAGACTTGAAGTCACAAAGATCGAGACAAAGCTACAGCCAAGGGGGAGTTTGTTGGTGCACTTGTGTCTGTACTTTGTATGTATTTTGTCATGATACCAAACGATGTCTTTGTTAGTCTTGTAAGTTTGACCAAGTCAACCATCCTCCTGGTTTGACTTGGCAAAACAGTTAGACAATGGTTATAATATGTCTGTGTCGAAGGATGTGTCATCGAAGGATTGTTTCGATCCTTCGATGAGCTCGAAAGATAAACCTTCGATGGATGAACCTCGAAGGATATCATTCTTCGAGGTATATGCGATCCTTCGGTAGGTTTCAGATCGATAGATGATCTTTCGATCAGTCTATCTGATCCTTCGACCAGACGTGCTGTGATGGATATATATATCCATGTAATGTGTTCACTTCACTATGACACGAAAAAGAGACAGAAAATAGAGAGTGTGAGAAGTGAGTGAACCAAGTCTTGTAGAGAGAGTATTTTCAGTGTGTGTCAAGGGCTGCAACCGTGTCCACTCAAATACAAGAGAAAACTTTGATATCTCGTGTGTCTACCTTTCTCTTTGTGGCTTGTGTTCTCATATAAACTACCGGTTTGCATTCTAGCTTGGATTCCGCACTTGCTAGTGTGTTAAACATAACAAGGAATAGGTTTGACCTCAACCTCCGAGAGACCTACACCTCCTTACGGACGCGCAATTCCTGCGACTGGCCCAACCAATGAAGTCCAAAAAGAACCAGGATCTCGCACTCTACTGCGAGTATCACAAGGACAAGGGCCACACAACAAACAACTGCATCAGTCTCCGACTGGAGATTGAGCGAGCCCTAAAAGAGGGGAAACTGCAACACCTGTTGGCAGGTACGCAAAAACCTACCAAGCGCATCACCCCCCACAACGAGGGCACCTCCACGGGTAAAAGGACCATGTACGTGGCCTCAACCCACATGATCAATGGAGGGCGAGGAAGGCCGCGCAAGGCGGCAAGAAGACCGGACAATGACTGGAAGGACGAACAAGTTGTCTTTCCAAAAGTCCGAGGCGGACCGCGCGACAGGCGCGCCGTGGTTATCACAGGCCACCTAGCTCACTACTACACCGAGTGATTATTTATCGACCCGGGCAGTACGTCTGATATTATATTCGAGCAGTGCTTTAACCAATTCGATCAAGAAGACAAAGATCGGTTACAGCCGGTGGACTACCCGTTGGCCGGGTTTGCGGGGGAAACAGTATTCCCACTGGGCCAAATCACTTTCCCTATGCGCCTCACCAATGGTAGGCACACACGAACGGAGGAGGTAAACTTCATGGTTCTACCTCACACCTCCAAATACGACGTACTTCTGGGGAGGGAATCCCAGGGCGACTTCAACATGATCACATCCGTCCCCCACTCTGCCATCGGTTTCCCAACCGACACGGGGATTGCGATAATTTATGCCCACAGAGAAGTTATGTCTACGGACGAGCTACGTCCAACCAACGTAGCAAGGCCTACCCCCAACACACAACCAGAAAAATGGGTGCTTAACGCAAGACATCCAGAGCAAACGGTCACGTTGGGCCATGCCTTGTCCCTCACCATCAGAGCGCGCCTGAAGCAATTCCTCTTCAGGAACCAAGATATTTTTGCGTGGACACCCGCAGACATGACAGGGGTGCCACGCGAAATCGCGCAGCATTTCTTGAATACCATGCCAGGTATCAAGCCGGTGATCCAAGGCCAACGCCACCTTGGATCAGCAAAAAACGCGGCGATGGAAGAGCAGGTACAAGAGCTGCTCTCCGCAGGCATCCTGCGGGAAGTCAAATACCAGACTTGGTTATCCAACCCAGTCATGGTAGAAAAACCAAGCGGGGGCTGGCGCATGTGTGTTGATTACAAAGACCTCAACAAGGCCTGCCCCAAGGATTGTTACGCGCTTCCGGAGATCGACGAGAAGGTCGATAACCTTGCACCATTTCGATGGAAGTGCTTCCTCGATTGTTACAAAGGCTACCACCAGGTGCAGATGGCAATCGAGGACGAAGATAAAACGGCATTCCGCACTCCTATCGGGAACTACTGCTACACAAAAATGCCGTTCAGGTTGCGCAACACGGGCGCAACCTATCAGAAGTTGATGAACGACACTTTTTGCGGCCAAATCAGTAAAAGTGTCGAAATCTATATGGACGACCTGGTCGTCCTGAGCATGGAAGAAGACACCATGCTCAATGATTTCGAAAGAACATTCCAAACTCTGCGAAGCGTCAACATGAAGCTCAACCCAGGGAAATGCTCGTTTGGAATGGAAGAAGGCAAGTTCCTTGGATTCATCGTAACCAAAGATGGATTCAAGGTCAACCCGGAAAAAGTACAGGCGATCGAACGCATGCCATCGCCTTCTACGATGAAAGAATGCAACGACTAGCCGGCAGGCTAGCCACACTGAACAGATTCTTAGCCAACCATGCAGCTAAGTCTTATCCTTTCATCAAGACCCTGCGGAGCTGTCTAAAAAAGGAACAATTCCAATGGACCGCAGAAGCCGAAAAAGCTTTCCGGGAAATGAAAGAGTGTTGATTCAACTCCCAACTCTAACCGCACCTCGCAAGGAGGAACCACTTATCTTGTACCTATCTGCCGCGGACAACGCAGTAGGCGCGGTACTCATAGTGGAGCGGGAAGGAGTTCAAACACCCATCTACTACATCAGCAAAATGCTCAACGACCCAGAGACCAGGTACTCCATCATGGAGAAGTTGGTACTGGCACTAGTATACGCGTCAAGACCGTTGCGACGATACTTTGCAAACCACATCATCACGGTGCTAACCAACTATAGGATCGGCCCGATCCTATCAAAACCCGACATCTCCGGTAGATTAGCAAAATGGGCAATTGAGCTGGGCGCACTTTCACTAAACTATAAGCCGCGCCCCGCAATCAAAGGCCAAGTCTTAGCTGATTTCGTTGCGGAAGTACCAGCAAATCGCATTCAAGAATGCGAAGAAGAGCAAAACCATGCATCGCCACCATCCTCCGTAGAAACTTGGGCACTATATACAGATGGTGCATCCAACGAAGATGGTGCAGGTGCAGGCCTGCGACTCGTCAGCCCCGATGGCCAAGAACTTACCTATGCAATCCGCCTCGATTTCAAAAGCACGAATAACGAGGAAGAATATGAGGCTCTACTGGCAGGGCTGCGTCTGGCAGTCAAACTCGACGTCCAACATTTGGAAGCACACGTCGACTCACTATTGGTTGCAGGGCAGATACGCGGCGACTATGCCGCAAGAGGGGATATCATGATCCTCTACCTCGAACAAGCCTTGCAACTAAAATCAAAGTTCACCTCCTTCAATATTCACCATATCAACAGGAGTGATAATAAACCCGCAGATGCACTATCAAACTCGCATCCACCAGCTTCCAACACCTGGCAAAAGAGGTACGCATCGAAATTCTGCAAAATCCCTCCGTACCCCTGCGCCAAGTCAATGTCATCCAGTACGGCACAACATCCTGGATGACACCGATCATTGCATACTTGCAATCAGGTGTTACTCCCGAAAGCAAGGCAGAGGCGTGCAAGCTGCAATACAAAGCGTGTCATTACCAAATGGGAGACGGTATCTTATACCATAAATCATACCTGGGGCCACTCCTACGATGCGTCGACCCTCAAGATGCCACGTACCTTATTAGAGAAATACACGAAGGAATATGTGGCATACACGCAGGACCACGCATGGTGGTGGCCAAAATCATGAATGCCGGGTACTACTGGCCCGACATGCACCTGGATGCAGTTAAAGTCTTGCGCAAGTGTTTCAATTGTCAGCGGCATGCTCCCAAGACCTTGCGCCCCAAGAATAACCTGATCCCCGTCACCACTGCGTGGCCATTTCAAAAATGGGCAATCAATGTGGTAGGACCATTTCCAGATGCACCAGGTGCAGTGAAATTTATCATAGTGGCTGTTGACTACTTTACAAAATGGGGAGAGGCAAAACCGCTCGCCTCAACCACCTCTATGATAACAAGGAAGTTCGTCTGGGAACATATCATCTGCCGTTTCGGTCTACCAATGTGCATTGTTACCGACAACGGTACCAACTTCGCTGCCGTTGACTTTCAAAAATGGCTGAAGGAGCTAAATATTGAACACATATTCTCCTCAGTGGCGCATCCGCAAGGGAATGGCCAGGTCGAGAGTATCAATAAAAGCTTAGTCGAAGGCATCAAAGCATGGTTAGGAACAGCCAGACGCGGCTGGGTCGATGAACTCCCAAGTATCTTATAGGCCCACAGGACAAGCCCAAAGACAAGTAACGGTGTGACACCCTTCAGCCTGGTCTATGGCACTAAAGCAGTGATCCCAGCAGAAGTAGGTCTCCCCTCACCTAGAATGTTGGCTATCAATAAGATCGACAACAATGAGGAACGCAGGGTTGACTTGGACCTCTTGGAAGAAAGGCGCGAAAACGCTGCCATCAACGAGGCCAAGTACAAAACCAAACTTGAAAAGTACTACAATGCACGCGTCCGCATTTGTACTTTCAACCCGGGAGACTGCGTCCTTCGTGACAATGAAGCATCTAACGCGGAACGCCCAGGGAAACTTGCCCCCAAGTGGGAAGGACCCTACCTCATCCCAGAGGTCCTGGGCAAAGGCGCGTATAAACTGCAAACATTAGAAGGCGAAACTATCGCACGCACATGGAATGCACAACAGCTTCGACGCTGTTATATGTAAGCCATGTTTTTTACATCTACCATGTAACCTATCGGGCCGCAGGCCATTTGCAAATAAATAAATAGACGATTCAATGCAATATTGTTTATTTACTCCTATTACAAATGCATATTCCACTCTGCGGTATCCACAAAAACAGGTTGACAAAATCTTCATTCGCGATACCCACACAGAGTGGTAACCACACGCAATAATTGTAATAGGCCAGCAATGACAACACTGTCTATCCGGCTGGATATGCATACACAATTTTCATACTTGCATATCATCTAGCTATGCAAAAGGCAAACACAGACTTAGTGTTATTCACAATAACATTAACTCATACAAGTTCACACATGCAAGTAGTAAAAACACTTGTATAACTTGAAACGTTTCAAACTTTATATTCAAAAAATTTCCTACACCTATGCGGTGCACAAGGGATTTACATAAGGTTCTTGACATTTACATTGAGGAAAAAACAAAAAGCACGCAGGCCAGCCTAATCTTTCTTTGTACCGCTGGAACCCGCACCATCCTTGCCTTCAACAGCAGGCTTTTCCTCATCTTCCTCATCAGCATACAACACCCGCAAGCGGTCTACATAGTCTTCTGCCTCTAGGCACTCATTAAGATCCTCAAGAGCAGCAATAGGCGTGTCGTTATACGCCGCAACAGCAAGAAGCGCTTCAATATCAACACCATGGAACCCGGATCTTTCATCAGTATATTTGCCCTGGGCTAAAACATTTATATGACCAATGCAACGGTTGTAGCCAGCTTTAAAACCAGCATCCCGGGCGCGCTCCTTAATCTCATTGACACCTGCCACATTCTCAGGTGCGTCAAGGATGGACGTAACAATCTGCAAAACAAAAAGAGTACAGTCAGCAAAGGCAAAATCTAAAAAAGTAGCAAAGGCAACGGATACTTACATGCCCGACACCATGCATACGCATCCATTCACGGTAAGCCTTGAGCAGATCAAGGGAAGAAGCAAGGCTATCTCTAGCCTCTTCAGCCTCTCTTGCCCGCGCTTCAGTTTCAGCAACACGGCCAAAGACCTCCTCAATAACGCCCCCCCCGGGTCCGCACTTCAGCCTTTTAACAAGGGAAACACAAGTATACAACAATAATCAACATACTTGTGAGACATGTACAAATTCAAAAGCAAGAGACTTATACCTGGAGGCCCAGAATAGTTTTGGTTAAGTTGGTGCGGTCAACATTCGCCCTTTCAAGAGCCCGTGCAGCGCGAGCCTCCGCCTCCTTAGCCTCTTCTAGAACCTTGGCAAGGCGAGCTTCTGCTTCTTTGGCCTCTTGGGCAGCTGCAACACCTGCGGCTTTCTCTTTAGCCAACGCAGCGTTCGCTGCCCTGGCATTGGTTAGCTCCTGACGAACATGAAAAAGATTTTCATTCTGTTTGGCCCAAGATTCTTTCCAAGTCTTGCGCTCATCAGATAGCGTCTTGCGCTCATTAGAAAGAGTTTCTTTCCAACTCTTGCGCTCATCAGAAAGCAGTTTTGCAAGGGTACGAACCTGTTTAAGCTCAGCAGTGGTAGCCCACTCCTCAGTCTGCTTACGCTTTTCAAAAGCAGCCCTATCCCTTTCAAGCTGCTCTGCACCCTCACGTGCAGCCTTCACCAACTCGTCAGCCTCGGCACGCAACCGCGCATTTTCCTCCGCCTTGCGGCCCAGCACCTTGTAGTTGTCCAAAATGGAATTCGCCATTATGGAACTCCCAACAAGCATGGAGGAGAGTTGGTTAATCTGGACCTCAGTTGGCAAGGCACGGGCCCGATTGACTTCAAATGGGGTGCCCAAACCACCCAAAATCTCCCTACACGCGGAGGGGTCAGCAGAAATATCATCCCCTTGCATCACAGTCCATGGGGGGCGATGGTAGGTCATGGCCCGATCTTCAGTATAGGTGCGGTAATAAAACTCCAATTCAGACTCTTCAGGCTGAATGGGAGTCTCTGTAAAACCCGCACCCCCAGAAGCGGAACCAGAAGCCTTCTCAGCAGCGGGAGATTTCTTCCCCTCAGTATAAGCAAACTTCAGATTCAAATCATCAGTGTCCTGCGGGGAGATCAGATTATCAGCAGAGTCCACCGTATCATAGATCTGAGCCGCAGGCTCCTTCCCAACATCCTCCGCCTGCGCAGAGGGCTCAGGCACTACTTTAACCCCCACACCCGCAGCCGTGTCGCGCGGAGGGGAATGAGGAGCATCAAAAACGGAGAAACCTTCATCTTGCGGTTCTGTAATCAAAGCAAAAAGACTTTAAACTACAAGTACAAAGGCTTATACTTGTAAAAGTTATGAATTACTTACCAGAAACAACCACAGGTTTAACAGACTCCAGAACAGCCTTCCGTCGGGTCTGAATTTTTGGTTTTTTCTTCTCACCAGCATCAACAACCTTATCTGCCTTTCTCTTCTTCTCATCCGCAGGCTTGGAACCCGCAGAGGTCCCACCTGCTACCACACCACCACCAGGTAATCGGTATATCTGCGGAAATGAGAATGAGGGATACCTGCCGCCTGCGGCACCAAAGACGGAACAACAGGAGCCTCAGGTTTTCTCTTGCCACGACCCCGCGGAGCTTTCTCCGCATGCTTCTTCTGAGCACCCTTCAGCTCAAATTTACCCAGGGCCCCAAGAGTACCTGCGTGTAAATCACAAAACATGCAAATAAGAAACATGAACTCCTTTACAAAAAAGTAAGAAGATTATATAATATACCTTCTCCTTGAGGAAGGGGTGCGTTCAACGCATCGCGCGTAGGAACGCGGAAGTTCCTAACAATGGTTAAGTTAAAACCTGCACCTTCCGCAGTCTCAACAATTTCAAGCTTCCCTTCGAAGGACGGATCAAATATTTTCCACAGCTCAGCATCCTCTGATAAGTACTTTTACAAGTCAGTCACAATGGCTAAGAAAAGAAACCGCAAAAGAGTTAAACACATACCTCCACTTTTCTCCCGCACAACGGGCTTTGCATGCCTATCAGCCCTGGTCAACATCATCCGCAGCACCCACAGCTGCGTGTTGTCCAGCTTCTTATGCTCAATAGTCTTCAACCTTGGGAACCACTCCGCAGTCTCCGCACTAGGAATAGCAATATCCTCCGCAGGGATAGGCTCATTAACATCCCGCAAGGTCATATTGGCAACAACCGCGGCAGCCTTAACGTAGAAGCACTTTCTCTTCCACGTTGAGATACCCTTGGGTGGGGTCATTAGCTTGGTGCTTCCATACCGTTGGCTAAAAGAAAAAAACCCGGTGTTCACCGTCAACTGGTAGAACCCCCGGAAATTATCACCGGTAACTGGCAATCCAAGAGCACGAAAAGTGTACTCAAAGTTTCTAATACGAATCATCCCAAAAGGACTCATCTGGGAGATATGGACGTTGTAAAACACCAAAACTTCGGCAACAAACACGGTTAATGGTAAACGAAGGTTACCATCAGCGAATGAATCAGCCCACATGGTGACATAACCGGCCGGAGCATTAGCACCGGTGTCACCCTCCTTGGGGTAAAGAGTCCCAAACTCCTTGGGCATTTTTACACTGGTCATCAGCTGGGTGAACGTCACCTTTGACCACTTCAGTGGTGGTAGGCCACCACCGGGGGCACTACCACCGTCGTCTTCTTCTTCACCACCCACCGGAGAAGAATGTGTCGGGTTTTCACCCTCCACATTGTGTGGACTAGATGGTTCAGCCATCAGTAATAAAGAAGATAGAAGAATATCCTCCTTGTTACGAGTCACGGCTTATTTCCTTGTGCAGGAAACTCACCACCAGACGATCCAGCCAGCGATCCTCGGAAAGAAGGGATTAACCCTCTTGACGAGACCAGTGAGTTAACCCACCCGGTTAACCATTGTTTCATCAACCATCCTCCCGTATTTGAGGACTTTTCTTTTACTGAAAACCGATGAGTGGGCAGCGATCATCGGTGAAACATGGGAGTCTCTTCAAAATAATTTAGTAACGATCGTTGCAATTTAAAAAGAAAATTATCAATTTTTTAATATAAATACACAATCACATAAACATTTTTCCCCACACCACTCTTATTCTTTTCACACAATTTTTTCTCACCTCTCTCAAATGGCAAGGAGACTTTGGACCGAAGAAGAAGAAATGGCCTTGGCTACCGCTTGGGTAGATGTGGTCGAGTACATGCCGTTGCGCACAATCATGTCATTTTGGAACTCAATCTTTCAACAATTCCGTCAACATTTGGGTGATACCGATCACAAGTTAGATGGAAGTTTAGTCACATTTCGGCAGGGAAATTCTGATAAACCATCTCGAATGTGAAACCATGTTTAGAATTTTAACTTTAATTATGTAGTTCTTTAGTTTAGTTTTTTATTTAATTATGTACTTTTTATTTTAATTATGTGGTTGGTAAAACATTTTAAATGTGTTAAAATTTCAAGTTTAAATTAAATTAAAATAATTTAGTTTTGAGACATCGCGAATTTCGGGTTAAGCTGAGAAAAGTAGAGAAAAAGTTGATGCGACACTATTGTAACACATAACGAGTGTTTGGGAAAAATGAGACGATTCCCTCTTCCCTAAGTTCCATTTTGTTTTTACAAGACACTTGTGATTTTCTACACACGTCTTAATTTGTTTAATTAAAACCTAGAAATCTTATTCGACAACATTAATCAATTCGATAAAGCCTTTTTAAGATAAACGTGACAAGTATTTCATGTTTCTTTACACGTTTTGCCTGTTCTTGAGTGACTTTATCAAATCGATTTATCTTATGTAATTAGAGGAATAGAAAAACTGGATAACATAGCGTCATAGATTGGTACATTTTTTTATCAATTATGATGACTATATCTCAATTTGAAAAGAATTACGTGTATCAGTGTATGTGTGAGAGAAGCTTAAAACATATAAATTTGCATAGCTTATCCCAACATACTATATTTATTATCATCATGACATCTATTCTTATGTCAAAGTACATATATAGTCTTATCAAAATTCACATGCGTTTTAATTTGAATAAAACCATGCACGTTGTTGTAGGTAACCGCGTCGCGATCATGGCAACTCATATGTCCCCTGCCACATGCTCGTAGGTTCCACACACTTGGACCCTAATTTCACTTCGTTTCTGGTGTCTTTCCTAAGATATATTTATACTTTCAACTTATCCCCTCCTAGCTAAGAAATTTAGAAAGCAGCCCTTTAACTTGTCTATTTATAGTTTTTAACTTTTACTGGTTTTAGATAATATGTTTTATACTATGGGTGGAGTTATTGTAAAAAAGACTAAAAGTGTGAGAAAGGTAAGAAAGAATCTCAACCATTAGATCTAAATTAATTGAAAAGGGTATGATTGTAAATGCATTAACAAATTCAAATATGGTAATCCTTGATTTAAGGATTTGGAGAGAGAAAATCCTTGATTTAAGGAATTATAACCGTCCATAACATTATTCATTTTAATTTTTTTTTGCATCATTCACAGAATCAGAGCATGTTCATGACATGGTGTTTTAAAAAAATTCATAGTTCAATTCATGGTGTTTTTACAAAAATAATATAACATCATTCAGTAAACAAAAAATATAACACCATTCAGTACACAAAATAACACCATTCAGTACAAGATATAACACCGTTCAGTAAACAAAAAATAACACCATTCAGAAACAAAATAACACCATTCAGGGGATTAGATGTCTTGTAAAGGAGTCTAAAACCGGTAGTTTAACAACCTTCAGGGGATCTTAGTGTGTTCTTGAGAAGGATTAGGGGTCCTTAGATTTCCCGAGAGGTGAGAATTTTAAGATCCCGGTTCCATAGCAGACAACTTCCAATTATAATCATAACTAAAAGCAATCAGGATTCCTGTCTAGGTAGTTCTTTCATCATCCTTGAGTTCAGTCTTCGTGTGAGTTCGTGTCTAGTTCGTCTTGCTAGTTTAGTCGTTATTTGCATTCTTAGGATTTTTAGAAAACCCCCCCAATCAACAAACATTTAGTTAAGTCGTGTCAGTTTGAGTCTAGATAGAGTCATTAGCGTAATCAGTAGAGTCTCTTGGGTTCGATACTCGGACTTCCTTAGGCTATACTACATTGATCGGTACACTTGCCGATTGTGTGGTTTAGGGTTTAGAGAGTCTTAGTTTTTATAAATTTAAAGCTTAGAGAGTCTAGAATTAGGGTACATTTAGTTAATTTAGTTGACCCATTTTCAGCACATCAGATTTACACCACGATTTCGACTTCAGTTTCGATTTCTTATATTTAGCAATTTCAGATAACCGCTCGGGGCCAGGTGTTCATATTCATTAACAAGTCAAATATTGTTAGCAAAATAAGCATGCTAGTGAAGATATCATACCTCAGGTTTCAGGTAATCGGTCGAGTATCACCTAATACCATAATTCTAATGATCATCACATAACATATTTCTAAATCAAACTCATAACATTCACAAAACAATCTAATATAGCGCGGCATTGTTTATTGTTGGGAATAGAGTAGCCAACAGTAAACGATGTCGCGCTATATCATTTATGTTTGGTGACTATAGATATTCAGATGAAAAAATACTTACTATCATCTCATAGATTTTTTTAAGAGTCTCCATTGCAGTGCTTTCACCGATGCGTTTGTATTCATCCATAAACTCAACACTAACCCCATAGGCCAACATTCTAAGTGACGTCGTTCTCTTTTGCATGGAATATAAACCGAGTCTTCCGATATTATCTCTTCTTTGGACAAAGTATGGCTCGTTAGCCACTACCTCATTTAGAATACGGAGAAATAGAGGACGACTCATCCGAAATCTTCGTCGAAATAGATTCGAGGGATATACCGGATCTTCTGCAAAATAATCACGATATAAACGCTCATGTCCCTGAATATGATTGCGTCGAATAAATTTACGACGTTTGCGAGTACATTGTTCTTCAACATCCTCATAAAGATCATCATCGCTATCATCATCCGAAGATAGGTATCTCAAAAACTTGCGAAAGAATGTACGAACCATTTGATCAAACGTGCAATTAACTCAACCTGTCATCATACATGTTATAAGTAAAAAAATGTTATAAACGCCAAAAAGTGCCGGTTTTTTAGCGAAAAACATCAAAAAAAAGGTAGCGTTCTGTGTCGTTTTTCAGCACTGCACGTTTTTTTCAACATAAAAACCTTTAGAAAACTACATGTTTTTTCAGTGAAAACATCAAAAATAGGCAGCTTTCAGCAGAGTTTCTACAAGTTTTTGGACCGGGTTTTCAGCAAAAAAACGACAAAACCCTACAGGTTTTTTCAGCAAAAAACGCTAAAAAAGTACTGGTTTTTCAGCAATAAAAGGCCACAAAACTGCGTGTTTTTTCAGCATAAAAACCTTAAAAACTGCATCATTTTTCAGCACTGTAGGCTGCAGCGTTTCTGCAGGTTGCAGCGTTCGGTTTGGTTTAATAACCAGTTATTAAACCAAACTGAACTGGTTTGCATCAGTTTTTTAAGAACCAATTTTGGTTCTCGTATTTTATATTCAAACTAATTAGCTGCAAATCTTATTTAAAGAGACGATATTTGGATTTAGCCTTCTATCCTTATATTCTTTAGTACTCTTGGTATTAAAGTCCTACATAGCTTCATATGCTAAACCACTCTTGGTCAAATGTTTTCTCTAGGATATGTTAAAGAGATTTCATCAAGTGGGATGCAATCAAATCATACACTTTATACTTACAGCTACTTTCCCAGCATTGACATCACAAACTCTACAATCTTTGTATACACAAACATAAAACAGAGGAAGAATCATACCTGCTTGTTTAGTTCTTCAGCAACCCTTCGAAATCCAAAACCTGAGTTTTATACACTTCTGAATTAAGACTAAATACTCAAAATCCAAAAAAGATTGAATAAAAAGAAGCTTACAGAAAGCATTGGGATGGAGAGTTGAAGGATGAATCGGTTGCACTTTCACTGATAGCAAAATCATTTTCATATCGGAACCCTACTTTCCAACCGAAGCCGTATCATCGCCAATGTTTACAAATCAGAAGTGTTTTCAAATAGAAACCCTCAAATCCGAACCTTGCAAGTGCAGTAGTTTTGTTGCTGGTAATCGATGTGTAGAAGGAGAGGGGCGGGAGAAGATGAAATGAGATGTGGTTGTTGGAAATAGAGAGCTACAATAGCTTTTTATGTATAAAAGGTTACTGTAGATTTTTTTGTTTTAATATTTAAGGTTAGGGTATAGATATAGTGGACCAGTTTGAGTGGGTTTTTAGAAAGTTTTTTTATATTTTGAAGATAAGGGTCACTTTGATGGACTGAATGAGAATGATCTTATTTATAAAGACTTGTATAATCCTTTATTTCTTCATATATATGTACCAAAGTGATACTCAACAATCAATGGAGTTATCTACTTAAACTGGTATAGTAAACTCATTTTTTATCAAATGCGAACCACTTGTTATTTGTAAACTTGAGAGAACCACTATTAATTAAGTAATTTTTTTTCTTACTTGTTTGTGACACCCCACTAGCTTCTTCAGTAACTGCATAATAAATTTTGGGACGGAATTTCTTTCAACTTGGAGATGATGTGACAACCCATTATTCCGAGTTAAAAATCATTCATTCTTTTCAATTTCTTTAGTTACGTTTCGTATACGTTCTAATTATCACTTCATACCGTTTATGAGTGAATGTGTACTATACATATTTATACGTGTATATCATGCCTAAATTTATTTGATTATATTTGAGGTGATTATATTTATCTTATATATATATAAAGAAACAAAACCAAACGGCCCAACCCTAACCTCTCACCTTTGCCCCATTGCGACACCAGTCCAACACCCATCGTCTTTTATTGGGCTTAAACCCAATCGTCTTTTATACAAATAGAGAAGGATCTGAACGACTGCACACGAAACCGTAAGTAGTTAAGAACACACTCAAACGATGAAACCAAGCACGAGGAGCTTGCTTTAGCCCATAAATAGCTTTGTTCAATTTGCATACATAAGATGAAAAACGAGCATCAACAAAGCCTTTTGGTTGTTCCATATAAACGTTCTCAGTGAGATGGCCATGAAGAAATGTGTTATTATCGTCTAATTGATGCAATGGCCAGCCGTTAATAACCGCAATAGCCAAAACCGTGTGAACTGTGGCAGCTTTGACAACCGGACTGAATGTGTGAAAATAATCAAGACCAGGGACCTGAGTAAAACCCTGAGCAACAAGGCGAGCCTTGTGTCATTCAACCGACCCATCCGAGTGAAACTTAGTCCGAAAAATCCATTTGGATCCTTTTGTGAGCGAGTATGTACTATACATATTTATACATTTATGAGTGGAGAGTTCAAATGAGAAGAAATCTTTTGTAAGAAGAAAAAGGAAGAAATTTCAACCAATAAGAATGATTTGTTTTACTTCATTTAATAGAAGTATTTAATGTTACTATAGGGGTACATTGGTAAATGTACATAGGTCATTAATTTGTAGTCTTCCTCTTTAATAGCTAACTACATTAAATAAATTATTAGTTGTGTAGGATAAATTACAAGAGAATCCATTCTTTTGGAATCTTTAAACCGTGTTTCAGCACATAACATCCATTTGCATCAAAGTGTACTGAAAACTGTTTTTCACAGATTTTTGAAACGCTGAGAAGATTGTGATCAAGCTGTTGTACAAAGTTGATCTTGTCAAAACTTACCACCCCGTTGGATACCATTCCTTATCCTGTTATATAACCACCCTTATCTCCAGCAAAAGCAACATAACCTCCTCTAATATATTTGACGTCGTAGAGAAGTTTCATGTCGCCTGTCATGTGCCTGGATGCCCCACTATCAACAATCCAATGACTGCTGAAAGTTACTCCTGGAACACCCTGCACATGAACTCACATGATTAGTTGGAGATGTGGACCCAAGCCTTTGTGGTCTTGGGTCTTCCATTTTCATCAACGTAAGTTACTTGAACTTCTCAATGTTGTGGAAATTGTGATGTTCCCCCTGATTCAGCCATTTTTGGTTTCTAGGTCTGTTTTGTTTTACCAGTTTTATTCTTTAAAATCTTAACTTCATGATTGTCTGAAGTTTTTGAATTGCCTGGTTTGACAGAAACTGATGTTTTGTTAACCACATCGGTTTTGATTGCTTTTTCAATTTTCTTAACCTGTTGGCGTTTCTGTTTCTTTTCCCTTTCTTTTACAAGACGGGGATCTGGTTTTGATGAAACGGATCGCTTGCGGTCAATTTGGTCACGGGGATCATCAACTTTGGCTTTTAGTTTATGAAGATATGGACAATTTCGAATGATATGTCCAATTTCACCACACTCAAAACATGATCTTCGTTCAACAAACCCCGAAGTAACATGTGATTGTCTTGTCGATGAACTTTGTGATCCTGAGGTACTTGGTTTTGAACTGTTTGGTTCATTTCTTTTCAACATTTTAACTTCATTAACATGATCTAAGTTAGATTTATTGGCAAATGTTTCAAGTTTATCCGTTCCCGTTGATTTCATAAAGTTCACTTTCTTGTTCTTCTTTTGATTCGGTTCCTTTCGACCTTGAGTCGTTGATTTACCTTTTCGTTTGGTATGATTTTGCTGCTTTTTCACTGTTGGTAATTTATGATTGCCACATTGTTTTCGAACTTCGGCCTTTGGGATAGGAGGACACTGTGTTACCACAACGTGTGAACCCGACTTTCCCAAAAACCTACTTGTCGAATCTTCAAAAACTTTACTGATTAAAGATTGATTTACATTCTTAATCGAAAAATCTTTATCAGAATAGATTTTATCATCACCAACAAGAGTGTACAACAAATTCACACTCTCTGACTCTTTTGCAGACGTGGACTCGACCAGAACAGTCTTAGCAGGTTTTGCGGGAGGATCACATAGAATATGATTCTCAAGAGGTATGTCTTCTTCTTTGGTTACCGCATCAGACTATGCTGAGTCAGTATCATCGGATTCATCATCTGAAGAATCAGTATCCTCAACAATGACTGGAGGATCCTGATTTTGTTCAGCAGTTGACACACTTGAAACTGTTGAAACATCCGAATCTGATGATACTTCATTTTTGTATCCAAGTCCAGTTGCAAATTCCTCAATGTCTAAAGGAACAGATTCCTCATAATAAGTTCTATTCTCCTCATCAGGCATAGCATCATAATTTTGTCTAACAGGTGGTGGACATTTCTTATATCCAATGCACGTGACATCCTTTTTCTCTTTTTGTGTGTCAATGATGTGATCCAGCACATATCTAGAGTTTGAATAACTGTCTAGCTTAAGCCGGATCGCCTCACTTTCACACTTTACACAGGCTAACTCTTTTTGCATGATCTCAAGACGATCGATATAACAGTTTATGTCAGTTTTTTTTCTTGAAACCATTTTTGTCAGCTCGGTTTTATCTTTTCTTAAATTTGCAACCACCGTTTTAAACTCCTTTTCATGGTTTTCATAAAACATGTTAGCCTCTTTGCATTTTGAAAGATCCACTATCAACTTTTGATTGTGGATATATGTCACTTCATATTTGTTTTGCAAAGCCTCATGTTTGCTTTGCAAATCACACCACTTAGCATCTAAAGAAACATGTTTGTTTTGCAAGTCAGACAATTCAGCATTTAAAGCATCATGTTTGCTTTGCAACTCAGACATATTAGCATCTAAATCAGCACATTTATCACTTAAGCTAGCACAATTATCGCAATTAACGACAGTTGGTTCATCGACACATACCTGGCTTGATGAACTGCCGCCATTAGCCATAAAGGCTGAATGAAGAGAAGAAGAAGAATAAGCAGCTTGATCCACCAGAATAGATCTTCTATCATTCCTTGCTGCAGCTTCTTCTAATAATTCATCGATATATGCATCGATTCTCCCACTAGATACATTATCAGAATATTCTTCGCCCGAGGTTGTGTAACACCCCGAAAACGGGTTTGGTAATTAACCCACGTTAATACTAAAAGACGGGTAAAGTGCCGCTAGTAGTAAAAATAACCCGGTAAATATTTGGGATTTAATAAGAAATCCTAATATTAAATACAAGCGAAACAAAGTTTTAAGGAATTGAGTTTATAAGAGCCCGAGTTAACGGGACTTAAAATACTACGGATTATAACTCCCGGAACCCACCAAGTAACTAGGAGTATTAACCTAGTTAGATAATGTCTTGACCTTTATAGAACAAATATGGTTAAGATATCCTTTAAATAACTTGTGTAAAGTTGAGGGGCTAAACATGGACAAAGGAATTATAGTTTTTAATTAAATCAAATATTAAAAACATAAAACACACATACGTGTGTGGTTCCTGCGAATTCAACCAGAGCCAAGAAAGGCTCTCATGCTCAAACCCTAAACTTCAACAAATCAACTAATTGAAGCTCAAATCAAGACCCAAATAGATGCATGATCACATATAAATGATCACCTAGTCGTGGGGATCACAAGGTATGTCGAATTTTAAGATTTGGTGATACTTTGAGATTATGATGAACAATCATAATCGAAATTCTGGAATGAATATTGAATCTATGAGTGCTATTGTGTTGATATCTTTGTTTAGAAACAAACCCTAGTTAAAAACTTGGAGAATTGGTGTTAAAACTAGGGATTTGATAATTAACCTATTATGTGCTAAGTGGGTTTTGATTATGTAGTGAAGATGATGGTTTACACATGTTTAAAATCATCATAGTTCCTAGTAGAAACAAGATACTTGAACAATTTGCAAGTTGGAGTGTTGAACATACATGACTTGAGATGGGTTTTTATGATATGATGATGATAGTGTCAAACTTGTGATTAGAATCATCATACTAGTTAGTAAGACAAAGTACTTGAACAATGTAGGTGTTTGAGTACATAAATCATATTTACCATGAAATGGGTTGTTATATGATATAAAAGAATTGATGTTAAGATCATGATATAGATGCTTGAAATCATGTTACCTAGTTGTAAAATGTGTAAAAACAATGTATGCACATTAGGTGTTTGTTAAAATGCCCAAATGAAAACTAAAGTGTTGAAATTAGAGTGAAAATGTGCAATGAATAAGTTGATAAGTCGATTGACTTTAAAAAAAAAAGTCAAATCGACCAAGTGTATGATCGGATGGTAAATTCGATATAAGAAGAGTAGGATGGAATAGTCGTAAATGAATATGACTAACCTAACCATCTTACAATTACAATGATAGTTTGACGCTTGGCAAGCTAGGTGAAGGCTTGGGGAAGGAAGCGGGTCAAACGAAGCAAGAATGACGGAAAAGCATAATTCGGATGCAAGGTAAGTAGAGCTTACACTAGTCTTATATTTCAAAATATTCTCTTATCGTATTAGTATGAATAAGTTAAATACAAAATCGAGGTATGATGTTCCGGCGTGTAGACGTACGGAACAAGATAGTCGAGCATAATTAGAAGCCATGTTGATGGTTTAAAAAGAAGTAAATCGATAATTCGGTCATATTATGTCGAAGGTAATAAATGGTTTATAAGTTAAAATGACCGTACGGTGTTAAACGGAAAGAGTCATGTAGAGGAGATGATAATAAATATCATCTCGCAAAGATAAATGGTCAATTCGGCCAAACGGGTCAAAAGGTGTAGACAACACCTTTTGACTATATAGACTAATGATTCTTTTGTTGAGTTATATGCTTACAGGAATAGATATCCAATGGATATTCGCATCGTTCTTAATTAGCGAATATAAAGCAAGGTATTAAAATCGGGTCTATTTGTTGATCCGAGCCAGGTACGCATATTTATGATGTATGTAAAAGTGCTAATTTGGTCGAATAATTGGTGATAGCCCTTCATTGTAAAAGAAGGACCAAAATCGACCAAAACGCCCTTGTAGGCTAAATTGAACAAACAACTCTTAGAGGTTGTTTGGAAAGGAGTCTTATGATTAAACAAAAGTTTAGAACGAGTATGGGTAGTGAAAGATGTAATTCTTGGGCCAAAAGACTCCATACGAGTCTTTGCCGTAAAATGATATTTCAAGGGGTATAAATTCGGAACACAAAGATATCTACTTTAAATCCAACACACATTTAGTTGTGATGGGAGAGTACTAGATAAGAAATATAGGTTACAACGCTAGATTAGAATGAAAGCGAAATTGAGCTAAAAAGTGCTTAAAATATCCTTAACGGGTCAAAATAAGCATACTAGTGAAAACGGGTTTAAATTGTGTAATAAACCTATGATTAAAACCTAATATGGTATATCACAATTATTTGATGAAGTGTATGAAATATATGAATCAAATAAATACGTTTGTTGGATAAATGCATAACCGGGTCAAAATTTGGTATAAAGGGTAATAAGCCGAAGACTTAAAACTCTTAAATTTTGTTAAGCCGAATGTCGGATTTTAACTCCAAATGATGGAGAATCAAATTACAAACACGTAGGAAGAAACGGTAGGTCAAACGGACAAGCAGTTTGAAAGATACGGAAGATCTCGTGTCAAATTACGGCAAAAATGGAAAACTGGATGCAGGGTCCACCGTAAATTACGGTGCCACCGTAATTTACGGTGGAGATGAAAAACTTTACGGCGGCCCCCTACTGGTTTACGGTAGGGGCATGTCAAACCAGTGGCCACCGTAAATTACGGTGCCACCGTAATTTACGGTGGAGGCCAGGTTGGAAATTTTGTTTTTGTTATCAATTGTTTCTCGGACTCGTTTAGACACATTTTAATCTCCGTATGACTAAAGCATTTCATGCTTATGAGATGTAGGTACATTTTGGATGCCGAAAGACGATCAAGCTCAACGAAGAACCGAACACGATAAAGACACACGCTTCCGCACTTTGACACATAGTAAATTTTAAACAACGAATTCAACCACGTTATGTAGAATAACTTATGATTTGTAAAAGTTTTAATAAACCCGTATTTCCAAATGTTTATGTAATCTTAATTACATGATTGTTTTACGTAAAATTTACGTTAAACCTTGAATAATAAGAACGGGTGTTACAGGTTGAGGTTTCCTCATCTGAACTCCTTGAATAACCAGAACTCTCTTCATCTGAAGATTCACCACCACTGGCGGAAGATTCTCCACCACTGGCGTGCTTCAAATCCTTAGCAGTTTCAGCAAAACAAGCTGCTCCTCCCTGATCACCAATGCCTAATTGCATTCACCGGTCGCAACCTTCATCTATTTGCACCACAAGAGCTTGATTGGTGTTTGATGGTCCTGTTTGATTGTTTGCAGGGACCAAGGTGCGATTATCATTCCTGGCTTGATTATGATTCGCCTGGTTGCCTTGACCTCTGAAAGGATTCTGGTTCCCATGCTGAGCTGGCTTTGTGCATTCACGCTTGAAATGACCCAGTTCGCCACAGTTAAAACACTTAACAGACTGCTTGTCGAACCCATACTTGGTATCTTTCTTGCTTTCCAAGCTGGTTCGACCAGTCCGTTCCATGAAGTCCTTTGCTCGCCTTACAGCACTGGCGAAAGCCCATTTGATGTCCATCATATCCATCTCTTCTTTATCGATCTGCTGATAATCTTCTTGAGTTAGATTGATGTTTCCGATCTGCCCTACAATCAACCCACAATACGCGCTCACCAATGTGTTTAGTATCTCCATATGATCTTTAACTACTTCAACGCTAACTTTGGAGAAGTTTGATGTGCAAGCCGTACTGTATTTGAATTTGATGGCTGACCAGCAGATGATGTGCTTCCATAACAAGCTTGTTGTTGAACAGGAAGTGGATTTCCATACAAATCAGTTGCTATGGTAGATGGCCGGTAGCTTTGCTGTTGTGGAGCTGGTTGTAATGGATTTCCATACAAGTCTGTGGTTGGAGCTGGCTTTACAGGAACTTGTATCGGATTGCCATATAAATCTGTGCTTGTGACAAACGCCGTTTGAATTGGAGCGTGTGAAGCAGGTCTTGCAGAAGTGCTAGAAGCTCCATAATACATATCAGGATTTTGTCGCACTGGAACCCTTTTCGCCTTTAGGGTTTCTTCCTGATCTTTGTTCTCCAAGAGCTGAACGAAGTCATTGATGTTTGCCGTAGTCAATGTGCCATTGTATTTTAGGATTTCCAAGAAACCATTCCATTGAGGTGGCAATGCATCGGCAAACTTTGTGACAACCTCTGCTGGAGTTGTTACAACCCCATAATTACTCAATTCAGTCAGCAAGTGATAAAATCGACTTGTCATATCTCCCAAAGATTCATTTTCCATACATGTGAAGCCATCAAACTCCTTCTTGAGTAAATCATGTCGCAATTGACGTGACTTTTCATTTCCAAGACCTCTTGTCTTCAATGCATCCCATAATCGCTTTGACGTCTTGAAGCTGACAAACTGATGATATATATCCTTGCTCAACGCCTGAGTCAGAATAGCATATGCTTTCTTTTCTAAATCATATGCCTTTTTCTCGTCTTCCGTAAGATCTGCAAATGTCGCGGCAGTTGAAGCGGCAACCTCAAGAGCTTGATCGAAATCTGTAGTAAAACATAACCACAATTCCGTGTTTTGCCCAAGGACATACGTATGGAATCTATCCACCCATCCAGGATATTCATTTATGTGCATCAGTTTCGGTGGGCGATTTAGACTTCCGGTCTCGCTTTCGCTTAGAAGTATACTTTGAATACTTGGAGTTTGATTTGAAACAAACGCCCATTGACCTGTCGACATTGGATTCGCTTGCGAAGATGCGGTTGCGGGAGATTCGGCCCATGATGGCGACAAACCCGTGCTTCTATACTTGCTTTCCGTATTAGATGCGGGTGCGGGAGATTCGGCCCATGAGGGAGATAAACCCATGCTTCTATACTTACTTTCCGTATTAGACGGAGTACCCCACCAATCCGGATTCATTTTAGATGTATATTGATGAAAACCTGCTTAAATCACTCAAATCAAACAGTTTAGTGTGAAATGGAAAGCTTCTGTTTAAAATAACACAAGTATATGCGACGAAATCTAAAGGTGTTCGTCCAAGACAACAATGACGAAAACAAAAGATTTCGTCAAGATCAAATGTGACGAAAACAAGGGATTTCGTCGATGCACAAGGTGACAAAAGTTAAGAGTTTTCGTCGAGCACAAGTGTTACAACATTAGGAGCGTGCGTCGCTGAAAGGTGATGACGAAGATAGGAGAGTTCGTCGAAGATAAATGTTGATTTCGTCGAAGAACAAATGTTGACGAAGATGGGAGAGTTTGTCCAAAACAAAAATCGACGAAAATGGTGATTTCGTCCAAGATAACTCTCAACAAAAATGGTGATTTCGTCTAGAACCAATTTCGTCCAGAACAGATTTCGTTGACTAAAGTGACCAGACAACTTGCAAGATATTTTTCAAAACAAAATCTTATCTTCTGAAATAGTTGGTGACACAATACCAAGCACCCCTCACCGTAACAGTTACCAACCCATCAATCCAATTGTACACAAAATTCAACTTAATCTATTTTAATCACAAACACTTTGATTCAAACAACACACAGATCAAATACACATGTATATCAAGAACAGTTTGAATATTCCAAGAACACTATAATGATTCTGGCCAAACTTATCAACAGATAAAAGTTTAGTGACCCAAATTTTTGCTAAAACTTTTAATAAAAACCCACAATAACATACAAGCATGTAATATAACAAGGTTTCCACTAAAACAAGAAGCAAAACATCATGATTTTCAAGGTTTTGTAAAAAGTTTTTCAGAAAAATGATTTTCAACAAGAACATAAACTGAAAGACACTTTTAAAAACTATCAAAACACAAGAAAATCGACTTGATTTAAACAAGGAATCGAGCCAATGCTCTGATACCAAATGTAGGTCCACCCGGAGGATCGAGTCAACCTCTATTCCTGTTTTCCGACGAACCCGAGAGTGCGGAATCCAAACGGGTAAGTTAAACCAAGTTACGAACACGTAAGACACAAGATTCAACGATTAACACTCAATGTATTAATGCTATGAAACGGTTACAATGCGGTGTTTACAAATGGTCTCTGTAAACTCTCAGTGTGTGTGTGTGTTACAGTGTGTTTGCTCTCTATGAAATCTATTCAGACTTCTCTCTGTGTGTTCTCTATTGTTTCTGTCTGTTTGCTGTGTTTATATAGTAACACAGCGACGAAATCATGAAGCCGACGAAATCCCCATCGACGAAATCCATGTCTTCGACGAACTCTAGGGATTTCGCCAGCAGGTGTCTTCGTCACATGTTGGGCCTGGGATTTCGTCACATGCATGTTGGGCCTAAGGGATTTCGCCACTTGGGCTTCGACATGTTGGGCCAAACACAAACAGACAACACTCAGACTTAATAATATGCGTACCGCACACACGCAGTAGCATTTACATCGTTCGATACAAAGTAAATAACATACCGAGTCAAGACAGGAGGATGTCTTGACTACGTCCTTCACTTCGTAGCCGAGTCGAACCGAGCCGAGCTGTATCCACACAATATGTATCAACAGATATACTTTGATTATCTTATTTTAAAGTATTCAATATGATTGGTGGCATGATTCTGGTCAGTCGCACGCCTCGCGGTAATACTCCGCAAGTGGAAATTGAGGGTGTGACAATGTTACTGATAATTACTCAAATAAAAGAAAAAGTAAAATATATATATATATATAGATTGACGGGTTAGATATAGGCACATCGTAAACTACATATATATATTTGGTTTTTTTATATTTTTACATTAACCATTTAATACAAAAAAAATTGACAAAAAGAATTAAAAAAAAATTACTTTCTTGATAGTGGTGGTTTTCAACTGAGTGGTTTCCTTCTGAGAAGGTTCCCAGTTCGATTCCTTCTACGAGCAAATCATTATATATAGGTGAGCACCACTAGGATAGATTCGAACTTTGGGGAGAGAGTTTAAAAACTTGTCTGGCTCTCCGGAGTAAGCTAGTAAAAACCAACTGACGTTCAATATACATACATACATACATACATACATACATACATGAAAATCCCAATGGGTTTTTTTTAACTAATGGGTATACCTGATAACTAACAGAATTACCTACAATATTCTCGATGGGTATTGGGCCGAGTATGGAAATTAATTTTAAAATCGAATATAGGATTGAGATTAGTTATACTTGCACCCATTGCCATGCCATATCGAATATGAGACTGGGGTAATATATTGGGTTAGATGTACTTGTTATATAAACGTGCATCAAAACTAATTATAACATTGAATCAGAGCTAAAAAGTAGATTCGCCCTTATAATAGGTTATACCGTTATATACATTGTGCATCCACACAATTTGATGCAATCAAAGATCAACACACACACACGTGTGTAGAGAGGGGGGAGCGGCAGGAGTAATCATCATTGTACAATATTTGATCAAACGGTTATAAGCAATAGATTTAATCTAAGGCCACCCGGGGCGGTGGCTTTTTTGCACGTTATACAATTTATTCACGCGTGTAAGAATCAAACAAACCACACCGCCACCTAGCAAATTTAACGCGTGAACAATGGATCCCGTGATATATTTGACGCGTGATAAATGGAAGGATGTGAGGGGATGTGAGGGTTTATTGTTGGGTTTGTGAGTGATGGGTATTTCCACTAAAAAAGGTTGTGAGTGATGGAATAATGTTTGATGATATGATAGAAATTGATTTGGATATAGTGAGTGATAAATGAGTGGTGAGTGATAACCACCCCTACCCCTAATAAGATGTTAAATATATAGACAACAAATATGTCTCTATAAAGAACGTGCAGTGGGGAGAAATGACAAAGACTATACTCCGAAAATGAGAGATACCATTGTGCCTTTAGTTAGACTATCCACATCAAGGATGTTTGTAGGTGACATGGAGGGTGTTCATTCATATGTGGAGGGCATTTGTGAGAGGGATGGATTAGTGGGTGTTGTAGAGGATGACATGGAGGGTGTTCATTCTTCACAATTCTTGGGGAAGAATGGTGAAGAATGGGCTAATGGTGGGTCCTTTTTTTTTTTTTATAAGGTTGTTTGTGGGAAGGATATATATGTTATTGTTGTGGGTAAAAAGTGTTTGTGGGAAGAATAAGTGAAAAGCTGATGTGGCATGCTGATTAGGCTGTTTGTAGAAAGGATAGTCTTTCACTGATGCAGATAGTCTTAGTTGTCACTTATTACCCAAGTAAGTATTTAGGTCAGGAAACACAGTTAAAAAACTGACATTTTTTATATTTAATGGCTTCAAAAGCTCATCAAAAATTAACAATCTCATAGTAGAAGCATAGAGAGTTGAAAATCAACCAATCAAAAAAGTTGGAGTGATCAATGAAAGAGAAGGAAGAGTTTAATGACAGAGGAATTATTGGTACTCTAAAGGAACCATTATTATGAATAAAAGTTGCAGAATATACTTTGCCAATAGAAAACTTTCTTGTTAATTATTTTTTATTACATGGAAAATAACAGACGTAATATTATATTCTATGGGTAGTAGTATGCTTATTTTAGTTGGAACTTATTGCTCTATCTATGTGTGGGCATCATAGTTAGGACCACACGTTATTTTTATATAAATATGTCCATGAGATTTGATTAAAACAGAAGTGAGTAGGTAATTGAGTATAAAGCGATAAAGGGCTAACTTTTATCAAGAATATGTTTATTAACGAAATGGATTAAATATATATTTTGTGTTCGTCTGATAAAGTAACTAATTTGAAGAAACTATGGTTTAGGAGAGTTCTTATTTTATTTTGAATCTGACAAAATTGTTAAACTATGATACTAATGCCTTAGAAGGTGAGTTCGTATATCTTGGCCTCTACGGAGTAAAAACCTACGATCAACTTATCCTTTATATAATTCATTGTTTAGTTTTTATAGCAATTTATATCAGGTTGCTGTTTTTTTTCTAACGTTAGGCCAAGGTTATCAAATCAATTAGGCTGCTGTTTTTTTTTCTAATGTTAGGCCGAGGTTATCACTGAGGTTCTATTGTATGCTACGACGAGTGTGTTTTATCCTCATATTCTTTTGGTTCTTATATTTTTGGTAGTATCTAGTACTCCTCTAGCTTATTACTTGGATATGATAATGATAAATTTTGGACTGACTTGGGTGTCGGGGGATCCGAGGCTTGAGCCTTGTTCCTTTCTAACGAGCTTTTTGAGGTATTTTACAGATCCGGCCAATCATTTGTGGTATTTTACAACATCCGGCCAATCAAAGATGGAGAAAACAAAGTGTGACTAATTCATCTCTCCAAGTGTGATGACAATCTAAATTATCATCTCGACGGATCCTTGTAGCAACATATATATATCATCATTGTCGTTCAAGAAAAACGACGCTAATCTCTTGTGAGATTATCAATTTAATTAGTTTCATTCATATATCTAAGCATCTTTAGTTGGATTTTTAACATGATAGCATAGAATAGTTATTTTATGTGTGCAAGCTCGACGGCCAATCTTGAGAATGAACATACATCATCTATATAAAATGTTCCTTTTAAAGATTTTGAACATAGACACAAGGTTTTATATGTTAAGAAATACGTTCTACACTAAATAATTGGTCCATAAATTAAAGAAGGCCAAAGATAGACTCTCATTGGCCAATAGAAGTGAGACCAGGAAGCATCCAAGGCTTCTTTTAATGAAAGAGGTGTGAAAAAGAGTGGCACTGATTGACAAGAACTAGCTTGGCATGTGTGTCTGTTTTAATGTTTGGTCAATAAATAAATCTAATATGGATTCTGCAACACCTCTTTAAGGGGACAACATGCACTAAAAGGGTAATGAAGTCATGTAGCCGACCCCTAAAAGTTTAGGACAAACCCAATATTCTCACTATAGATAGATCCATCTTCTTACTATTTGTCATGTCAGATGTGAGAGACAAATATATAGCTTCAAGAGAATGGAAACCCAATTTTTTTTGGGACAGTTTTGACTTTTGTCCCCTCATTCCACACTGAACTTTAAGTGAAACCACCAACCCTTTTAATTTAAGTCAACAAATATGCAATTAATAATACTAGGAAAGCTTAAGCATCCCCAATAAGGGGCATTTTTTCTCATTTTTAAGGGTGCCTAGTTGGCACTTGCCCAACCAATCATATTCTTTCTCTCACTTGCCCCTCTCACAAACACATTTTTTCTCTCTCTCCTCTCTCCTCTCTCCTCTCTCCTCTCTACACTCACATAATTCACACTCATCCATTTTTTCTCATTTTTCCTCACAAACATCTTCACACCCTCTCTCCTCCACCTCACACCCTCTCTTCTCCACATCACTTTCTCTCTCTCTAAAAACACCAAAATAGTGCCTTATTGTGGATGCTCAATAAGCCCATTAAAGAAGTAGGAAAAACAGTTAGAAACCCTAATAATCAGTAACCTGATGTGGGTCCCCTACTTCATTTGTGTATATATACTAGCCGGGATAACGAACTTCTTACACACATTCATTTGTTAACCAGCTTAAGTTTGATAATATTCAGCCTTTCACCTTCACAAAGTATGAAGCTTTCTCTCATGATCTTTTTAGTTGTTTCAAGTTTCCTAACCTATAAAGCTCAAGGTATTTGATCAATTTCTTTGTAAAGTTAATTGATGTTGATTGTCATGAAGATGATCCTTATTATTTTTAATCTAGTGCCAGTGGTCCGTCAGTCGTCAGTGATCCAAATTTGACGTTCAAAAAAAAATTTATCTCCTTTCTCTTACTTTTGCAGGCATAAATAGAAAGTTAATGACGGAAGCTACTTCTGCTAGTCCTAAGACCATCGACCCACAGGTTGGTTTTTTTTTATCATCAAAGTTATCAATAGGAAAAAAATAACAGACTAAAAATATTATTAAATCAATCAGACTTTTTGTTTTTAACTTTGTAAAGCTATATTCATGCACAGGATCAGAAGAATAAACATGATCCAAAACTACAAGTCAAATCTACTCATCAATTAGCAAGGAAGGAAGAGGCATCCAATTCCTCTCCAGAAAATGCGAAAAACTCGAAGAAGGTTGTCATTAGTGAGCAATATCCGGACGTCATTACAGATATTGCCGAAATGGATTACACTCCAGCTAGGAAAAAGCCTCCAATTCACAACTGAGTTTCAGACAAATAATAAGGAATAACTATTCAAAAGCATACAAATATTTTTGAAAAAAAAAATACAATGGATGGCATTACAAGTTATAAGCACATTGAAGAAATGCTGCAAGTTCTCTAGGGTTAATTATGTTAATATATAGTTCCGTGCATAAGAATTGCATTTTAGATTACTATCTCATGTCAGCCTTGCAGGGTTTTGTAATAGTATACGTACAAATTTAATATAAGTTTCTATTCTTCTTAATACCCTTTACTTATAAATAGCCTCGTTAAATTTTGATTTTTTAATCTATAGTTTTCTTCCTATACCTTTCAAAAATATGTTTTTATCTCCATGTTTCACTTCAAACAGTATAGGGCCCCGACCTTGGTCATTGATTAGCATTATCTTGTATAAACCCGACATAAGTTGTTTTACTTGATGACAACTTGATTCACAAAGATATACATGGTCCCTACTTGCCAATAACACTAATCAAGTGAACTACGTTAAACCTTTGTATTCTTGTGATTGAATCTTCCGAGCACTCAAAGCCAAAAATATATCTAGAGACTAATGAGAAGCTCGTAGAAAAGAATCAAACCACTACTAGAAAACTAAGTTTTTCCGACCGCAATTTTGGTCACAAACCGGTCACAATTGCCCTGTTGCGACCGTTTTCCGACCGGAACTACAATCGGAAAAACACCCGTCGCAATTGCTCTATTCCGACTAAGTTGCGACTGCTGCTATCTTTTGCGACCTGGCTTTTGCGACTTTAATAATGGTCAGAAATATTGCGACTGTTCCTGGTTTTGTGGGACTTCGGTTGCGACTGTCTTGACGCGACCGTATTCCGACCGCATGCCTTTTACAAACTGCGATCGTTTTCCGACCGCCTGTCTTTTACAAAGTGCGACCGTTTTCCGACCGTCTGTCTTTTGAAAAATTGCGACCATTTTTGCGGTCGCAATTTCTATTTATTTTTTAAAAATTATTTTTATCCATTTTCTATTTTAACCTGCATATAATGTCAATTTTAAATTTTTCATATTATCAAATTTTCACAATTATATAAAACATCCCACTTGAAACATCAAATACCAAAGTTATCATAACAAAATATATATTCAAAACAAAGTGTTTATACGTTTTGAAACCTAGCTTTTAGCATCGCATCAATGTTTGTCATCCTCTCATTCATAGCCTCTTTCTTCGCCTTATCTTTCTCTTTTTCAACCACCAATCCTGCAATAATATCGTTCAACCTTTCTTTTTCTTTCATTATATCTTGGATAATCACGTTCAATCTAATAAAACCAATGCAAAGTGAAATATTAATGGCCGGCATTATCACAATTTATGAAACTTATTAGTTGCTTATACAATTATAGAATAAAGAGAAAAAATCAGTTTGACTTCTAAGGTCAAATAGCCTATTTTTCAATAATATCCATACAAAAGTTAACATATTATTGACTAAAAAGTGATTGCATGAAAAATATGTCAATATTTGAGTTTAAACATGTTTGAACCAAACAACTTAAAAGAATAAACATACATCTTGGTCTTGTTTGCCATGATGCTGAAGGTTAAAATCATTTTTAAGATTGCTTAACCCATATATTTTGCCTCTCTTCATTCCCCCGGAAGCTCGGTACCACAATTCTTTGTCAAGTTCTCGGTGTTGGCTACTTTCCTCCCCATGCTTCTCCAAAAGATATCCCTCATATTTCACCTACAAATACAGCCTAATTTAACATACTTTGCAGTACCGAACCAATAATATAGATACAATAAAATTGTTATGTAATTTTAGGGGTCAAAATAACCAGATTCGTAGGCTCACATAAGAAGATGTAAGAAATAATCAGATTATACATTAACTAGTTCTTAATGGTGCAATAATCAGTTTCAAAATATAAATCCAAACACCCTTTCATTTTCTCACATCATTGATATTTACATCCCACAAACAGTTTTCTCTCTAGTTAAAGCTAATTAAGAGATTACATTTGTTGACAAAGTTTCCATAGTTTTCTCTCTAGTTTTATTTAGCAGCCTATGTTTATCAAGTTAGCAAAATAAAAACAAGAAAACCCTAATAAAAATATGATCGATCTCACCAATAACAATAAAATCTTCATATTAATTATCAAATCATACTAATTATCAAAATAAAAACAAAAACAAGAGTAACCACAAAATGCACAAAATATTAAATAACTTGGACTTTAATGTCATAAATGTCAACTACATTCTACCAATGTTTATCAAGTTAGCAAAATAAAAACAAGAAAACCCTAATAAAAATATGATCGATCTCACCAATAACAATAAAATCTTCATATTAATTATCAAATCATACTTCAAGTGAAGAAACTTACCCAAGTTTCATGTGCCCTATCGTCAACCCATGCCGATTTTTTTTTCTTGTGCATTCCCTTCTAATTCAACGCCCTCCAAATCAACATCCTCCAAATCAATGTTCTCAACTACCGAACTGCTACAATCAAGATCTTTATCAAACGGCCTGCTTCCTTTTCTGAGATGTGTTTGTTTCCACATCTCTGAGTGTGACGGTTCACGCCCAATTATCTCAGCCTACAAAGTTAGTATTTATAAGTTAACAAATAATGGTATATTTATCGGTTAAAGATAATGATTAATAACGTTTACCACTTTTCTTTTGGCAGTCACATAGGTTTGTGACCCGAGGGTATGTTTGCCCCCTATTGATTCATTTCTGGTTTTTTTGTTTCTTTTAGACTTGGCTTTCCATTCGGGTGTGTTCCAGATCTCAATCATTTGTTTCCATGTCTCTGTTTTGATCCATGGTGGTTTAAAATCAGTAAGAACAGACATATCGTCTTCGACTTGTACATCTTTACTTCTCGCCGTTTCTTTAGCTTGATCTCGTACCCTACACAACAAATCCGGAATCTTACCAGCAATGCACCGTTCCCAGCAACTATATATTTCACCATTCCATTTCTCCTCCCACTGAAAATAACACTACAATAAAAGAATTTTTTAAGAAACATACAAAATGGTTTAATAAGTTACATAAATCTGTTTAAGTACACACATGGAATCGTTCAAACAACCGCTTTTTGTCCTCATTAGGAACATCTTTCCAACTTTCCCATGGACCGGACCACATACCCTTTAGGTTTACTCCAATAATCCGCGTACACTTTATTTGATTGCTAAATCTATAAAATGGAAGCAATAAATGAAAACCACATTAGTATCGTTTTTATATCCACATAAAGGAACAATATTAATGTATGTGTACTTACTCTGCATCTATAATATAGATCCACTCACGGTTCACTGGTTCGGGTACTTGGACTTGGGAAGAGCCTCCCCGCTTCGTTGAAGCAACACGACACGAAGACACATCATCGCCATCACTACCCTCAATGGGAGAAGACATCAAAGTATGCTGCTGATCTGACTTTAGTCCAACAGTATCACTACTACCTAGAACACTTCCTTGACTACGACCATGCTCACCACTACTTCGATCAACACCTTGGCCAAGACCCTTGCCGATATTTGTCGTAGTACGTCCCATGATATCTACAATAAATAAATGGATCAACTATAGTTTCAGATTCCTGCGCTAACCTAAAAAGATATTGACATGTGTAAACATACCTTGTTGCTACCCTGTTCTCTTATTTTTTTACCAAAGCAACCTCAACTTGTCCATGTTCTTCAAAAGCATGCCGGATCTAACAGAAAACAAATAAAAATTAAGAATTTGCATGATAACTAACAGAAAACAAATAAAAAAAGAACTTAAATATGAAAAACTTACATCCTCTTTAGTGACGGTCTTTGGAACAGAACTAACAGAAAGTTTGGTAACACTGCCTCCAGATAGTTTTTTCTTAGCAAAACTGCCTCCACCATATTGATCTGTGAAGTTTATCAATTTCATCATTTGCCGCATTAGGTTACACATTCCGTCAATTAACGATTAACAAGAATAAAGCTCATAACTAACTAACATACTTATGATAAAATCTTACCATTATAGCACAAATCACTTACATGTTAATAGGCAATTAAAAAGAACTCTAATTACACGCTTATCACTACAAGAAAGTAATACTTTTAGCGGCGACGGCAATACCGGCAACGGGCTCAGTGTCGCCACTATTGGTCGATCCGCGTGCCACCACCTAACATCAATCCCCAGCCGTTGATCCTTACCATGATCCAACGGTTGGGGACTTAATAGCTAATAGCGGCGACAAATTTAGGGTATTAGCGGCGACAACGTGACTCCGCTAAAGATCTGTGGACCCACATTAAACCCCAACCACTGATATCTTATCCTGATCGAGACCAATACCGGCGACACATAACTAATAGCGGCGACAAGGTGTCGCCGGTAATGCCCTTACGACATAAAGTCTACCAGGCGCGCATTTTTCCTTCTTTCCTCACTTTCCCCCATTTCTTCTTCGAGCAGCGGCGAATTCCGGCGATTTTAACCCAAATCGGTTAGTTTAAGTTTGTATGTTGTTAAATTTCTTCTCTATTTTGTTATATACATGTTATAGTCTATGATTTTTGTGTGTTTTTGTGTTTATGCTAGAGAAATCGGCTCACCACCATCACCTCTCCGGTCACCACCATCACGTCTCCGGTCACCACCTTGTCTCCGCGGTCTACATCTACTTGAAAGCTTCAAATTACGGTTAGTTTTATATGAATTTTTTCAAAGTTTAGAAATTGTATAATGTAAGAATGTATGTTTGTTATGTAAATGTATATGTAAGAATGTATGTTTGTTTAGTTTGTGAAAATGTATAATGTAGGTGTATTTGGTGAAAATGAGTATATGTAGGTGTATGTATTTGTGTATGTAGGTGTATGTATGTGTATGTAGGTGTATGTAAGGATGTATATTTGTATGTAAATGTTTGTGAAAATCTATAATGTAGGTGTAATTGGTGAAAATGAGTATATGTCGGTGTAGGTGTAATTGGTGAAAATGTATAATGTATGTGTATTTTGTGAAAATGAGTATATGTTGGTGTATGTATTTGTGTATGTAGGTGTATGTATGTGTATGTAGGTGTATGTAAGGATGTATATTTGTATGTAAATGTTTGTGAAAATGTATAATGTAGGTGTAATTGATGAAAATGAGTATATGTAGGTGTAGGTGTATGTATTTGTGTATGTTGGTGTTTTTAAGCATGTATGTAGGTATGCATGTCTATGAATGTATGTATGTAGGTGTATGTTAGTATGTCAAATGTATAATGTAGGTGTATTTGGGGAAAATGTGTATATGAAAATCTATGTATTTGTGTATGTAGGTGTATGTAAGCATGTATATGTGTATGCATGTCTATGAATGTATGTATGTAGGTGTATGTTAACTTGTTTTGTGTTACATTTCTTCTCTACATTTGTTACATACATGTTATAGGCTTTAATTTTTGCTCTTTTTTGTGTATTTTTGTGTTTGTGGAAGAAAATTCGGATCACCACCATCTCTTCTCCGGTCGCCACCTTCACTTCTACGGTCACCACCTGAAAAACCGGTTAGTTTTTTTTTTTTTTTTAAGTTTAGAAATTGTATAATTTTTAGTTTAGGTATGTAAATTGTGTATGTTAGTATGTATGTTTGTATAATTTTTAGTATGTAAATAGTATAATTTTTAGTTTAAGTTGTATGTGGGTATGTAAGTGTATGAATGAATGTATGTATGTTTGTATAATTGTTAGTATGTAAATTGTATAATGTAGGTGTATTTGAAAAATGTGTATGTAAATTGTATAATGGTTAGTTTTTTTTTTTTTTTTTAAAGTTTAGAAATTGTATAATTTTTAGTTTAGGTATGTAAATTGTGTATGTTAGTATGTATGTTTGTATAATTGTTAGTATGTAAATTGTATAATTTTTAGTTTAAGTTGTATGTGGGTATGTAAGTGTATGAATGAATGTATGTATGTTTGTATAATTGTTAGTATGTAAATTGTTAGTATGTAAATTGTATAATGTTAGTATGTAAATTGTAAATTGTTAGTATGTTTGTATAATTGTTGTATGTTAGTATGTTGGTGAAAAATGTGTATGTTAGTATGTATGTTTGTATAAAGTATGCAAATGTGTGTGTAAGGATGCAAATGTGTAGGTTTGAAAAAAATGTTAAAGTTTGATAATTTGTATATTTGTGTTTAGGTTTTAAAACATTTATATTTAAATTTGACAAATATATATTAGTTAGGAAATACCCTCTTTATATTAAAATCATCATTTAAAACATAAGGAGCTATGAAAATACCCGCCCGAAATATAAACCATTATGAAGAACATTACGAGCTTAAAAATCGTGTCTGATATTGAATTCATCATTTCAAACATAACGAGCTAAGAAAACACCCGATCGAAATTGAAATCATGATTTAAAACATAACGTTCCGCCCAAAATTTAAAACAATCATTAAGAACATAACAAGCTTAAAAAACTGTGCCCGTGTTTGAATTAATCATTTTAAACATAGCGAGCTTAGAAATACCCGCCCGAAATTGATTTAGAAATTAATTTCGGGTTGTCCCCGTTTATCTTGGGACTGCTTTTTGAATACTTTATCTCATTTAGGATGTGAATGTGTATTACATGATTGTTTGTTTAAGAAGGATTCGGTTATCATTTTCTCTTTGCTCCTCGGGTATATATATCATTACATATATACTTGGGAGCTAAGAGGAAATGCTGCCGAATTTTTCTTAAACAAACAATCATGTAATACACATTCACATATGAGATAAAGTGTTCAAAAAGTGGGTTTAACAGCCTACCCTTGTCTTGTTAATCCTAAATTAGATTTTCTTTCAGTTGCATAATGCCTATCGATAAAAGTTGGATTGATTCCCCACGTCATTCACCTCAATACAAGCAAGGACTCGAGTCATTTATCGAGATGTGTGAAAGAGTGATAAAAAACCACGATGAAGTTAGATTTCCGTGTACCAAATGTAAAAATTCCGGCTTGTTATCTATGGCAGAAATGAAATACCATTTGCGTATTAACAGTTTTTGGAAGGAATACACGAAGTGGACCTATGGAAGGGTGGTATTAGGAGTGTGCTTATGAAGCGGTAAAATGACCGCAAGTATGAAGCTAGACAATTATTTGATAGCGAGGGAGGTTACGATGATCTTGAGAGTGCAAGGGCATACCATCCCAAGGATATGCCCTATGAAAACTGGTTGAGAACCATCGAAGGTTTCCGGCAAGAACAATATATTAAAAAAAGCAAGGCCAACACACTAGTACGCGAGAAACAACAATTCCCATACCGTGGGGGGACATCGTCGTACGGTAGCACCGCCTATAAAAATGTAATGTTTTATGTATGTGTGCGTGTGTGTAAGCTTTTGTTTATTTAATGTCTAATCTAAGTTTAATGTTAAACAGGATATGGATTGGGTACCTACGTATGCTAAAACCCACACGGACAATCAAGGGAATTGGGTTGATCCGGTTGCTGAACAAAATTACGTAAGTATTTCTTTTAAGTATTATTTTCTATAACAAATATATATATATATATATATTTAATCATCTTCGTAAAATACAGCGGAACATACAACAGGCCACAAGTGAATGGAGCGGTGAGGGTCCGCCAATTGCCCCGTATCAGGAAGCATTGGGTGAGCGGCGAGGATGGTACCGCGGGATGGGGCCTAAACCTTCTTCCAACACGTCCTCGCACTCATCATCTAACATGTCGTCTTCGCAAGCTCGGACGCAAGAACCCTTTTCCAAGGTAAACTACGCAATTTATAAAATGACAAACGAACGCATGTTTCCTTGTTAAATATATGTTGGTAGCGTTAATTAATATGCTAATATACGTTTTGCTATCTATTATTGTAGGATTTTGTTAACAGCCTGTTTCAAACCCCGTCATTTTTTAACCAACTTAACAACTATCTTGCTTCACAAGGAAAAGGAAAAGGAAAGTCAAAAGACTACGATTCTGACAACTTATTCGATAATGAATCCGACGATGAAGCCAACGATAACGATGAGTGACTTGTTTTTAATGTATGATTTAGATTTAAACGTTGTAGGATTATAATGTACGACTTAAACGTAGTTTTTAATTATATTACCTTTAGTATATGTTCGTGGCGTATGTTTGTGTTGTTTGAAATAGCAGGTTTTGTTTGTTCGGCCGAAAAAAGCGGCTGGGTGCTGTAAATACAGCAGCTGTATTAAAAAAAAAGACTTTTAGCGGCGACATGTGTCGCCGCTATTGATATGTGACCAATACCGACCAAGGGCTATACCGGCGACCCTTTAGCGACGACATTTATCGTCGCTAAAGGTCCAAGATCAATACCGGCGAAGACTAGTTTTACCGACGACAGGGGACCAATACCGTCCAATCAATACCGGCGACACATTACCGGCGACGTGTCGCCGCTAAAAGTCAATACCGGCGACAAAATGGGTCAATACCGGCGACGACTGTCGTCACTAAAGGCGGCCTGTTCTTGTAGTGTATATACCTTGTTGCTGCCCTGTTCTCTTGTTGTTGCCCAGTTCTCTTGTTGATGCCATGTTCTCTTCAATGACCACACCTTTCCCCCTGCCGCCTCCTGCCACAAACGATTACATAAAAGCACTAGTTAGTAATATGCTAAATACAAAGAAAAGAGTTTAAGGTTGATGATCATATTGGGTATTATATAGCATAATACATAATGGCACGGTTCAATGACAGACATTTTCTACAAAACCAATTAAAAAAATACTATCACTCTGGTTCGTTTAGTATATAACCAACATCCTCTTCTTCCTATTTTATAATAAGTCAATTATCAGTATTCTTCTGAAAATTAAAGATTAATTTCATATTCAACCAATATTAAATATTAACTAGAACAACTTTCAATATAAATATTAACTAGAATTCATCAGACCTGGTCAGATTTTAACCCCGAGAAAAGATCAAAAGAACACACCTGAAACGAAGCCATGAACATCTGGACCACTGGAACCAGCATACCATGACAGTCAACCCAGTTATTAAACACTCACACACAATCTTCTCAGGTTCCCCCAATAAACTCACACTAAAATGCACAACAATATCAGCAAACTGTAACTTCATTATCACTAATTTAAAGCTCTATATGCTGAGCTTCCCAACCATAGATTATAAAACAAGCCTTCAATAAACCCTAGGTATAAAACAAATTTAGCCTAACATTAAACCAATACCAATTCAACACAATCATGTACATCGTAACTGCAATACAAACCCTAGTTGTCCTAATTTCACTCCACAGATAACATCAATCAACAAACACAGTAACCCTAACAAAATAATAATAATAATGTATAACACGACCATTTCTTATTCTTAACAAAATAATAAATCCACAGCAAATGCAAGTGTCCAGATATATTATAAGACGACCAATTCTTATTCTTAACAAAATAATAATAATGTATTCAAAGCTGATACAAATTCAGTAAACACATCGCGAGTCGAACGATGAATCTAAACAGCTAGTAATGAACAAAATCGAAAGGAAAAATATACAAATTAAGGTTTAAGGAAGAAATTAGGGCAAAATTAGGGAGAATAAGAGACCACACCTTGCCCTCTGCCGCCTCCTGCCACAAAACCACGACATATGCCGGCATGTGCTGTACTACGTGCCATGATACTACAAAAAATAGAATCAAATTTACCTTCAAATACCTCAGATCCGTGAAACGACGTGAAAGCGAGAACAAATTCGATGTACCAGCAAAAGTGTGACAGAAATTGGTTAGAGGAACGATTAAGGAGTCGTCGATCTAGGTGAATCTTCGGTGATGTGGAGGAACGATTGGGGAATCGCCCATTTGCCTATCTAGGGCAGAGTCTGTTTTAGGTTTTGAGAAAGAGAGATTGGGGGATATGAAAATTTTAAAGGGATTATTTATATTTTAAAGCATTTCAGTATTATAACTTAGTAGGAACTACACGATATTACATATCTCATTAACATTAATAAAGTTTTAAATAAGTATATGTATACACACACTCATTCCTAACTATAATATGTTTATTATATGTTAAGCCATATTAATGTCACTGATCGATGCTATAACTCGACTCATGGTTGTAAAAATCACGACTAGGCGCAGATTAATCACCGATTATCCCCGATTAATCAAAATTAATCCCGATTAATCGCTAGTCCCCACCCCACCGCCCGACTAGCGACTAACGATTACTTTAACACTGAATCGACTATATAAAAGTATAAAGGAAATCAATATAAGATTAAAACTACATTCCATCTAACCTATTTATTTCACTAAAACTGATTAAAAACTCTATTTCGGCTCGTTTTTTACTCAAAACTAATATAATGACTAGTGAAATAAATATTAATGTCAACAGTTAACTTAATTACATTATCAACGTAGGATATCAGGGTAAAAAAACTTTATTTTTTAAAGTGTCATTATTGATTGATACTAATTGTTATTATTGTAATTGTAATCGGTTGGCAACAACTACTACAATCATCTATTCAACTTTTCATACAGTTAGTTTAATGATGACTAATTAATGGGTGTCTCAGCTCACTATCAACCCAAAGAACCCATGAGACGAGAGTCAAGCGCAATGGATAAAAAGGAGTGGCTTCATAGTATCTAACTTTTAGTGATGGAATGATGTTAATTGTGACTCATTTGCCGAAACCTACTGCCATAACAATCTGACCCAGATGATGATTGTGACTTGCAGTTAATTACCAATAAGTGGCATTTGACCCATTTGACAAACTTACAGCCAAAACTAATTTTGACAGACCCATTTGGAGAGTGCATTAACTCATGTGCAAACCACAACATTTGACAAACTTGCAGCCTAGATGACCATTACAAAACTGACCCATTAAACAAACTTGCAGTCAAGTGACCCATTTGACGAATTTGGTCAAGGTTGACGGCGTTTACTAGATCTCAAATAATTAAGCGGAGTTGAAGGGTGTCGGCAACCTACCTTGTAACGATTACTCGGCCTTTTAGACCTTGTTTTACAGTTTTTACCCTAAACAATGATGAATAGTTTTTTGCCTTTTCTATTTTTTCTTGTATTTGCGACCGCTTTAAAACGGTCGCAACTTTTGTTTTATTATATATTTCTCGTATTTGTGACCGTTTTATACGGTCGCAACTTTCATTCTTTTGTTTTTTTTTTTTTTTTTGCGATTGCTTTAAACGATCGTAAATTTTGCTATTTTTTATTTTTCTCGTATTTGCGACTGTTTTCCGACCACAAAAATTTGGCCACAAAATTTGCCACCGTTTTGCGATTGAATATGGATTGGTCTTTAATTTTGCGATTGTTTTGGTTTTAGTCACAAATCGGTCACTAATTTTGCGACCGTCTTATGTTAGTCGCAAAATTTGGTCGCAATTGCCTAGTTTTCTAGTAGTGAACTCAATAATCCTTCAACACACCAACCATCATACATTAACCGGAGACGAACAATCTAATGTCACCTTTGTTTTATCCATTAATATTTATTAATGTGAAACTCACGTTATGGCGAAGGCGACAAAATACATGAATTACGAATCCGTACCTTTACGATCACTAACAATATAGATTCCTTGCGCGTAAATTAAACGCCATGATGGCCTATATTCATTTATATGATTGATTTATATATACATACGAGTTAACGCTTCCCGCGCGTTGCTGCGGGAAGTTAACAAATAAATTATAAGTGGTTTTTTCAAATGCATTTTTTCACTTAACTTTGAGGATTAAAACTTAAAATGTAGCATATCAAAAATAAGACCCATACATCTTCTAGTGAAGTTTCTAACTAATCATTGACTCCGATTTTATCAAAAAGTCAGTGATCTCATCATGGATTGTAGAAGAACAATCCCATTTTCTTCTTTTGTGTTGTGTTAAATTCATTGTTTTCTTCATTTCAACAAAGCCAAATGAGTAAGCGTTCTATCTCCGACGGATTTATTATGTATATAACCTACGGTATTTGAATCGTATACAATAGTTCTAACAACATATGGAAAATTCAGTAACAACAAAAGTTAATTAAATCAACAAAAATAGAAAGAGATTTGAAACAACTCATTATATATCAAAAAAAAAGTTTGCATTTAAACACATCCTAAACTTGTAATGTCGAATTAAAACTATTTAAAAAGTCCCCAATTTCAAGCTTCGTAACTGAGATAAAAAATAATAATAAATAACACAAAAAAAATTGGTCAGAATTCAAGATTGTCTTTCATTCTCTAATTAATATGTGGCAACAACATATGAGAGTCAAATAACTTGGTATCGATTTGTTGCGATTCAAAAGAAAATAAACTGCAAACATGAAAAGGCGTATGCTTGGTGTGATTGAACAAAGTTAAAATTTTAAATGGTGCAAAACGTTAACGCAATATTACTTTGTACATGCAAGTCTAATAAAAGAAACATAACGATAAACATGGTAACGGCCCAAATATCAATAAAAATCTGCAATTTCATCAAAAGCCAAATTTATGGTAAGCAAATAGATCTTGAAATGAAATTTCATAATCCATAAATAACATAACATACTAAGATGAGGACATATTTTGAAAATGAAGAACAAATCTTTGATATTCATAATCCATAAATAACATAACATACTAAGATGAGGACATATTTTGAAAATGAAAAACAAATCTTTGATACGCTTACAATCATGAATCACCAAGCATATACCAATTTTAAAATCATGAGCAACGGTGAGAATTTAGAGACATTTGTTTCCAAGTTTGCCTTCAAAATTTCAACAGTTTGGGTAAAATACTCCCTGCCAATCTTTGGAATTATTTTCTGGGTTATACTATATCAATCAAATAATGGAATTTGAAAGTTAACAATTGATGGCGATTGAATTGAAACGAATCATTTGTAATATATATTACTTGCGGTAGTTAATTTCTCTAGAAACATGGATTTGATGACGGGGTGGATAAAAAGAAAAACTACATGGAAGTTGAAGAGAGCAGTTAATATGTAAAAGAGAAAGGGATTTATTTGGTTTAAGAAAATGGAAGGGAAAAAAATGAGAAAGAAAAGTGCGTATATGAGAATCGAACCTGAGAATCGAACCGGCGTCCCAGAAGTGTTGAAGAGACACGACTAACACACCAATAGTTTATATCTTGTGTGAAGTTTTTTGCTTATTTTGTATATAACCGATGCCTATCTTGAATGAAGAGGTGCCTCTGGATGAAAATATGCGATGAGTGTTTGAAATATGGATTTGAAAAATGGGGAAATTGGGGAAACGAACAATTGCCTAAATAATAAATAAGGGGGCTTTGGGAAACAAACCGTTTATAAAATATTAATATTATACCTTATCATAAATCATAAAAATGGAATAAAGATAATGAACATTACAATAAAAATAATAAAAAAAATAAAGTGTACACATAATGGATGGCAGTGAAAACTCAATTGACACGCAAGGGACATTATATTGACACGTAATGCATTTGTTAATAATTTATGCATGTAGTGGTAGTTAATAAAATGTCAGTTTTGTTTCTTGAGATAGGGGCGGTGAGTTGCAAACCGTCAAATTCTTATTAAGGACGCATCGGTCATTATTGTTGACGCAACGGTTGAGCGTAGTAGGAACGCAACAGTTGGGTAAGAAGTTTGGTTGGTAAATGTATAAGGGTGTAATATCTATATATACTATATATAATATATTTGAAATGGTCAGTATGGTTGTCATGTATATATTTATTAGGGAACAAATTCCTGAAAAATATTCTTCTTTTTCAAAAGAGTAAATTACTTGTTTTTGGTCCAGATGGTTATGTCACTTTTACTACTACATATTAGCCCAAATAAGATTTTTTAACAAATTTTCCCCCTTGTTCTCTATAACTAACCATTTTGACACCTAAGTCTAGAGATCATGGGGCTAAAATGGTTAGTTATAGAGATCATGGGGGTAGATATGTTAAAAATTCTTATTTTGGGCTAATATAATAAAAGTGATATAACCACATGGGCCAAAAACGTAATTTACTATTTTCAAAAGAAAAAAAAAAGAAAGATCTCACCTTACCGCTTTGTATGCCAATAAACCATAAGATTTTTATAATTTTGTTTAGGGCCAAGAAAATCATTCCAAAGCTAATCTAAAATTTTCTTTAAATGTTTGCTTAGCATAGAATCTCAAATTTTGACTTATCATCAATTAGAGTGCATCGAAAATTAAGATCTCGAATTTTCTTGTTGATGACAATGTGACTCGTCAAATTATTAAAAGAAAAACTAAGTGTGCATTCCATATGAGTAACCCTTAACTCCGTCACTTGCAGTTTCAATGCATAGTCACTTTTTAGGCGACCCGGTTTTGGTCCTGGTGTGAATTTTCCTTTTTAATATGTTTTGAGTATAAATATATCCAGTATTCATTGCCTTGTGAACATATATGTGGCTAGGGCTGTAAACGAACCGAACGTTCAGCGAACAGTTCATGAACTATTCGGCGGGAAGTTCGTTTATGTTCGTTCAATTAGCTTAATGAACGAACACGAACAAAAAATATCGTTCGGTTAGCTTAGCGAACGAACACGAACATAGGTCTCGTTCGTTCGGCTGCGTTCGTGAACGTTCGGTAATATGTTCGGTTACGTTCGTTCGTGTTCGTTTGATTATATTAAAAAATAAAAAAATAATAAACCTTTTATTTAAACATATTGAAAACTTGAAACCCTATTTTTTTCTAAGTTAGCTAAAATTTGGACATGCTAAGACATTTTTTGGGATAATTATGTCTACGTTAGTTAAAGTTGATTCATCGTTTGGTGGTGTATTGGACTTCTTGTGTTTTGATTTTTCATTTTTTGTTGTATTTAACTACTTATATCCAATGTTTAAGCCTAATAATATTTTTATTTTTTTTTATTTTCAAGTTAAATGTTCGTTTGCATTCTTTTTTATTCGCTTGCGTTCGTTTGTGTTCGAGACCAGTGTTCACGAACTGTTCGTGAACAACTGAATTTCCTTAATGAATGAACAGGAACATAAAGTTATGTTCGGTATGCGTTCGTGAACAGTTCACGAACATGTTAACTTCCTTAACAAACGAACACGAACATGGCCTTGTTCGTGTTCGTTCGGTTCGTTTACAGCCCTATATGTGACCACATTTTATTTACAGATAGATGATTCTAAATTACTTTATTCCCTTTTTAATATGTTTTGAGAGGTTCAAATATTTAGATGCTCCCACAGTGGCCCAGATACTTTACCCACACCGGTTTTAGTATGTAAAAACGCATGCATCATTTTCGTACTGTCGAATACCCAACTCACGGATGACGTTTGATGGATCTTCGCTGACGTGAAGAGCCTTTATCTTCGTTGCTACAAAAGAACAAACCGTTAGCCTCGCCACGGGGGACCCCGGGAGGGGGATTCGTGACCAAGCTCCGGCGTGAGAGTAAGTAAGCTTGCCGGAAAATGAGAGGAGCTTCTTCCGATGAGTATAATCACCGGAAGGTTTCCTCTTTGGTGTGAATCTTATTAATATGCATATGTAGTAAGTGTGAGGGAATGTTGGTCGGAACTTAATGAGATGAGAGTAAATGAGAGTGTAGTAAATGAGGGAAGATGCTGGAGATCATACCTGCCTTAGCTCTTTCTTCTCCCTTCTTATATAATAGCAAGCCCTTATCTTGTCAAGGGTTTTCTCGTACATAATCCGACGGTTTTTGGAGGTTCTTGGGAAGGTCAGACACGTGTCTGACCCCCAACGGTAGGATATCCTTCTCCATTAATGCTCTGCCGGATAAGTACAGTGATTCAGACCGGAGCCGCTTCTTATCAAGCATTTAATGAGTACTGCTTTTCTTAGTTGTTTCCCGCTCATTGCCAACGAAGGAGAAACCTTGGTGAACAAGGTTATTCTGTCTGATGGGCTTTTAAGTAACTGGGCTTCTAGAGAAAAAAGGCCCAAAGCGGGTGAAGTGGGTTTCCCCACTGGCCCGTCATCAAGTCATCTTTAGTCCCTGGTTCTGAGACCCGAGGCTCATGATCCGGGGCTGAGTCACAACCGCTTAAGAGGGGTGGTTTCTTTTTTGGTGGGCCCACTCCGGGTCAGTTACTGCCTGCCGTTCCCATTAATCATGACATCGCCGAATAACTGTAGCGGGAGTTAATCCCCTAGTAGCACGTGCCCATTTTTGAATTTTGAAGAGACCGCTGATGTGACGGTTACTTGCATGTCAGCGATATCTCTTTAAATACCCTATATGGTCTTTCCAATTTCTCATTCGAATTCTCTAACCCCCTTTTCTTCCTTGTAACTTTCCCCCTGAATCACAGTTTCTTCTAGCCATGAGTCGTGGTGGCCGGTCCTCGATAAGGTCTGTATTGACGACGAAGGACTTGAAATCCTTTGTTGAGGCATACAACATCCCGGATCGATTTTCTCCTTCCTTGCCCGGTCCTAGTGAGTCGGCAGAATGTACGCCGGACAAGATACCCATTTACACCCTTGCCTTTTCTTCCTGTGGGGTCCGATACCCCCTTTCCGCTTTCAAGATTTCTCTGCTCCGTCATTTCGGTGTCCACTTCTCGCAGATTTACCCTTTAGGGTTCATGAGGGTGGTTCATTTTGAACTATCCTGTGCAGCTATCTCAGGGGAGCCATCCGTTCCTCTGTTCTGCATGTTTTACCGGCTTATCTCCGACGGGGATTAGTTTACCTTCGCGAAATGACAGAACAATGTTTCGAGGCCTTGTTACAGTTTTATGCCCACCTCTACTTATCCGAAGGACTGGAAGTGTAGATTCATCTTCGTTTCAGCCGCTATGCTGCCGGAGTCCCCTTTGCCAAAGGATCTTGACGCCGCTATCGAAGACGTTGTTCCTACTCTTTCCGCAGCCGAAACCCTTCAGTGGAAACGGATGTGCGATAATCCAACGAGGGCATTCACCTTTTCTGAAGGGACGCTTGCCATGGGAGGGTTGAGCCCCTCCTATCCGGTTCGTCCTAGGGCTTTTTTCGGCAAAAAGGGTATTTCTTTGTTCTTGATCTTGTTGTTTATGGTTAGTGTCTTGAGGATTGTGTAGTCATCTTTAGTGTCTCTTTTTTGTGTAGAGATAACTTTGTGGAGGCTACTTCAGGGTGATTCCAAAGATGTTAAGTATGTGGTTGACAACGAGATTGACCCCAGGTTGAATGCGGAGGTGCAGGTTACTGGGGGATCCACCCAGGCCGGGGGCTCTATTGCCTTGGGTGGTGACGAGGAGACTTCCTCTGGTGAGGAAGAGAGTTCTCCTGACTTTCCTCCTGTTCACCCCTCCGGCCAAAGCGATGACGAAGGCGTTGAAATTCAGCTAGTTCGTAAGAGAAGATCCACCAGTCCTCAGCCAGCCCCTGCTCCCCGTAATATTCGTCAAAGACTTCGGAGTGCTAGTGGTCAAAAACTTCCTCCTTCATCGAAAGCTGCTTCTGATCTCCCCCCTGCTGGGGTCAAAGGTTCCCTGTCTAAGCACCTGAGGTCTTCGAGCTTAGTGAGTGCTCCTCTGCTGGTGAGCTTTATCTTACCTTGATCTCGTTTTTTCTGTCCTTTGCCTTGCCTCTGATGTTCTTTTTCTTACTTCTCAGGGAAGTTCCCAGGAGCCCATAGAGGTTCCTACTGGTCCCTCTTCTTCCCGTGTCCGGGATAAGACCTCTGAAGTGGGGGTAGCTCGTTTTTCCTCGGCTTTCGAGCTCTCTCCCTCCCGTGCTACTGGGACCAGCAAGCCCATTCCTCTTGAAGGTCCTGCTCATCGATCTCCTCTTGCCCCTCTGTTTGCCGATGCCCTCCCTTTTGCTTATGTCCCTAAGTGGAAGGTGACTAGCTCCTCAGTGATAGGGACTCCCGAAGCTGCTAGGGACTTTTTGAACCATGTTGTTCCTCCCTCACACAAGTTTGTAAACTCTGCTCTGAGGGACGACCTCTTCGAGGATCAGTATAGCATGTCCCTGTGTGAAAGCTTTTTTAGGGGTGCTGGGATGTTGCAGAGGATCGATGATCTGAGGAGGGCAAATGAGGGGCTTAAGGCTGAGCTTAAGGCTTCCCAGTCTGTTGTTGCTGGGCTTAGGAGCCAAGTAGTTGATGCTGAGAGGAAGTTGCAGGAGGGGAAGGTACATAGTCTTCTCCTCTCCTCCCCCCCCCCCCCTTTTTTTGTACTTATTGTTTTTTTATCCAGGGAGCTGGAGCTATGCTTGAGAAGAAAGAACAGGCTTGGGAGCGGGAGATGGCAGCGCTGGTTGAAGAGAAGGAAGAGCTTGCTGCTGAGCTGAGGCATGTGAAGGAAGTTGGTTCTGTTTCCCAGGAGCAATTCAATGCTATGTATGCAGAGTATGGGATAACTTCCGATGACAACCAACGATTGGCGGGGGAAAAGCATTGGCTAATTACTGAAGGTTTTGGAGCCTTCCTTGCTGCTGTTGCTCAGTCGGAGGACTTTAAGAGCGGTTTAGAGGAGGTGTACAGGGCCTATAGGGATGTTGGGTACCAGTCGGGATTGAAGGATGGCTATAAATACTCCGCTCAAGGCTTGGATAGGAAGGAGACTCCTCTTTATAACTCCAAAGCTAAGAAGAAGTTGTCCAAGCTGAATGAGGAGTTTGGGCATAAGACTCCGGCCATCCTTGAGAAAATCCTGGAGCATCCCTTGATTTCTATTCATGAATTAAAGGCCCTGTTCTCCTCTGCCGGTCCTTCGTCTCCACCGTCTCTTTCCGGGGGTGATCCCCAATGAATTTCGAACACTTAACACGTTTCGATATGGTTGTAATAACTTTTACTTGCCCTAGGATACTTTTGCGTTTTGCTTAACTGTTTGGGAGGGGTCCTTTATGTTGGGGACCGCTTCAGCTTCTAATCATGTAGGTTATGATTGTATATTGCTTTTTCGTTTTGTTGCCTATTTCTTGTTGTGGTTGTTTGCTTTGCAGGGGTTTCTACCGAAGGTCAGCTTGGTGCTTCCCTGGAGATTTATGGACCGTTTGGCGAGGGGTCGTGTCTTTATTTTATCTTGTTGTATTTGTATGTTGTTTACTCTTGCCAAAGTTACTGAGGCCTTGCTTTGTATATGTACTTTGTATTAATAAAGTAGATTCCCTCTCGTAGTTTTGTATGCAAGAGTGTGTTGTATTTTTTGTTTGTTTGTTAAACTATGATTGTCTGTTCAAGGCCAATCGATGGACAAGCTTATAATGTGGCATTATGTTTTTGACTTGTTCTGTCCGCTTCGGGTTAGCTAGACCCTTATCAGCCCCACGGCCGGGCTTTTGGCATGTTTTGGATGCCTTGTACACGTGTGTTTGTATGTTTTAGTTTAGATTTAATGGTGTTCCTGGGCACGTCTGCCTGGGTGTGATACCCATTGTTTTTTTTTCAAAAGGGGACGTGTTTCGTCCGTTTTCCATTTAACTTCCAAGGGGTTTACACTTCCCGTTAAAGATTGTTACAAAAGGTCTGTCCTTGGGGGAGCCCCGGACTAACAATTAGTTGTTACAAAAGTGGCTCTTGGCCGTTTTTCTTTTTTGGGGGTGAACCCCTTACATGTAATATTTCCTAAGCTGCATGAGATTCCAGGTCCTGGGGATCTCCTTGCCTTCAAGCGTCTCCAACTTGCAAGTTCCCTTGCCATTCGCCCATGTGACTCGGTAGGGCCCCTCCCAGTTGGGGCCTAACTTTCCGGTGTTTTCTTGCAAGCTGGCTTCATTGGCTCTAAGGACTTGATCCCCCGGGACGAGGTTGAGTTTCTTCATCCTGGTGTTGTAGTAACTCTCCAGTAGCTTTTTGTATTTGGCCTGTCTGACTGCCGCTATCTCCCTTCTTTCCTCCAGCAGGTTCAAGTTCATTCTTAGGTCCTGTTCGTTTTCTTCGTCTCGAAGTTTCATCCGGGCAGTCGGGGATCCTATCTCGGCGGGGATGACAGCTTCCGTCCCGTAGGTAAGGCTAAACGGTGTTTCCCCATTGCAACTTTTGGGAGTGGTTCTGTATGCCCATAGTACGAATGGGAGTTCTTCCAGCCAGCCCTTCTGTTTTCTTCCGAGCCTTCCTTTCATTCCCTTAATGACGCTTTGGTTAGCTCTCTCCACCAATCCGTTGCTTTGGGCATGGGTGATGGAGGTAAACACTTATTGAATCTACATCTGCTCGCACCACGGTTTAAAAGGCTTTCCGGCAAACTGTACCCCGTTATCGCTCACCAGTTCCTTAGGGACCCCATACCTGCATATGATGTTATCCAACACGAACCTTCTCATCTGTTCTCCAGTGATTTTTGCCAGGGGCCTCGCCTCGATCCATTTGGTGAAATAATCAATGGCCACCACCACGTATTTGACCCCTCCCGGGCCCTCCGGGAAAGGCCCAATTATGTCGATGGCCCATTTTTGGAATGGCCAGGATGTTGAAACTGGTACCATGGGGTGTTTGTGCCGGTGGGTCATTGGTGCATGCACTTGGCAGTTACCACACTTCTTGATTTCCTCAGATGCTGTTCCGTACATCCGCGGCCAGTAAAATCCTGCATTCATTGCCTTTCTCACTATTGTCCTTGGTCCCGAGTGCATTCCACAAATCCCTTCGTGCATTTCTCTAACCACATATTCAGCTTCTTCCATGTCAACACACTTCAGGGACGGGCCCAGGTATGATCTTCGATATAGCTCTCCTTCGATCAGTTCATATTGCAGGGCTTTGACCCTTATCCTTCTGGCTGCCCATTCTCCTTCAGGCAGAACTCCGTCCCGGAGGAACTTGATAATTGGTTTCATCCACGTCTCTTGAGTACCCTCGATTGTAACAACCTCCTCTATATTAAGGGAAGGAGATGTTAGGACCTCCACTTTGACTTCTTTCGCGAGGTGGTTGAATGCCACCGAGGCCAGCTTACTGAGGGCATCAGATTTTCTGTTTCTTCCCCGGGGGATGTACTCCAGTCTGAAAGTTTTGAATGCCTTAGCCATCTCTTTTACTTTTGCCACGTATCGGGCCATGGTGCCATCTTTGGCTTCATATTCCCCTTGGTACTGTTTCACTACCAGTTGTGAATCAGTGCTAGCCTCCACGTGTCCTACTTTCATTTTTAGTGCCAGCCTCATTCCCGCCAGGAGAGCCTCATACTCTGCGGTATTGTTGGGGTTTTCGAAGTCCAACCTTATGGCATACGTCAGTTCGACCCCCTCGGGACTTATCAGTGTGATTCCGGCCCCACTTCCCTCTTCACTGGATGCTCCATCGGTGAGCAATTTCCACACCGCCTCGTCTTCCTTCTCTCTTTCTTCTTTCTCTAAAGCTTCCCATTTTAATAGCTCCTTCTCTTCGTCCTCAGGGACTTCTGCTAAGAAATCGGCCAGTATCTGTCCCTTCATGGCCGTCCTGGGCTTAAACTCCAGAGAGTGTTCCCCTAACTCCACAGCCCATTTAGCTAGCCGCCCCGACAGCTCCGGCCTCCTGAGTACCTTCTGAAGGGGCTGATCAGTCATTAAGGTAATCCTGTGCCCTTGGAAATACCTCCTGAGTCTTCGGGATGAAAAGTCAAGAGCTAATGCGAGTTTCTCCAGAGGCATGTATCGTTCTTCAGGTCCTTTAAGCATTCTGCTGATGAAATATATGGGGATCTGTCTCCCTTCCCGCTCTACCATCATGACCGCACTTATGGTCGTTTTTTAGGCGGATAGATACAGGAGCAACGGGTCCCCGGGTACTGGGGTGGCCAACATTGGGAGCTTGCAGATGTATGATTTCATTTCTTGAAAGGCGGCCTCAGCCTTTGTGGTCCATTTAAACTTGTTTGTTTGGAGGCAGTCTTTCAATACTTTCATGAAGGGAAGGGTCTTATCAGCTACTTTCGATAAGAAACGGTTCAATGCTATTAGTCTTCCGTTTAGTTGCTGGATGTCCTTCAGGGACCTGGGGGATCGCATCTCAGCCACCGCCTGGGTTTTCTCCGGATTTGCCTTGATCCCACCCTTGGTGACCACTACTCCCAGGAAATTCCCCTCTTCTACTCCGAAACAGCACTTCCCAGGGTTTAACTTCATGTTCACATCCTGCATAGTGTGGAGAGTCTCGGCCACATCGTTTATCATGGCTGTCTCCCTCAAGCTTTTGATAACAATATCATCGACGTACACCTCCAAGTTCCTTCCTCGTTGCTCCCTAAACAAGGTGCTCATGAACCTCTGATATGTGGCCCCAGCATTCTTGAGGCCGAAGGGCATCTTGGTGTAGCAGAACATCCCTTCATCTGTGATGAAGGCGGTTTTTTCCTCGTCTTCTATTGACATTTGGATTTGGTGGTACCCCTTGTAGGCATCCAGGAAACATTTCAGGGGGTATTGAGACAAAGAGTCCACCTGGGTGTCTATCTTCGGAAGGGGATAACAATCCTTTGGGCATGCTTTGTTTAGATCTTGAAAATCGATGCACATTCTCCACCCCCCGTCCTACTTCTGAACCATGACTGGGTTGGCGACCCAGGACGGGTATCTCACTTCTCTGACTATCCCAGCTCTGAGCAGTTTCCGAGTCTCTTCACAAGCAGCCCTCCTTTTATTAGGCCCCATGCTCCGTTTCTTCTGTTTTACTGGTTTCGCCCATGTGAAGGTGTCGAGTCGGTGCTCGGTTAGACTCCTGGGGATTCCTGTCATGTCCCCATGTTGAAATGCAAACACATCTATGTTATGAAGGAGCAACTCCTTCAGCGCACTCTTACATTTATCACTCAAGTGGCTCCCCACCTTGACTGTTTGTTCTGGAAACCTATCGCAGATGACCCATTCTTCCACCCCCTTCCCCTGGGGCTTTTCTGACGTTTCACCTTCGGACACGGAAGAGATTACTTCATAAGCAGATTTAACCCATGCTAGACCCTTTGGTGTTTGAAATACTAAAGCCCCGTGGGGGGTGGATGCCTGTGCCTGCAAGTCTCCAATTCCGGGTCTTCCTAGGATGGCATTGTATTTTGAGGGTGCCCTGACTACTGTGAATGTCAGATTTATCATCCGGACTCGATCCCCCACCCCGACCGTGAACGGGAGCCTGATCTTTCCCAAGGGATGTGATATACTGTTGTTGAACCCTACTAAGCGGATGGAGTCTTCTTCCAGTCTGTCTCTTACGTCTCTGTCAAATCTAAGGAAACAATGCTCGTATATTACCTCAACGCCTGACCCTCCGTCCACATGTATTCGAGACACTTTATGCCCTGCTATTATGGCTGAGATGTTCAGGGGAAGTCGTTGCGCTTCACTTTCTTGCAGGTATGGCATAAGAATGGGAGCTTTCATGCAGTTCGGGGAGCCCAGGATCCTGGCCTTTACACTACGGGTGGTGTCAAATTCATTCCTCCTTCTAATCATGTCAACATCTGCCCTCCCAGGCTCCCTTACATCTCTTCCCTTGCGGTCCCCTCCCCCTTCCTTGATTTCCTTGACCAAGTGGGCCAGTCTCCCCGTCTTTACTGCAGCCTCTATTTCTCTTTTTAAATACATGCAGTCATCGGTTTTATGCCCGAAGCCTTTGTGAAACTCACAATATTCGTTTGGTTGTGCTTTTGGCCCAGGCTTTATGGGTGGTGGTCTTGGGAAGGAGTTCTTTACCCTTTCAGTGGCCAGTATCTCACTTGGTGTCTTGATGAGGGGGGTGAAATTATCAGAGTACAAAGGGGGACCCCTTCTTCGGGGTTTGTATGGGGAGTACGAAGGTCTCATTCTGTCATGCATCATTCTATCAAAAGCAGGTTTTCGAGAATAGGGTATACCTTTATCAGGAGGCTTTGTGACCGGGGCGATCCTCCGCGGTGCGACGTCTGTTTCCTTGGCTTTGCTGATCGTATCCTTCCCTCTGACAGAGGCCCTGACCCTGTCCATAAGGCTATCAAATTAGTGGGGGAACTCTTCCCCCAGTTTCTCACACAGCTGGGCATGTTTTAGCCCGTTTATAAAACTGTTGATCTTCATGACCTCCGGGACATCTTTGATGTTCATGCTCTCCTTGACAAACCGTTCCATGTATTGTTCTATTCGCTCGTTATCCCTTTGTCTGATATGAAGGATCTCATTTGGGTTTTTAACCACCTTTCTCTGTTGGCCAAAGTTCCTGAGGAACTTCTCGCTTAGCTCTTCATAGCTGTCTATGCTCCCCGGGGGAAGGCTGTCGAACCAAAGCCAGGATCCTTCCGTTAGGGTTTGCACAAACATGTGGCACCATACTGGCATGGGCCACCTTCCTAGCTGCCCCGCTCCTCGGAAGGCGTGCAGGTGATCTTCTGGGTTTCTCGTTCCATCATATCGATCAAAGCCTGGGGGTAGCTTTGTCTTGGGAGGCATAGGTGCTTCTGAGATTCTTCGTGTGAACTTTGAGACCTCGGCTAAGTCTTATGGTAGATATGGCTGATCCAAGTCACTGTCCCCAAGGTTGTCTCTCTCCTTTCCTTTCTCCTTGGGCTTCTGTCCTGTGATAAGATCCTCCCTTTCTTCTGAGGACATTTGCCTCAGGGCAGTTATGAACGTTTCCAGCTGGTCTCCATTGTTGCTCTTGTTTTGAAGATTCGTTCCTTCTTGGCTGGTGGGTGTGTCAAAAGAAAGTCTAGCCCTGATGCTGTCGAGCTTTTCCTGTCTCTTTAAGTCTTCAAGGTACTTTGTCAACTTTTCCCTATGCATGGCCACAAAGTCGGGAGTGATGTGCTCTGTTTTTTCTAGGCTTTCTACCTGGTTCTCGTTACCTTCTTCATGGGTAATGTCTTCCACCGTGACTTTATCCAAATCGTTTTGTGCCGTCTGAATGACACGTGAGTTATGTGGGGTTACCATGTCGTTCTTGATGGAATAAGTTGCTCTTTAGACGTCAAGTTTTGATGTGGGAACACTGGACAGGCCAAGGTCCCACGGATGGCGCCAATGTCGAATACCCAACTCACGGATGACGTTTGATGGATCTTCGCTGACGTCAAGAGCCTTTATCTTCGTTGCTACAAAAGAACAAACCGTTAGCCTCGCCACGGGGGACCCCGGGAGGGGGATCCGTGACCAAGCTCCGGCGTGAGAGTAAGTAAGCTTGCCGGAAAATGAGAGGAGCTTCTTCCGATGAGTATAATCACCGGAAGGTTTCCTCTTTGGTGTGAATCTTATTAATATGCATATGTAGTAAGTGTGAGGGAATGTTGGTCGGAACTTAATGAGATGAGAGTAAATGAGAGTGTAGTAAATGAGGGAAGATGCTGGAGATCATACCTGCCTTAGCTCTTTCTTCTCCCTTCTTATATAATAGCAAGCCCTTATCTTGTCAAGGGTTTTCTCGTACATAATCCGACGGTTTTTGGTGGTTCTTGGGAAAATCAGACACGTGTCTGACCCCCAACGGTAGGATATCCTTCTCCATTAATGCTCTGTCGGATAAGTACAGTGATTCAGACCGGAGCCGCTTCTTATCAAGCATTTAATGAGTACTGCTTTTCTTAGCTGTTTCCCGCTCATTGCCAACGAAGGAGAAACCTTGGTGAACAAGGTTATTCTGTCTGATGGGCTTTTAAGTAACTGGGCTTCTAGAGAAAAAAGGCCCAAAGCGGGTGAAGTGGGTTTCCCCACTGGCCCGTCGTCACGTACCAAAATTTTTGGCGGTTCTTTGGTCATAGGGTTCAAGCAACCGACAATAGTAATATTAATTACACGTTTATCACAATTTGGTCCATTTCCGAAGTATGTACTTTTGTCATTTTATTCTCACTGCAAGAATTCTTCTCCCAACTATTTTATACTTTATGTGTAGTTTTTTTTTTTCAAAACGTGTGTATGATATGCATTAGCTTTTGTTAAATAATCTTGTTGAAGTTCTGTTTAAATGTAAGGGAAAACATGCAAATAATACCTGATACAGCAGACAAGCCAACAGAAAACCAGGCAGAGACGCAGCCATGAAGTTCGACATAGTTGTCAGCTTGATCTGGTTCCCATTTAGGATGTATGTTCTTGATGGTAGTACCGAGTTCTTGGGGTTGAAGAACTCGTAGTAATGGAGAGAGAGGAGGGGCGAAATTATGTGTGATGTTATGAATGTCTAACCTTAATCTCTCTCTAGTAATCTCCTTATATACACCTGAGGGGAAACCCAATTAGTTAATAAAGGTAATTGGGACCATCAACAATTACCAACTAATTATATTATATATTTTAATATATTTTGATCTTTATTATATAAATGATAATGATGGCTACTAGATTAAATACATATAAATAAAATATTTAATCTTACATTCTCCCACTTAGCCAAATAATCATTTATCATTAGCATTAGATAAGTCTGATCAGAAGTTAATACTCATTTTAGCTTTAAACCAAGAACCATAGCAGAGAAATACAGCCGTTGAATCATCATTCGACTCAGGACCCCCATTAATCATACTACAGCCTCAATTTAAAACTTAACAGTTATGATTAGTATTACACGTTTCTCTGGATATCTAGACTAAATATCAATTTAAACTGATCTTTGATTTGGTTAATTTGATTAATTAAAACTAATGAAAACTAAATTTGATGAAATTATAAGCAATAATTTAAGACGTTGATCACTCTTAAACGTTCAGGTTTAAGAGCCATATATAAATATAACTTTGGTTAATTTGATGAAACAATAGGATCCTTGATCCTTCTCCCTCTTTAGGGTTTTCATTATATAGCCAACTATAATCCCATAATTTAGGGATATGTACAATGAATATGGAAACAATAATAATTACAGGATAATCTATACAAATATATTATCTATTACACCCCCGCAGTCGAAGCCGGAGGTGACCGAAGGCTTAGACTGGAGCGAAAGTCTTCAAAGAGAACACGTGGCAAGCCTTTGGTGAAGATGTCAGCAATCTGATATCGAGAAGGAACATGACGTACGCGAATCTCACCTCGTTGAACCTTTTCACGAACGAAATGAATGTCAAGCTCAATATGTTTAGTGCGTTGATGTTGGACAGGATTACCGGAAAGATAAACGGCACTAACATTGTCACAATAGACGAGTGTGGCTCGAGACAAGGGGCGTTGTAATTCCAGAAGAAGGTTCCGAAGCCAGCAAACTTCTGCAACGACATTAGCCACACCTCGATATTCAGCTTCGGCACTTGAACGAGAAATAGTGGCTTGTCGTTTGGAGGACCAAGAGATAAGGTTATCACCATAATAGACACAATAGCCGCTGGTAGACCGACGAGTGTCAGGGCATCCGGCCCAATCCGCATCCGTATATGCAATTAGTTGAGGGGATGTGGATGGAACGAGCGTAAGACCAAAAGATGTAGTACCTTGGACATAGCGAATAATGCGTTTAAGAGCATTCCAGTGATCCGTTTTCGGGGCATGCATGTGGATGCATATTTGCTGTACAGCGTAACTAATATCCGGGCGAGTGAAAGTTAGGTACTGAAGAGCACCTGCCAGACTGCGGTATAACGTGGGGTCATGAAAATCTGTTCCGGCATTGGCACTGAGTTTGGCATGTGTGTCAACCGGGGTATGAACGGGATTGCAAGATGTCATGCCGGCTCGCTCAATAATTTCCTTAGCATATGACTGTTGAGAGAGAAACATGGAGTTCTTGTGACACGTAACGGAGATACCAAGAAAGAAGCTAAGAGGGCCGAGATCTTTCATGGCAAATTCCTTAGCCAGATGAGACATTAGATTGCCGTGAAGTGTGTCAGAAGAGGAGACCAGCAAGATATCATCCACATATAAGAGGAGATAAGCAACCTGTGAACCCTGATGAAAGGTGAATAGAGAAGCGTCACACTTACTTTGCACAAACCCCAAGGTGAGAACATAGTCAGTAAAGCGTTGGTACCACGCCCGAGGTGCCTGTTTCAACCCATATAAAGACTTCTTGAGTCGACATACATGATCAGGAAAATTCTTGTCTCTGAACCCCATAGGTTGATACATATACTACCCGTTAAACATTTAACCGACAAAACCCCCCACCGAAACCCTCTACCATCGCATACCATCATATGACCATTTGCGCATCTTCGGATGCCTTTGTTATCCCCTTTGTTATCCCCTTTGCCAATGCCGAAACAGATTTTCATGACCCCACGTTATACCGCAGTCAGGCAGGTGCTCTTCAGTACCTAACTTTCACTCGCCCGGATATTAGTTACGCTGTACAGCAAATATGCATCCACATGCATGCCCCGAAAACGGATCACTGGAATGCTCTTAAACGCATTATTCGCTATGTCCAAGGTACTACATCTTTTGGTCTTACGCTCGGTCCATCCACATCCCCTCAACTAATTGCATATACGGATGCGGATTGGGCCGGATGCCCTGACACTCGTCGGTCTACCAGCGGCTATTGTGTCTATTATGGTGATAACCTTATCTCTTGGTCCTCCAAACGACAAGCCACTATTTCTCGTTCAAGTGCCGAAGCTGAATATCGAGGTGTGGCTAATGTCGTTACAGAAGTTTGCTGGCTTCGGAACCTTCTTCTGGAATTACAACGCCCCTTGTCTCGAGCCACACTCGTCTATTGTGACAATGTTAGTGCCGTTTATCTTTCCGGTAATCCTGTCCAACATCAACGCACTAAACATATTGAGCTTGACATTCATTTCGTTCGTGAAAAGGTTCAACGAGGTGAGATTCACGTACATCATGTTCCTTCTCGATATCAGATTGCTGACATCTTCACCAAAGGCTTGCCACGTGTTCTCTTTGAAGACTTTCGCTCCAGTCTAAGCCTTCGGTCACCTCCGGCTTCAACTGCGAGGGTGTAATAGATAATATATTTGTATAGATTATCCTGTAATTATTATTGTTTCCATATTCATTGTACATATCCCTAAATTATGGGATTATAGTTGGCTATATAATGAAAACCCTAAAGAGGGAGAAGGATCAAGGATCCTATTGTTTCATAATTAACATGTTAGAAGATCACATATGCATAATCGTATTCATCTTAGGATTTAGATGGATAATAACATGACATGGAATTCGGTCGTATTGACCTAATGGTTTGACAACCGAATAAGAACATGTGCAAGGATACTTTTAAACCAATTACCTACTACTCAAAACTCAACAAGTTGAATTAAGAAAAATCTGACTTTGAGGCTTTTTGATACTCAAAACAAATACATAAAACATCCATAATTATCCCCAATAGAACATCATGGTGATTAAGGGGTGTACCCCATAACCAGTTTCTTTTAAAATTAAGTAACTAAAAACTACTTTTTTTGTTCTTGTTCGATTCCGGTGCTAATTTTACAAATGAATAAGCTGGTTTGCCTTTTGTTTTCTCTTCAACATAGTAGCCAGGAGAGGGAAGCCTCTTGAAAACTGTCCCCGACTCCTCACGATTGCCATGTGCCGAACTCATGATTACTTTTTATAACGACGGAACTTCTATAAATTTTATAGAGAAAACGAACTAGTAAGCAATTGAAACCTAAACAACAGTGTTTTTTAGAAAGACTAAACTTCACTAGAAACGCAAACCACCGCCTCTCCCAACTTAGATTACAAAATCTGGATCTACCCTTAACCCAAACAAAAGAGTTTTATGGGCTGCTGTTTCTTTTTAATCCATTTTGTGGGCTGCAATAAACCCCCTATTACGTGAGCTGCTGTTTCTTTTTAATCCGTTTTGTGAGCTGCAGTTTGATATGGGCTCATGTACGTAACACTAATTGCAGCCCAATAATTAATCAATGCAACATATCCTTGATTCAAATTCAACTAAGCCCACGTGATTTTCCATTTTCAGTTCTTTCTTTGCACTTAATATTGCTAAAACTGATTTAGCAATTAATTTAACTTCTCCAATGGAACTTGCTCTTTATTCTCGAATGTGTGTAAAAATGTCAAAACAATATGTTTTTAGTTTTTTTTTAATTCCCGTATAGTTTATTTGTCCATTATTTATTTATATGAATTTAAAGAGGGGATGAACAGTGACAATGATATTTTAAGTATTTCTTATATTTTGTTTATTATTTGAAAACAGACTATATGAATTGTATAGGGGTGCAAGTATCACAAAATTAAATAAGATAAAAAATCAAATTGTGTTTTAGTTCCAAAATAAACCAATTTACTTATCCTTTTTGATTATTTTAGTAAAAAAAATAAAAATAAAATGAGGTAACTAAAACCATTATAACAAATTAATAAATTTATTTATGAAAAGTTATTCGACCACAAATTTTTCCACTGTTTAACGCCTTTGTTGCAACGTAAGATGTGAATTTACGCTAAGGTTTTTAGCCGGCATCTTTTTTATAATTTTTTACATTGTTTGTACTAACCTTTCTTTGTTTAGCGTACAAATTTTTGTTATTCATTTTACTGTGTTTGTAATAACGATTCGATGTTTAACGCGACACAACATGCTTCTGGATTTCGAAACGTTACTTTTTTCACAATATAACGTTATTTTTAACATTGCGTCTACATTTTGTTTAAATCAACTCGCCCCGCCGCGAAGCGCGGGATAATCAAACTAGGTAAAATTATTTATGAATCATAATGTATACTAACGAGTTGGACATAGGGATGGCAAAGAAGCCCAAGCCCGACGGGTATACCCGAAACCTGAAACATACGGGCCAGGTATACCCGAAGCCCAATGGGTATGGGCCGGGTACGGGCTTAAAAATAGAAAAAATTCAGGTATGGGTATGGGATTTAGTGATACCCGCCCGATACCCGGCCCAATTACCCGAATAATACCCGAAAGTATCATATTATAGATTTCCATATATATAAACTTAGTACATGTACTTATTATCTTCTCTATAGTCATATGTAGATATGTATTTGACAAATGTTTAGTGAACATATAACTTATTTTGAGCATGCATATTGGATATGAAAGTTGTCACCCTTTATTACGTGGATGTTTTATGCAATTAGGTGGTCCTGATACAATTACTTAATTAAGTAATCGTTTTAATTTAGTTTAGTATATGTGGTCTGAATATGATATGTAAGTTATTAATCATATTTTCATTTGTTATAGTCATTAAAATAGTAAATTATATAAACATCAAAGTAAAATTTGCACATTTGTCCCAACGGGTATTTTTAAGAAATTAACGTATATACCCGATACTCTCGGGTATGCCCGATACCCGACGGGTAATTACCCGAAAAATACCCGACGGGTAATTACCCGAAAAATACCCGACGGGTAACGGGCCGGGTATGGGACAAAGAATTACAACCGAGTACGGGCCTGGGATTACCAATACCGGCCATAGCCCGGCCCATTGCCAGTTGGACACTAGCCCACACTTTACGGAAAAATGTTGATTATGAATGTTTTAGTAGTACTATATTAGAAGCGAAACTTTAAGTATATTGAAAAAAACGTAAATGGTTAATTTTGATTTTTGGTATAAATAATACATATTTTATTGTTTCGGCTTGTTACCAACACACGTTATAGCAAAAGAAAAAGAAAGAGAAAACCTAAAAAATAAAGTTGCAATAAACATTGATATGTATTAGAAATAGGGGTGCAAATGAGCCGAGCCGGCTCGCGAGCTACTCGAGATCGGCTCGAGAAAAAGCTCGAAACGAGCCGAGCTTTATCGAGCCCGAGCCGAGCTTGAGCCTCAAAACAAAGCTCGTTTGTTTATCGAGCCCGAGCTCGAGCCTTGCATGTGAAGCTCGTTAGGCTCGTCGAGCCTTATCGAGCTTTAGTGTAAACGAGCCGAGTCGAGCCGAGCTTATTTAAACTTGTTTACAAGCCGACCTCGAACCTAAAAATAAGCTTATTTAGTAAACGAGCCCGAGCCCGAGCTTCACTTATCGAGCTCACGAGCCTAAAAAGTATATTATTTATATTATTTTTATTTAATATAAAAATTAATAGATAATAAACGAGCCGAGCCAGAGCCGAGCTCGAGCTTGAGAAAATACAAACGAGCCGAGCTCGAGCCTTGAAAACAAAGCTCGAATCGAGCTCGAGCTCGAGCCCGAGCTCACATAAAGTTAATCGAGCTCGAGTCGAGCCTGGTCAAGCTCGGGCTCGGCTCGGCTCGTTTGCACCCCTAATTAGAAATCTGAATAAACGTTGATATGTATTAGAAATTGTGTAGTACACATTCGTTCAAGACAAATTCAAATTTTGAACTCCTAGAAACTGAAGTCGTAAAAAGGTACATAAAAGCGCAAAAAAACTAGATTAGAGAAGACCGTGCTATCGACTCTTTTATTTATAAAACTGAATCAAAACGAATTTACAAATACGATCACCCCAATCATGTATTTATATGTGTATTAATAGATAACTAGTGTGATTCCCTCTGCGCTACGCGGCAGAAATTCGGTTGGTATCGGTTTAGTTCGTTACGGTACTGACACTCAATATAGAAACCAAAAAAAGTTAAGTCATCTTTTACATTAATAGAAAACCCTTAAACTGAACACCGGTTCCGGCTTCGATAGTAGCGATACAGATACTGATGTTCAGTAAGAATCAGTTAAGTTCATTATAGTACCGACGCTCATAGCCTACGACACCAAAAAGAACTCTATATTGAATGCAAACCTGCGTATTGAATCGAAATACACATATGCATATTCAATTTTTTTAGCTTTAAAAAGTTACTAAACGCAAGCTATTAAAAAAATCAAATTCAATAATAAATCAGATAAACACAAATACCTAAAAATTATTACTTAGTGTTCATCATACTTCTAAACTAACATATAAAGTTATAATTATTATTAGTTAATTAATTACCTAAGTAATGAGTGTATAAATCTTTTGATGGTTAGTTAAAATTGAAAACCGTAATCATATTATGTATCAATAATATCAGTAGTATTACCTAATTAATGACTAATCACATTATGTATTAGTATTGTTTTTAAATGTCAACTTTCTTATGTTAGGCCACCACACTCTTTAAATTGGAGAGCCTCGTTGCCTCATGCTATCCAGACTATATTGATTTTTTAGATTTTTTTTTTTTTTAATTTTTTTTGGATTTCTTAAAATTTTTTAGCTTTTTTGGATTTTTTAGAATATTTTTGATTTTTTTAGAATTTTTTTTATTTTTTAGAATTTTTTGGATTTTTTCGAATGCTTGGATGTTTTAGATTTTTTTTTTTTGGAATAATTTGATTTTTTAGATTTTTTTTTTCATTTTTTACAATTTTTTTTTATTTTTCAGAATTTTTTTTATTTTTTATTATTTTTAAACAAAAAACGACGGGAGAGTACTATGGCGGCGATTGGTGAAGTCGCATTTGCGAATAGATATCTACGAGTAGTAAATAGTTTAGTGACTTTGTCTCATACCTATCCTGACTCGCTTGGGTTTTATCTCATACCCATCTTGACCTACTCTTTTTTTTATCGACCACTTCATAACCCATCCTAACCTAGTGACTAATTTTGTTCGGCTCATCTTAACCTATCTTAAAATTAAAAATACATATATCAACTCAAAATGGAATGGATGAGCTTGTTTTGCCAGGTCTAGTTCTCTTTCAATAAACTGACAATATCACTATATCACAGTATCTATATTCATTTTTATGGTTTCCGATTTCATTTTTTTTTTCATTTTATCCACTCCGTATGCGACGATAAATGAATATCGGTACAACTACCATGACTCTCAACCGATTGATATTGTTTGAAAAACATAGGTGCTGGTACCAGTGTTCGTTTTTATCATTTTTTTTCGATGTAAAACATATGTTAATTTCTATACCGAGTGCATATATCGTACTAGTACTGTAATAAACCAAATCGATATCTATACAATAAAAATCAATTAAGTAATAAAACAATCAAAATTATAAAATCTTTGATTTGCTTTTAATATGTATAATAATATTATAATTTTTTTGATTACTATTCATGGTGAGTTTCTTTTTCCGATTTCATTTTTTTTTTCATTTTATCCACTTCGTATGCGATGATAAATGAATATCGGTACAACTACCATGACTCTCAACCGATTGATATTGTTTGAAAAACATAGGTGCTGGTACCAGTGTTCGTTTTTATCATTTTTTATCGATGTAAAACATATGTTAATTTCTATACCGAGTGCGTATATCGTACTGGTACTGTAATAAACCAAATCGATATCTATCCAATAAAAATCAATTAAGTAATAAAACAATCAAAATTATAAAATCTTTGATTTGCTTTTAATATGTATAATAATATTATAATTTTTTTTATTATTACTATTCATGGTGAGTTTTTTTTAATATGTATAATTCCTAATCTTCCTATACTAATAAACAAAAATCTTTTTTGACACGTGTCACTTTCTCATGTTTTCTCATCTTATTTTTTTATTTATCTATGTTAAATAACAATAATAATTTTAAACTAAAAATTAGATAAGAATAAATATTTGTTTTTCTATAAATAATTTTAAACAAAAATTTAGATAAGGATACACCCTTTTTTATAAAAGATTATATAAAAGAGAATTATATTTCAACTATAGTTTATCAAATCCATCGAGCCGACTTAAAAAAATACTAGCCATTACCATTTTAGTTATTCATAAAAAATGTAAAAAATACTACCGAATTATATGCACATTTAATACGATTAAAAATTATAGTTTATTTTCTTTAACTATAAGGTAAGTTATTATCTTATAAATATTCAAAAAATACTTATGATATACGAATTAAAATTAGTTTAAGGACCGAAGAAATTTATATAGGTCAAAGAGAATTTATTCCTTACGGTATAATTCATAAAAAATGATGAAATTAATAAAAATGTGGGGATCGATCTCCACCTTTTTGTACCGTAAACTCTCTTGAATACAAAATTGAGACGAGTGTTTTATCTATCGAAATTAGGGGTGAGCATACAACCGAATTAACCGAACCGTAACCGAAAAAACCGAACCGAAATAACCGATAACCGAAATAACCGAAGGGTTGGTTATTTATATTTTTAATAACCGATTTTTGCGGTTCGGTTATGGTTATTCTTATTTTCATAACCGCAAATAACCGAACCGAACCGAATATTTTAAACATAGCCAAATCCGTAGCACCATAAGTCTTTAAGTTTGTATTTAAATGCTTAACCATGGCCTAATCAATATGTATCTTTGGTGAAGTATTTGAATGTTTTAACTTTTAACCATGACACAACTTTGATGAAGATTGCACTACAACTTTTTATGTTTTGATTAAAAACTGTCGAATTTAAAAACCACTTTGTGTTCGTATGTATGTTTCCACATAACACGTGACTACACGTGTTACTTTTGTTTTGGAATTAGTATGCATATGATAGTGAAATATAATTGATTAACCGTATATTTATTGTTTGCGCATTAATTTTGCTCGACCCACACATTTAAAGTCCACATTAGAAACAATGAAAATAACCGACATATAACCGAACCGAAACTGCATTAACCGCAATAACCGATTAACCGAAACCGCATTAACCGAAACCGAACGGCTATGATTTTTTGATAACCGCAATGTGCGGTTATGGTTTCGGTTATAGGTAATAACCGAACCGAACCGCACCATGCTCACCCCTAATCGAAATAAACAAACAAGCATGAAGGTCCTTAAAACTAACTAAAATAATTGTATCTCATAATTTGAATGCATCATGAAAATATTATTCAACCCATGTAATACATCTGTTTTTAACTAATAGTAAATATAAAAAAACAAAGTAAAATGTTATAATAAGTAAATAGTATATCAACGTTCATTTTTGAAAGATAAATCATGACGACTGTATATATTAATATATGATATTATATTTTGTTCAATACGTTCAATACACGGGTTTTTTTAAAGATAGATCGTTTTTATTATTTATTATATAAATTTACACTTATACAACCCGTGTAATACACGGGTTTTAACCTAGTTACCTAATAAAAAACAACTAAACTAAATTGGTAAACATTAAGTTAAAATTTAAATATATTTGTCAATATCTTCAATCCCCAACTTTAAATCTGTGCATTATCTTCTATCGATATCCAATTAGAATTATGCCAACAATCGCCTCGTTCGTAATTTTTTGTACACATACTCTCATAAGCAATGTCAGTTTATCATCTTGTGTTTGAGTGAGATTTACCTTGTCTTCCTTTTGTTTCGATTTGGGACACTTGGATGCATAGTGTCCATACGTTTAACATTTGAAACACTTTGTGTCCTTTATCTCGGTTACTTTCTTGCCCTATATAGTAGTTAAAAATGCCTCAACAGTCCCTTCCTAGATCAAACCCACGACCATAACCCTGTCCATGTTATTGATGTTTAAACTAAATATAGGGGTCGTTCTGTAAATAGTAGATAGTTAGTTTATGTTATAATTAGATTAGTTAGTAAGTGCGAGGACCGGATGCAACAAAGTGAAAGGTTGAAACCTACATCTAAAGGGATCGACATCTCCTACGGACGTGACTCTTCAGAAAGGGCGGCAATCATCAAGAAGACGCGATGCTTCATCATCAGACACATCGATTCATGAGGAGACCCAACCATTCATCGCACCTATTCGTTTAGTATATATAGGGTTCATGTATGTAAATTGTAATCATCACTTTTCATTCAATACAAGCAAGTTTATTGTTCTTTTGATTCTCAATTCTTCATATTCAAAACCTGTGATTCGCATGTTCTATTACCAACAGTGGTATCAGAGCACAGTGTTTCAAATCTGGAAGAAGAAGTCGACTGGATCAGAGCACGGTTAATCGATTTGAAAAAGGCCGCAAGTTCGAAATCAAATTTGCAAAAACGAGGAGTGATGTTTCTGTGAAATCGTCGATTAGAAGGAATCATCACAGCCAGGTTCTTGTTTTAAGATTCTGATTTCGTTTGAGTCACAAAGAAATTAAATTTTATACTTCGAAAGGGGATCATAATAACATGTTTTAGATTAATGCAAGTCAAAAAAATCGAACATAAAATCGTAGCAAGAAATCGAACCCGTATCGGTTCATAGCAAGTCAAACCGACTCTTGGTTCAAATAGCAAGTTGCGGACCGTTTGGTTCAAAATAGCAAGTAGCACGTCGAATCATCACGATTCAGTCTCGCAAGAAACGACCATTCTCGGTCAAAGCAAGAAAAAGCAAGTACATCGGGTCAATCAAAGTAAGTCCAATTAGCAAGTTGGTTGGATAGTTTTTGATCAAATTCGCAACAGCAAGTTAGCAAGAATCTGATCAGCAAGTCGGTCAGAACCTGATTAGCAAGTGGGTCAGGGTACATAAGCAAGATGGGAAAGAAAAACAAGGCGAAAAAGAAAGGAGGCATGGCAGAAAAAGAAGGAAGTGCATCAACGTCACTCCACGAGCAAGGGAATGTGTCACGACCCCCGACACACCCTGGACGGAATCGGGTGTCGCGAACAGTCCAGCGGTACCGGTGATTATTTTGAAATATGATGCAGCGGAAATTTTAGCAGGACCGTGAGTTAGGAAAAATATCAGAGTTTAGAAAACACCGGATTTTATTTAATAAATGGGATAAACCCATGTTTTATAATGGTAGCTTTAATAAAGATAAATTTTATTACATAAAATAATATTTCTTATTTTGATTGAATTAATAAATAAGCCACTTCTTGATGCCTTTCAGTGCCGTATCCATCTATTACTCCAATCTACTGTAATTACCTGAAAAGTGTTTTAAAAAGGTTTTGTCAGCGGGAAATACTGAGTGAATCATTCTATTTTGCATAATGATGCATAGTTATTAATTACATCATAAGAGCGATTTCAAAGTCTTCTATCTTATTTTTATCTGGCCTTCTGTCACAATGGTGACATGTCACAATGGTGCGATGGTCATACCACTATTTAGATCAATGAACCTAAATAGTGATGATTATCCCTGTAGGTCAATGAACCTAACAGTGATTATCCCGAGTAGGTCAATGAACCTAATTGGGAGAAATTAGTAATGTGCACAATACCCCAACTAACCAGTAAATTAAGATATCCACGACTTAGTCCCTGTAATTATAACCTTGAAAATAATTTGAGGTATTGTAAAATAGTTGATAAAAAGAAAATGACTCACATTATAAACATGCAGATTCATATGGGCAGAATTTAGTCTATTGATTATTCTTGTAACCTAGTGCATACGAACTAGGTAATTAACTAATACATCATTTACGATAACTCACGAGATAAAACCCTCACAACGAATGACAAAGTGCAATACTTAAACATCCATCGGATTCACAATGAATGACAGAGTATAGTCCGAGTTCGAACAGCACTCAAACATTCAAGTCAAAATCACGATTAATGACAAAGCATAACCCAAGTTTGAGCAGCACTTAAACATCTATTGGATAGTTTAATCGATCGGACATTGAATCGTAATAGCGATCGAGTTAATACCATGTATCGTAGCAGCATCCCCCTACTAATTAGTGATTTGAGACTTATTTCGACAATAATTCGACGTACAGAGTGAATTTGAACGTCGTAATGAAAACAGAAATCAAGTCCCAGACGCTGCTATTTATACACAAATTTGGGCTAGCTTACGGACCGTAACAATTAATGCTTACGGTCCGTAAGGGACACGAATTACTTATAGGCTTGCCACGCGTGGGACTAGGCCTGATGAGTCGACGATTTAATTAAATTCGATTTTTATAATAATTTATAAGGATAATCATCGAGTAGGGAATGCCCCCCCTGAGTTTTAGGGGTCCTGATCCTGATTCTGATTGTTCTGAAATTTTTAGGATTTGTGTAGAATTACTTGGGTTTCTTAATTAGGGTTTCTTATTGACTAAAATAATAATATAAGTAGGACTTTTAATGAGGGTCGTTACATTCTCCCCACCTTAATAAAAATCTCGTCCTCGAGATTTACTGAAGTAAGTAGGAATACTTCTTCTTCATCTCAGATTCCAGCTTCCAAGTGTATTTGGGTTATGATATTTCTTTTAGACTTATGTCACCTTTTAGTTAATAAAAATAATATTAAGGTAGATGATACAGAATTTAAAATATTGAATTTTGTGAATATGAGTTGTATCATAAGTAGGATTCCATTAGTTCAAGAAATCGATGACAAACGAATGAGATGAAATGATATAATTTCCAAAGTAACTAGGTTCAAGCCAAAAGATATATGATCAATAGATATGAGTGTGAAGGACTTTTAGAATTAATAAAATTCTTTGTCAAAAGAAAGCTTACTTTGATTGGCAACTGAGGACGACTTAGAATTGACAGGTTCAAAATGAAATAAAAGCATAAAAAATGATTTGTCAAATATCGAATTATGATATGAGAAAATCAATGTGCTGAGATGAGTGAATTGCAAAGATACACCAAAAGACAATAGAGTTAGTGTATCATTGTTTAGAGTTCCAAATTGTTTTAATTGTGAAACAATGTAATATTACATTATTAGTGACTATATTTTTCATACTATGTCCTAGAGATTGAAATAAAATAAGAACAAGTTGTTTTGGCATTACTAATCATTATATTATATTTATAAATGTAATATATATTATTTGTATTCCTGTCTGAACCGTATCTTACATATCAAATATAAATACTATGTAATATATATTATTTGTTACATATTTTTACTTATATGTAAATGGTTACTACTTTTAAGTATTTTACTATACTATGTAAAATAACTTATTTTTACTATGTAATATATATTACAAAATTTCGTAATGAAGTTATTATATTTACAAAATATTTTAGTATATTTTGGAAAAGAAATCACTATTATTTATAATGTTAAATGAGATTTGTAAATAAAGGTGTAAAAATATTTATTATACAAAATATTCGTACAAATATTTTTGTATATATATTACACTTAATGGGTCGATTCTATGGGATTACTTATTTTTATTTTGAAACCATATAACGTTTGTGAATGTATTTACAAATGTTGTAAATAAGTAAAAACGGAGACTATTCTTATATATTGTTTTATGAAAATATATCTTTCTCCAATGTATATATATTTTCATATATAATTAAAATTTACTAAATACGTATAAAGACTTAATTTATATATATATTAACTAGTCATTATCATGGTGGATATTGGTTAGTGCTGCCTTGTTTAAACATAGGTGGCCAATCCATGTCTAACTAAGGCTAGGCTATCCAATACATGCCCCTGCTAATAACCCTAGTATTTAAAAATAATATGAACACTACTATTAATTATATTATTACTAATATTAATTACCAATAATAAATAACTAACATAAACTTAAATGAGAGTCTACCTCAAACATAATTTTATATATATATAAAAATATAATTTTCTCACTGAAATGTTTAAAATATAGTAATACTATATTTGTAAATTAGATAATTCCATATATAATCAATTAAATTTATATATAATGTTTTTCGATCAACGATGATAGAGCAATAAATATTACGAAAGGCTTGATTAATATTTGTAATAACTATTAAGAGATATATGAATTTGGGTATCATTATCTGAGCACATGATTGTTTTAAGATTGCTTTAGGATAAATCAATAAAGTGGATTTAATATAAGTAATTAAATAATTAAATCCGAGATTAGCGCAATCTTCAGATTTTGTGAAAATGTCACCACAAGGTGATCGTGATCAAAGAAATGATCCAATGAAGTCGAAGACTAGACAAGCCTATTATGGTTCAAAACAAATGAAGTGTTTGTTGAGATAGCTTCCATCTGTCATATGGGATTTTGAAATGAATATGTAATGCGAACAAGTTCAAATAATTGAACTCTGTTTAAACAAAACGAGTTTAAATAAGAAAGTTCGGACATGGTTATAACAGAAACCATGGATGCCAAAGAAAATTGAGTTTTTTATTGATTCGATATTAAGAGTCATTGTTTAGCAATAATGCGGTTCACCGTGCCAAAATCAAGTCTAACTAAAGGATATTTGAGTTTGGATAAAACGACAAATTAGAATGAATCCCTCTAGTGGAATTTAGAAATTAAATGAACCACATGCGCGACAAACAGTGCATGTGTAACGTGTGGATTTATCAAGAAATGAAATGAATCAATATTCGCTATTATGAAATAAATCCTCCTGGTATGATGATCGTTAGGGGAAGTAGAAACACGAAAGTTAATTTTTTATATGCAAAAGTCAAAATTTCAACGGAAGAAGTATAGGAACTTCTATCCGGAATTTTGTGTGATAACTGTTGTTAAGTGACATTATCAGGGAATGTCGAAAAATGAAATAGGGACTTTGCAAAAGTATATGACTCTTTTTGCAGTGATAATAATTATGACTCTGATTAGACTGTGCACAGATGTTTATGAAATCCTGTTCTAGCGTACCTTAGAGATATTCATTTTGTAGGATCATGTGGCAAAGTGCCTCTTTTTTATTAGTAGTTCTTCTTACTGACGGAATTTTAACATTGGTGTCATCGTGCTCAATTTATATTTTTTTTTTAAATATTGCCTCGAAAGTTGTGTGTAATATACTTCAACTTTGGTGGATTTATAATTTAAATTTTCATGTGTTTTCTTGTACCTTATCACAACTTTACATGCTTTTTACTTGCGTTAATAGTTTATGGTAACGTGTTAGAAATTCTTTGCACTTTCGATAGTATTCCAAATTAATGGGTTTCCTTTGTTTATTTTATTACACGAGCTACGAGACAGATGATTAAACGAAATAATGTTTGATATCGGAAAAGAGATTCCTGAATAAGAAATCTAGACACAGATACTGGGGTTTTATTCTTAATTGACTTTTGGAATTCCTTATAGATATATATATATAGCTATATAATCACATATTTCACATGCTGAAATAAACATACCATTTATCAGGTCAATGTTTTTAACAATTTCATATTTCCAAAAACCAGTCAGATATCAGATCATGATACTATTTTAGGGAAATCTTGTCACTTGCTGACATATTATATACCTTCTTACCCGGTTCTCGCCGGAGAGGTAACTTCAGTATATTCGGACAAACTGGAGAGTCTGCTACATCATACCCAGTCTTTGCCGGAGAAAATTTTCTATTTCCCATAAATAGTATCTTTTCAAAAGGTGCCTATCTTATTAGGGCTTTTATTCAGAATTAAGGAAATTTGTATTTCCATAACATATTTTATTATTATATTGATCACTAGACGATTCCTGTGACAGTGTCAATTTACTATTGATTATTTTTTCAACTAGTGACTCAGGTCATATTACTGTTGATTATTCTTTCAACTAGTGATTCTATTCATAACACTGTTGATCATTCTTTCAACTAGTGATTCTATTCATAACACTTTTGATCATTCTTTCAACTAGTGATTTTATTCATAACACTGTTGATCATTCTTTCAACTAGTGATTTTATTCATAACACTGTTGATCATTTTTATTCATAACACTGTTGATCATTCTTTCAACTAGTGATTTTATTCATAACACTGTTGATCATTCTTTCAACTAGTGATTTTATTCATAACACTGTTGATCATTCTTTCAACTAGTGCTTTTGGTCATGTCACTGTTGATCATTCTCTCAACTAGTGATTCTGGACTTAATTGTCTTGTGATATTTACTTTATCAAATATATTACTTATGGCATACCAAAATCCATCATATTTATTTACACAAGTACTTAGCTTATCGTGAAGCTAATACTAAGGCATTTTTTCTTAAGTTCAAGTCTAAATGCTATCATGTGTGCTACCAGTTAACAGCAATCTCCTAACTCTTTTATTTAAATTTAAGAATTGTTATCACAACACTTATAGGCTTAAAGCAGTGGCTCTTTGAGTTGGCTCTGATACCACCTTCTGTCACGACCCCCGACACACCCTGGACGGAATCGGGTGTCGCGAACAGTCCAGCGGTACCGGTGATTATTTTGAAATATGATGCAGCGGAAATTTTAGCAGGACTGTGAGTTAGGAAAAATATCAGAGTTTAGAAAACACCGGATTTTATTTAATAAATGGGATAAACCCATGTTTTATAATGGTAGCTTTAATAAAGATAAATTTTATTACATAAAATAATATTTCTTATTTTGATTGAATTAATAAATAAGCCACTTCTTGATGCCTTTCAGTGCCGTATCCATCTATTACTCCAATCTACTGTAATTACCTGAAAAGTGTTTTAAAAAGGTTTTGTCAGCGGGAAATACTGAGTGAATCATTCTATTTTGCATAATGATGCATAGTTATTAATTACAGCATAAGAGCGATTTCAATGTCTTCTATCTTATTTTTATCTGGCCTTCTGTCACAATGGTGACATGTCACAATGGTGACGATGGTCATACCACTATTTAGATCAATGAACCTAAATAGTGATGATTATCCCTGTAGGTCAATGAACCTAACAGTGATTATCCCGAGTAGGTCAATCAACCTAATTGGGAGAAATTAGTAATGTGCACAATACCCCAACTAACCAGTAAATTAAGATATCCACGACTTAGTCCCTGTAATTATAACCTTGAAAATAATTTGAGGTATTGTAAAATAGTTGATAAAAAGAGAATGACTCACATTATAAACATGCAGATTCATACGGGCAGAATTTAGTCTATTGATTATTCTTGTAACCTAGTGCATACGAACTAGGTAATTAACTAATACAGCATTTACGATAACTCAGGAGATAAAACCCTCACAACGAATGACAAAGTGCAATACTTAAACATCCATCGGATTCACAATGAATGACAGAGTATAGTCCGAGTTCGAACAGCACTCAAACATTCAAGTCGAAATCACGATTAATGACAAAGCATAACCCAAGTTTGAGCAGCACTTAAACATCCATTGGATAGTTTAATCGATCGGACATTGAATCGTAATAGCGATCGAGTTAATACCCTGTATCGTAGCAGCATCCCCCTACTAATTAGTGATTTGAGACTTATTTCGACAATAATTCGACGTACATAGTGAATTTGAACGTCGTAATGAAAACAGAAATCAAGTCCCAGACGCTGCTATTTATACACAAATTTGGGCTAGCTTACGGACCGTAACAATTAATGCTTACGGTCCGTAAAGGACACGAATTACTTATAGGCTTGCCACGCGTGGGACTAGGCCTGATGAGTCGACGATTTAATTAAATTCGATTTTTATAATAATTTATAAGGATAATCATCGAGTAGGGAATGCCCCCCCCCCCCTGAGTTTTAGGGGTCCTGATCCTGATTCTGATTGTTCTGAAATTTTTAGGATTTGTGTAGAATTACTTGGGTTTCTTAATTAGGGTTTCTTATTGACTAAAATAATAATATAAGTAGGACTTTTAATGAGGGTCGTTACAGAATGTGTCTCTTCAACGACCAAAATTGAAAGAGGCGAATTACACCCAATGGTGTAACAACTCTCATCAAAAGTCATAATTATTAAATTAATTAGTCCAAAAGGAAACCCTAATTGAGACACCCAAGTAATTCTGAACAAACCCTGAAATTTTCATAATTTTCAGAATCAGGATTAGGGCCCCTAAAATTCAGGGGGGGTTAAACCCGATGGACGATTATCCATTTTAAACGTTGGCAACAAGGAATTATCGAAAACTGTCAACTCAGCCAAGCTAGTGCCAACCGTGGCAACCTATAGCTAAAATATAGATCTCACGCGGCCCGCCTCAGGTTAAGCGTATTCTCACGCGGGCCGCCTGAGGGTAAAATTTCACCTATAAATAGTGGGGTTTGGGACTTGAATTCTGGTACAGAAACGACGTACAAATTCGCAAAATTCACTGAGTTACGTTCGAATTACTATACCAACACACACGGGTCTCGAAATTCTGCCACAATACCGGGTATTAGCATAATCGCTGCTACGATTCATTTATCAGACGATCAAGATATCCAATGCATGTTTAAATGCCGCCCACATTAGGGTTATACTTTATCGTTCGTCATTAATTTGACGGATTGTCGTTAATTCGATAGGTAAAGTATTATACTTTATCGTTCGTTGTTAAATCAACGGATCATCGTTAATTCGATGGGTAAAGTATTATACCTTGTCATTCGTTGTTAATTCAACGGATCATCGTTAATTCGATGGACAAAGTATTGCATTTTGACATTCATTGTGAGAATTTGATCTCGTAAATTATCGTAATTGCTGGATTGATTACTAACCCAGTTTTGTGTGCATTGTTATTATATTAGGTTAACAAGACTAAATCATAGATTAGACTCTGACCATATTAAATCAGCAATGTGAGTCATTCTCTCTTTTTATCAAATCTATTTACAAAATCATGTTTATTTTCAAAGTTATAATTACGGGGATTAAGTCTTTGTAATCACCAAGTTACAGCCGGTATGTGGGGTTTTGTATACATTACTTGATAATCGTCACCATTGGGGCAGCCAATGGGGGATATGACCATAGTCACAGTCACCATTGGACGAATGGGCCAATGGGTCTAGTGACAAGTACCGTGGGTAGTTGGCTTGATATCAGAAACATTGTAATCGCTCTTAATACTGTATATTATAACAAATGTGTCATTTTAGTAAATAGAATGATTCACTCAGTATTTCCCGCTGACAAAACCTTTTTCAAACATGTTTCAGGTGATCTGTTGTAATTCAGGAAAAGTGCTGGGGAGCATTTCAAGCTTAAGATAGTGGCTCATTATAAAATAAAGAAATAAGTTTTGTAACATAACGATTTCCTAGAAAAACCATACTATTGTAAATTATCGGGGTTTTATCCCGAATTGTGAAATAAAATAATCGGGTAAAAGTTTTAGCTTTAAACGATCCTGTTTCCGCTGTTAAACTCAATTAAATCAATACCGCAGTATTTCTGTCCCGCGGCTCCTGAAACGGGTCAAACCGGGTCGGGGGCCGTGACAGAAAAAGGTGGTATCAGAGCCACTAGGTTAAGCTAATTAAGTATTTAGAAATACTTAAATTTTTCCTGATTACTATTATGTGATTATTTGTATTATTAACTGATTATTTGATTATTTGTTAGTTACAGTATGGGTAAGAAAAAGCTGTCAAGCATCTATCTTAAATTAGATAAATCATTTAATGAGAAGGGAAGTTCATCCCGAACTAAATCCTCGAATCAGGCTGAAATTCCTGAAGAAGGAATATTTGTGCGGAAGGCACAATACGAGGAATCACTTTCTCCTAAAAGGAGGGAAATGATTATTAAGAAAAGTAAAGAGCAAATTCGACAAAAGAAGATTAAACGGGAAACCCAGGAATTAATTGATAAATCACCTTGGGAAGATAAACTAGATGAGAAATGGGCTAATTTATATATGCTAGCCACCGTAGCAGAAAATATAAATCTTTAAAGTTTAGCACCCTACTCTCACAATCTAGAAACTCTGTGTGATAAATAAAATTTGAAACCTAAGTGTGTTTGTCAGTTATCTTTGTAATCAACTAGTACACTGTGTGTAATAAATTACAAAGTTATTTGTAAATTTTAACTTAGTATTTTATGCATTTTGCATATATGCTACACCAGCATGAGTGAAATATCCGAAGATTTCCAGAATCTTAATCTTTATCCCGTAACTGTCGAAGCTTCCAAAGAATATACTAGCTACTATCCCGATATTGAACAACCAATAGAATTCAAGGTTCCACCTTTGAGCAAGCCAAAACAGAAGAAAAGAACTTATGTAGGATGGAGGAAAATTCGTAAGAAGAAGCCAGCTAAGAAACTGCCCAAAATAAATAATCCTTTGAAAAAGGGAAAAGAAGTTATAACCGGAGAGAGTTCTAAACCACAAGAAATGGAAACTGGAGACAAAGAGGAGGATAAGGAGATAGAAATACAAATGGAGGAAATTACTAAAGAAATAGTAATGGAAGTTGGGCAAGGGTCTATACCAGCTCAGAGAGAAATCGGAGAGAGTTCCAATCCAAACCAGGAGAGAACTTTTCAAGATGAGATAGACTTCCTGTTGGCAAGCTGTGAAACCATTCAGCCTGTCAATAATAATAATAATAATATTTTTAATTATCCTCTTGTAAACCAACTCCCTATGAATTGGGAACCAGCAATTCCAGATCCAATAGTCCACTCCCAACCCATAGGAATGGACGAATGGTGGACGAACGATTGGCAATTTCAAAATATTGTCAACAATCCTTACTCTTTTCTTCCACAATTCGATCCAGAACCATTACCTAATCCACCCATGAGTAATGAAAACATGGCTGAACTTCGCCACTTTGGCGAAGAGTTGTTTGATGCTGGAACTAGAATCAGGGAGATAGGGGGACAGACTGCTTGGAAGTACGACGAAAGGGAAATGCGTTTTTAAAACAGCAAGTAACGAGAGATAGTACGATGATAAAATGGTAGTTGTATAATAGTATTAGTAAGTTAGTCTGTAAATAACCAATAAAACTCTGTATGATATCTGTGAGTAATGATGCATGCTATGACAGAGATATATAAAATGAAATCGAAAGATCGATTATTTTGACTATATCTGTATTATACAATTTTATGATTGTTTGTATATAATTATTATTTGTCAGTTACTAATAAAATTTATATATATACATTATCAGATGGCAAACAGTGATAATGAACCTATTAATGAAGTTAATCATTCTGAACAACATTCAAGAGATCAATATATGACTCGGCAAGATATCGAAAACATTGTTGCTCAAGGGATAGCCAATGCTATTCCAACATTCGTTGCTGCTATAAAGAATCCGATCGAACCGCAACAAATTGTTCCTAGCAAACAGATTACTGAAGATAACTTCAGTAATAGTGTAAATGGAGGCAATAAGCATGATAATCATAATAAGGAACCACATCAAGCTCCATTACCCAAGAAAATGAAAACTGCAACGCCTGGTTGCACTTTCAAAGAATTCCTTGCTTGTAAACCCACTGAATTTGCAGGTAATGAAGGAGCAACTGCATCACTGCGTTGGTTAGAGAAAACCGAAGCAGTCATTGCAATAAGTAAATGTGGTAAAGATGATCAGGTCATGTATTCATCCAATCTGTTCAAAGAAGGAGCACTCGAGTGGTGGAATACTGTGTTACAATCAAAAGGAAGAGCAATAGCTTATGCTATGACTTGGGAAGAATTTAAGGGTTTGGTAGAAAGAAAATTCTGTCCTGAGTATGAGAAGGAACAAATGGCGAATAAATTTCTAAATCATCGGATGATGAGTGTGGATTGTCGTGGGTATACCTCGACATTCTTTGAATATGCAAGAGTGGTACCAACATTGGCTTCGCCAGAACCGGTACTCATTTCTCGCTATATTTGGGGGCTAATTAGCGAAATCCGCAATATTGTTAAAGCTGCGAGACCTCGCACTATTGATGATGCGGTAGAATTAGCCAACACTCTGACTGATGAATTGGTGCGCACAAGAGATGAAGATAGGAAAAAGGCATTAGCTCAGAAAATTACCCAAGGATTTCGTGTGGGTAATAATAACAGCTTCAAAAGAAAAGGAACAGGGCAATCTCCAGCTCCGTCATTCTGCAGGAAATGCAAAAAGAAGCATTTTGGAAGATGCGATATTACTTGCAATTTTTGCAAAGCTATAGGACATCGTGAAGAAAATTGTAAAAAGAAAACAGTAATCTGTTTTAACTGTGGAGAAGCGGGGCATTATAAAACAGAATGTCCTAAATTGGTCAAACTAGTAGATAACAAACCTAAGACGACCGAAGGAACTACTAAAAAGAATGCCAGGGCATTTCAGCTGACCACTCAAGAAGCAGAACTTATTCCGGATGTGATAGCGGGTACGTTCTTAGTTCACAACGTATATGCAAAAGTATTATTTGACTCTGGTGCAAACCAAAGTTTTATAAATACTTCATTCTGTCAAGCTCTTAGTTTACCTTTAACCAATACTAGGCAGATTTTTACAGTTGAAACAGCAGATGGAAATTCTGTTAAAATAGATAAAGTGTTGCAAGAAGGAAACATAGAACTTTTAGGACATAAATTCTATGCAAGACTATTGCCGATGAATTTAGCTGAATTTGATGTTGTATTAGGAATGGATTGGTTAGTAGCCAACCATGCTAGAATCCTTTGTGATCAGAATTCCATAGAAATTCAATCACCTACCGGAGAAGTGATTAGGATTACAGGAGATAAACCACGTAAGCCCATGAAGTTCATATCAGTAATGAAAATTGCTAATTATGAACGAAAACAAGGAATAGTGTATATGATTTCGGTAATCATTAGCACTAAGGGAAAAGATCTTAAGGAAATACCAGTAGTATCGGAATACTCTGATATATTTCCAGAAGATTTACCAGGATTACCTCCAGATAGGGAAGTAGAATTTAGGATTCATCTAATTCCAGGAACTACACCGATAGCCAAGGCACCTTATCGGTTAGCACCCACAGAAATGTTAGAATTGAAAAAGCAATTAGATGAATTACTAAGTAAAGGATTCATACAACCTAGCTCATCCCCTTGGGGAGCGCCAGTGTTGTTTGTGAAGAAAAAGGATGGTTCAATGAGGATGTGTATCGATTATAGGGAATTGAATAAGGTTACAATTAAGAATCGATATCCATTACCTAGGATTGATGATCTTTTTGATCAACTTCAGGGGGCTAGATATTTTTCTAAGATAGACTTACGCTCTGGATATCATCAATTGAAGGTACAAGAAGAAGACATACCTAAAACTGCTTTCAGAACTAGGTATGGTCATTACGAGTTTACAGTCATGCCCTTCGGATTAACAAATGCGCCTGCAGCATTTATGGACATGATGAATAGGATCTGTAAACCGTACTTAGATAAATTTGTAATTGTCTTCATAGACGATATACTTATTTATTCCAAAAGTCAGACAGAGCATTGTGAACATCTTCATGCACTCTTAACTTTGTTAAGAAAAGAAAAGTTGTACGCCAAATTCTCGAAATGCGAATTTTGGCTAAAGGAAGTGCAATTTTTAGGACACATGGTGAATCATGAAGGTATTCATGTAGATCCTGCTAAGATAGAGGCAATTACCAAATGGAAGGTTCCACAAACAGCAATGGAAATAAGAAGTTTTATAGGTTTAGCTGGGTATTATAGACGGTTTATTAAGGATTTTTCCAAAATAGCCGTACCATTAACTAAGTTAACCTGTAAAGCCACTAAGTTTGAATGGGGATCTAAACAGGAAGAAGCCTTTAGGATTTTGAAACAGAAACTAACCCATGCACCAATCTTAGCCTTACCAGAAGGAACTGAGGATTTTGAAGTATATTGTGATGCTTCAAAATTAGGATATGGATGTGTGCTTATGCAACGCAAGAAGATAATTGCGTATGCATCAAGGCAATTGAAAAAGCACGAAGAAAACTATACGACTCATGATTTAGAATTAGGAGCCGTAATTTTTGCCCTTAAGATTTGGAGACATTATCTGTACGGAAGTAAGTTTACTATCTATACAGATCATAAGAGTTTAAAATATATCTTTGGGCAAAAAGAGTTAAACATGAGGCAAAGGAGATGGATGGAAATCCTAAGTGATTACGACTGTGATATTCAGTATCACGAAGGAAAGGCGAATGTAGTTGCAGATGCCTTAAGTCGTAAGTATTATGAGAAACAACGAAGGGTTCGTGCTCTCAGATTAAATCTACAAATAGATTTAATGGAACAATTGAAGAATGTTCAAACTACAGCAATCAAGGATGATGCTGAAGGAATGAAAGGACGGATCAAGGAATTAGAACAAGGAGCAGATGGAATTTGGAGATTCCATAAAAGTAGAATTTGGGTACCTAAGCAGGGAGACTTAAGACCTAAGATTTTAGAAGAAGCTCATAAATCTAGGTATACAATGCATCCAGGAAACAATAAGATGTACCAAGATTTAAGGAAGAACTTCTGGTGGATAGGAATGAAAAAGGACATAGCCAGCTATGTTTCTAAATGTCTTACTTGTTCACAAGTTAAGGCAGAACATCAGAAACCTTCAGGATTACTACAACAATTAGAAATGCCAGTATGGAAATGAGAACTTATAACAATGGATTTTGTTACTAAGTTACCCAAAACCAGAAAAGGTAATGATGCGATTTGGGTAATTGTGGATCGATTAACCAAATCAGCTCACTTTCTACCTATGAAAGAAACCTTTAGCATGCAAAGACTGGCTAAATTGTATGTAGATGAAGTTGTATCCTTACATGGAGTTCCACTCTCCATTGTTTCGGATAGAGATAGTCGTTTTACTTCCCATTTTTGGAAAAGTTTTCAGCAAGCTATGGGAACTCGACTAAATTTGAGCACTGCATATCATCCACAAACAGATGGACAAAGTGAAAGGACAATCCAAACTCTAGAAGACATGCTCCGAGCATGTGTAATAGATTTTGGTGGAAGTTGGGATGATCACTTACCTTTAATTGAATTCTCCTATAACAATAGTTATCACTCAAGCATTGAAACTGCTCCATTTGAAGCACTATATGGAAGAAAGTGCAGAACTCCAGTTTGTTGGGCAGAAATAGGAGAAAGTCAATTATCAGGTCCTGAAATAGTGCAAGAAACAACTGATAAGATTACTCAAATCAAGGAAAGATTGAAGACGGCTCGAGATCGTCAGAAAAGTTATGCAGATAATAGAAGTAAGCCGTTAGAATTCCAAGTTGGAGACAGGGTACTGTTGAAAGTTTCTCCTTGGAAAGGGGTAGTCAGATTTGGAAAGAAAGGAAAGCTAAGTCCAAGATACGTAGGACCATTTCCAGTGATCCAACGTATAGGACCAGTAGCTTATCGTTTACAATTACCAGAAGAATTATCTGGAGTACATGATGTATTTCATGTATCCAATCTCAAGAAATGCTTATCAGATGAATCACTGGTAGTACCTCTTCGAGATATAGAGGTAAACGAAAAGTTGAAATTCGTTGAGAGACCTCTTCAAATTGAGGATCGAAAGATCAAGTTTCTCAAGCACAAACGACTAGTTCTAGTCAAAGTTAGATGGGATTCAAAGAGAGGAGCTGAGTACACTTGGGAACTGGAATCAGAAATGAAGAAAAAGTATCCTCATTTATTCTAGTAAATCTCGAGGACAAGATTTTTCGTAAGGTGGGGAGAATGTAACAACTCTCATCAAAAGTCATAATTATTAAATTAATTAGTCCAAAAGGAAACCCTAATTGAGACACCCAAGTAATTCTGAACAAACCCTGAAATTTTCATAATTTTCAGAATCAGGATTAGGGCCCCTAAAATTCAGGGGGGGTTAAACCCTATGGACGATTATCCATTTTAAACGTTGGCAACAAGGAATTATCGAAAACTGTCAACTCAGCCAAGCTAGTGCCAACCGTGGCAACCTATAGCTAAAATATAGGTCTCACGCGGCCCGCCTCAGGTTAAGCGTATTCTCACGCGGGCCGCCTGAGGGTAAAATTTCACCTATAAATAGTGGGGTTTGGGACTTGAATTCTGGTACAGAAACGACGTACAAATTCGCAAAATTCACTGAGTTACGTTCGAATTACTATACCAACACACACGGGTCTCGAAATTCTGCCACAATACCGGGTATTAGCATAATCGCTGCTACGATTCATTTATCAGACGATCAAGATATCCAATGCATGTTTAAATGCCGCCCACATTAGGGTTATACTTTATCGTTCGTCATTAATTTGACGGATTGTCGTTAATTCGATAGGTAAAGTATTATACTTTATCGTTCGTTGTTAAATCAACGGATCATCGTTAATTCGATGGGTAAAGTATTATACCTTGTCATTCGTTGTTAATTCAACGGATCATCGTTAATTCGATGGACAAAGTATTGCATTTTGACATTCATTGTGAGAATTTGATCTCGTAAATTATCGTACTTGCTGGATTGATTACTAACCCAGTTTTGTGTGCATTGTTATTATATTAGGTTAACAAGACTAAATCATAGATTAGACTCTGACCATATTAAATCAGCAATGTGAGTCATTCTCTCTTTTTATCAAATCTATTTACAAAATCATGTTTATTTTCAAAGTTATAATTACGGGGATTAAGTCTTTGTAATCACCAAGTTACAGCCGGTATGTGGGGTTTTGTATACATTACTTGATAATCGTCACCATTGGGGCAGCCAATGGGGGATATGACCATAGTCACAGTCACCATTGGACGAATGGGCCAATGGGTCTAGTGACAAGTACCGTGGGTAGTTGGCTTGATATCAGAAACATTGTAATCGCTCTTAATACTGTATATTATAACAAATGTGTCATTTTAGTAAATAGAATGATTCACTCAGTATTTCCCGCTGACAAAACCTTTTTCAAACATGTTTCAGGTGATCTGTTGTAATTCAGGAAAAGTGCTGGGGAGCATTTCAAGCTTAAGATAGTGGCTCATTATAAAATAAAGAAATAAGTTTTGTAACATAACGATTTCCTAGAAAAACCATACTATTGTAAATTATCGGGGTTTTATCCCGAATTGTGAAATAAAATAATCGGGTAAAAGTTTTAGCTTTAAACGATCCTGTTTCCGCTGTTAAACTCAATTAAATCAATACCGCAGTATTTCTGTCCCGCGGCTCCTGAAACGGGTCAAACCGGGTCGGGGGCCGTGACAAATGGGCAGTTATGATGGAAACAATCTTGAAGGCATATAGTCTTTGGGAAATAGTTATTTCAACGGAAATGATAAACGAAAAGAAGGCGCATACAACGAAAGCAATTATCTTCCAAAAGCTACCGGGAGATGTTTTGATGCAAGTTGCACGATACGGAAAACCAAAGGAAGTATGGGATGCGATCAAAGTTCGTTATCTTGGAGCAGATATGGTTCAAAAAGCACGTCTACAAACTTTGAGGAGCGAACTAGGAGCTTTAAAGATGGATGAGAACGAAACAGTAAGTAGTTTCGCGAGCAAGCTGGGTGGTATAAAAGCCAAATTTAAAACCCTCGGTACCACCATTAAAGACAAGAAACTTGTAAGAAAATTACTTATCTCCGTTCCGAAGAAGTTTCTACCCATCATGGTAAATATCGAACAGTATTCGGAAATAGACAAAATGCCATTTGAAGAAGTAGTGGGAAGAATAATAGGTTTTGAAGAACGTCTCAAAAGTCAAGACAAGCAAGAAGATAATAATCAAGGAGGACTCATGATGGCAAGTGCAGATAATCAGTTTCAAAGTTTGCATCATGGAAAGGGTCGTGGTGTTCAAAACCATGGTAGAAGTCAAGGACAAGGATCTTTCAAAGAGGGAAGAGGACGTGGAAAAGATATGGGTCCAAGAAACTAAGGCAAGAACAAGTTTAGATGTTATGATTATGGAGAACTTGGTCATTTTGCAAAAGATTGCACCAAATGGAAGGAAGGTCGCATTGGAAGAGGAACCAATGCTACTGCAAGTCAAGCAAGTTGAAGACCTTTATTTAATTTAAGGGGGAGTATTGATGTTTAAACTAAATATAGGGGTCGTTCTGTAATTAGTAGATAGTTTGTTTATGTTATAAATAGATTAGTTAGTAAGTGCGAGGACCGGATGCGACAAGGTGAAAGATTGAAACCTACATCTAAAGGGATCGACGTCTCCTACGGACGTCACTCTTCAGAAAGGGCGGCAATCATCAAGAAGACGCGATGATTCTACATCAGACAGCTCGATTCATGAGGAGACGCAACCATTCATTGCACCTATTCGTTTAGTATATATAGGGTTCATGTATGTAAATTGTAATCATCACTTTCATTCAATACAAGCAAGTTTATTGTTCTTTTGATTCTCAATTCTTCATATTCAAAACCTGTGATTCACATGTTCTATTACCAACACATGTTGCCTTTTATCATAGTTGTGGCCCTTTTGTTCTTCTTGACCATAAGAACAAGTAAACATGTGTTTACCTTGATTTTAGTTAGTTCTATCACAAACTTGAATGCATTGGTCGAAGACCTTTAGCCGGTCTATTGCTTCTTTAGATGGCATCATATTGAATTCCAATATTATATAATTGATGCTACCAACTGTAGAAATTATTCAGGAACCATATCGAATTTTTTTTAACAATGTAGTGTCTGCAATTGTGAAAGCGAACTTTTAAACTAGGCCACTGATCAGCCAAGTTTCCCAAATAATTTGTGGATATGGTTTTCATCATCCTTCATTTCAAAGGACTCTAGAACACTCCTTAGGGTTTGCAATCTTGATTTTTGTACCCTATATTCTGCAAGGTACCTTGCCTTCAATGCCTCTCAAGCAACCTTTGCTTGTTTGTTATTTGTTGCCATTGTCCATACAGTTTTATTAATCAATAGAGATCTAACAATCGAATAAAGAGAATAAACGAAAACAAATCCTTATGTTGTGTTGATGCTATTTTTCTGATCGACCGATCTACTCTGCTTTGTTTATTCTACTTTTCTGATCAAATGTTGTTATTGTTGGAAATTTTGTGAAAATAGCATTTTTCACGAATATAGGAAAATGATTTTTTCCTATTTTGGACTAGAAATAAATATAATAAAATGAGCGGATTTTATATATTTATTTGTGGGTTTGTGTTCTATGTCGGAAGGGCTTCGCAACGAACTAAACCACGTCCAAAACGGAGCTAAGATGAATGAGATATCGATGCTGGTTTGGTGTTTGAAACTTGAATGCTGAAAAAGTGGGAAAGTGGCATCTTGTCCCACATCGGATGAGAGATGGAACTTAAAGGGGTATTTAAGTGGGAACTCTCCATCCTTATTGTTTCATGGAAGCACTCACTAGTGTACTCGCGAAGGGTGCGGAGCACCCTAACTCGCACTCGCACACGCGCGCGCGTGGCGTGGGCGATGAGGCGCAATGTGGCGCTTTGATGGCGCACTTCGCACACTCGCATCGCCGCGAGCCGTTTGAGAGCCGCCTTTGTATTTTTGACCACGTGCGCGTGGTGGATCACAGAGGCTGCAAGGACCAGGTGGTGTGAAGGTTCGAGGCGCGTGACGTGGCAGTCCGCGCGCGAGTACACATGGCATGGAGGCGCATGGTGCATGGGCTTGATGTGACGTGCACGGCGCACCAAAGTGAGCCAAAACGGCGCGACTGTGTGGCGTGCTCGTAGAAGCTCACAGGTGACGTGGCACACGCGCGCGGGCGCGCATGGACCTGAGTGAGTATGGCGCACGCGCGCATGGCAGTGAGCCAAGTGGACGCACCGCACATGGAACGTGCAGACCTGGGCGCGCGCGCACCAGGGTGACTTGCGCGCACGCGCGCGCAAAAGCTTTCAGCAGCAGTTAATGCTGTGCAGTTACATTTCAGCATTCGAAACTGACAAAGTTAATGCATTTGACTTAGAATTAAGTGACGAATTAAAGTGCATTAAAGACGTCTAATGCAGTTTAATTCTCCCATTTAATTTATTTTTCAGTTTCGAGTTCAACCTGGTGTATAAATAGAAGGCTCCTTTCACCAGATGAGATACACCGAAAATTACAAGCTATCTCTTTTCTCCACTGCAGAATTCTTCATTTTCTTTCAAGCTTCAAGGTATACCTTCGGGTTGGAGTCAAGACCGGCAGTGCAACTGCTTGCGGCTGTTGTATCCTGGAAACAAACGTGTTCTCCTGGGAGACACGAAATTTGTTTTAAGGGACCCGTGTTTAACACGATCCTCAGCCAAGAACAGTTTCGTCTGTTCGTGTTTTTCTGTTCTTGTATTTCTTTTCAGTTGTATTAGTATTGTATTTACTTTGTTTCTGTTTAATTCTTGTAATTCAAGTTAATAAAGGAATTTTTTATTTATTTTACACGAACGGATTCCTACAGTTATGATAATCACATGTTGCTGATAATCGATGATGATCGGTCTACTGTTGTTGATCGAACTACTCTTAATCTTTTGGTTCTTGACTAAGATTGCTCGACCTACATGTTCCTCCTTTAAACGATTGAACGTGTTTCCTAAGCTTTGATATCAACTAAAGTCATACAATGATATATAAAAACACAAAACAAACAAGATTTGGGAACACCTCACCCTCAAACTTTTTATTAATAAAATTGAATCAAAAAGAACTTACAAATACTATCACCCTAATCATCTAAATATATGTATACTTCATCGTCATTATCATTGAAGAGCTTTGTAATGGGAATAGACTTTTTGTATTTTATATATATTTGAGTACAGTACACAGACACTTTATATAGAGGACATAAACTAAGGGGGGAGGGGTGGTTCATTAGTGATAGATTCTATCACTATCAAGCACCAATCAACTCATGCCATGTCATCATCCAATATTCTATCAGTAGTGATGGAATTGTAGGGGGGTGGTATCACTAGTGATGGAATTCTATCACTCCCAATTTTTTTTTTAATTTTCATTTTAAAATTAGAAATTAACAATAAAACACTAAAATATAAATTTCATTAAACTTAAAAAATAAATTACATAGCAAAATAAAAAAATAACTACACCTTGGAAAAAAAAACTAAAAGAGTGGCATCTCCCAACCCCACTTTGCGCAAATCTCGCGCTTTTATTGAATGACAATTGACTTAAACGGTTCGTCGAGATGGTTGTGCTTTTCACACAAGATTTTTAAATCATTTTGTCTTTCAACCGTCTTCAAGTGTTCCTTGTACGCCTGCTCGCGTTCAACTTTGTGGGACATAATTATATCTTTTCTTTCTTCGGCCTTCTTGTATCGCGTGATTTTCTCTTCTTCGATTCTAAAGATCGACTCCGCCACCGCTTTCTTCCCTTTGCTTGATGATTAACCACCTCTCCTGCGGCGTGGCTTTGTAAGTGTATCTCCTTCAACGGGGTCGTCTTCTGGTTCGTCAAGGGGTCGTCGTTTAAGTTCATTTCGGGCAAGTTATCCGACGCGGAAGTCGTGTAGTTCCCCGAATCGGATGTCTTTGATCTTTTCGAACCTCCTCGTTTTTTTGGAGCCGTAGGACCACGCATGTCAACCAACTCAACGGGGACCCACTTCGGGTGATTTCTCGCAACTTCCCATGCGGCCACGTGTGGAAAATTCCTCTTTTTGTAGACACTGCAATACATTTCGGTGGCTTGTCGCATGATTGTCGCCTCGCTCGCTCCACTTTGTGGGTTTCGGTTCTACAAAAAATATAATAGGTTATCTTTTTAAAAAAAATATGTTTTCTGTTTTTAAAAAAAAAAACTGTTTTCTGTTTTTTTTAAACTGTTTTCTTTTTTTTAAACTGTTCAGTTTTTTTTTTAAATAAAAACTGTTTCTGTTTTTTATAAAAAAAAACAGTTTTCAATGAAAAAATATTTAAACTTTAATAAAAAAACATACCTTTTGAATGAAACAAGCGTTGAACTTGCTAATTTTCCCGTTCAAATCCGACCATTTCGACGTCATTTGGTCCATGTTTCGAATATTTGCACTGGGAAGTTGCCTAAAATGATTAATGACCCATCTCCAAAACGCATCCTTTCTTTGCTCGTTGGCATGTTTCCTGTTCTCCGAGATGTGCAAGTACGCCTGAACCAAGGAAACCTCCTCCTCGCTCGTCCAATGTTGTCGGACGGTTTGTCGGACTTCTTGAACGTCATCATTTTCTTCTTCCTCTTCCTCTTCTTGTTGTTGTTGTTCTTGAATGTAATCATCATCTTCATCGTCGTCAAGACTTTGTTGTGGTTCACGATACGCGTTTGCAAATTGATGGATGAGGGTGTTGTCTTCTAGTGGGTCGAGTTGGTGGGGTTGGGTTTGAAAGTTTGGAAACGATTGGTGAGGTTGAAACGGTGGAAGGAACGGTTGATTATGGTACGTTTGCGATTGAAATGGTGGATATTGTTGGGTTTGAAAGGTGGATATTGTAGGTCCCTCGGAGGTTGAGGTTTAACCTATTCCTTGTTATGTCTAACACACTAGCGAGTGCGGAATCCAAGCTAGCATGCAAACCGAGATAGAACAAGCACAAAACACAACACACAATATTCACCGATTAACACCACTTGTATTAATGCGTATGAAAGGTTCGGTTACAATGCAATGTTTACAAATCAGTTTTGCCAACTCTCTCAGTGTGTGTGTATGTCTAACTTTCGAACTCTTCCGACTCACTACTGAAGTGAACACACAACATGGGTATTTATACCCGAACACAGCATGTCTGGTCGAAGGATCAGATAGATTGATCGAAAGATCATCTATCGATCTGAAACATCTCGAAGGATCCACATGTACCTCGAAGGATGACATCCTTCGTGGTCCATCTATCGAATGTTTATCTTTCGAGCTCATCGAAGGATCTAAACTATCCTTCGATGACACATCCTTTGACCCAAACATCTTTCAACCATTGTCTAACTGTTTGGCCAAGTCAAACCGGAGGATGGTTGACTTGGTCAAACTTACATCAATCTTACATCAAAGACATCGTTTTGTATCAAGACTAAATACAGACAAAGTACAGACACAAGTGCACCAACAAACTCCCCCTTGGCTGTAGCTTTGTCTCGATCTCGATCTTAATTCTTGTAAGTCCCTTGTGTCTTCAAGTCTTTGACGTCCTTTCAAGTTCTTCAATGTCGGAGGATCTTTAAAGTCTTCACGTCTTGAAAGCAGAAAGTGTACCAACAAACTCCCCGTTTCATGTAGGAAGTGTGTTGACAAACTCCCCCTTAACATAAGCTCCCCCTTGAGTTATGCTCGTGAATATCTTGATCTTTATGAATTGAGATCTTTGTGGTGTTGATGATGGTCAGCGGCAACTCGATCATCTTTATCACTTGAGTGCCTTCACGTCGTGTCTTCATTCCGAAGCTTGTCATCGACCATGTTCTCCTTGCCTTTAGAATCTGCACATGCAAGAAATCTAAACGCGTAATGAGAACAACTGCCTGGAATATCATAAGCAAACGACACACATGTGACCAATGTTCAATCAAACACCGTCCGACAGTTTGAAAGTTTAATACATTTTATCAATTTCAATTTGAAACTTTCAACACTTGCAAATTTTTGACCGTTTATGAAGATTCAGTCGTTTTCGGTTTTCGTTCAGGTTTCAGGTAACGAAGACTCGAGCTCCAACATCGTACGATCGAAAATAAGATAGAAATAAAATCTTTTTGGCTTTTATAAAGTTTATATTAAAACACACCTAAAATCTTTTTGGTATTTTTGAATATTTCAAATGTAAAGACAGAAAGCAGTAAATAAATATATACAAAGATGCGAAAAATGAAAGCATTAAATAAATATTTACAGACATTCTTTTTGCGAGTTTCGAGGGTAAGAGGATCATATCAGTGTACGGTCATGTCAAAACACTCTTGTTGTTCAATTAGATAACATTAAGATAAGCATCCTATAACAATTATCGGTATTGTTGTCCACATAAGCTCAACTTATCAGATGTAATCATGGCGAGGGGATACGTTAGAGTATGATTTATACTTACCGACCGGTGTTCATCCACATCACGACACATTCCCGTATCAAGGTATGCACGAGGGTTCATCTTACCGGTGAGTATACCGATTATCATCTGTTTGACCGTATATGATGTGAGATTCTCACTTATTTTTGTTTGAAAACAAGCCCTATGTGATAGAATCACTTATTGATGAGGAACTTGATTTTCGATGCATGAGGGCACAGGAGCAAGTCCGTGAACAGGTCAGTACTTTCGTACAGCAGAGAGACGAACTTGACTCCCGGAAAGAATTTGTGATATATTATCACTTATTTTGTGGACATGTGATTGTTGATCACTTATTGAGGTCGTATGCAGTATGTACACGTATGTATGGTATCATGGAAGATCTAGACTTGCGTCCCCGTTATTTTTCGGTAAAAGATACAACCATGATACCCAGATGATAAGCAGCATAAAGACCGAATATCTCAAAACCTCGGCAATCTCTCAAACGAAATTTCGGTACTAAGACCATATGCCAATGAATGGTTCCCACCTGGTCTTCAGTCGATTTAAGTTTATATCACCCTGCACACTTTAAAATGATTGTGAGCCTACCGATACATCTTATATAGAGCTGCTTATCGTTTTGCATTTAAGGTTTAAAGAGGTTTGGACAGACCACTGATGTACTATCATTTTCTCTTTTGCTCGCCAGGAAACTCATTTTTGCTTTTCTATTGTTTTTGTGCTTTTGAAATTTTTTAATGTTTTTGGATTTTCAAATTTGGATTTACTCCCCCTAAAATCAATAAACTAAGACAAATTTAAAACACAAAGGTATTTACAAAAATGATTTTCCGATGTTGGTTTTACTCTTGCTTAACCTTAATGCCGTTTACCAATAATAAATAGTCAAATCTTGATTTGTCAAATGCTTTGGTAAAAAGGTCGGCACGTTGGTCATCGGTGTGGACGTAAGCAACATCGATTAGCCTTTTCTCAAAGCAATCACGTATGAAATGATACTTAATTTCGATGTGCTTAGTCTTTGAATGCTGCACAGGATTTCTAGTGATCTGTAAGGCAGCAGAATTATCAACGTAAATAGGAGTAGTTAGGAATTCAAAACCGTAATCACGCATTTGTTGTTGGATCCATAGGACTTGGGAGCAACAACTTGAGGCAGCAATGTATTCAGCTTCGCATGTTGATGTAGCGACGCACGTCTGCTTCTTGCACTGCCATGTGACTAGGCGATTTCCCAAAAACTGACATCCAGCCGTTGTGGATTTGCCGTCGATTTTGCATCCGCCAAAATCAGAATCACTGAATGCGATCAAGTCAAAGTTATTATCCCTAGGGTACCATAGACCGGTGTCAGGGTAACCCTTCAAATAACGAAAAATCCTTTTTACAGCTGCAAGATGTGAGGCCTTCGGGTTGACTTGATATCTGGCAAGCAGGCACGTTGGGTACATTATATCTGGTCTTGATGCTGTGAGGTACATAAGGGATCCGATCATCGTGCGGTAGTATGAGGGGCTAGTAGCTTCACCCTTCAAGTCTGGAGTAATTCCGTGATTTTGCGGCAATGGGGTACCGATGGGCGTTGCATCAGACATCTGGAACCGGCTCAAGATGTCACCAACATATTTAGTCTGATGGATGAAAATCCCAGACTCAGTTTGTTGTACTTGTAGGCCCAAAAAGAAAGTCATTTCCCCCATAGCACTCATCTCGAATTTATCCTGCATTACACGCTCGAAATCCCTACACAAAACATCATTAGTAGAACCAAAAATAATATCATCAACGTATACTTGTACCAGTAGAAGATCTCCATCTTGTTCTTTGATGAAAAGAGTACAATCGATAAGACCTCTGCGAAATCCATTCTCCAGCAGATAATTAGATAAGGTTGCGTACCAAGCTCGCGGTGCTTGATGTAGACCATATAGAGCTTTGTTGAGCAACCAAACCCGATCGGGATGGACAGGATCTTCAAAACCTGGAGGCTGTTCGACGTGCACCTCTTCTTCCACCACACCATGTAAGAATGCACTTTTCACGTCCATCTGGTATACCTTGAAACCTTTGAATGAGGCATAAGCCAGAAAAATCCGAATTGCTTCTAGACGTGCAACAGGTGCATACACTTCGTTGTAGTCGATCCCTTCAATCTGACGAAAACCTTGAACGACTAATCTTGCTTTCTTTCGAATAACGACTCCACGGTCATCCTTTTTGCATTTAAACACCCAACGGGTACCAATCTTCTTGTAACCAGCAGGTTTCTCTACGAGTTTCCAGACACCAAGCTTCTGGAATTGTTGCAGTTCTTCCTGCATCGCTTCAACCCAAGAGCTATCTTTCAAAGCATCTTTCCAAGTTCTTGGCTCTTCTTGTGAGACATAACACGCGAAAGACCAATCATTTTGTTGACCAGATTCTCGGATAGTTGCATACAAGCCTGCATTGTTGTTGTTCCGCAACATGTTTCTTGTTTGAACGCCACTCTGTACATTTCCGATGATGTTTTGTTGAGGATGGGTATTGTGAATCCTTGTTTCTGGATTATCTTGAACTGGAACATTTGTACCCAGATTGTTGAGATTGAGATCAACAATCAATTCAAGGCCCGGAATTGACGAAGAGGATGATGCAGTAGCTTCAGCTGTTCTAGGGACATCCACTGGAGGTGTACCCTCTGAAGTACCATGTACTGCTGTTATTGGAGCTTCTTGATCTGCATCGAGAAATTCATCATCCTCTGAAGATTCGTTCAAATCGGTAGCATCATGAAAATCCTCATTGTCGAGAGCATTATTGTTCACCGAAGATGGTTCTTGATTGACAAGAATTGGACGAACCAGCGGTGAATCTGTTGCATTGTCACTCTCGAAAAACATCCTTGCCGCAGCATTTTCTTCAACTGCTTCTACATTGATCGAATTGAAAAAGTCATCGTACTCAAACATCCAAGGCTGACCAGGATTTCTAACAGGCAAAGTGTGCCTTTGTACTCTGACTTCAGACCATTCCTCGACCCTTTTAGTCTATAGATTCCAGACTCTTAAGTTCGGGGTGGAATACCCAAGAAAGTATCCATCAATTGCTCTTGCCCCAAACTTTCCATTAGGATCGATTATTGTGCACGGAGCTCCAAACGGTTCAAGATATGACAAATCTGGTTTCCGTTTGTTAATAAGCTCAAAGCAGGTCTTGTTGTGCCTTTTGACTGTAAGGACTCGGTTCAACGTATAACATGCAGAGGCCACAGCTTCAGTCCAAAATGGAATCGGCAATTGTGACTCTACTAACATTGTCCTAGCAGTCTCGATCAATGTGCGGTTCTTACGTTCAGCGACGCCATTCTGTTGAGGAGTATAAGCTGCACTAAATTCGTGAAGAATACCTTTTGAAGTGCAAAACTCCGCCATGGCATGATTTTTGAATTCAGTACCATTGTCGCTGCGTATCCGCCTAACCTTCAAGTTATATAGATTCTCAATCTGAATGATCAAGTTTTTGATAATACCGAAGGTTTCACTCTTATGTGCCATGAACGCCACCCAAGAAAATCTTGAATAATCATCAGTTATCACGAGGAAATATTGATCATTCCTAATGCTTTTGTGCTTGACAGGACCGAACAAATCCATGTGCAAACGTTCAAGAGGAACAGCCACCGTGTTGACTTTCTTTGTAGGGTGTCGCTTCTTCGTTTGTTTTCCTTTCTGGCACGAGACACAGACGTCTTGAAGATGGAAGTTTTTAAGAGGAACACCATTCACCAATTCATTTGACACCAAATGATTCATTTTGCGTAAGTGAATGTGACCCATTCGTCTGTGCCAAGAGATTGTGTCTTTTTCTGTGGCTTTGGAAACGAAACAAGTTGCTTGTGCAGACGTTGTGATAGCTTGGCTCATATCAAGGACGTACAAATCATTTATCCTTGGAGCCGACAAGAGAATCCATTCTTTTGGAATTTTGAAGCCGGGTTTCAGCACATAACATCCATTTGCATCAAAGTGTACTGAGAACTGCTTATCACAAATTTGAGAAACACTAAGAAGATTGTGATCAAGTTGTTGTACGAAGTTGATCTTATCAAAACTAACAACCCCATTGGAAATCATTCCTTCACCCGTAATATATCCGCCTTTATCTCCAGCAAAAGCAACATAACCTCCTCTAATAGATTTGACGTCATAGAGAAGCTTCATGTCGCCTGTCATGTGCCTGGATGCCCCACTATCAACAATCCAATGACTACTGACAGTTCCTCCTGGAACACCCTGCACATGAACTCACATAATTAGTTGGAGATGGGGACCCAAGCCATTGTGGTCTTGGGTCTTCCATTTTCATCAACAACAATAACTTTTATTCTTTGATGATTCGAAAATTGAGATGGTCCCCCTGAACTTGTGGTTATTTTAGGTTTCCATGTCTATTGAAATTTACCAGTTTGATTGTTTGCAAATTTAACTTCGTGATTGTTTGAAGTTTTTGAAAATTTTGAACTTTCTGGTTTAACTGGAACCGATTGTTTTTGAACCACTTCATTTTTAAGTGCCTTTTCAACCACCTTGACTTGTTGGCGTTTCTGTTTCTTTTCCCTTTCTCTTACAAGTCGGGGATCTTGTTTTACAGAAACAGATCGCTTTTGGTGACTGTGTTCACGGGGATCATCATCTTTTCCTTTCAACTTATGAAGATACGGGCAATTTCGAACGATATGCCCAATTGTACCACATTCAAAACATGATCTTCGTTCAACAAACCCCGAAGTATCATGTGGTCGTCTTGCCGATGATGAACTTTGTGATCCCGAGGTACTAGGTTTTGAACTATTTGGTTCATTCCTTTTCATCACTGTTGCTTTCTTGACAAAATCTAAGTTAGATTGATTTTCAAACTTTGCAATTTTGTCCGTTCCCTTTGATTTCACAAAGTTCACATTCTTCTTCTTCTTTTGATTTGGCTTCTTTTGACCTTGAGCCGGTGTTTTACCTTTTGGTTTGGCATGATTTTGCTGTTTTTGCATTGTTGGTAATTTCTGATTGCCATATTGTTTTCGAACTTCGGCCTTTGGGATAGGAGGACACTGTGTTACTGTAACACGTGATCCTGTCTTTCCTAAAAACTTACTTGTTGAATTTTCAAAGACTTTACTGATTAATGATTGATTAACATTCTTAATAGGAAAATCTTTGTCAGAATAAATTTTATCATCACCAACAAGAGTGTACAGCAAATCCACACTCTCCGACCCTTTTTCAGACAAGGACTCGATTGCAACAGTCTTAGCGGGTTTTGCAGGAGGATCACACAGAATATGATTCTCAAGAGGTATGTCCTCTTCGTTTATCACCGCATCAAACTTTGCTGAATCAGTATCATCAGACTCATCATCAGAAGAATCAGCATCCTCAATCACAACTGGAGGATCCTGATTCTGTTCAGCAGTTACAAATGTATCTGCTGACACATCCGAATCTGATGATACTTCTTTCTTGTATCCGAGTCCTGCTGCAAATTCCTCAACGTCCAAAGGAACAGATGGTTCAAAATGAGTTCTATACTCCTCATCAGGCAGAGCATCAAAATTGTTTCTCACGGGTGGTGGACATTTCTTGTAACCTATGCATGTGACATCCTGTTTCTCTTTCTGAACATCAATGATGTGATCCAACACATAGCTAGAGCTCAAATAACTGTCTAACTTGAGTCAGATCGCCTCACTTTCTGTTTTAACACAAGCCATTTCCTTTTGCATTACCTCAAGACGAGTTATATAAAGGTTAATGTCAGTTTGTTTTCTGGAAACCATTTTTGTCAGCTCTGTTTTATCTTTCTTTAACGTTTCAATCATTGACTTAAATTCCTTTTCATGGTTTTCATAAAACATGTTGGCTTCTGTGCACTTGGAAAGATCAACGGTCAACTTTTGATTGTGGATGAATGTCACATCATATTTCTCTTGCAAAGCCTCGTGTTTGCTTTGCAATTCACACCACTTATCACTCAAAGACACATGTTTGTCTTGCAAGTCAAACAAACTAGCTTGTAAAGCATCATGTTTGCCTTGCAACTCAGACATGTTTGCATCCAAATCAGCACATCGAACATGCAATCTATCACAATTATCACAAATAGCAGCAGTGGGTTCATCGACACATACCTGACTTGATGAACTGTCGACATTAGCCATAAAGGCTGAATGGAGAGAAGACGAAGAATAAGCAGCTTGATCCACCAAAATAGATCTTCTTTGAATTCCTGCTACAGCTTCTTCCAATAGCTCATCAATATCTGCATTAAATGACGCAGTTGATGTCTCATCCACCTGATCATTGCCTGAAGTGGAGGATTCTTCATCTGAGCTTCCACTATAGCCAGAACTGTCTTCATCCTCAGAAGATTCATCACCATTGGTGGAAGATTCTCCACCACTGGCGTGATTTAAATCCTTAACGACTTCAGCAAAACACGCTGTTCCATCTGGAGCATCATTTCCCAACTGGATTGACCAATCACAACCTTCATCTACTTGAACCACAAGTGCCTGGTTGGCATTAGATGGTCCCGCTTGACTCTGGTTGTTGACAGGCACCAATGTACGAACATTGTTCCTGTTCTGATTCTGCGGGTTGCCTTGACCTCTGAAGGGATTTTGGTTTCCATGTTGAGATGGCCTCGTACACTCACGTTTGAAATGACCACGTTCACCACAATTGAAGCACTTAACAGCCTGCTTATCAAACCCATACTTGGTGTCTTTCTTGCTTTCCAAGCTGGTTCTGCCAGTTCTTTCCATGAAATCCTTTGCTCGCCTAACAGCACTGGCAAAGGCCCACTTGATGTCCATCATCTCCATCTCCTCTTTATCGATCTGCTGATAGTCTTCTTGTGTCAGATTAATGTTACCAATCTGACCTTCCACTAATCCACAGTATGCGCTCACCAAAGTGTTTAGCAGCTCCATGTGTTCCTTTGCTACTTCCACACTGACTTTCGAAAAGCTTGAGGTGTCGAGCCGTACTGTATTTGGCTTTGATTGTTGACCAGCAGATGATGTGCTTCCATAACATGCTTGCTGTTGTGGTACTGGTTGTGGTACTGGTTGAGGGACTGGATTAAGCGGATTTCCATACATGTCTGTTGTTGGAGGAGGAGTGCCATACAAGCTAGTGCTAGACACAAATGTTGTTTGAATTGGAGCGTGTGAAGAAGGTTTTGTAGAAGTGCTAGAAGTTCCATAATAAATTTCAGGATTTTGTGGCACTGGAACTCTTTTTGCCTTAAGAGTTTCTTCCTGATTCTTGTTTTCCAGGAGTTAAGCAAAGTCACTGAAGCTTGTTGTATCCAAGGTGCCATTGTACTTCATAATTTCTAAGAAATTATTCCATTGAGGTGGCAGTGCATCTGCAAACTTCTTCACTATCTCTGCTGAAGTTGTTACAACCCCGATATTTGCCAATTCAGTCAGCAAATGATTAAATCGACTTGTCAAATCTCCTAAAGATTCATTCTGCATACAAATAAAACCATCAAACTCTTTCCTTAGTAGATCTTTTCTTAATTGGCGTGTCGCTTCATTTCCTACGCCCCTTATCTTCAATGCGTCCCACAACTTCTTCGTTGTCTTGAAACTGACAAATTGATGATAAATGTCTTTGCTTAACGCCTGAGTAAGAATGGCATATGCTTTCTTTTCTAAGTCATAGACCTTCTTCTGATCTTCCGTAAGATCAGCAAACGTAGCAGCAGATGAAGCGGCAACCTCTATCGTTTGATCAAAATCTGTGATGAACCGCAACCACAATTCTGTATTTTGACCAAGGACGTATGTATGAAATCTATCAAACCATCCCGGATATTCACTTAAGTGCATCAACTTTGGAGGCCTATTCAAACTTCCCGTTTCACTTTCGCTTAGCAAAATGCTTTGAACACTTGGAGCTTGATTTGATACAAATGCCCATTGACCGGTAGATGTAGCATTAGCTTGCGAACCCGAATCCGGAGCCGGAGTACCAAAATACATCTCTGCATTTACCGGAACACCCCACATCGAATTCATTTTTGATCAAGAATAATAATACCTGAAAATCACAAACTTGTTAAACATAAACAACCTGGGATCGAAGGATCAACACTTGTTCGAAGGATCAACAGTGTTCGAAAGATCACTGTTGAGTTTCGAACAATGATTTCGAAAGACTCCCCTATCGAAGGATCCTGGTCTTTCGAATAAAAGCAATAAAACGAAAGATGTATCCTTCGAAATGATTCCTTGGTTCGAAGGATGATTATCTATCGAACCTCCACTGATCGAAAGATGATCTTTCGACTTCGAAGGATATCTTTCGAACTGCTCTGACACAGTTGACAAAGAGTGACAGGTTGGTGAAAAAGGTGATGGGTTGGTGAAATCTTTCGGCAGAGGTATGGTCAGACCATGATTTTCTGCCAAAATCAGATTTTGAACCAATAAAATATTGCTAAAAACAGAAGGTTCAACCCAGAAACCGGTTACCGGAGTAAGCCGGAATTTGGCCGGAAATGACCAAAACAACTTAAAAGCAAGTTTTCAAGTTACCCAACCCGTCTTTTAGCACACCCGGTAAGTTTAGAACCGTTTTAACGTCAAGAAAAGCGAGAAAATCAGTTAAAAACGGATGCTAAAACAGTGAGTTTTATCCAAACACTCCAAAGACTTGTATAAACTCGGTTTTTAACAAGGAAAAGAGCCACGGCTCTGATACCACTTGTAGGTCCCTCGGAGGTTGAGGTTTAACCTATTCCTTGTTATGTCTAACACACTAGCGAGTGCGGAATCCAAGCTAGCATGCAAACCGAGATAGAACAAGCACAAAACACAACACACAATATTCACCGATTAACACCACTTGTATTAATGCGTATGAAAGGTTCGGTTACAATGCAATGTTTACAAATCAGTTTTGCAAACTCTCTCAGTGTGTGTGTATGTCTAACTTTCGAACTCTTCCGACTCACTACTGAAGTGAACACACAACATGGGTATTTATACCCGAACACAGCATGTCTGGTCGAAGGATCAGATAGATTGATCGAAAGATCATCTATCGATCTGAAACATCTCGAAGGATCCACATGTACCTCGAAGGATGACATCCTTCGTGGTCCATCTATCGAATGTTTATCTTTCGAGCTCATCGAAGGATCTAAACTATCCTTCGATGACACATCCTTCGACCCAAACATCTTTCAACCATTGTCTAACTGTTTGGCCAAGTCAAACCGGAGGATGGTTGACTTGGTCAAACTTACATCAATCTTACATCAAAGACATCGTTTTGTATCAAGACTAAATACAGACAAAGTACAGACACAAGTGCACCAACAGATATTGTTGGGTATGAAAGGGTGGGACTTGGTCTGGTGCGTCTTGCAACCTAAATCGCGTCGGCTAGCCAAGATTCGCTCGAACCTTGGGTCTCACGGAATTTTTCTTCGTACCCGAACCTCTTTTTTTTCGAACCCCCACCTCTCTTGCTTGAACCTTCCATGTTTCTTGTAAAAATATTTGGAGAGTTTGTTGATTTTTTGAATTGAGTTTGAGATAATTTGTTGTTTATTTGAATTGAGTAAATGTTTCAAACGGTCAAAAACCAACGTTCCATTTTCAAATATCAACGCGTGATGAGTTTAACGCGTTCAAAAATTAACGCGTTTTTTTTTTCGCCGGCGGCGGTGTTCCGTGATGAAAGAACGAGTGATGGGGTGGTATAACGGACCACCCCGTGTGGCCTAATAAAAAGGGAAAGAGTACAATCACAATACAATCGTATATCTATCAAAAATAAAGTATCAAGCTAATGATGAGTTTTATAGTCAAGCTAATGATGAGCTGTCTAACAATCATCATACTCAGTAAATCACACCAATAGCAAAGCTAAGATAGGGTCTGGGGAGGGTAAGATGTAGACAGCCTTACCTTTACCTCGTAGGAATAGGGAGGATGCTTCCGATGTAGACAGCCTTATATGTATACTTATAAAGCCTAAATATAATTGTTGGTCTACACTTTAAATCTTTGCATTAACTTCTCCTTGATGTCTAATTAGAATTATGCCAATATAGAACTTAGGGATTCGAGGAGGCAAAGGCCCTCGACCATGGGGGTTTTCAAGGGGCACTGCCACCTTAGCACGGTTCGGGGTTGCATGGTGGTTGGGTCCAAGGAGCAACACCTCTAGTGAGGGTCGAGTTGATCAATGGAAAGTTGCATAACTTATTATCCGTATTAAGTTGTTATTGCCCAGCTCGTTAGTGGTAACAGCAACAACTTTGTCCATGATTAGCGATCGCCAGTTGCCACTAGTAAGTAGATCAACTTGGACGTTAACACCAATTAATTAGTTGCAATTACCCGGAGGGGTAACTTGGAAGATCAATAGTAAATGAGTTACATGTGATTGAGTTTTTTTACATTGGTTTTTTTTCATCGATGTAAGTAAATAACCACCACCAACGGTGATAATCGCCAACTGCCAACTAAGACCTTCTGATGGTTCTCTAACATAACTGTTTCATAACATAACTACATTTTCGCTCTTCTTTTTCCTGTAAATTATCCAAGTTAAAAATTCAAGAGTAAGATCAAATATTCTAATCTACAATTAACCCTTGATGAAAGGTTGCCCAAGAGTTGCTTCAACAAATTACAATACAAATAGGAGAGTGAGACAAATAAGCATAAAAAGCCGATTTTGGTGGCATGAGATGTCAACAAAATGGTAGGACCACAAGAACTAGCTAGCTGTGATGCACTCGTGCGTCTGTCTGTATGTTGTACTTGCAATCACTAAAGAACATATAATATGAATATTCAAATACCTTTTGAGCGGACATCAAACCCTAAAAGGGTATGAAGTCATCCAGATCAGATGACCCTTAAAAGTATATTATAAGTTGTATAACTCTCTTCCAATATCTTTTCATTATGAACAAAGACACTCAAATTTATCTTAAAATCAAGTCTAGAACTTATATCATCACTCATTAGAAAAATATAACTAGTTCCTATTAAGTTGACACTAATACTTAACCTTTGAGTCTATGGTTTACAAATCATGAGTTAAGTTCTTGTAAAAATAAAATAAACGTACGAAACGTACGAATTGGGGGAAAAAGCAAAAAGTGGCGATGTCATTTTGGTAATTATCAGCAACTTCAAAATTACTCTAGTAGTGTAATTTTGAGCTTCTGTAGAGTAATTTTGTAAATGTTCATGTAGAGTAATTTTGGTCGTGTAGGGTAGTTATCAAAATTGTAGGGTAATTATCAAAATTACACTAACCCCCCCCCCCCCCCCCCCCCCCCCAAAAAAAAAAAAACCTAAAAAAAACCTAAACCGTTGTAAATGTTCATGTAGGGTAATTATCAAAATTGTAGGGTAATTATCAAAATTACACTAACCCCCACCCCCCCCCCCCCAACCCCCCAAAAACCTAAAAAAACCTAACCCCCCCCAACTAAAAGCTAAAAACTAAACCATAAAGCTAAACCCCATAACTAAATGCTAACAAAATTACTCTACAAGAAATTTTCCAAAATTGCTCTACAGAAGCCAAAATTACTCTACTAGAGTAATTTGATAACTACCCTACATTTCCCAAAATTACTCTACAAGACATTTTTTGCTTTTTCCCCAGTAATATTGAAGTTGCTGATAATTACCAAAATGACACCGCCACTTTTTTGCTTTTTCTCCCAATTCGTACGTTTCGTACATTAATTTTATTTTTATTTGATCCTTTACCTACAAATCATAGTTCTAACAGAATAATTGTCTTGTATAGTTGTATGAGAATATGTTTAATAAGACAATGGAAACAATACCTTTTTTGTACGACCACTTTTGTCCCCTGCTTCCACATTTATCTTATTATTCGAAACCACCAATTCATTTAATAATCAAGTTAATGGAGCACAAAGCATGAAACCCATTAAATAATAGGAGAAAATAGCATTATCCTATAGTTGGTCAGTAGCATGACCATGGGTCCCTAAGCTTGTTTGTATAAATAAGTTGGGATTATACCCATCTTACAAACCATTCTAAGTTTCTCATTCATTGCATAAAGATTCTAGAGAGAGAGAGACCCTAAACCCTAAACTCTCAAGAGGTTCACTTGCATTTAGTTTGACTCACTAAGTATGAAGCTTTATCTCATGTTTATTGTGTTTCTTCTCTCAAGCTTCCATAGTTATGAAGTTGAAGGTATGTTAACTTTTTCTGAACTCATTTTGGCATTGCTAAAATAATCTTGGCCCTAAATTACATAATTACATTTGTAAAGTGGATCAAAGAGATTAATTATCATGGAGTATATCTAATTGTGTTTTCTTGTTGATGTTATGAAGGTAAAAGGTTGGGTAGAATGCTCAATTTATCAGCTAGCATTAATCAAGAAATCATCAAGGTTGGTATCTTAATCATGATTTCATGTCAAAACAATTGACACCTTTTTAAGTGGTATGTGATTATAGCTCATGGTCTTTTGCTCATTTGTTACAGATTTCGTCGATAAAAAGAAGCAATGAAGATCAAGCAATGGTAGCAAAAACTGATGAACTTCCATCACGTACCGCGTTAAAGAACAGAAAATTAAATTCTAGAGTGGTAACCAAGAAATCTCGTCATGTCGACCACTGGTTACCAAAGATTCATGAAGACTACTATGGACCGAAACATCACCGGCCAAGACATCATTGAAACCACTATCAACTGATCATCTTTCAAGAAAACATCATGGAGTAATTCATTTCAACAAAAATGCATAAGTGTCATAATATGACATATCACAAACACTCGGTGTTTACATTTTTCTAACATATGTCTCCTGTTATATTAATATTCTTTGTTTGAGTATGTCTTGGGGATGACATGATACATCTTTTGTAATAGCTGAAACACTAACTCATTGTACTCGGGGCATAATTTGATCAAAAGTTGATTGTGGGAAAATCTTATACATCAACTACATTACTTGTTTTCACAATTCTCTTGTATTTCACAACTTGTTTTTTTTTTTTTTTTGTAATTTATTTGCAGAAGTATACATGACTTGTGACAAAAGTATTTTTCTTAATGAGGAGCAATTTTGGTTTTAAAGGTTATAAAAACAAAAGTATTTTTCTTAATTATATAAGTTTAATCTGTTTTTGTACAGAGTCACAAGAATGAAGAAAATAAAAATGACCCGGAGATCAAGTCGGTTCTGGAACAGTAGCATACATACAAAGATAATTTCATGTTTAAGAACGACATATATAGACTAATGCAGTAAGAAAAATTAGAAGACTAACTAATGAGAAAAAAAAAAAAAAAAAAAAAACTAGTTAACAAAAGCACATAGATGCTACACAGTATGATAATAAAGTAATTTAAAGTTAAGGGGAATTAAATTAGATAGCATTGCGGAAATGCTGCAGGTGTTTAGGATTAAGGAACAAGCTTATGGACCCATTTAGTAATTTAATAATAGAAATTTAGTACTATATATGTTATAGAATTATTTATTTTTATTAAATATTTGATATTAACTAAAAGATTGACCCGCACGCGTTGCGCCGCGGCCAGCGAAATTGACATGCTGTTGATCAGATTCACATTTACAATGTGTTAAAGATGTTTTTGTCGGTTAAATCTGTATTACTATCTTATACAAATAAGTAATTCACCCAATAAGCTCAATGCAATTAATGGTATCATAATTACTACGTTACATGACTTGTATCCATATAAACCTATCATATTAAGCTCTCCGCGTTGTGGCGGGGGACGTAAAACCGTGACAAATAGCACCAATGCCACACTATAGCCAACGACCACCAACATTGAAGTCGCGACGTCTTAACGTGGAAAAATTAACCGACATATGAAACATAGAAAATAATAACTAACTCAATTTAAGACTCGCGCGGTGTGACGAACTTATTAAACGGGAAAATATAGACGACATAAACACACTGAACCACACACGTACGTTGTTCCATGTTAACTCGTAAAATTTAGAATGAAGCGTATAAGAAAACGTAAAATCGTTGAACCATACACACACATTGTGCCGTGTTAAGTCGCAAAATTTTGATCTAAACGTAAAACGAAAAATTTTGCAAAATATAAAAAACATATGGGATCAAAGTTGAAAGTAAAAAGGTTGTGAGGTTAAATTGGAAAAACTAAAAACTTTTGGGTTAAAACTACAAAATCAAGTAGTTTTGGGTTTAAAGTGAAACATCAATTTTTTTTTTTTTTTTTTTTTTTTTGAAAAACCCTCAAAACATGGGGTACAACACCCCAATGCCTCAACTTGTTGTAAATTTATAGTATGTAAATATGTAAATGTATTGCAAAATATAAGGAAAATAATGCGCATATATATATATATATATAGGGCTTGGTTATATAGTAAACCCCTTCTTTTTGAGAAAACTATGGAAACCCTTTCTGAACCATTGATTAGCTTACATCTAAGTTGATCAAGGGCCATGATTATTTTGTGTTAATAAAAATAAAAAGAAATAGAAAACACTGCCAACTTGTACCATCGAAGGGTATTTTCGGTATCCAAAAGCATTGGGAAGACAGGAACGACTGCCATGCAAGTAGCAGTCTAATCAAAGAGGTTTAACCAAATTCAAAAATCTCTCCTCTTTTCCATTTTACTCATTTCTCCATTCCTGTTCATATTTGTCTCTCGTCCTTAATCCTTTCTCAATTCAAAAGGTTTTCTTCTTTACAACTGATAAGAAGCATTGAAAAGCTACTACCCACAAACCCTAACATAGAAGCCGATGAGGAAGTCCTTCATAATATTGTCGTCGTCGTTGAAGCTGAAACGTTTACGGAAGATTCAGACTTCAAACAAAAGGTTAGTTTGTTGTTATCCGTCATGTCGAAGTAGGTTTTGTTCAACCGATTATTGGAAAAAGGCAACCTGAGTTTGTTTTATTTTTAAATATGTAGGACTTCGAAACACAATTTAGGGCAAAAAAGTACTGGTAGCCATAGCGTTGTGATTTTATCGGAGGAACCCAAGCCCGGTCCTTCCAAACAACGAGCTGACTTTGGTCCAACGCAACGGGAGCTAGGTTAGAATTTTTATGTTACTAAACACTTTACATAGTTCAAAGGTGATCTGTATGTTGATAGTGTGTTGGGTATGAAATTGGGCGTAACTAAATTGTGTCTGATGCCTTACAGTGTATGATGATGCCGATATTGTGTCAACAAGCCAAGGGAAGAGACAGGAAAAAGGTAACGATTAAGTAGTAATATTTTTTATAATTTGTATAAAGTATTGTTGCAGATAATCGTCTAACTTACGAATGTATCGGTGCTAAATGAAAGGTTGTGGTGTAAGCAGACGGGGGCATAACAAAAAGCAGATGGGTAAGTTCCTTTTTGTTGCAATAGAGGCTAGTTGCGTATCCAGATAAATCTCATTAACATGTTTGAAACCTGTAGGGAAGAAAAGCAATGTCGGGGATATTTCCAGGAGTGGAAATAAAAGAAAACGTGGTTAGTTACATACTTGGCTTCTGTTAACATGTGTTAGTTGTGCTTGACCCTGAAAACGGACTAACATTTGATAATCAACAGGTGAAGTAAACAGCGCCGATGTTAACTATGGCAATGTGATGCGAAAAAACCGTGGTTAGTTAATTTTTAAGCCCTTAATAAATTTGGATGTTATGAATGCAAAGTTCTTACATTTTATCATTGGATGTTGCCAGTTAGACTAATTGTTTGTAATGTTGTTGTTTCATATAAAAATGTTGGTCAGACGTGACGGCTTCATCGAAGGGCGGAGCGTTGAAGACCAAAAAGAACAAGGGTTCTGATGAAAAAGGGAAAGGTAGAGCAGGGAAAGCTAAGGTAGAACGTAAGAAACCGGAAAAGGTTCAGAAAGCCCGGAAGCGCGCAAAAAAGGATGAATTTCCAGGCATAAGGACAAGATCTTCACCGTTGCAGTTTTATAAGTGTGTACGGGCGTTGACAGAACAACAACGTGACGCAGTCAGGGAAATGGGCTTTGGACGAATGCTAACTTTCAGCGTTGATGGTTTGCCGGCGAAGTTAGGTTATTTTGTTGTGGACAATTTCAATCCAGATAAAATGTTGATATGTACGCCTGCCGGTGATATCATGGTGAACAGGAAAGTGATCCACAAGTTGTTAGGGATTCCGACTGGTGGACAAAAGTTTAGTTCTATTGGTAAGCTGCCGATGGTCAGTGATGCCATTACGGAATGGAGGGCGAGATACCCGGGGGCAATGGTGCCGCCGACAAAGATGGTGAAAATGATAGATGATTCCGATGGCGAAGACAGTTTCGATTTCAGGATGGATTTCATAATGTGTTTTGTGGCAGTGCTGGTGGATTGTCATAAACAAAGTTGTTTACGGGAAGAAATATTGGAGTATCTGGATGAAGAGATGGACTTTGCAACAATAGACTGGTGTGACTTTGTTGTGGAAAAGCTGAGAACTTGCAAGGATACATGGAATCGGCTGGACCCACAGAGTTTCTTTGTTGGTCCTCTAGCGATTCTGATGGTAAGCAACTTTAAATAACTTAGATAATTAACATGTGTTAGAATAGTTGATTTATTCCCTTGCTGAACGTATCGTTGTTTCTTGTAGTTGTTGTACGTTGATAGCGTTGAGTGCACGGGTATGGAGGTAGACAGTGCGGTGTGTCCTTTAGCCTTTTGGAACTTCAAAAGATTGAGAGAGAGAGAAAGGCTTGAAATCCTTGCGGGTGGGTTTGGAACAGGACGGTTTAAAGGATTAACACGTCCCAGAAACTATAACGTGGAACAATGGGCAACTAAAGAGGTAAAGTTATACATTTAACATGTGTTTTTTGCAATTAGTATATGTTCATAGTGTGCAAAAAAAAAAAAAATGTTAAAAACTATACTCAACAGGAGAGGTTGACGATATTACGACAGTTAATATGCGTGACAAAGAAGAACAAAGTCAAAATTGAGGGTATGTTAGATTCGCTATTGGTGGAGAGCCATGAAGACGAAGAAGTACAAGAGTTGAAGTCAACGTTTGATAGTTTGTTTGAGAAGAAAGATAGTGAAAGGGAGGATCACGATGATGCGGCAGATTTAGCGTCGCACAAGATCAATTCGGTCTTGGAAGATTTGAGAAGTGATGAAAAGAATCACATCAATGAAGGAGAGAACGCTGGTTAGTAAATGTTATTGTCGGGCCCTGTTATTGTCTGTGTTATTTAGTTAAATTTTTTTGAAATCCATTGATCGTTGTGGGAACGTTTTCGTAGGGGATGGCATCGATGATGATTTTTCGGATGGGTCACCAATAGTGAGCTTGTACAGGAAGTCGCTTATCCGGCAAAACAAAAAAATCAGTAAAAGTAGGCTGAAAGCAGTAGGATCTTCAGCGATAGACTTCGATGACCAAGAAGGTGGGCTAACGATGTATATGAAATGAACACGGAACCACGTGTTAAATGTTATACATTTTGTGTTGGTTATCATTATTAATTGTATCACTGAAACAAATTTGGCCGGTGCTTCAACCTGTAATTATTGACAATATTTTTTTTTTTTTTTTTGAATGTGCAGCTGATGTTCAAGTGCAATCATTCGCAAATGATGGTGTTGAAGACCATGATGAACAGATTGAAGATGGTGGAAAGTCGGTTGAGGTGCGGAGATCAGCAAGACTTGAGAACTTAAAGCATGTTAGGGAAACAGAAGAAATGTTTGTGACGCCAAAAAGGAGAAAGAGAAGTATGCAGATTGGTGGACAAGGCACGGAAAGTGGCAAAGAAAGAGGTAGTTTGTTACATGTTATACCCTTTTTAAGAATACGTTTACACCGAAAAAGGAGTTTAAGTACCTTTACTTAACTGTATGTTATGGAATGATATGACAGTCCTTAACACACGTCAAGGTGTTAATTATCATATAGTATAACCTTCCCTTGTGGTTGCAGCAGATGGTGCGAAGGAATCATGCGTATTTGCTGATGGAAACGAGTGTACCGGAGAGCTGGAAGCAGTTATGTCGGCGCGGGTAAGGAGATCTCCCCGTCTGAATCTGTTGAAGGATGCTTCGGAAACAAAAGTTAGCTTTGTGACCCTGAATTGCCAGAAGTCGAAAATTAAGCTTCTCCGTGAAAAAACGGATGGTGGTGACGAGTCAGGTAATGTATAACATGTGTTAGCCTGTTAACCTGTAGTACCGTCTAATATGGGTACGTTACTTAAACGCATTTAATGTTCAGGTGATGTTATAGGGTTAATCAAGACTAAGAAGCAGTTGGAAGAGAGAGAACTGAGGTTTAGTGAACTTGGGCAAAATACAAATGAAGTCGGGGAAGGTGATAAGAGTGTTCATGATGCTGGTAATTCAAGTCGCGGGGACTGTAGTGTTGGTGGGGACGAAAAAAATAAAGGCGCAGGAGGGGTGGATGAAAATGATGCCGAAGAAGTGTATAAACCGCTGGGTTTAATGCGTGCAATACTGCGTATTAAAGCAGCCGAAGTGCACGGTGCACATGGTAGTTCTCGTACCCCTTTAATAATGACTGACTCTAAAAGTGTGCTTTGTTACTTTGTTTTCTTTAACGTAGGTCAGCTTGTGTGCAAAGATTACCGGGGTCTGGACACGCAGTTTGTTACACGTGCTGAGCGTAGAGTGGATACAGACAATAAAGTGGCTGCGAAGCCCAATGAGGAACAGAACACCAATCTTAAAGCGGATGACGTCAAAAAGGATGAGATTTACGAAGCAAGGCTTGTCTGTGATCAAGAGATGGACAAAATGGTCGAGATGGAGGCCAAGGATAGTAAACATGATGAACAGAGTGGGAAGGAAGGTAAGCTTCGGAAACCGTTTTTTTTTTTGTTTAGCAAGGCTTAGCTATGTGATATCTCGAAAAATGTTTATGCAAGTGCAGATCCTAAAATCGAGAGTGAAGTTAAGAACGCACCGTCAGATGGAAGAAAGGAAGAGAGTGGTGGCATCGTTTTTTCAGCTGCGGACGGGGCTGTTGATGATAAGGACGAACAGGGGGTACAACATGGCGAAGACAATGGGGCTGTTGATGAGACTGACCGTGTTTTAAACAGTAAGTATTTAATGTTTTCCTGGTAGTAAGTTGTGCATGCTTTGTAACAGCATTGTGTTATGCAGCTGCAGAAGGTAAGATTGAGCATGATGGGATGCGTGCGACTATTCTAAACATGCAAGGGTGCAGTAGCGCGGTGGTTGATTCCATAGTTTCGGGCAACGGTAGTGAGAGGGCACATGATGTCGATGGAAAAGGGAAAGCGGCTGAAGAGGTCCCTTCTGCAGAGAATGACGGTAAGGACTTTCATGCTCCAACATGTGTTAAAATGGTTTCCCCCGTCTATCATTTAGTGAGTTAACACATGTTAGGTGTGCATACAGATAACGGGCCCGATCCCGTTTTAGATGAACGAAATTTAGATGGAAAAGGGAAAACGGCTGAAGAGGTCCCTTCTGCAGAGAATGACGGTAAGGACTTTCATGCTCCAACATGTGTTAAAATGGTTTCCCCCGTCTATCATTTAGTGAGTTAACACATGTTAGGTGTGCATACAGATAACGGGCCCGAGCCCGTTTTTGATGAACGAAATTTAGATGGCCCGAATTGGAGCCTTGGGATGACACAAATTGGGGGTCAAGTGGACGTGTCGCACGAAATTGGTAAGATATAGCATTAAGCCAAGTTAGTATGGATGGGTTAGTATGAGTCATGTATAATATACTTATTTGCATTAAACGTGCAGGTTGCACAAGTGGGAAGATGGATGACATCCCTCGGACAGAAACCGAACCTTTTGGTGAGCTAAAACACCTTCATTTATCGCATCAAATGTGTTGTAATTGTTTACGCGTTACATCAGCTATTTATTTTTTATGTGTTAGGCGATGTGGAGGCTACCGCAGAGTTGAGCATGGTTATAATGGTAGAACCAATTAGCTCCTATGACCCGGCCATTGAAATCCAGAAGGGTCAAACTGGGCTGGGATCTTGTGGTGGTGATATGTATGATGTGGAGGACAATATTCCGCTTGCAAACCGTGTGCGCATGTTGGCTGAGTTTGGGGCCCAAAAGAGGAAACTCCCCTTCCGAGAGAAGGTGGCAGCGGAGCCAAACAGATCACCTTACTATATAAGGACTGTTGACATGGGCCAGCCAATTACAAAGAAGGAGACAAATCTGTGGGACTACATACACGCCGATGAAAGCCCAATGCACCTTTTAAGTGGGTTTTGTCGTAGGAAGCGGGCAATGGAGGCAAACATGTAAGTAGAATTGCAAACGTGGTTTATTGTTTTATAGGAATATGGTAAACGATAAACAACAGTACAACACTGGATAATTGTTTTTTTTTATTTAAACGCAGGAGGGAACAGGGTTCTTCGTCGGTGGCTGATGTAGATAGTCCGATACACATGTCTGTGTAAGTAGGGGCGTAACCGTACGAAATATTAGTAAAACAATAAATTACATATGTTAACGTATGCAAATTTAATTTATGATTTGTACACCTGACACCAGGGAGTTGCTGTTTAGAAGCCCTACCCATGTACAAGCGTCTCGGTCTATGTTCAAGAGTTTAAATGTTGGCAATGAGGTCTCGGATGGCATTATTGACTGTTGGGCGGAGGTGCTGAACTTCCAGGAGAAAAGAAAATCACGGGAGGCTTACAGTAGGCAATTCTTTGGGACTAAAGTTGTGGTAAGTGCCATGTATATATAAATTACAGTGTGTCCTATTATTGACCTTATTAATTTCTCTGTTATGCTTGAAGTTTCCATGGATGCTCACAACTGACGAAGGCGGGGTAGAGGCGCGGATGCACAAGTTTCGGCTTGGGATAAAGGGTGCGGTCAACAGAGTTGATTACGTTCCTGATTTCCGAAATCAAGACATTGTTTTCTTCCCTATATTGGAGCACAAACACTTTTACTTGCTAGTGTTTGAGTTACGCGACCCCGGGATTTATGTCATTGATAATGACAAAGCCCGTCAAGGTCAGTTGATAGAAGATAGTGTCTACTACCTACACAAGGACACAGCGTATAAGATCGTAAGTTACAAAACTGAAAATTGATTTAAAAATAAGTGTGATAACACTGGCAAGACTGTTTTTATTTTTTTATTTTTTTTAGAATTACTATGTCTTGTGTATGCGTATGCAGAAAGATATGTTTGTGCAATATCTGCGGGAGGTTGGGAATCCACGAGCCGATGACATAGAGTACTGCAACATCCAGCGTATCTCGGTTCCTTGGGCGACAACCGCAAACACAACTGATTGTGGGGTCTTCTTGATGCGGCACATGGAGTGCTATATGGGGAAAACCCAAAGTTTTAACTGTGGGTTCAGCACGAGTGGGGCGAGGAAGATGGCGGAGGTGAGAAAGTTGAGAAAGAGGTATGCGGCGCACATATTATGTTCGGAGGTGAATGTGCTGCTGCCCAAAATCAAGGAAGATTGCCGAATAGAGTAACACGTGTTATGGTGGCTAACACATGTTACTGTAGAACAATTATGCCTTAATTTCGCCGGATATGTTTTTTCGAAACATGTAATGAACTTTGATGGATTTGGGGATTTTGCTTCCAACGTAATGCGGGGTAGGTGTTTTGTTGGGTATGGCATCGTCAGGATGTCTTTTTGGGGATAAACTTTATATATTGAATATGATGTTTAGTTAGTTGGTAATTCTAAACTCTGAAAAATATTGATGTGTTGTTAAGTGGCGTAGAATAGTATTAACCAAGTTTATTGACATAGTTTATAATGTTATATTAGAAATTGTTTTGTAACATTAAAGAAAAACAAAAAAACGCTCCTTCCAAGGGGAACAGGCTTTCTAAATAGGTAGTACAAATATGGGGAATTGGGGAAAGTTGTTGGCAGAATAGTACAAGCATGTGGGTTGGGGTCTATAAAAGCATCTTTATTGGGAAAAACGAATATTTGCTTTTTTAACACCTTTTGGTCACATCAAAAAAGGTCAAGTCACAAAGACTATATGAAATGTAGACAGGGAGCTCCTCTATAAGTATTGTAGGGAAGAAGCAAATTAATATTCTGTAATACTTCACCATCCTACTTCACCAATTCAGTTAACCATAAGGTGTAAGATGTCCCAAAAGTCTTTTAATGAGATGGACGCGTTCTGAAGGTAAGGATACGGCTAGCCAACCAAGCATGGAGAAGCTCAAACAAAAGGGGAAAGAAGCATGTGAGGGCCGGTGCAGGGAGGTTAACGAAAGAAAAGGGTCTCACCAAAATGGAGAGGACCGGAAAACTGGAGTAACTTCAAGTGAGGATGCTTCAGAAAGCAGAACCAAAAACGTCACTGATGTATCTGGTGTGTCGCGAGATCAACCAGGCCGAAGGCAGCACGTTGTTCCAGCTGATGAAAAGTTGAAGGGGCTACCAGATGAGTTGGTTAGGTTGCTGACGGATCCAGACCATGAAATGTGTGGCTGCCCGTTGTGTCCATACTCACCGGAAACAATCCAGTCCTGGTGTTACCATGACCCATGGGAGGGTGAGCGCAGCCCGTCTCCAGTGTACTTTCATGATGAGGAATTCCCCACACCATGATTAAAAGCTTGTTACTAGTGGAGGATACCCATGGGTAGTTAGTATGGTGAAAGTAGTTGAAAATGTGTGAACCTGATGACCTTATGTTGAAACAAAACGACATACGAATGTCGTCTTGTTGGTGTTTTATTATGTTTTTTTTTCTTTTTATGTAACCTATTAGTAGTGGAGGATACCCATGGGTAGTTAGTATGGTGAAAGTGGTTGAAAATGTGTGAACCTGATGACCTTAAGTTGCTTGAAGTCTACTTCTATAACCTGACGTGGTTTAATATATATGTTGTTTGTTATGTGGTTAACCCATAGTGTTTTGAAACTTTCCAGGTTAAATCCCCAAAACCATTACGTAAACTAACATGTGTTAACCAAGTGTTTTTATATATGTTGTTTGTTATGTGGTTAACACATAGTGTTTTGAAACTTTCAAGATTAAAGACCCAAACCATTGCGTAAACTAACATGTGTTAAGCAAGTGTTTTTGTTCCAGATTGAGTGGTTAGCAAAGATTGTTTTGATGCTTTGAAGTTCACAGACCCAAGCTGTTTTTTTTTATTCCAGATGTGTGGTTAGCAAAGATTGTTTTGAAACTTTCCAGGTTAAATCCCCAAACCATTACGTAAACTAACATGTGTTAACCAAGTGTTTTTATATATGTTGTTTGTTATGTGGTTAACACATAGTGTTTTGAAACTTTCAAGATTAAAGACCCAAACGATTACGTAAACTAACATGTGTTAAGCAAGTGTTTTTGTTCCAGATTGAGTGGTTAGCAAAGATTGTTTTGATGCTTTGAAGTTCACAGACCCAAGCTGTTTTTTTTATTCCAGATGTGTGGTTAACAAAAATTGTTTTGATCCTTTGAAGTTAAAAAAGAGCAAATCATTATGGGGAAATAACATGTGTTATGCATCTGTTTTATTTAATTTTTTTTTTGATCCAAGCTGTTTTTTTTTACTCCAGCTGTGTGGTTAACAAAAGATTGTTTTGATCCTTTGTAGTTAAAAAGAGCAAATCATTATGGGGAATTAACATGTGATATGCATGTTTTTTTTTTTTTTTCGCCATCGGTAAAAAAATAAAACACAGAAAAACAGATATCAAAATGCAGATAAAGTTAAGATAAACTGCTTCCGCTTAATGACCTTCGGGCCTAATATGACAAAAGTGGCCAAAGGCCATAGAGTTTCTTACAATCCTACTTATGATTATTGGGACGAAAATAGTTACACCTTCTTACACACGTAACACGTGGTTAACACATAGTGTTTTGAAACTTTCAAGATTAAAGACCCAAACCATTGCGTAAACTAACATGTGTTAAGCAAGTGTTTTTGTTCCAGATTGAGTGGTTAGCAAAGATTGTTTTGATGCTTTGAAGTTCACAGACCCAAGCTGTTTTTTTTTATTCCAGATGTGTGGTTAGCAAAGATTGTTTTGAAACTTTCCAGGTTAAATCCCCAAACCATTACGTAAACTAACATGTGTTAACCAAGTGTTTTTATATATGTTGTTTGTTATGTGGTTAACACATAGTGTTTTGAAACTTTCAAGATTAAAGACCCAAACGATTACGTAAACTAACATGTGTTAAGCAAGTGTTTTTGTTCCAGATTGAGTGGTTAGCAAAGATTGTTTTGATGCTTTGAAGTTCACAGACCCAAGCTGTTTTTTTTATTCCAGATGTGTGGTTAACAAAAATTGTTTTGATCCTTTGAAGTTAAAAAAGAGCAAATCATTATGGGGAAATAACATGTGTTATGCATCTGTTTTATTTAATTTTTTTTTTGATCCAAGCTGTTTTTTTTTACTCCAGCTGTGTGGTTAACAAAAGATTGTTTTGATCCTTTGTAGTTAAAAAGAGCAAATCATTATGGGGAATTAACATGTGATATGCATGTTTTTTTTTTTTTTTTCGCCATCGGTAAAAAAATAAAACACAGAAAAACAGATATCAAAATGCAGATAAAGTTAAGATAAACTGCTTCCGCTTAATGACCTTCGGGCCTAATATGACAAAAGTGGCCAAAGGCCATAGAGTTTCTTACAATCCTACTTATGATTATTGGGACGAAAATAGTTACACCTTCTTACACACGTAACAGAGAATAGCAGGATGATGACAAAAGACTGTTACATGTGCGTAAGAAGGCCAAAATGAAGAGTCTCCCATTACATAGTACTACATAAAAAGATTTTAATCAGATGATCAGTCGCCAGTGGCGGTCTGCCTTAGTTGTTCAGCAGCTGCCTTTGCTGCTTTCATTGCAGCCACCTTAAGGCAGTTGCGTGAGTCGTGGTCGTCGACATACAGACCACAACGCTTGCATAAGCGAAGCTGCTTTGGACGTTTTGGTGGTTTTGCTTTGGCCTTCTCACCGGGCCCAGAAATGCGAGTATGAGTACCACATCCTTTATTGCGTGCAACTTCTGGATTAGCAACTTCGACTGGAATGTTGATTGGCTGCCCAACTATTTCTTCCATTTGAGACTCATTTGATTCATTTTCAGTTGTTGACAATGGTTGCCTGGAAAGAATATTGATCTTGAAATCCCTGAGTTGGTCAACCAATTTTGCCAACGCATCCTCATCGGTTCTAGCAACATCTACGCATTCAGTAACGAGGTCGAGGATTTCATTCCGCATAATGGACGGTGCGTGTGGGTTGACTCCGTATCGACTGGAAATTGAAAAAACATGTTTGGGGAGGGCATCTCGGCGCCACCTGTCGTTTATGTATTGTGGTGGAATCCTTTCAACATTTTTCAAGCGATAGACACAAAAGACATGGCGACACAGATACCCGATACGTGTGAAATTCCTGCATGAGCAATTGGCCGATTGATCGACATTGTTATACGTAACCTGATTTGAACATAGACAAAAAAAGGAAAAGCCCTTTAGATGCAAAATATGTTAGAGTATGTGGAATAATGTAAGTGCCTAACATGTGTTACCTGATAGACGTTTGTGATGTTGTTCCTTTTATCCAAATGAGTGACGTCTATCAGAAGACTGGAATCGCTCGTCTCGCTTTGGTTTGTGATGTAGCATAAAAACTTCCCTTTAATTATTTCTTTTTGAACTTGGGCGAAAACAGCGTTTGTGTAAATGGCGAACGCGTGTTGTTCTAGCGCTAACTCAGTATTGCCAGTGAACATGGTATAAGAGGTTTTGAACTCCGAAACACGTTGACGATATCGTTGGCTGTCTACCCTATTTTCAAAGCACATCATAAATTGCACAAGGGTGTTTGCGCTTGTTGAGTTAACCTTGAAGGCAGCGTTAGAGCTTTCGCAGCGGGAGGTGGTCTTCATCAAGCAACACATGGGCAGTTCTCTAAAGTAGGCTGGAACCCAGAGATGTCTCATGTTGTACATGTCGTTCAACCAGCTGTTCTCTTGAAGCCCAAATGTTTGTAGGAGGTCATTCCAGCGGGACTCAAACGTTTCAGGTTTGATATAAACATTCCAAACCAACCGATGAATGCAGGACCGAAGATCAGTGTTATCGAGCACGTCGGCTGAGATCTGAAAATTTTAATAGTTATAACACGAGTTAGATTAAAACAGTTTGAGAAGACATGTAAAAAAGTGTTATGTTGGATAACACATGTTAAAGGTTAACAAACTTATGTATACCTTGGAGGGTAGTTTTTTCATTATATGCCACATGCATAGACGGTGACGTGATTCTGTAAAGACCATAGGAACAGCTTGTAGCATGGATGGGTCTTGATCACTCAGCACGAGAGTTGGTTGAGTACCGTGTGCCTTCAAGAAAGCCTTAAGCAACCACACGTAAGATTCAATTGACTCGGTTGATATCAAACCAGCTCCAAATGTAACACATTGGAAATGATGATCCACACCCGTGAATGGCACAAAAACCATCTTGTACCTATGAACAAAAAAATTGATTTGATGTTAACAATATGAACAACTTTTTTGGGGTTAAAATTGGATACTTGGGGATCAGGCCTAACATATGTTAGAGGGGAGGGGGGCTAACCTGTTTGTGCTGTAAGTTGCATCAAACGCTAGGACATCGCCAAAAGCTTTGTAGTTAAGCTTTGAAATCTCATCAGCCCAGAATACAGAGGACAACTTTCCGTTTGATACGGTGTAATCAAAAAAGAAGTTGGGTAGGTTGTCATAACGCTCACGCAAGCGTTCAAGGAAAACTTGTGCGTCGCGTTCACCAATAAAAATTCGCAGCTGGTGGCTAAAGTTTTTAAAATCGACCGGTGTCCCATTGACATTGTGATGCCCTCCTTTTAAAGCTACAAGGCATCTATAAGACCTCATTGGTCCGATGCGGTTTAGACTCATGTTATGAATGAATTGTTTCGTGGAGAATGACAGTTTCCGTGATATCTTACTAAGATCACGGTTGTAACTCTCAACAAGTTCATGATTATGAATATCATTGAAAGTCAGGACTGTGTATGAATCGTTCGATATCGATACTAGTATGCTTGCCTTACAGTCACACCATGAGAAGGTGGTCCTCCGGTGCTTAACAGAAGATTCATCTAGGGTGTCAAAAGTCCGCTTTGGTTGGGGTTTTCCATATTTTGAGCATCGGAGATACTTGTGTGTGGGAATTCCATTCCAGACTTTAGTTTGACCTTTTTTAACAGAAAAACCTGCTTCGAGCGCATAAAGTTCATACATGGAAAGAACATCCTGAAAGGTTGGATAAGTTTTGCCACACACCGGTATGAACTTATCAGCAACATTAGGAATCCAGTAACGGGTTCCCTGAGGGGTATCAAAAACAAAGTATGGATTCGAAGGACCTGTACCATAAAACGGAAAAAGTTATGAATCTGCAATAAAATGGCATGACAATACAAGTTATAAAATGTGTGATATGAAAATAAAGTGGGATCCCATTGTCCATTGTACAACCGTCTAACTGGCCGCGTGGTGATTCAGCAAACATAGAAGGACCATGAGATGATCCAGAAACAGCAACAGTCATGGCTTCCATCTGGGAATCTTGGGATGCTACATGTGAACATTATAGAAAATGTTTGAAAGATGACATATCTAGTGAAGAAATAAAACAAGAAAAGTGTAAGAAAAAACAAACCTTCATCAATATCCATATCCTGGTCATCAATAACCGCGTTTTTCATGAAATTGTTGGATACCAAAACATCCGGGGATCTAACAGGGGCTTCATATGACCGAGAACAATCAACATGCATATAAGTGTATGCAGATGCTTCGAATGCAACACGTGAACATGGCCATACATAATAGGTTGGATTATTAGATTAAAAAGTTGTAAAAGACAAAAAAGAAAAACAGATCTTCTAGAACAGTTAGTAAACTATATATGGACAAACCTGGAGCATTAAATTCTTCATCGTTTTGGAAGTCGCTGCAAAAGAACCGGTTTGGGAAACTACGGACCGGCGACATTAATTCAGAGGTTGGTGGATTTGTCTCCATTGATATTAATGGAGATGCTTGCTACTGTGGTGTAAATATGAAGATTGATGATTCTCTGATGAGAGATGTAGAAGAGATAAAAGGGAAATATGAAAAAGAAATATGGGGGATTGTGAATGTACGATCTGATGGGCAATTAATGAAGATGTCATCTCATAATTCTTAGGGGTTAAAGAAAATTACTAATATAACCTTCATGTAAAAGTTAAACTCATGAGATCAGATCAACGTGGCAACATGCTAGCCACAAATATAGTTTGCTAAGTTTCTTAAAAAAATGGGGTTTTTTACCAAGCATTATCCTATATATATATATATATATAAGGTTAAGCTCATGTACAAACACTACAAGAATAATTAGTATTAGTGGCCACAGTATTAGCGGCGACTTCATATGTGTCGCCGCTAAAGGGTTCAATCCGGGTCAAGGGTTACTGAGCATTTATTGGCCGTTGGATGAAGATCTGATCCAACGATCAGGGTAATGTCTGATAGTTGTCGCCGCTAAAGGGTTTTAAGCGGACAAAACCCTTCATCCCTCCCTTTCCCTCCATTCTATCCTACTATACCCCTTCACCATCGATCCACCGGTGTACCAAGCATACGAATAAAATGATAAAAAAAAAACACTATTGCATAATTGTAATTATATATATTTGAGTTAGATTTGAATTACTCTATAACACAAATTATAAACAGATTAAAACACAATCGATAGCATAATAAACACAATGACTATAACCTATAACACAAATTATAGAAAACTCAAATACAAGACTATCTTCATTGTGTCATACTTGGTGTTATAGGTTATGATAAGAACGCAATGGACATAACTCAAATTAACATTGTATTATAAGTTTTGATAATAACACAATATATAGAAACCTTAGTACTATATAGGTTATAGAATTATTTCTTTTTATGGTGAAACTTTTTTTTAAAAACAAATGTTGTATAAAAAAGTTATGGACGTTTAAAATTGATAGAGGAATTGACATGTGTCTTGCATATGTGGAGAGAGAAAGTTAATATATATTAGACCATCTCCAATACAAGATTATCTCCTCTCACCTTCACATCATCTCCAACTCATCAAATGCATACTAAGTGCATTGCATTAGGGATGGTCTTAGACTTCTTTTATGCCCTTCCATTCATTTCTTTTTCCTAAAATTAAAGTCAACACTCTAAATATAAGATCAATATACTAGAATCTTTCTTAACTTTCTTATTTACGTTGTCCTTTGTATTTAATCCTAATCTTATAGAATTATATCATTAAAAATTTTACTAACCTTGGTATGAACCAACTAACAAAAACTCGTCATTAGTTGTCTTTAGGATGCATACAGCTTTAGAGTAAATAAAACATATTAAATATATATATTTATATGTATTTAATCATGTAACTGTTTTTTTTTTTAATAGCAAAGAATGATGTGCCAACCTCCGTGACATCGGGCGTTGTGGCCAAGGTCGACTACTCGACCGCCGCCAGCTAGAGGTGTAAAAAAAACCGGTTTTAGAACCGAAACCGAGAAAAAAGACAAAACCAGTTTTTTTTATAACTGGTTTTAGAACCGAACCGCCGGTTAGGATCCGGTTAGAGATATTTATCTTCGAAAACGGTTATAAAAAGCCGGTTTAAACTGGTAAAAACCAGTTTTTTTGGAATAACCCGGTTAATAACCGATCATAACCGGTTGGACCAGTTAGTGTTTTGAGTTGAAAAAACCAGTTAGTAACCGGAACCGGTTATAGAAAAACCGGTTTTTGTTTTTGGTTAAAAAAACCTGTTTTTGTTTTTGGTGAAAAAAACCGTTTTTTTATTTTTGGTGAAAAAAACCGGTTACCGGAACTGGTTTTTGAAAATAACCTATTTGTACACCTCTACCGCCAGCCCCTTGGCTCTCCCAGATGTGTGGAAACCCGATCACCACCCGCCCGAAGGCACAACAGTGGAATGAACTGTAAAACCTCGTCTTCCATCCAAGACGAACCGACGTCACCCGTATTCGCCCTTTACCTGGATGCCACATAAAATAATGGGGGGAGTTGGAGTCAAACCTGGGTCACAGGGAACAACAAGTTTTTCCTCAACCACTCTACCACTACCTCATTGGCAATCATGTAACTATTATAGTCATTTATATTATAATAAATTAAAATAATAATCATACTTTATTTATATTAGTTGGTAATTGTTGATAAACCGTATTACCCTTCATAACTAATTAGGGTTTCCCATTGCGTGTATTTAAGGAGATAATTAGAGAGGATTAAACATAGACACGTATCTTAACATCACAAAAATCAACCTCCTTTCTCTCACTTAATCACGAGTTCCTCAACCTAACGAACTCTAAATCCCATTACTCATATACACCCTAAACGGAACCAGATCAAGTTGACTATCACGTCTACTTCGATGGCTACATTAGTTTCTGGATTATCTACTGGCTTGAATTTTGTAATAGATATAATATTTACATGTTTTCCATTATGTAATTACATAACCGATTAACAAACCATCCTATAGCTTTATTTATATTGATTTTGATTAGCAAGTCTTTCATCGTTTGAATCACATTCATTGATACCGACAAACAAGAATATAAATTTTCATATAAAAATTTGCTAAGAATATTTCTATCTTCATAAAAAATCCTACTTATTTCTCCTTTAGGTACAAGTAACAATAAATATCATTTTAAAATCATATCAAACAAAAAGCTGGAATAGCTCAGTTGGTTAGAGCGTGTGGCTGTTAACCACAAGGTCGGAGGTTCAAGCCCTCCTTCTAGCGTCTTCTCTTTTTATTTAATTCAAAGCACTTTTTTCTTTTACCTTCTTTTCACAAAATTGAAAACTATATAACAAACCAAAGCCACTTTCCCTCTATTACTATCCCTTTAATCTCGGTTCTAGCGACTCAAACCAATAACAAACCAGCAGACTATAAGTGGGCACAGGGCTGCAACAACCGAGTGTGTACCATCTATGAATGCGCTCACTAAGCTAACGCTCTAGAATTCCTTTAAAACCGCTGTGGTAATAAGTGCATATGGCCCCTTTTCAAGTAACCCAAAAAGGAACATTAACAAAATGCTGCTAAACATAAAAATGTTTCCATATGAACTGTAAAAAACAAGAACAGGATGCGAAATCCTTAATAGTGATCTCCAGCAACAGCTTGATACACAAATCATCCCATCATTAAAGAACCTCTAGATCTATCTGATCGCCTACGTGTCCAGAGAAGTACATCAATAGTTTAAGTTGAAAGCAACACGAGCCACAGCAATCTGGTTTTAGGTTACATGGGGTTCGACAAATTGGGGTAAGTGCTGAGAACGGATTTGTCAATGCTTGGGGGTTTCGAGAGGCATGGAAGGTATGGCAGCAGGTATATACCTTATTTATACACGGTGCTTGAAAAATACGTGTGGAGTTGCCCAGAGAGACGTAACTAGCTACATAACCGTTTTATGTATGGCAGTTGATACTTGATACTTAACTAAAATTAATTAAATCTTTCAAGCAACCTTGTTTTACATAATCCATCAAACAGTATCATTTTCTTTGACGTAGCAAAGAAAGTGCTTAGAAATACAGTCTAAACTCTTTTGGTATCAAAGCTAAAAACAAATCACCAAAACTCCATTAAACCGCTACAAATCATTCATCACGGTGTCTAAATCATCTGCTGGTGTAGATCAGCTTCCTGCTGAGCAAGCTCCACCACCATAGCCTCATCGAAAAACTTGTTGATGCTCACGTCCTCGCTCATACCCTACCAAAAAACACATACACCATTTCATTCAACACATCAATTCAACCACAAACCACTACAACAAAACAATTAGTATACAGTATACCTTCCTACGCCTCGTTTTCACCATGAATTCACGTGCAAGATACTGAATCGGTGCGGGCTCAAGTGGCCGTAACACAATGCTTTTATCCAATGGGTCACCGGGAACAATAGCCCAGTGATCAAAAGTTGAGACTGCAAATGCCTGCCCCTGGGTGTGATACCGTAAGTCCGTCTCAAAACCAAATGACTCGATTACGGGAACAAACGCCTTGACGATGTACGCAGGGGTCCCTGGTTGAGGAACGTCAGCAGTTATATGCCCACGTCTTCGAGATAACACCGTGTATATAGCGGAAACACAATCGATGGGTGTTTGTATCTGAAATATATATATGTACGCATGATATGTTATTTCATACGGGAGAGACCCGAGTTATATTAACAAATATGCTCGTAAATGCTGAACTTAATCAGAAATTAGGATGAACCTGGAAAACATCAAAATTATCTATACTATAAATATGCTCTTTTGTCACATCAACCAACTTTGGCCCCTCAACTTTGACATTAACCAACTTTAGCCCCTCAACTTTGACATTAACCAACTTTAGCCCTCAACTTTGACATTAACCAACTTTAATAATAAACAGCTTCAACCCCTCAACTTTGGTAATGACATGTTTAGCCCCTTAACTAAAACAGCTTTAACCCCTCAACTTTAATAATAAACAACGTTAGCCCCTTAATTTTAATAATGATATGTTTAGCCCCTCAACTTTGATAATGACATGTATAGTCCCTTAACTAAAACAATTTTAGCCCCCCCTCAACTTTAATAATGACATGTTTGACCCCTCAACTTTAATAATGACATGTTTAGCCCCTTAACTAAAACAACTTTAACTCTCGCGATTTGCTTATTTTTATCTACGTTTCGAACCCGCTGCGAAGCGGGGGTGGTAACCCACTAGTTAGTTATTAATCTAGTATAATTAAGTTTCGGAGTTATTACCTCCACATAATATACTGGCTCCATAAGACGTGGTGTTGCCATAAGAAAAGCTGAGTAGGCCACACGTCGAGCTGTTGGAATGATTTGACCGGTTCCACGATGTAGCGGCTCTGGTGCAATTTTCGCATCAACTATTTTGAACTTGACGTTACGGATCGGCTCGTCACAAAGCGGACCCTCGCGTGCACCCCACTGGAACCTGTTAAAAGCGCATATTAGTACTAATTCACATTCACATAAAAGAATATAAAACAATAAAGGAGAAACAACTTACCCTTGAACGATTGAATCCTTCACAGAATTCAACAAACTTTTGTCGACTTCACTCGAGAGTGTGTCATCCAATAATATATTAGGTCCCTACAAAATGATTTAAACAATAAAGAAGATATAAAGAATGAGACAAAAACTACTAAAAACTTCTAAAATGTATAATACCTGCTTGTCGGGTCCAAATGCCCAAATAGATCTTGCAGCAAGCAGATCCCAATCATATCTATTTTGAAAAAAGTCACCGAGCTTCTTTCTGGGCCAGTCAACGCTTACAACACCATTCTCAATATCTTCTGCAAGTCCTCTCTCTAGTGGTTCAGCAATCTAACCAATAGAATAATGTAAGACATATATTCCAAAAGCCACAAAAGAGATTAATAAAGAGAGTAAATTACACAAATTGTCCTTTATTTATATACAAGATTGCACTCTTTATCTTTTGTCTTTAAAAAGCACGTAAAATGTCTTTTATAATTAAAGTTTGCCCGCTCTTTGTCCTTTAAGTGAACTGATGTTAGCTTTTCAGTTAACTAAGGTTAAATGACCATTTTAACAGAAAAATTACATAATTTCAGATTATGTCATTTGAGCAAAATGGTCATTTTACCTTAAAAGTTAACAGAAAAGTTAGCATCAGTTAGCTTAAAGGACAAAGAGCGTGCAAAATTTAATCATACAGGACATTTTGCGTGATTTTTCAAGACAAAGGACAAACAGCGCAATTTGGTATATAAATAAAGGATAATTTGTGTAAATTACTCTTAAAAAACCTAGGTGTGTCAGCACATACCATAGTAATTTTATTTTTCTTGTTAGGCGTTTCAGCAAAGCATTTCATTGATGAAGACTCCACCACCGTTTCACAAAATGAGACAACTGGGTCAGCCACCTGTTAAATACATAAAAAAGCATTTAAAAAAATACGCAAGTCATCCGCAGAAATATATCAAAAAGAAAATGAAAAATAAATATAACACACTTCACAAAAAGCCCATTTTGACCTAATTACTTATACATAGGTCAATTGAGGCTATATTTTATCTCTAACGGGTCAAATAAATGAGTCAACAATTACAGTACCTTTACTTCGACTTCTGAATATAGTTCTCTAAGATCCTTCATTATAGAATCAAGATACAATTCTCCAGTACCTAAAATAGTATGTTCTCCGGACTCTTCGACTTTCGTAATCGCTAAAGGATAACTCTTGCTAATCTTCCTAAGACCCTCAACCATTTTCGGTAACTCGCTCGGATTCAACGGTTCGGTTGCGGTTTTCACCACAGGAAGAGTGTTAAACTGAAGAGGCCTGAATATGTACACATCATCATCATATTCAGAGTCACAAAGCGTAGCGGTTTTCATAATGGAAGCATCAACGCCTTCAATAAGAACCCAAGAGCCAGGTGGTGCCTTATTGATAGGAATCCTGTAACGCGCTTGATACACCCATAGTTTCGTTACTTCTTTTACCGTCATATCTTCTTCGTCATCCGGTGAATAACCCTCTCCGAGAACACGCACCGTCTGACCCGTATGGATTTCTCCGCTATACACCCTTCCAAACGCATCGAAAACCGAACAATCCGATTTCGGATACAGTTTCGTAATATTGACCATAAGCGGCCCCGACGGGTCACAATTCGACATGGAAGTGTAGATTGTTGAACTTCTCGGCCCGGTGTAAATATGGTCAACTTTTTTAGACGCAGCCTCTTTCGCAGACGGGATATGGTGAACCAACATGTCGGTGAACCCGGTGGCTGACCCGAAAACCGAGCTGCACGCTAATCTAAGCAAAGGTCTCACATTCAACTTGTAAGCGGCATTGCTTAAAGTAACACCGAGTTCCGCTAGTGTCGTCTCGACACTCTTTTTATGTTCTCCGATGACTTGACTGTAGATCTTGTAAAGCGGTTCAAGAATAAACTGTACGAACGACCTTTCGGCGCCACTTGCGGGTTGTTTCTTTTTGAAGGTTCTAGTAGCGGGGTCATAATAGTAATCTCCCCAAAGTCGAGATGCGAACTTGTTGGCATCGAAAGGGATTCCGTGAAGCTTAACGTATAGTTTCGCAAATGATTGTAAAGTGAAGCACCATCCTGCACTACCACTAGCGAAACAAAGGTTTCCGGCAGCTGGATCAATGACTTGGACATCGCCAGCTGTCGAAGAGACTGCGGTAATGTGGTTGTTGATGACTTCGATCGTATGTCGCAACTTATGATAAGCGTCTTTTGGCGGTAGTTTAAGCTCAGTTATTAATCTGTCAACCTACAAATAATATATGTATTCAAACATTAAACATTGAGTATCGCGACTTCAAATACCGATAATGAGATATTAAAAAGAATACCTTGTTAATCACAACTACTATCGGTAAACGCTCCTGGATTGCATGCCGAATTGCTCTTTCGGTGTTCACCTGTTCATGAGTTGATGTCAAATAATATATTTATAAAAGTAGGTAAAAATGTATAGAGTAAATTTCAATTTTCGTCCCTGCGGTTTGCTGATTTTAACACTCTCAATCCAATAGTTTAAAAATTGCATTTATCATCCATTAGTTTACTGATTTTAACAGTTTTGGTCCACACTAGTGTTACTCTTTAACAGTTTCAGTCCATACCAATGTTAGTGGTGTGGACTGAAACTGTTAAAATCAGCAAACTAATGGACTGAAACTGTTAAAATCAGCAAACTAATGGACGATATTCTTTGTTATTGCTTTTGTATCGTTGTTAAACAACTATAACCAGAAAAATGCAAGTTAAAAAACTGCATACTTTGAAATCTAGTGATGGAAAGCTACATATATACACGTGTGTGATTAATGTTCCAACAAGGGTCTTTTAAGTGATTTTTAGCTATAAGTTGGATTTTTTTTGGTACGACTGAAAAGTTTCAGAATCAACAAGAAAACAACTACTATAAAAGTTACTATGATATAACTTTCAGTTAAAGTATGTATATTTTACCCGAATAAAGAGTGTTGTATTCTATGTAGAATGTTATTTTTGATCACATTCTTTTTGTTTTTCTTTTCGCAGTTATTTGATTATCAGTATAATATGGGACTCTTGCTGATCGAAAATAAGGAGCTAATGACAACCACTGAGGAACTCAAAGAAGCACTTGCAGATACACAAGAAGTCGTTAAACGTGAGAAGGCTGCCCATTTCATGGCCTTGTCCGAAACTGAAAAACGATACGATGAATTGCGGAAAGCTTTAGAGTTTGAGAAACGATGTCAGGCTGACGTAAGAACATTTCTTTCTTTATAATGTTTCTTTCGATTGTTATAGTCGATTCTGAAGTTCTGAACATATGTGTTGTTTTTTTGCAGCTTGAGAAGGCGTTACGTGAACTCGGTGAAGAGAATAAACAAATTAAACTTAAATCTCAAACGAGTTTAGTTGATGCAAACAATTTAGTTGCGGGAATCGAGGATAAAGCTAGACTGGTGGAAGAAAAGATGCAACAAGCCGACGCAAAGCTTGCTGAGGTGGACCGAAAAAGTTTGGATTTAGACAAAAGATTGCAAGAGCTAGAGACCCATGAGAGTCTGTTGCAGAGTGAACGCCAAACGTTTATTACAGGGTATGGTTTCTTAAAATATTTATGACAGTTTGAATGATTATATTATAACTTGATTATTCTGATTTTGCAAAAAAAGTAACTATGAAAGGGTAAAATAGCTTTACTTGTATTTCCTAAATTAAAGGACTTTTTATTTTCATATTTTTGGTTTTTATTTCTTGTCGAATTTCTTTTTTTTTTTTGGTCAATTAATCAGCTAGTTTCTTGTGTAATCTAAATTTGCCAAACACTCAAATCATCAAACAATTTAAACTACAGAAACACATCTAAACACTATTTATCTGTTTTGTTACAACTGATCTGTTCATTCTTATTGTTTTGTATCTTATAATTAAGAGTAAAATGCCATTTTCGTCCCTGAGGTTTGTTTTTTCGCATCTGGGTGGAGTTAACTAGCTGGATGAAAAGGGCAAGATTTCAAACCTTTTGGATCCAGATGCGGAAAAACAAACCTTTAGACGAAAGTCACAAAACTGGTCAGGGACGAAAATGGCATTTTACTCTATAATTATTTTTTTAGATTATTTGTTATAATAATGATTTTTTTAATAGGCGTGAAGCATGGGAAAATACGTATTCGAATCAGAAAGAGGATTTACGGGTATGGGAAAGGAAATTGCAAGAAGGGGAAGAGCGGTTATGTGAAGGTAGGAGAATTATGAATTCACGGGAGGAAAAAGTCATTAAATCCGACACGGCCGTTAAACTAAAAGAAAAGGAACTCGAGGATGCACATAATAAGATTGCATCTAGCATTTTGGAGTCAAAGAAGAAAGAAGACGATATAAACATCAGATTATCGAAGTTAGTTGCAAAAGAGGAGGTTTGTTTTTGACTTTTTGTTTCTGTTGACTTATCTTGTTGACCCGTCAATAATTTCATTGTTTGTTTTTTTTGTTTGGTTGTAGCAAGCCGAGTTGATTAGAAAGAACCTTGAGATCAAGGAAAAGGAATTGCTCGATTTGAAAGAGAAATTGACTGCAAAAGAAAAAGTTAGTTCATACTTAATTGTCTGTTTGTTTGTGTGCATATGTGGAATATGCTACTTTGTTAACTCATCGCTATTGGCTGGTTGGGTGACGGGTCAAAATGGGTTTTGATTTAAAAGAGTTAATTTATTCTTATCACGACAAAATAGGCTGGGTTGACCCGAAACCACTTTTATTAATCCTTTTTATATTTTCTAGTCGTTAATGCATAAAATCAGCGAACCACAGGGACGAAAATTGAAGTTTACTCAAATGTATATTTATAGATATATATTTTGCAAGATCAAATAAACAAATGTAGCAAACTAGCATAAGTAGGGGTGATTTTTTAACTGAAACCCGAAAACCAACCCGAATAAAAACCAACCCGAACCCAATTATAGTGTTACCTGATAACCCGAACAAGATGGAACCCGGAACCCGAAAGTAGTATTCGGGTTGGTAACTGGATTAAAAAATGTTAATCGGGTTGACTCAATTAACCCGAATTACATAACTATAGAAGTCTAAATTGCCTCTGCCTCCCCTATGTTGTGTTTCTTTTTTTGAACATGGTGTTTTGTTTCATTATTTCGTTAGTTGTTTGAGCGACTAAAAAGATTCGGTTCGGTTGATAGATATGACGGTTTCCTTTTAGCTTATGCGATTGGTTGATACGGTTCGGTTTTGTGCTTATTGTATATGTTTAATGCATGAGTTTAAAAGCAATATCATATTGAGAATGTTTTTATTTGACAGTTTGTGCTTTTTACTTGGTATTTGGTAATAATCATGTTATGTTAAATTGTAAAGCACACACTGCTGCTTGTATTTAAAAATCCGTATACCGATTAACCCAACCCAAATAAACCCGAAACCGATTAACCCGAATCCTATTTGGGTTTCCTATAACCGAAAATCCAAATAACCCAAAACCCGATTAAAAAACCCAAAGCAACCCTAAGCATAAGAGTTACCATGACTCCTTCAGCAGCATCAACAATCAATACAGCACCATCAGCAAGCCTAAGAGCAGCCGTCATCTCATCGGAAAAATTAACATGCCCCGGTGTATCCATGATATTACACATATACGACTTCGAATTGCTATCTTCAAGAACAAGCGACATAGGAACCGCTTTAATCGAAATTCTTCTCTCTTGCTCATCTACTCGCGTATCCGTGTATCTCATATGCTTCTCACTGTTCTGATCAAAAGTCGAAATATGATGAGTTTGCTCCACCAACATATCCATAAACACCGTCTTCCCGTGCTGAAGATGCCCAACCAACGCAACATTCCGAACCAAAGTCGGATTTGAAGAAAGCCCCAACAGAAACTGCGTCGAAACGTACGTCGATGAATCCTTAACCCCGACTTCAAACTTAATATCCCGAACAGGCTTAATAATCGGCAGCTCAAGCGGCTGCTCATCTTCATCCATAACCAGCGTCTCCACTTCCTCACCGTAAACCTCTTCCGCAGTAGGATAATACTTCTTATCCTCCGCAAGAACAATCTGATTCTCCATATCGACATCTTCACCATTAGTTAACCACCCGTTGGGCCCCGCAGCTGCGTTCTCTTCATCAGAACCACCGTGGTCCGCCTCGATCTTTTCCGGAAGATCCTCGTCTTCCTCCTCTCTATCACTATCCTGATCCGACTCGATTTCGGGCCCAATGTAGTTCCCAAACTCATCATATAAACTATCATCCATCCTGCACTCACCAAAACCCTAAATTCAAATTTTCAGCTCAACCTAACGATAAATCACTAAAGTTTCACTTCAAACTAAATTCAAATTTTCAGCTCAACCTAACAATAAATCACTAAATCACTAGAACTCTTAAATAAACAGAATTCGTATCCTTTAAAGATATAAACTGAAGCAGACTAAGGAATGTACAAAACAAGAACTTTGATTGATTAATGGCCAAATGTTCTACGGGCAGTTCGACGACGGTTCAAGTTTTTACAAATTACATAGCATCGCTAATTATCAAATTCAATTCACAATTAGAAATTAATAAACAATTTCAAACTAATTCACAAATCACAATTCCATTAACGGTTAGCAACATAAGAAATTCAAAGTTTAGTTGTTTACCTCACTGAAAATTGGAAGTTGAAACAGTGAAATCCGGGCTCAAGCAAAGAAAATAAGAAGGGCGACGATCGACTGGTGGTTGGGCGGTGATAGCGGGGTGGCGGCCAGTGCGGTGTTGTGTGAGGCGAGGATATGAGGGAAACCCTAAAATGGTTTAATGTTTACACGATTTGGTTGTTTAAAAATAATTGAAAAGTTACAAAAAATAAAAGAAGAGATACAGGAATCGAACACGGGATGTTTAGGGTGAGACAAAGTGTTTTATCCACTGAACCATGCTTTTTCTTTGGGTTTCCCTTCAATGATAGTTATGGGTTCACTCTGGTTTATTATATACAAAATATATTAAAATTTCTAAACGCAATGGGTTGCTGGGAACCCGTTATGACCAATATAGCTCCGCCCTTATGTGCGATGGTGCGAGAGGTTTCAGATTCGTAGTCCCTTTCAGTGTAACTACACTTCAATGTTTAAACCCTAAAATTTAGCAATATTTTCATCGTTATTTCATGATTAATTAAGCTCACGAGTAGGCTGGAGCTCGATAAGCGAAGCTCGAGCATGGGCTCGTTTAGCAAACAGGCTTGTTTTTAGGATCGAGCTCGGGCTCGTTTCAGCTTGGTTGGTTTCGAGCTTTTTTTTCGAGTCGAACTCGAGTAACTCAGCTCGTTTGCACCCATAGTACGGAGTTACATTGAAATAGCTTGGGGTAGAGGGGCACTCCTTTCATCTACCTAGCTAGAGTTGTTCACGAGCTGAACTGAACTGGGTAGACCTTTGCTCGTGTTTGGTTCGTTTACAACCGAACGAGAAATCGAATGGCCATTTTCTGAGTGTTTACCAAGCGAGCGATTTGGTGAGCCCTAACCCTAGCCCCTTTCAATCCTGGATTGGCACAACATTTTTACCTTAAATTGCCCTAACACCATAAAATCAGTGTCATCAATCCTCTTAACTACCATCTAACTTGATTATTTATTATTTATTTATTTTTATTTTGGAAGCGGTAATTTGACCGTTCAACGGTAAAAAAAAAAAAAAAAAACTCATCCATACGTAGCTTCCTCTACTCGGCAACCATACCCACCTGCCTTACCCAAGGGGGTGACGATGGTGTACCCTAAACAGGTGTCAACACAATTGTAAAGACCTATGAATAAGTGAATGTGAAATTTTTGAAGAGTCTTCCGAGTGAATGGAGGATATTATCAACGACTCTTAACGTAAAGCACGACTTAGAAGAAATGTCCTCGCGCCGACATTTTGGTGTACTTCATGCGCATATATGAGATATCTTTGAACATTCAACTTCTTAGAACAACGTTGCAATGGCTTTTATCCGTTGGTGATCCGTCAAAAATATACACTTCGTTAGCATCCTTCAGGACCATCACCACCTAACGACCCTCACCCCTACTTAGCTAGATAGTTCATATATGAGTGTAACTACATAATCTAAGTGTAATGAGAGATTGTTTATTTATAGTATTGTTTTTATACCATTTGTAATGTTTTTTTTTTAACGGTCAACGAATCCTTCAAATGGGCTACTGGCGAAATTCACCACATCGAGATACACTCGCCTCCGAACCGGGAAAAACCCTCACCTAGGGCCGAAGCCCGTGAACACTCGCTCGAAGGCACGACAGTACGGTAAGGTAATACCCGCTCAGTTCAAGGATCGAACTAGCGATTTCTGCCTACTCGCCTAGTCTCTCATCATCACCAGGTGCCACAAAAATAATGAGGAGAGCAGGAATTAAACTTGGGTCCCTTAGAATACCAAGTCTCTCTCATACCACTCTACCACCACCTCATTGGCATGCCATTTGTAATGTGTTACTTCAATTTACAAGAAACACTAACGGATAACCCGTCACTAATACGCTGATTTGCTTTTGTCGGTAGTCCCTCCTAAAGCATTCGTGTGACTCCTCGGTGATATTAGCCATGTAAACTGCTAGCAAGTTTCTTTGGCAATGTGTCGATGATAGCATCGGTTGGTCATGATGTATTGGTAACTCATTAGTAAATTCTAAACCCACATCATTTTTTTCAAACGAAACCTTCTTTCACTTTTTCACTGAGATGATGCCGACGGTTGTATATATCATTGGAAGCTTTCTTTATTGTAGTGTTCATGAACAACTTGACTCATTTACATCCTTAGTTTAAAATTTCTGAAGCTGTTTTAATTGATTAACATGGTTAACAACTTGTTGTGAATTATTATTGTTTAATATCAGTTTGTTTTGTTTAATTTTGTATATATATTTTTTTAATTTATATGTTTACTCTTAGTTTATTTATAAATGTTCAATAAGTAGAATAAAACAGATGGATTTGAAACAAAACACACCTCACAAAAAGATAAAGCATTGTGAAGAAGAAACGTAAAAATCTTTTTAAACCATGTTTTTACTGCCCTCTATCCCCAAAAAAAATTAAAAAAAAAAAAAATCTAACATGTTTTTTTCAACAGACAGTTCATTTCAAATCACACAATCAATTGATATCCAAAACATATAACCTTGCAAAGCCCGATCGTATAGAAACCCGTTGTTGGATCATTGTTGGATCACCAACCATATGAAACTAGTTTAGATCACATGTTTCACAAACATAAACATAACAATAATAACTTCATTAATAAAGTATGAATACACACACGTACACACTTAGTTAATACATGTTACAACACATCATATATCATAAGATCTTACATAACACCACAATTATTGATACCAAAAGTAACAAAAGAAAATTACAACATATGTGATCAAGTCATATAGATAGAAGACTTATACAACACATATGGTGTTACTTGCTAGATCTCATAATTAGTGGTGGTGTTTATCATGTGGTGCTGGGTGGTGGACCACGGGAGGTGGAGGGGTGTGAACCACCGGTGGAGACGGGTGGTGAACGACGGGTGGTGGTGGTGTGTGATGGGCTGGTGGTGGGGTGTTGTGGTGGCTTGATGGTGGTGTTGGTTTAGTCATTTTTCTTTTGTGATATCTTGAATTTCGTGGTTGTGGCTTGTTGGAGAAATGTTTGAATTTATAAGGGTTGTCCTTAATCATTAAGTTATTTCGAATTTTCAACGTTTAATGGGTTAGGTGGCACATCAACCAATCATAAAGAGGACAAATAATTGAATGCGGACAAATAATTGAATAAATACTTATTTTCTAAATTTGGGTGGTCGGTATCATCTCAGGGAGTGGATGCGGGGACCAAGTTTGCCGATCGGGATATTGCCGCCCCTCCCCATTAGGTGTTCGGTGAATGATTAAATCGGTGACTACTCACCGATGCGGGAAGAGAAGGGGTAGAGGAGAGAGAGGATTAATAGTGGGTCTCATTCTTTTTCAACCAATTACATTTTTCTTTAAATTGTTTACCATTCTTCATGTGTTTGACCATCAAACAACCACTCCTGAAACATATGTGAAAAGAGAGTCAACATAAAAAGTCGACGAGTACATAGGTTTAGATCTTTCAATTGTATTCAATCCCTGTACTCATTCAGAATCACGTAGGATTTGGACGCGAGCTTTAGTAACTTAAAATAAGAAGACTATGTTTGAACTTTGTTTCTTTATAATTTAAGACAATGTAATATGTTTAATCTTTGAATCAAACTTCTAATATCATGTGTTGTGAAACAAATAAATTCTGTGACATGACTCCCCAACGTTTTCCGCCGCGGTTTGTTGTTTTTTTCAGACTCTGTATAAAACTTAACCATTCAGAGGCAAATGTGTAAACCATTCAGACATCTGCTCACGAAACAAACAGTCTGAACCATCAAGTGCTGAACCAGTAAGAGGTCTAAACCATTAAGAGCCTCACGAAACAAACAGTCTGAACCATCAAGTGCTGAACCAGTAAGAGGTATGAACCATTAAGAGCCTCATTAAGAGGTAAACAAACAGCCCCTAAGTCTACAATGGTGGGCTGGTTCTGCTTCAACAGGTGCAACGCTACAAATAAAATCCGATTCGACCTTACAATCAACTAATGTGCATTATTATACTTGGACAACTCTCCTCTATCCATAGATTCTGAAATCTGTATCCTTGGTATTCTAACACTCGCGGACCAATACAACCGTTGCCATTTCATCCGCCTCATCTACATGACCCGTTTAGTGGCTTCCGCCAGTCAATGTAAACAACCGAAATCACAATCAAATGTAGACCTTAATCAATGATTGTAAATAGGTTTGCATATATTTTTGAAAAAAAAAACCTACAACCAAGTGTTCAAGTTTGTGTCGAGATTAACCTGTGAACACAACCCATTTAGCATCCTTGAGTGTATACTCTTTCAGAAATATCATCAAACACCTTGTATGCAACAAAACACATGAACAAAGATTATAAACATATGATTGCTCACTCAAAATAATACTACATTTCCATTTGACCCTCATTTCCAAACTTGTGAAGCTTATAGATTCCTATAAACTATCCATACATTCTATATTCTAATGTCCTTTCCGACGACCGCTTTTCTTTCCATGGTTCTTTTTGCCACCTTTCTTGCCACCTTTACCCAACCCATAACCACCAGCAAACCCGTGGCTGCTAGAAACACCACCAAATCCATAACTTCTTGAGCCACCATGGTCACTAGCAGACGCATTAGATTTCAACAAATCTTTAACATCGAGTACACCATTTCTAAAACGCCCAGCAGTTGACATCAGTGTTCTGTCCTCGGGTTTATGTGAGACTGACGTCCGTTTGCTACGGTTTCCACGCTTCCCTCCAACTTGTCCAAGTAAGATATTCTATTATTTAAAAAAAAAAAAACAATGTTGGCAATATCAGTTATGCTGTATAAAGGTTTTAATCTGTTAAAAACTGATGAGTATTGCATAAGAAACTAAATAACCTCTTGTAACATCTTTTGATCCCTTTCTTTCTGATTTTTCATTGCTACTCGTGCTACGCTTAAAGGCAGCCTTTGCTTCTTGGGAGGCTATGACATTAGAATAATCAAAAAATTTATAAATATATTTCATTGCATAATTTGGTTTCCATTTTTATAAAAAAAAAAAAAAAAAACACACACACACTCTCGTTAAGTCAAGGGTGTAAACGAGCTCAGCTGTTTCAAGCTCTAAATCCAACACTCGAGCTCGTCTCACCTTTTATTTATGAGAAATTGGATTTTGATGATCTCACTTAAAGGTGGTTGGTCAATATTGGACCCACTTTTGAATATTGCCACTAGCAGTCCCATCTTTTAAATAAATTTTTTTCTCACTGCACCTCTGTTAAAAAAAAACTTAACGGAGTTGAGTTTTTTCCGAATTTCGAACTGACGTTTTAGGACTTTTAATCAGAACGAGGATACGAGTCGATTGATGTAAGACTTACCTTGAAACAATGCTCCAAACGGCTTGATTTTTGTTAATTGGAAACACCTGAATTGAAGCACAATTTTCATCGTTTGGAGCACCATTTCGAGGTAAGTTTTACATAAATCGACTGGTATCCTCGTTCTGATCAAAAAGCCCTAAAACATCAGTTTGAAATTCGGATGTTAAGTTTTTTTTAACGGGGGGCAATGAAAAATAATATTTAAAAGGTGGGATTGCTAGTGGCAATATTCAAAAGTGGGTCCAATATTGGCCGACCACCTCTATGTGGGATTATTAAAATCCAATTTCCCTTTATTTATTGACTATTTTCTTAGAATACATATATAACTATATATTATGTAATTACTTTTAAATGAAGTTCGGGCTCATCTATTAAACAAGCTTATTTTTACGCTCGAGCTCGTTTAAGCTCTGTTCGATTCAAGGTTTGAGTAAGCCGATCTCGACTAGCTCACAAGCGGCTCTGCTTGTTACACCCCTACTTGTTTATATATAAATCTCACCTTCTCGACTAGCTCACAAGCGGCTCTGCTTGTTACACCCCTCCATTGTCAAGGTTCACCCACGTGCGCGTAGGCCCACTTTTCAGGCCCATCTCAGCCTTCTCGCTTCGCTTCAAAAGCCTATCTTTCAGTCCCTCAGACGCATTTTCAGGCCAAATTCCAACGAAATTCCAATAAAAAATCGCTTGAACAGGTTTAAACAATGTTTTAAAATCCGGTTTTTATACCATACCGGATTTAGCTCAGAAACGGTTTAACCGGGTATATCGAGCGGTCAGTGGCGGACCCAGGATTTTTTTTCAATGGGGTCCATTTTTTTCGGTGTTCAAAATTTTCATAATAAAACGTCAAAATTTTCGGGTCGGGTCATAGCAAAGTTTGAACTAGATTTAAAAAAAAAAACAGGAAAAACAAGCTATACATGGATTGAACCCATGACCTCTTGTTGGTAAAGAGAGATATTTACCACTACACCAGGTTTCGTTTTTTTTTTTTATGGTGTCCACCTAATTGTATTTATGGGATCCCTGTACAATTTAATATACCGAATCTACTAATTTTTGTAAAAACATTGGGGTCCGGGACACCGACCGACTCTATGTGGGTCGGCCCCTGCGAGCGGTTCAACCAGGTGTACCGGACGGAACCGGTTCTACCCTACGGTTCCACAGGTACAACCGGCCGGTTTGAACCAGTTTTTAAAACATGGGGTTTAAACATGTTTGAAACAATTATAAGAACCCTAAACAAACCTGGAAACAACCAAAAACAACTTAAACTAGTCCTAAAGAAGCCGCCTAAAACATGTCTAAAATCCCTAAAAACTGTATTTTTATACTAAACGACTCGCTAATATTCAAAAATCCAAATTAGCCAAGATTCAGTATTCAAGAATCATAAAAACCCAATTATTTCAAACGTTAAATGTGTGTGACGTATAAGATTCAAAAAGAAGATACCGTGCTCGTAATTGGTTGATTCGATCTTCTGGTGGCTATGGACGAGTTCTCGGCGGCGGTGCGGCTTCATAAATCAGGTAGAATTCGGGCATGTTTGGCTAAGCTTTTCAAAACAACTTATTGGCTTATTGACTTATTAAAAAGCCAATAAGTTGTTTTTGTGTTTGGCTAAGCCAAAAGTCCTTTTAGAAATGACTTTTTGCAAAGAAGAAAAAAAAGGTTTCAAGAAGTCACAATATTGTGACTTCTTTGCCAGCTTTTAACTTTTCAAACTACAAATTACCAATATACCCCTTCTTTACCCCCTTATATCTAAAAGAATGCCCATTTTAGTCATTTTACATCAATAAACTAATCCAAACACTTTTTTTAAAAACTCCTTTTCAAAAAGTCCTTTTCCCAAAAGTCCTTTTCCAAAAGTCATTTTTAACTATAATAAGCCCACTTTTCAGGCCCATCTCAGCCTTCTCGCTTCGCTTCAAAAGCCTATCTTTCAGTCCCTCAGACGCATTTTCAGGCCAAATTCCAACGAAATTCCAATAAAAAATCGCTTGAACAGGTTTAAACAATGTTTTAAAATCCGGTTTTTATACCATACCGGATTTAGCTCAGAAACGGTTTAACCGGGTATATCGAGCGGTCAGTGGCGGACCCAGGATTTTTTTTCAATGGGGTCCATTTTTTTCGGTGTTCAAAATTTTCATAATAAAACGTCAAAATTTTCGGGTCGGGTCATAGCAAGGTTTGAACTAGATTTAAAAAAAAAACAGGAAAAACAAGCTATACAAGGATTGAACCCATGACCTCTTGTTGGTAAAGAGAGATATTTACCACTACACCAGGTTTCGTTTTTTTTTTATGGTGTCCACCTAATTGTATTTATGGGATCCCTGTACAATTTAATATACCGAATCTACTAATTTTTGTAAAAACATTGGGGTCCGGGACACCGACCGACTCTATGTGGGTCGGCCCCTGCGAGCGGTTCAACCAGGTGTACCGGACGGAACCGGTTCTACCCTACGGTTCCACAGGTACAACCGGCCGTTTTGAACCAGTTTTTAAAACATGGGGTTTAAACATGTTTGAAACAATTATAAGAACCCTAAACAAACCTGGAAACAACCAAAAACAACTTAAACTAGTCCTAAAGAAGCCGCCTAAAACATGTCTAAAATCCCTAAAAACTGTATTTTTATACTAAACGACTCGCTAAGATTCAAAAATCCAAATTAGCCAAGATTCAGTATTCAAGAATCATAAAAACCCAATTATTTCAAACGTTAAATATGTGTGACGTATAAGATTCAAAAAGAAGATACCGTGCTCGTAATTGGTTGATTCGATCTTCTGGTGGCTATGGACGAGTTCTCGGCGGCGGTGCGGCTTCATAAATCAGGTAGAATTCGGGCATGTTTGGCTAAGCTTTTCAAAACAACTTATTGGCTTATTGACTTATTAAAAAGCCAATAAGTTGTTTTTGTGTTTGGCTAAGCCAAAAGTCCTTTTAGAAATGACTTTTTGCAAAGAAGAAAAAAAAAGGTTTCAAGAAGTCACAATATTGTGACTTCTTTGCCAGCTTTTAACTTTTCAAACTACAAATTACCAATATACCCCTTCTTTACCCCCTTATATCTAAAAGAATGCCCATTTTAGTCATTTTACATCAATAAACTAATCCAAACACTTTTTTTAAAAACTCCTTTTCAAAAAGTCCTTTTCCCAAAAGTCCTTATCCAAAAGTCATTTTTAACTATAATAAGCCCACTTTTCAGGCGCATCTCAGCCTTCTCGCTTCGCTTCAAAAGCCTATCTTTCAGTCCCTCAGACGCATTTTCAGGCCAAATTCCAACGAAATTCCAATAAAAAATCGCTTGAACAGGTTTAAACAATGTTTTAAAATCCGTTTTTTATACCATACCGGATTTAGCTCAGAAACGGTTTAACCGGGTATATCGAGCGGTCAGTGGCGGACCCAGGATTTTTTTTCAATGGGGTCCATTTTTTTCGGTGTTCAAAATTTTCATAATAAAACGTCAAAATTTTCGGGTCGGGTCATAGCAAGGTTTGAACTAGATTTAAAAAAAAAACAGAAAAAACAAGTTATACAAGGATTGAACCCATGACCTCTTGTTGGTAAAGAGAGATATTTACCACTACACCAGGTTTCGTTTTTTTTTTATGGTGTCCACCTAATTGTATTTATGGGATCCCTGTACAATTTAATATACCGAATCTACTAATTTTTGTAAAAACATTGGGGTCCGGGACACCGACCGACTCTATGTGGGTCGGCCCCTGCGAGCGGTTCAACCAGGTGTACCGGACGGAACCGGTTCTACCCTACGGTTCCAAAGGTACAACCGGCCGTTTTGAACCAGTTTTTAAAACATGGGGTTTAAACATGTTTGAAACAATTATAAGAACCCTAAACAAACCTGGAAACAACCAAAAACAACTTAAACTAGTCCTAAAGAAGCCGCCTAAAACATGTCTAAAATCCCTAAAAACTGTATTTTTATACTAAACGACTCGCTAAGATTCAAAAATCCAAATTAGCCAAGATTCAGTATTCAAGAATCATAAAAACCCAATTATTTCAAACGTTAAATGTGTGTGACGTATAAGATTCAAAAAGAAGATACCGTGCTCGTAATTGGTTGATTCGATCTTCTGGTGGCTATGGACGAGTTCTCGGCGGCGGTGCGGCTTCATAAATCAGGTAGAATTCGGGCATGTTTGGCTAAGCTTTTCAAAACAACTTATTGGCTTATTGACTTATTAAAAAGCCAATAAGTTGTTTTTGTGTTTGGCTAAGCCAAAAGTCCTTTTAGAAATGACTTTTTGCAAAGAAGAAAAAAGAGGTTTCAAGAAGTCACAATATTGTGACTTCTTGGCCAGCTTTTAACTTTTCAAACTACAAATTACCAATATACCCCTTCTTTACCCCTTATATCTAAAAGAATGCCCATTTTAGTCATTTTACATCAATAAACTAATCCAAACACTTTTTTTAAAAACTCCTTTTCAAAAAGTCCTTTTCCCAAAAGTCCTTTTCCAAAAGTCATTTTTAACTATAATAGGCCCACTTTTCAGGCCCATCTCAGCCTTCTCGCTTCGCTTCAAAAGCCTATCTTTCAGTCCCTCAGACGCATTTTCAGGCCAAATTCCAACGAAATTCCAATAAAAAATCGCTTGAACAGGTTTAAACAATGTTTTAAAATCCGGTTTTTATACCATACCGGATTTAGCTCAGAAACGGTTTAACCGGGTATATCGAGCGGTCAGTGGCGGACCCAGGATTTTTTTTCAATGGGGTCCATTTTTTTCGGTGTTCAAAATTTTCATAATAAAACGTCAAAATTTTCGGGTCGGGTCATAGCAAGGTTTGAACTAGATTTAAAAAAAAAAACAGGAAAAACAAGCTATACAAGGATTGAACCCATGACCTCTTGTTGGTAAAGAGAGATATTTACCACTACACCAGGTTTCGTTTTTTTTATGGTGTCCACCTAATTGTATTTATGGGATCCCTGTACAATTTAATATACCGAATCTACTAATTTTTGTAAAAACATTGGGGTCCGGGACACCGACCGACTCTATGTGGGTCGGCCCCTGCGAGCGGTTCAACCAGGTGTACCGGATGGAACCGGTTCTACCCTACGGTTCCACAGGTACAACCAGCCGTTTTGAACCAGTTTTTAAAACATGGGGTTTAAACATGTTTGAAACAATTATAAGAACCTTAAACAAACCTGGAAACAACCAAAAACAACTTAAACTAGTCCTAAAGAAGCCGCCTAAAACATGTCTAAAATCCCTAAAAACTGTATTTTTATACTAAACGACTCGCTAAGATTCAAAAATCCAAATTAGCCAAGATTCAGTATTCAAGAATCATAAAAACCCAATTATTTCAAACGTTAAATGTGTGTGACGTATAAGATTCAAAAAGAAGATACCGTGCTCGTAATTGGTTGATTCGATCTTCTGGTGGCTATGGACGAGTTCTCGGCGGCGGTGCAGCTTCATAAATCAGGTAGAATTCGGGCATGTTTGGCTAAGCTTTTCAAAACAACTTATTGGCTTATTGACTTGTTAAAAAGCCAATAAGTTGTTTTTGTGTTTGGCTAAGCCAAAAGTCCTTTTAGAAATGACTTTTTGCAAAGAAGAAAAAAGAGGTTTCAAGAAGTCACAATATTGTGACTTCTTGCCAGCTTTTAACTTTTCAAACTACAAATTACCAATATACCCCTTCTTTACCCTCTTATATCTAAAAGAATACACATTTTAGTCATTTTACATCAATAAACTAATCCAAACACTTTTTTTAAAAACTCCTTTTCAAAAAGTCCTTTTCCCAAAAGTCTTTTTCCAAAAGTCATTTTTAACTATAATAAGCCCACTTTTCAGGCGCATCTCAGCCTTCTCGCTTCGCTTCAAAAGCCTATCTTTCAGTCCCTCAGACGCATTTTCAGGCCAAATTCCAACGAAATTCCAATAAAAAATCGCTTGAACAGGTTTAAACAATGTTTTAAAATCCGGTTTTTATACCATACCGGATTTAGCTCAGAAACGGTTTAACCGGGTATATCGAGCGGTCAGTGGCGGACCCAGGATTTTTTTTCAATGGGGTCCATTTTTTTCGGTGTTCAAAATTTTCATAATAAAACGTCAAAATTTTCGGGTCGGGTCATAGCAAGGTTTGAACTAGAATTAAAAAAAAAACAGGAAAAACAAGCTATACAAGGATTGAACCCATGACCTCTTGTTGGTAAAGAGAGATATTTACCACTACACCAGGTTTCGTTTTTTTTTTATGGTGTCCACCTAATTGTATTTATGGGATCCCTGTACAATTTAATATACCGAATCTACTAATTTTTGTACAAACATTGGGGTCCGGGACACCGACCGACTCTATGTGGGTCGGCCCCTGCGAGCGGTTCAACCAGGTGTACCGGACGGAACCGGTTCTACCCTACGGTTCCACAGGTACAACCGGCCGTTTTGAACCAGTTTTTAAAACATGGGGTTTAAACATGTTTGAAACAATTATAAGAACCCTAAACAAACCTGGAAACAACCAAAAACAACTTAAACTAGTCCTAAAGAAGCCGCCTAAAACATGTCTAAAATCCCTAAAAACTGTATTTTTATACTAAACGACTCGCTAAGATTCAAAAATCCAAATTAGCCAAGATTCAGTATTCAAGAATCATAAAAACCCAATTATTTCAAACGTTAAATGTGTGTGACGTATAAGATTCAAAAAGAAGATACCGTGCTCGTAATTGGTTGATTCGATCTTCTGGTGGCTATGGACGAGTTCTCGGCGGCGGTGCGGCTTCATAAATCAGGTAGAATTCGGGCATGTTTGGCTAAGCTTTTCAAAACAACTTATTGGCTTATTGACTTATTAAAAAGCCAATAAGTTGTTTTTGTGTTTAGCTAAGCCAAAAGTCCTTTTAGAAATGACTTTTTGCAAAGAAGAAAAAAGAGGTTTCAAGAAGTCACAATATTGTGACATCTTGGCCAGCTTTTAACTTTTCAAACTACAAATTACCAATATACCCCTTCTTTACCCCCTTATATCTAAAAGAATACACATTTTAGTCATTTTACATCAATAAACTAATCCAAACACTTTTTTTAAAAACTCCTTTTCAAAAAGTCCTTTTCCCAAAAGTCTTTTTCCAAAAGTCATTTTTAACTATAATAAGCCCACTTTTCAGGCCCATCTCAGCCTTCTCGCTTCGCATCAAAAGCCTATCTTTCAGTCCCTCAGACGCATTTTCAGGCCAAATTCCAACGAAATTCCAATAAAAAATCGCTTGAACAGGTTTAAACAATGTTTTAAAATCCGGTTTTTATACCATACCGGATTTAGCTCAGAAACGGTTTAACCGGGTATATCGAGCGGTCAGTGGCGGACGCAGGATTTTTTTTCAATGGGGTCCATTTTTTTCGGTGTTCAAAATTTTCATAATAAAACGTCAAAATTTTCGGGTCGGGTCATAGCAAGGTTTGAACTAGATTTAAAAAAAAGGAAAAACAAGCTATACAAGGATTGAACCCATGACCTCTTGTTGGTGAAGAGAGATATTTACCACTACACCAGGTTTCGTTTTTTTTTATGGTGTCCACCTAATTGTATTTATGGGATCCCTGTACAATTTAATATACCGAATCTACTAATTTTTGTAAAAACATTGGGGTCCGGGACACCGACCGACTCTATGTGGGTCGGCCCCTGCGAGCGGTTCAACCAGGTGTACCGGACGGAACCGGTTCTACCCTACGGTTCCACAGGTACAACCGGCCGGTTTGAACCAGTTTTTAAAACATGGGGTTTAAACATGTTTGAAACAATTATAAGAACCTTAAACAAACCTGGAAACAACCAAAAACAACTTAAACTAGTCCTAAAGAAGCCGCCTAAAACATGTCTAAAATCCCTAAAAACTGTATTTTTATACTAAACGACTCGCTAAGATTCAAAAATCCAAATTAGCCAAGATTCAGTATTCAAGAATCATAAAAACCCAATTATTTCAAACGTTAAATGTGTGTGATGTATAAGATTCAAAAAGAAGATACCGTGCTCGTAATTGGTTGATTCGATCTTCTGGTGGCTATGGACGAGTTCTCGGCGGCGGTGCGGCTTCATAAATCAGGTAGAATTCGGGCATGTTTGGCTAAGCTTTTCAAAACAACTTATTGGCTTATTGACTTATTAAAAAGCCAATAAGTTGTTTTTGTGTTTGGCTAAGCCAAAAGTCCTTTTAGAAATGACTTTTTGCAAAGAAGAAAAAAGAGGTTTCAAGAAGTCACAATATTGTGACTTCTTGGCCAGCTTTTAACTTTTCAAACTACAAATTACCAATATACCCTTCTTTACCCCCTTATATCTAAAAGAATACCCATTTTAGTCATTTTACATCAATAAGCTAATCCAAACACTTTTTTTAAAAACTCCTTTTCAAAAAGTCATTTTCCCAAAAGTCATTTTCCAAAAGTCATTTTTAACTATAATAAGCTTAGCGGTGGGGGGTAATAACGCAGAGATGAGCGGGTCAGGGGTACCGTGTTGACGGGTCGGTTCAGGTTAGTGGGCTATTGGGCCTTTCACAATCCATTGAGTTCGATCATTACCTCCATAATTTCAAGGGTGAAGTTATTCCATGTGAGAAATGAAAAGGAATTTTTTTTTAATTTTTTTTCTTATTTTATTAATTACCTATTTTAGTTTAAAAAAAAAGTTTGTAATTTACACAAGTAGAGTAATTTTGTAATTTTTTAACATAATTATAATTAATCTACAATTTTAGGCTCAGAATCTAAAAACAAATTCATGATCTTATACTAATAGAGTAATTCTGTAATTTGTATAGAGTAATTATAATTACCCTACAATATATTTGTAGAGTAATGTAACACGCTGTTTTGTAAACACGATAAAAGTATATAAAATTTATATTTCATGCATTATCAAACGAGTAAGTAACGTGTGAGATGGTCATTCGAAATATGAGATGTCTAGACGAGTATTTAGGGTTATAAGAGACTGTTTAATAATAATAATAATAATAAAATATTATACTTGACCATTCTCCGTTTTTAATGAAACTTAGGTCGAAACGTAGATTTAAATATGTTCATTCTAATGACATATTCGTCGTTTTATAAAACGTTATATTTTAAAAGTTATACGAGAAAAATGAGTGAAATAGCTGAATTAATTATAATAATAAAATAATATAATTCTAAACAACAGAACGAACCGTAAGAGCATTCACATCCAACCCCAAAATTATGTGAGGGTGGTTTTATTTTATGAAAATTGTTGTGAGTATATGGTGGAGAAAATGTTATTTTTTATCTGTAAATTTGAGAGGACATTGCTCACCCCTTATAATTTTTTAATATATTTTGAAATAGTTGTGAGTGGAAGAGAGAGAAAACGTAATGATAAAGGTATTAAAAAGTATTATTTAATTGAAAATGATAGAGAAATGATACTGATTTCTAGTGTAATATAGGATAAAAAAATGTGGGGTTTGATGTGAATGCTCTAAGAAGGAAATCTAGGTAGCAGACAGGTCATTTATTCCTTTCTATGAATAGCACTACATATGAAAATTTTAGGGTGCAAGTTTCTTCTTGTGAACGCTCTACTATAAGAGAATTTTGAGCATACGATACCCTGTTGGGTGTAGGGCTGTTCACGAGCCGATTCAAACCGAGCGGGCCTTTGCTCGTGTTTGACTCGTTAACAACCAAGCGAAATCCGAACGAGCATATTCGAGCGCGTAATTTTTCGATCGAGCGGCGAGCGAGAAGCGAGCGACGAATAATTTAGACAACCATAGATTTAGCATGTTTCCTTCAATGTCTCCGCTATCGGGTCACGACTAAGGTCCAACTGTCTGAGGATGACACTAAGATTGAGGTCGGATCGTCCGAGGATAAGGCTCTGGTTGAGGCAGGTGAGGCGATGAATATACAACAAAGAACAATTGTCGCATTGTGGCTTATGGTGAAACCGAGAGACGATTGATGAGAGAAAGATGTCAAATATTGTCGCTTCACGACTTAGAGTTTTAGTTTTAAATTTGGTGTTAAATCTTTTATTTGTTTGATTAGGCTAGTATGGATAAATATAATTGTATACTTTAGTATAGTGGTCCAAATCTAATAGAGCGGTATGTATAAAATATGAATATAAATGTAATTAGTTTGTGCATGTATAATTATATATGTAATAAATTAATAAAAATTAATGCGAGCTGAACCGAGCCGAGCGGACCTTTGCTTATGCTTGGCTCATTTGCAAACCGAACCAAACCGAGCGAGCATATTCCGAGCGTTTTCTGAGCGAACGACGAGCAAGCTATGAGCGACGAGCGATTTGAACAGCCCTAGTTGGGTGTTGTTAGTAGTCGTTTTTAGAGCACGAGTAAAAGCTCGAGTAGGACGACTCTACATCAAATTGTCGTAGATAGTTCTAAGGTATACTCTCGTTTAAGTTTATGGTTAGCTATTTATTATTTATTTTTAGAAGTTAATATTAGTATTATTAGTTTTGTTATTTTTAGGTATTAGGGTTATTATTAGGGGTGGGTATTGGGTAGTCTACCCTTGGTTAGGCATGGACTGATCACATATGCTTAAACAAGACAACATTAGCCAATATACAACCATGATAATAACTAGTTTGGTGTACTGTTACTTGACTTAGGATTATGTAAATTCTATCAGGACCTTGAGATAGCGCCTGAACATACTAGCAACTGTTATCAATTGTTACACAACTAGCAAGAGATGAGTTTTATGAATGCTTTCCAAATGTGAACATGTTTGTCCTAAACTGTAATAATATGGCATGACTGTTGTACGCATGTATATAACATAAGCATGACATACACGTGATATTTGTGATCCCTTATACGTGTCGCTACGGTGGGATTTGTCGGTACTTCACTCGTCTGGTGTAGTGGGCAGTAACTGTATCGTTATGTAAGTCATGTTGTGACGTTGGGTTATGATGACATGGGCGGGTACAAGTCACGATTAAATTGTCACACACCAACTTGTGACAATAATTAAAATACTAAAATTTCATTTCATTTCTACTCAGAGTACAACGTTGGAAAAATTAAAATACAACAACTTTTTCATATCAAAGTTTCACGCCAAGAAAATACAAAACATAAATTAATAAATGCGTTTCTATTCCACCCTAAGTAGATTTCCTTCAAATGTCATCATCAATTTCCTGCAACATGTATTTAAAATACAATCAACAAAAGTTGGCGAGTTATAGCGTACATAAAAAAAAAGGGTTGTCTCAGATCCAACATGGCATATTGTAGGGATGAGCGTGGTACCGGGACCGAAAATACCGGTACCGAAATTCATCAAAAATGGGTACCGGTACCGCCACTGAATTATACGGTACGGTATCGGTATTTGAATGTAAAATTCAATATTTTCCGGGTACCGTACCGAACCGGTACCGATACCGAAAATGCCAAAAAGGGGGTATTGGTACAAAAGAAAATCGATACGGGAAATTCGTACCAGTACCCAGTACCAAATGCTCATCCCTACATATTGTATACTAAGTTAACTATCATACTAGCATGCAAAACTAGAACTCAAGCCAAAGTGTCCACTAGCGTAATCTTATCATCACAATAAATAGACCGTAAAGAATAATTGAATACTTAACAATGACCCACAACGGGCGGTGTGCTAATCCTATAGCGCTATACGTGTTAAGGTAGGCTTGCGCAAAGTAAATGACAAATAGTTCGCATGTATGAGTATTCGAGTATCTAGCATGAATAACCTAAGCATAAAAAATAGCATGTTTGATGGATTGAGTGATTGCATAAGTTTGATCGTGTGCTTATGTGAGCTTGATTATTCTATACATGTTACACCCCAAAAGTGAGTTAAAACGTAAAAGGGGATTCGAGTATACTCACGGTTTGCGTAGATATTCCACGAAAGTGAGTTGATGAGTTAAAGGTGTAGAGGACCGCCTAGTTATCCTACAAGGATAAATGAGGCGTATGAGTTAGACGGATTTTGGATTAGGAATGAGTATGCGGATGCTTAATTTTAGTATGAAAATACATAAAAGGTTATCTTGACAAACACTCAAATTTGGACACCATGATTATGTGTTCTTTATAGGCACAATTTTGCCTATTGGAAGTTCAAACATGAGATGTTTCAATCTAAGATATTAAAACCGTATCTCTTAACAACAATCCATGGATTGGTTAGTGTTTAATGTTCGGTTATAAGTGTTTTGGTATAGATATATAGATTCATATATTTAAGTCCTATAGTCAAGTATTATCAAGTATGTCATGCAAGGATGTAGGATGATTTCCATCCATTAAACCTCATTATATGATTTACCAAAGCACAACATGAATGTGGAAATAAGAACATAAGACTACTAAATCTAAAACCAACCAAGTGAACTAGCTAGATGCGTGCATCCCAGACATGGAGAGTGTTTGGGGACGTGATGTAGCTTTGTCCCTTTGTTTGGAAATTATTTTAAGATTTATTGGTATGAAGCTAAGCTAATAAATCAAGCAAGTGAGGTAGTGGAACATAGTTAGAAAGTCAAGGCTTCAGTGGTTCACATATTATCAAATCACAAGTCTCACCACATTGAATGTGATGAGCTTGGATGACCTTAACACTTGTAGGTTGCTTGGAACCTTGTTAAAACATAAAGTTTAGGAGTGGTTTGAACCTCTAAACTTATGGGAATCGACCACACTCAAGCCCTACAACTATAGGTTTGGTTGGAAGCAAGGTTGGTGCAAGATTACCACATAAATAACAAGTTTGTGAACGGTTTGTAAAAGTCAAGTCAAAACAGAAAGTTTGGACCTCAAAATGATGATGTTCCACCTTAGTTTACTATGGCAAACTTGTGGAAACATTCCTAGAGATGTTCCAAACAAGTTTGAAGCAAGAATTCATGAAAAAGAGAAAGAAACATGAGTTTGAAGCTCACTTTTGAAGCTTGCAAAAATCTGTCCTAAATCTTGATGTTTGAGTATTTTGAGAGTGCCTTGGGTGAGTTTAGAGTGTTGAAAAAGTGAAATGAAGGTGTGGGAAGGTCGTTTATATAATGGGTGCGTAGGGTTTGTGCTTTAATGGAGTTATAAGGTGATTGGGGAAGAAGAGAGGTGGAAAAATGTGACCAACCTGCAACCAAGAAACAACATTATGCGGATTCACCCTCGACGCGTCGCGCGACGGATCCTACTCTGATTTTGTCACCGTGAATCATAGGGTCGCAACAACAAAGTAGCCGTTCGGAAGTTTCATGTTCAGGAACATTGTGATCCTTGTTTTGGCTGAGCTTGTTATACAACTAGGATTCGTAAAATGGTTGATTTATTTCGGCTTCCCTTTAGTATTATTAGTAGTCAAGTACGATTAACCTACCGTAATCAGAAGCCTTTATATATATGTAATAACTTTATATATCAATATTCCACTACGGATGTATCAAATGTACATGGTGGAATCTATGAAGATTTAATGACAAAAAAGTTACAATTGGTTATGTTGGGTGGAGATACAGAGACAAAGACCTTTCAATACAAAAGGAAAAGTTCCATGACTCATGTTATGTTTTATATTTAAAGTTAATGAAAATACAAGTGTAATCCTTAGAACAACTTTTTTCATAGAACTAGTGTTTTTCAATGACGCGCGTTGCGCGAAAGGCATTGGTGTTTTCGACCGACATCATTCTTCAAACGATTCGAGATAAACGATGCGTAACCAGCCATATCCGGCATCGTGGAGTGTATTAAAAAGGGAGCAATTGGACGATTGGATGCTAGGCTAGGTGTTTCTTGGAATGCCCACGGATTGTTCGGGTCAAAACCACGATTAGGAGGATTCATTTTTCGTATTGTGGTTGGATGAGAATTTTTTTTAAAAATAAGATAGAGATGATTATAGAAGAGGTGGAATAGTTGTGGTAAAAAAATGAATAGAAGTGTGAGTATTTATAGTGAATAATTTTTTTTTAAACACATAGCCGTTGGCCAACGGCTAGCCCAAACGGCTACTTGTCTTGGCCAATGAGATCCCATCATGTCATCTTGATAGCCCCGTCCAACGCCCGGGCTGAAACCCCCGCCCAAGGGGCCACGCTGAAACCCAAGCCCACCCGGTGTGATGACTTGGGCGTTTGTACCCAACCCACGCCACAACCCCCGCCCCCGGGCTGAAACCCCCGCCTAAGGGGCCACGCAGAAACCCAAGCCCACCCGGGGTGATGACTTGGGCGTTTGTACCCAACCCACGCCACAACCCCCGCCCCATACCCCATATTCTAATATACCCCAAACGGCTACTTGTCTTGGCCAATGAGATCCCGTCATGTCATCTTGTTAGCCCCGTCCAACGCCCGGGCTGAAAACCCCCGTCCAAGGGGCCACGCCGAAACCTAAGCCCACCCGGGGTGGTGACTTGGGCGTTTGTACCCAACCCACGCCACAACCCCCGTCCCCGGGCTGAAACCCCCGCCTAAAGGGTCACGCCGAAACCCAAGCCCACCCGGGGTGGTGACTTGGGAAACCCCCGCCTAAGGGGCCACGCCGAAACCCGTCATGTCATCTTGATAGCCCCGTCCAACGCCCTGGCTGAAACCCCCGCCCAAGGGGCCACGCCGAAACCCAAACCCACCCGGGGTGGTGACTTGGGCGTTTGTACCCAACCCACGCCACAACCCCGCCCCATACCCCATATTCTAATATAGCCTAAATTAACTATTTTATCATATATGAAAATGAAATTCACTGTTCATTGAGTTTTAATTTTATCATATATGAATTATTACTTTGATTTTTTTTTTTCATGGAATTATTACTTTGAATTATGGTACGTTAAATAGTTGGTGCAATATAATCAAAATTAACATTGAACCAACCATAAAATACAAAGTAAATTACAAAAATCGTTCTTTATGTATGTCACTTATTGCAAATTGTGTCATTTATTTTCAATAATTACAGAAAACGTACTCGATGTTTGCAAACCCTTGCAAGTTATGTCCTTTAACCCTAACTCAGTTATTTTTTTGTGGTTAAATCTGACTAAATGGACCCCACATGAGGGTATTTTGGTCATTTCACTCTCATGTGGGGTTCATTTGGTCAGATTTAACCACAAAAATACCCTCATGTGGGGTCTATTTGGTCATATTTAACCACAAAAATTAACTGAGCTAGGGCTAAAGGATATAACTTGCAAGAGTTTGCAAACATCTAGTACGTTTTCTATAATTATTGAAGACAAATGACACAGTGTGCAATATGTAATTTAGATAAAGGAAGACTTTTGTATTTTACTCTAAAATACAAAAATAAGCATGATCTTCGTTTAATCATGCATGGAATACTTGTACGGTGAAGTGATAATTGGCATTGAAGTGTTCAAGTTATTGCCAAAGACATTTATTATTTATTGTATGCCTTTTTAAATTTTAACGTTAAACTGTCTCAGACTCAGAGTCAATACATGAAAGACGTATCAGACTCGCCATAAACCAGTAAAACTCATATTTATGTAAATCGGGTTTTTACTTTGACGTTGGGTATATATAAGGACCTTTTGTTTTTTCAAATAATTAAATACATATATAGGGTGAAGATACAATAGGAAGTTTATTTGGCTAAGAAGGCTAGGAAGTGATCTTGACCATCCATTTAGTTAATCAAGGGCTAAGATTAAATGATGGAAATTGAAGGGAAGAAAAGAGGCGCGTGAGTTTGTTTAGGGACATTCTAGTCAATCAAAGACAATAGTTTCTCCCTCCTCCAATTCCCCCCCATTTTTAAACGTTAATAACTCTTTCATACGACATTATTTTTTTCTAAAAATTGCACAAAAAAAACGAGCGTTTTTTTATCTTTAAAACGAGTATACTATTGCTATATTTTCGAATTTTTTTTAAAAACCCAGTTACGTAAAACGCAATAGAAAAACCCCCAGTTACGTAAAACGCAATGAAAAAAAAACCTAAAAAATGACATTTTTCTAAAACGCAATGCACAAAAAACACAAATAAATGTCTTATTTGTAAAACGCAATGGCCAGAAAACACAAAGAAATGTCTTATTTCTAAAACGCAATAGCCTAAAAACTCAAAAGAAAATGTACTTTCTAAAACGCAATGGACTAAAAACACATAAAAATGTGTTTTACCTAAAACGCAATGCACAAAAAACACAAACAAATGTCTTATTTCTAAAACGCAATGGCCAGAAAACACTTAAAATGTCTGTTTCCTAAAACGCAATGGACTGAAAACACATAAAAAAGTGATTTACCTAAAACGCAATGCACAAAAAACACAAAGAAATGTCTTATTTGTAAAACGCAATGGCCAGAAAACACTTAAAAATGACTCATTCTAAAACGCAATTGCCTAAAAAACAAAAGAAAGTGTTCTCTGTAAAACGCAATGGACTGAAAACACATAAAAAATGTTTTACCTAAAACGCAATGCACAAAAAACACAAAGAAATGTCTTATTTGTAAAATGCAATGGCCAGAAAACACTTAAAAATGACTCATTCTAAAACGCAATTGCTTAAAAAACAAAAGAAAGTGTTCTCTGTAAAACGCAATGGACTGAAAACACCTAAAAAAATGTTTTACCTAAAACGCAATGCACAAAAACACAAAGAAATGTCTTATTTGTAAAACGCAATGGCCAGAAAACACTTAAAAATGACTCATTCTAAAACGCAATTGCCTAAAAAACAAAAGAAAGTGTTCTATGTAAAACGCAATAGACTGAAAACACCTAAAAAAGTGTTTTACCTAAAACGCAATGCACAAAAAAAACTTCAAGAATGTGTTTTTCTAAAACGCAATGGCCAATGCAGAACTGTGCTGTGAATTGTCTGTGCTGTGAACTGTCTGAACCAATGCAGTTTCCAGAGGCAATTTACAGAAAATTAATTTTTCTGATGCATTTTCCGAGCTGACCTGGCAGCTCAACCCCAGCCAGGGGCTCTGCCCCTTGGACCCCGCCAGGGGCTGCCGCCCCTGGGACCCCGCTACCAGGGGCGCTGTCCCCGGACCCCCGCCAAGATCGTAAAACGCAATGACTAAATCAAAAACCCAGATCGTAAAAATGAAATTAAAAAATTTCTTACATGGATCGAAGTGATTTCTTCAACAATTGACGAATTTTGAATGATTGAAACACTTATCAGCGCTCGAATCGAACGGATCGAGTGATTATCTTCAAAATCACCGGAAAAAACGAGATTTTGTATGAAATTAAACTGGGTTTTCTTCAAAAAAAACTGAAGAACACGTTGATCGGGTGTTTGAATCATTGATTGGTGACGAAAATCACACTATAATGTAGTGATTATTGAGATAGAAAGTGAAGAAATGGTTGAAAATGGTGGGTTTTGAAAATGGTGGGTTTTGAAGTTACTGGGTTTTGAAAAGGAAGAAGAAATGGTTGGATTGACTAAAATACATTTTTTCTTTATTTTAAGTGTTGCCACATGTCCTAATTCTATTGCTTCCTACACTTCCTAGCCAAAATAAACTTACTATTTGATCCTTTCCCTACATATCTATAAAGTTATGTGGTTTTGTGTAGCAACAATAATGGAACGAGACAACATAATTCAACGCACCTATCAACATTTGTTGTTTACCACGACAAATCATATAATCGGCATAACGTTATAAAAAATATGACAATATAACGTAGTGTTGCTTTTTATTTATAAACTAGTATTAAGCACCCCCCGCGTTGCGGCGGGGGCGAGCACTAATGCCACACTACTGTCAACGACCACCAACACAGAAGTTGCGGTGTTCATGCGAAGAAATTAAACCGAAACGTAAAACATAGAATAAAATAACTAAGTTGATCTAGGACTCGCGCGTTACGATGAACCCGCGCCAATTTTTTCTCGTTTGACAGATTCATCGTAATCTATATATAATATATATTATTACCACTATACAAACCATAATGCATACATTACAACAACCATTGCATCAATATGTTGCAAATTATATTTATACAAGATTTTGGCTAAATTAATTAGATTATTATAAATAATAATAATTTTCAAATAAAACAACACAACTTTGAATGGATCAAAACGATTGAATATTGTAAGATAATGAAACCATTATTTGATTAGGGTACAGCCACTTAAGCACTATTTACAACCATACATGCATACAAAATAGATTGAATTTAGTAAGGTAATGAAACTACTATTATTTGATTAAGGTACAACCACTTAAGCACAACTTACAACCTATATTTGATTAATGTACAATCATTTAAACACAACTTACAACCAAATATGCACATAATTGTTTCAAATTAATAGTATATAAATTTTTAGGTGCATTAGAGTGGCAATATAAATAGTAATGAGTATATGAATTTTCATTATTAGGGTTGGAAAAGATGAGGTAAGGATACTTGTATGAAACCATGGTAAAAAGAAGCACAAACGTACCCTTGAAATGTGTTTGGTAATAAACAAAATAGATTAAAATGAATTAGTATATTTATGATATAGAGTTGATCAAATAATTGACGGATTCATACTTGTTTCAACTGGATAAAAGCAAGATGACTAGAAATAGGGTTGTTTAATGTTTATGAGCCGAGGTGAAAAAAAAAATAGTTTTCAGAATAATAATAGTTTTGAAAAAAAAATGTGAGTACCACCACTAAATTAAATACTATAGGTCTACTTGACTGACGTCCCCATCGATCCACACATCATCCAGCCATGATATTTAGGTTTTCTTGATTTGGACATACATTATTGTACCACCACTAAATTAAATACTATAGGTCTACTTGACTGACTACCCTCCAACTACAACAATACAAATTCACAATTCAACTTTTTCTTTCTAAATTTTCATCATGATGCACTTTGATAATTCCTTTTCCTTATCACATTTAGTAACATTCACGTACAAGAAAGACATTTGTGTCACAAACATTACAAACCATATTACAAGCTCATTACAAGATTAAACCACAAGCTTCATAACTCATAAGCACAACAAAGTAACAAACCAATTAATTTGAACCTAGAACACTCATTCTACAACATGGACAGTGTGCATGGCTCTCTAACCATGGTAACAAACACACGGAATGGAAGCGATGCGCGCAAGGCAAACGATCAAGCTTCTCGCCGAGTTTAAACTTCTCCAAACAAACAACACACTCGTCTTGTTCCGATGATTTCCAAATCAACCCCATCTTCCCCCAACTGAACTTCTTTGATCCACTTCTTTTCAAGCCAAAACCCTCCATTTGCAAATCTTTAACCACCATAGAACTACTTGGCTTTCTCTCAATTTCTTTAACAAGACTTGCACCCCTAGATCTTTCTTGGCTACTTTTGATACAAAATCAGCTCCAAAAATGGAAACCCATATCAGATAATGGAAAAGGGTAACCAAAGATGACTACTTTTATAAGTTTTGTTGATGTCACAAGCGCATGTTAGCAAGTGATGAAGTGATATGCTAACATACACCATGACCGTTAAAATTAGTGGTTATGATTGTACCTGTTGGTTTCTGATTTCCTGTGGCTTCTTAGCCTCTCATCCAGTCTTTCTTTGGCTTTTCTAGCTACACAACCAAGCTTCCCATCTTGATCTGAGTGGTTTATCATACATGTTTGCTATTTTCAAGCATGACAAAGTGAGAAACTAATTACTTGTCACAATAGTATTAATCATATCAAACACAACATCTAGCTAGTAAATTCATAGTAACACAACATTAACCTTTACCAAAAACGAAGTGGTAGTGAGGTGAGTATTATAAAAGTCCCTGCTCCTCGTGGATCGATAACCTGAATTAATGGTAAACGAAGAATCGGACCCTCCATGGAACCTCCTCCTCCGAGCGCTTTCGACTCCTGGTATCGTACCCGCCATTCCACTACAGAAATCTCTAAAATAGCTTAATAATTCATTAGATCAACACCACATTATTGAAAACTACATTTCAAATAAACTCTTCCAATGTAGTCTTTATAATGGGGCATTTTGGTTTTGATTTTATTACTGGCCGACAAAAGTGAGACCCACCAATTGAACATTGGTTTTGATTGGCTGATATCATCTATCACTAGTTCCATTATTAGTTTGAACAATAATAGGATTCCACATTTCCAATTCCACCCAACTAAGAACAATACTTCATAGAAGCAATTCTATGAAATCATTGTCAGTAAATCTCATCAACGGCAAAGCTAAGGTAGGGTCTGAGAAAGGCAGGAGATCGAAAGTCGCTATCAATTTGATAAGAATCATAGGAATCGCGGAAGAAGAAAACAAAGATAGGGATCTTGTGTTCCAAGAAGAGCCACGTGATCATTTGTGGCTAATCGTACTCCTATATAAACAAATGTATATTGGGTATGACACTTTTATATGGGTACGGGCATATAGAAGTGGTGTACGAGCGTATAAAAAGTGGTATATGATTGTATAAATGTTTTGAAAAGGTGGAACAACTAAGGAGGAGGATTGTTCGAGTGAAAAAATAGAATGAAATGAATATGTTTAGCAAAACTCTATAGACTGTGAGATACCTGGACGCATAGAAAAATGCTGTTATGATAACACTATGTTAAATAAATATTATTTTAGAATGTTATTTCGACATACAACAAATTAGAAGGTGACGGGAGGGATAAGGGGACACGGCTTGTGTGAGTCAATTGCAAAATGATTTTACTAATTTTGGTGGGAATTTTTTATTTCATTTTCAAGTTATACTTAAAAATAATGTAATAAAACTTGAAGCTAAATCGGGATTTAAGTTGTATATTTTTACTCTTGTTTAGGTTACCTATCAACGTATCATCAATCACCATTTTTTATTACATTTGAAACAAGAAAATTAGGTAATGAGTTATAAAATTTTGACTATCGTATAAAATTAAAATATATAGTTACTTGCATTTAGTTATGAACTTATGATTCAGTTCATTCATTTAATGATTTTAGTTCTAAACTTCTAATACTTTACATCCACGGACCAATTTATAATTTATAAATCAATTCAATTAGTAACTTATTGGTTTGGGGATGGATATAAATTGATATAAGTTTGGTAATGTTTGAATTATGAGTCTAGGCTTGGGGAATTGGGAGCGGTACGGTGTGGGTGGCCTATGTGGATACGCGGCACAACTTGGGAACACCAACAACGAAGCCCCTTGGGTATGGTTAAAGATTGGTGAATTTGGAAAGTGCATGCCCACCAGTGCAGGAGAGGGAAGTGGATGAGAGAGAGAGAGTGATGTTCTACCAAACAAACTCAACGTATAACCCTAAAATTGAGGGATGCGAAAGATGGACATTTTCATGGTTTAAAGATGGTTAGATATGGAATGGAAAACTATGATGTAACGCTGATGTTGTTAAAAGAGGGTGTCAAGGATGGGTAAGATGACTCGCCCCCAACACACACACGCTCTTAAGTCAACAACGAAAAATTATGGTTCTTTTCTTAATCAAGGGCCAATGTATTACTTTATGTATAAAATACATAGAAGATACACTTAGTTGTCAAATAATCGCATACAAGGTTACATACGAGTTGAGCCACACTCAACTCAAGCTTAAACCCAAAACTACTATACGAGCTAGCATGTTACTTTTGACTCAAAATCTCTCATTGAGCTAGAAGTTATGCTCAAACTCGGCTCTTTTATAACTCGAATCAGTTCGTGACATGTAACTTAACTATAAAAGTTCATGATTCTATTAAAATTAAAGCCCTAAACATTTAATCTTTAATTATATATATGATGATACAACTTAAAGTGAAATTCATCAACAAAAACTTCATTGTTATTTATGAAATGTAAACACTTGCTCAAACCTCTTTAATATTGGCACCTTTAGTCTCATCCACACCTCGTATATCCTTCTTTACGTTATCTATTTTAAAAGCCGACACAGGAAAAGATTTTCCAATGCCAGAACTCGTCTTAAAAGTGATCTTTCCTGTGGGCGGATTGTCAACACTAACGTCACTTATTGTAAACCTCATCATGAGCTCTCTAGCTTTAACACCCGTTAGTTTCTTGATCTTGAACTTTTCTACGTAAGTAGCTACTTCACTTGCTTAGTTGCTTGAGATGAAACTGTAAGATTAAATATATTATGTTTAATATTTAATCTATAGCCATCTTAATCATTTACATTATAGAGATCAAAATATATTAGAACCTATTATTTAATTAGTTGGTAATTGTTGATGGACCATATTACCCTTAGTAACTAATTAGGTTTCCTCCTGGGTGCTTATATAAGGAGAGTTATGTGGAGGTTTAGGGGTTACTCAGTTACACAATTCAAGCACCCCATTAGCCATAACATCATCACGAAACCTCCTCTCCATAACCGATACCCTTTTCGGTTTCTAAGCTCCCATCATCAGTCAGCACCCTAAGGAGGAACCAGATCAAGATGACAAGCATGTCGAACTCCATTACTGGATTCTCCACTGGACTTTCTGCTGTGACAGGTATGATTTACTTGTTTTCTCTCATGCTCAAACAGAACTGAACCAACATGTGGTATCAGAGCATATGTTGATTAGTCAGTTCTGTTTTCGTATCCATAATTCTGGGATTGAAACTTGGAAAACGGATTATTTTCTTTATAATTTTCAAAACCGTCACAGCCGGTTTCGAGTCATGAAGATCGACTCGAAATCATGATTTTCGGAAAAAGATTAATGATATGTTCATTCGGAATTAACTTGTTTATGTTTAGCCGAAATCTGTTTAGAAAAAACTATTAAAATTCAGGTTTCGGGTTCCAGAATTTATGTTTTATGTTTTAGGGTTCATCATGTTCTTGAGAAAATTCGAAGTATTCTGTTATGATTTGGAATATGATTCGGATTATTAAGTGTTTTTCCTGGTTTTGATCTATTTTGTCCTCTAAAGTTTTTAGAAAACTGTTAAAAAGATAAAGAGATTGCAATTTCGAAATCTGTTGACAAAATTAGATCAGCTTGAAACAGGAAAGAATATCTCTTAATCCCTTAGATTTCGAATTTTCGGTTATGATATCACAATTAACAGCTGTTAGCGAGGTTGCTACTCGCAACCATGAGGTTGCTACTCGCAACCATAACGTCATCACTCGCAACCATGAGGTTGCTACTCGCAACCATTACGTCATCACTCGAGACCATGAGGTTGCTACTCGCAACCATAACGTGATTAGTCGAGACCATAGTTGCGACTCGCAACCATAACGTGATTAGTCGAGACCGTAGTTGCGACTCGCAACCATAACGTCATTAGTCGAGATCGTGGTTGCGACTCGCAATCTCATTATTTTAAGCTATTTAAATGTGAACTAAAGAAAAAAAAAATTTTCGGGTGGTTTGCTATTAAATAAATGGTTTTGTAATTTACTTAGTTAATTTAATCAGAATCAGATAATGTTTTGCAAAACCAAAATAGCTTAACTTGAATGAGCTTTTGATATATCATTTCTGGCCAAAGCTGACTTTATACATCTACTTATCGTTCCAGTATTACGAAAGCTATGTTGTGTGTGCATCATAAGCATGAATGTCTTAATTTCTGGCCAAAGCTGATTTAATTCATTCATAGATGGCATACTCAACAAGTGCATAACTAAAGTGATTGTTTCAATTTCTGGCCAAAGCTGATTTGTTACAACCATTTTGCACATATGCTTAAATGATCACACTTCTGGCCAAAGCTGTTTTGTTTTCGTTTAAGTAGAATTTTAGCTAAATCTATTATTTTGATGTTAGTAATAGACAATATCACAGCTTCATAATGTAAAATGGTCATTATTTATGCCTGCCTTAGTTTAATGTGCCCTTAGATCACATTAGGACTTCTTCATTTGTATCATAACTTGCTCATCTTATTTCCACTATCAGCACCAAATTGCGGAATTCCACCTTTGACTGGTGAAAACTTTGCTGCATGGAAGGATGCCCTCATGCTTACACTTGGAGTGCTGGACTTTGATTATGCTCTAAGAGAGGATAAGCCAGCGGACCTTACTCCACAGAGTACTGCTCCTCAGCAGTTACTTCATGATAAGTGGACTAGAAGTAACCGCATGTCTCTCATGTTCATGAAGCAGTCCATTAATCACTCTATCAGAGGAGCTATTCCTGATTCTGACGATGCTAAAACCTACTTGGCTTCTGTGGAGGCTCAGTTCAAGGGGACGTCTAAAGCACACGCTAGTACCCTTATTCTCAAGCTGGTGACAACTAAGTATGATGGGAGGAGTGGCATTCGCGAGCACATCATGATGATGAATGACATGGCCAATAAGCTGAAGGGGCTGGAAATGGAAATCAGTGATGGTTTCCTTGTTCATTTCATCATTACTTCGCTTCCTTCGTCCTTTGAAGCATTCAAGATCAATTACAACACTCAAAAGGACAAATGGACGATGAGTGAGCTGGTCGCCATGTGCGTACAGGAGGAAGAGCGTATGAGGATGGATCGCCATACTGATGTTGCAAACTTCACTACCTCTAACTCTAAGAAGAGGAAGAACAATTATCAGAGGAAGGATGCTTCTAAAGTTCAAAGGCCTAACCCTCATCCTAATACAAGTGCACCCTCCAGCTCTAAGAACTCCTTAGGCAGTATCCGCTGCAAGTTCTGTAAGAAGACAGGACACATGCAGAAGGAGTGCCCTGATTTTAAGGAGTGGCTGGCTAAGAAAGGTAACGATTATTTTATGATACTTGAGTCCTATAATTTAAGTGTTCCTGCTAATTCTTGGTGGTTTGATTCTGGTTCTATGGTTCATGTTACCAATTCTACTCAGGGATTCCTTTCAATCCGGAAGCTGGAAAGAAACCAAAGAACGCTTAAGGTTGGGGATGATCGAGAATTAGAAGTGAAGGCCATTGGAACATTACAATTAGTTATGAAAACTGGTTTATGTATTAAACTTTATGATACCTTATATGTTCCTGAGGTAACTCGGAACCTTGTATCAGGACCAAAGTTAGACATGGACGGTTTTATTGTTTCCCATGGTCATCGCAAACTCTCTATCCTTTATGATTCTGTTCTTTATGGTACTGGTATTCTGGATGGTGGTCTCTATAGATTAGAACTCGAAGATAACTTTTCCAAATCTTTGTTGTCATATAACATTAATGAATCACTCACAAAGATGGAAGAGAAACGAGACTTAGAAACTTCATCCATGTTGTGGCATCAGCGTTTAGGCCACATCTCAAGAGAACGATTAAATCGTCTCGTAAAGGATGAAGTCTTACCTCCTCTCGATTTCTCTGATTTTGGAACATGTGTCAAATGTCTTAAAGGTAAAATGACATTAGCGAATAAGAAAGGTGCCACTAGGAGTTCTAATTTATTAGAACTCATTCACACTGACATTAGTGGTCCCTACCAAATCGCTGGCATAACAGGACATACTTCATTTATCACTTTTATTGACGATTATTCTCGTTACATGTACTTGTATCTTATTAAGGAGAAATCTGAATCTCTAACAACTTTTAAAGATTATAAGGCTGAAGTTGAAAAGCAATTAGATCGTCAGATTAAAGTTGTGAGATCAGATAGAGGCGGTGAGTATTATGGAAGACATACTGATGTGGGTCAAGCTCCTGGTCCATTTTATGAGTTTTGTAAGGGCCAGGGGATTGTGAACCAATACACCATGCCTGGTACACCTCAGCAGAACGGTGTCGCTGAAAGAAGAAACCGTACCCTTATGAACATGGTGCGCAGTATGTTAGCCAACACTAACTTACCATTATTCCTCTGGACTGAAGCATTAAAAGCAGCTGTTCATATACTCAATAGAGTTCCTTCTAAGTCTGTCCCTAAAACTCCTTATGAACTTTGGACAGGAAGGAAACCGAGTCTTAAATATATGAAAGTATGGGGCTGCATTGCTGAAGCAAAACTTTACAATCCTTTCCTAAGGAAACTTGACCCTAAGACAGTTACCTGTTTCTTTATCGGGTACCCTGAGAACTCTAAGGGTTATCGTTTCTATTGTCCTTCCCATGTCACCCGTATTGTTGAAACCAAGCGTACCGCGTTCCTGGAGGATTTCAAGGTCAGTGGGAGCAGTACCAACCCTTATGAAGAATTGCAAGAAGTACAAGACGCGGGGGGGGGGGGGGGGGGGAGAGACTCGTCGCTTACCATTACTCCGATTACTCCTCTTGTACCCAATGCAACTATTGTTCCTGAACCTACTGCACCAACTGCAAATTCACCTCTACAATCAGAACCCATTATACCTCATGACGAAGGCACATCAAACGCTCAAAACCACGACAACGATGAACCCGATAATCCACTCAGGAGGTCATCTAGGCAAAGAAGGCCTACTAATTGGGATGATTATGTTACCTACCTGACTGAAATGGATGCTGGAAAGCTCAATGATCCTATCTCTTACAATGAAGCCGTTAGCAGTGATCAGTCTTCTGAATGGAATAAAGCAATGATTGATGAGCTTGAATCCATGAAGAAAAATGACGTTTGGGATTTGGTAGAATTACCCAACGGAGCCAAACCCGTAGGATGTAAATGGGTATTCAAAACAAAACTGGATCCGAATGGTAACGTTGAACGCTACAAAGCGAGATTGGTTGCAAAGGGCTACACTCAGAAAGAGGGAATTGATTATCAAGAGACGTTTTCACCTGTCTCTCGTAAAGATTCATTAAGGATCGTCATAGCCCTAGTAGCTCATTTTGATTTGGAGTTACATCAGATGGACGTTAAAACCGCTTTCCTTAACGGAGATTTGGACGAAGATGTTTACATGAAACAACCTGAAGGCTTTAAACCTGAAGGTCAGGAGCATCTAGTCTGTAAGTTGAAGAAATCCATTTACGGGTTAAAACAAGCATCACGTCAATGGTACCTCAAGTTTGATGAAGTCATGAAGAAGCAAGGTTTTATGAAGAATCAAGTTGATCAATGCACCTACCTCAAGATGAGTGGGAGCAACTTTACTATACTTGTCCTTTACGTAGATGATATTCTATTGGCAAGTAATAGTTTAGACATGTTGCATGAGTCGAAGCGGTTACTCTCGCATAACTTCGACATGAAGGATCTCGGAGATGCATCTTACGTCATTGGCATCGAAATTCACCGAGATAGAAACAAAGGGATCTTAGGATTGTCCCAAAGGGCCTACATAGATCGTGTCCTTACACGGTATAACATGCAACAGTGCAAACCCTCCGTCGCTCCAGTAGTTAAGGGAGATGTTTTCGGTTCGTTTCAGTGTCCGACAACAGAGGTTGAGAAGGAGCAAATGAGCCAGATACCTTATGCGTCAGTAGTCGGGAGCTTGATGTATGCTCAAGTCTGTACTCGCCCAGATATCGCTTATATTGCTGGAATGCTAGGCCGTTATCAGACTAATCCTGGCCTAGATCACTGGAAAGCAGCTAAGAAGGTACTTCGATATCTGCAAGGGACGAAAGACTATAAGCTGACTTATAGAAGAAGTGATCATTTAGAAGTGGTGGGCTATTCTGATTCTGACTTTGCAAAGTGCAAAGATGACAAGAAATCCACTTCGGGCTATATCTTTATGTTAGCAGGCGGCCCTATCTCATGGAAGAGTCATAAACAACAGTTGACCACAACTTCTACAATGATGGCAGAGTACATTGCTGTTTATAACGCAACCTGTCATGGAATGTTGCTTAGAAATCTGATCACTGGACTCAAAATCGTAAATTCCATTTCTAGACCATTGAAGCTTTACTGTGATAATTCAGCTGCCGTTAGTTTCTCGAACAGTAACAGTTCGACTGGAGCTGGTTTATATCTCGATACGAAATATCTATTTGTACGTGAACGAGTTGAGGAAAATAATCTTTGTATCGAGTATATTAGTACTAAGGATATGCTTGCGGATCCGATGACTAAAGGTCTCCCTCCTAAGGTTTATGAAGAACATGTTCGTAATATGGGATTTTGTAAAGACCTTATTTGAGCATATTGTACTAGCTTATGTTTTATGTTAATGAAATTTCCTCAGTTTGATTTTGTATGTCTCTTAGAATATGTTCAACCGGTATAATGGCATATAGACAAATAAAGTTACAAATCAAACAAAGGGCTTACGCGTATTTTGATCATAACGATTAGGTTTTAAATTAAGGCTATAGTATGATTAATGGGGGTCCTGAGTCGCATAATGATTCAACGGCTGTATTTCTCTGCTATAGTACTTGTTTAAGGCTAAAATGAGTGTTAACTCCTGATCAGGCTTATCTAATACTCATAGTAAATGATTACTCGGCTAAGTGGGAGAATGTAAGATTAAATATATTATGTTTAATATTTAATCTATAGCCATCTTAATCATTTACATTATAGAGATCAAAATATATTAGAACCTATTATTTAATTAGTTGGTAATTGTTGATGGACCATATTACCCTTAGTAACTAATTAGGTTTCCTCCTGGGTGCTTATATAAGGAGAGTTATGTGGAGGTTTAGGGGTTACTCAGTTACACAATTCAAGCACCCCATTAGCCATAACATCATCACGAAACCTCCTCTCCATAACCGATACCCTTTTCGGTTTCTAAGCTCCCATCATCAGTCAGCACCCTAAGGAGGAACCAGATCAAGATGACAAGCATGTCGAACTCCATTACTGGATTCTCCACTGGACTTTCTGCTGTGACAGGTATGATTTACTTGTTTTCTCTCATGCTCAAACAGAACTGAACCAACAGAAACTGCCCCGACCTTTTCATTTTTGGTTTTGTTCAGTTTCTTTTGTCTAAGCCACACAAAGCCGGTGTTTTTGACATACCCAAATTTCTCAATGTCTTGTAAAGTGAGGAGACCATTTGGTAGTCCCATTTCTTTGAGTAGAAGCTTTGATTTTTCTTAACAAATTGCATCACCATGTTAAATGTGTGATGCGCTAGCCCTAATGTTTTGTGTCACAAGAGACATTTTTTATGACATTTTTTATTTGGTTTTAATAGCTATTGGGATTTTATTATGAGGTTAATATGAATTGGTGATGGATGAAGCTTATATAATTCACTAGATATGTAATTGGTTTTATTTCTTGTGGTAATTACCTAAATACCATTTCTAACTTTTTTTGGGAGCTTCTAATTTATAGATGGAATTGTAGGCACCATCTATCAAGAGTTTGATGGGATTGAATTTATAGCTGCTCTCATCTATTGACCATTCCAAAAGAATTAAAATACTTGGTCTTATAAAACAAACAGAAAGCTACTAGTGAACTATATGCCAACGTACTTTTGGTGTTCATTATTACAAAGTGATAAAATGATGCGGGTAAATTGCTTATAAGATACGGGTCTAGACCCGCATCCTATGACAATTTAAGCAAACTACTTTTTCCGTTTATTATTATTAATAAAAGAAAAAGGGGGAAAATATATCAACAACATAGCGTCGGATAGATTAACGTAGTTTCTTAGTTTTTAATATTTTTTTTAATCTGGAATAAAAGAAACGAAAAATTAAAATAAAAAACCTATATCCTATCTAGAACCGCATCTTTTGGCTCTGAATTTTTTTTTTCAAAACACTCATAAGATGCAGTTAAATAAGAACCACATCTTTTGGCCTATGTTTTTTTTTTCAAAACATACATAAAATGCGGGTTAGAGAGGAGAATCGCATCTTTCGAAAACACCATAGCATCTTTTGATCATTTATGTACTAGTAGTTGGTTGTTGTAAGTTTCATGTAGTTAGGCATAAAGTATTAATGGCTAACCAAGAAGCGTTTATGTTGTCGGTAAACATTATGATACTAGTTTAATCTTCTTAATCACGACTTCGAACACATATTTGAGTACGATTTTAGTGGATTGGGCGTTGTGTTAGGCCATGTGTTGTGGTTTTGGGAGAGGGTTTTGTATCCCCCACAAGGGGCGTGGTGTTCCCCGCCATCTCCGACTTTCACATCAGATTTCTACCCAACAACATTTCAAAACCTTCTTTGTTGTGCGTAACCAGGGCCGGCCCAAGGGTAAGCCAAATGAGGCTTGGGCCTAGGGCCACCAAAACTATAGGGCTCCACAATTTGATGAAACCACACTTCATTTATAAAAGATTTAGGGTGTGGGTTATAAACAGATTGATGGTTGGTAATGTAGTGGTTTTGTGTATGTATGGATGTTGGTGAGACCCGGGTTCGAATCCCTGGTTCACCATTTTTTTTCTTGTTTTTAAACTTTAACACAATCTTTCAAATAATTACACTTGGGCCCTTCAAGTTTAACTTTCAATTACATACATTTTTTGGGAAAAAAGGCCACAATATTTTACTTCGCCTTAGGCCACCAAAATGGTTGAGCCGGCCCTGTGCGTAACAAGCGGGACATCCATCCCCTCCACACCGCCCCTCTTCTCTCCCGCACCAGGTGCGTGTTGTTCCCCTTGATCTCCTACCTCCATGTCAACATCCCCTCAATGCCATATTGCATGTATAACACACAAACTTAGGAATGCTTAATTTAAATACATTTTTGAAAAATAAGGATGTAAAATACTAACAAATAATGTTTTTATATATAAAGTAACTATGTTTTTTTTCTTTAAATTGTGGTACACCATTTTTATCAATGTATAAGTTCAATGCATCATAACAATATAGTTGTTATCTATTTAGAACTCTGATGCTAATGTTTTATAACTATGAGACAACAAATTTTAAAACGATGGTGCACATCATACACCAAACTTTGTTTTTAGTTTTCTTATTTCACTTGATGCACCATATCTGCTCGATGAAATGCTTCAAACGCAATCTCATCTATAATGTTGGTGCTTACTCAGCTTACTCGGGATATTAAGCAATTCCTAAACAGTATTTAGTGTATTACAGCAAAAGGTTTAATGGCCCGGAATAATAAGGAAAAGTGATTTATGTTTCTTTTAACAACAATCTGATCTACTTTTAGTTCTACACTATTGTCAACAGTGGGACTCTAACCTTTGACCACTTGGTGCCATTTTACATACGTGTATACCGTCAGGCTAAAAGCCTTTGGTGAAGAGTGATTAATTTATGTGACGACCCAAATTTGGTTTATTCTTACTGTTTTGTAGTGAGACAAACACATTTCTTCATGTTAAAAACAAGTCATGAAGCATTAGAGGTTTATTTTTGAAAAGATGTTACAACATTATATAATGAAAGTGATCATAATTAAATTTTACTTCATTGTCATATATTATATCAAGCTTCATCACTTGCTTAAACCTCCTTCACTTGGGCATCCTTAGCCACACTCGCACCTCCAACATCTTTCTTCACATCATCAAGTTGAAAAGCCGACACTGGGAAAGATCTGTGAAGGCCCGAAGCGGCCTTAAAATTGATCTTTCCGGTGGGTGGATTGTCAACAGTTATCTCACTTGGTGTGATCCACATCAAAAGCTCCTTAGCCTTGACACCCGTGAGTTTCTTAAGCTTGAACTTCTCTATGTATGCGGTTACCTCTTTTTCATACGCGGTAACCTTCCCGATCTTTTCAAACTTGTGTTTCTTCTCTTTCTTTTGTATAAGCCACACAAAACCGGTGTCTTTGACATACCCACATTCCACAATGTCTTCTAGAGGCAAAAGACCATTGGGTAGTCCCATTTCTACTAGTAATTCCTTTGATTTTTCTTGACAAATTGCATCACCATAATAAATTTCTGATGCACTTTCCCGGATTGCTTTTGTCACAAGAGACATTTTTTTTTTGTTTGATTTGAATTTGAATTTTGTAACCTATTTTATTTTGTTTTTTGGATGGGATGAATGGTTGATCGGTTGGGGCTATGTTTCTTATATAAGTTATTAGATAAACATTTGGTCTTCATTCTTGTGATAATTACAAAGATGCCAATTTTATAGTTTTTAAAGAGTTTGATGAAATTGAATGACTTTCTAATGTCATCGTAAAATGACACTTCCAAAATAAACACGCCAATAAGTACATAAGTACATATATAATATTTTATTTCGTACACAACGTTGATAAGATGTCAACTAGTAATAAATTGTGCACGTTGTGATGCACTAAATCGTGAAAAAACTAACATTCTTGAATAAGTACATTATTTATGATATCAGAAAATATTCTATTGTAAATACATATTCGATTTTAATGAAATTTATACCAGAACATGTTATCAATGATGTTCGGACGATATCGGTTCAGTTTGTTATAGTAAAATATAAAATCAATTAAATTCTACACGTTTGATTTTGAACAAAACTTTTATCCAAACATGGATAAAATAAACAGGTCATAAAGGTATATTTGAAATTCTATAACACTTTGTTTAAAAGAATAAAAAATAAACCACGTTTTAATATAAAAGTTTAATGGTGATGCTAGAATGGTTGTATATAAACAATCCTTATGATTTCTTATTTATTATTACTAATTTCATTGATGGTTTATTGCCTTTGAAATCAGGTCATGGACATGCGTAAAACAAAATGACACGCGACAACCACCTCGTCGTCATCATCAGGGAAGCGTGCAAATAAATGTCATCAAGCCATGGGACATCTGCTAGCCGTATAAACGAATTGGAAATGTTAGCCATACTCAAAGAAATGGACACTTGGATCAGACTTTTATGAGACAAATGATGAGTTGATGACCTTGCAATCCTTTCTTGATCACATGGGTTGACCCGAACCTCCACCACAATAGTAGATGCCTTCGAGACTCGTCTCCAAGCATGGAGGATGATGCTACATCTTAAACTTTGGAAATAGGCAATATTTCATGCTTACTTTGCGGTTTAATCTTGTTCTTGACTTCCTCGAGGACAAGGAAAAGTTTAAGCTTGGAGAGATTTGTTAGCTGCCTTTTAGCACGTTTTATAGCAATTTATCATCCAATTTTTACTACATATTATGCATTTATCATCCGTAAATTCAATTATGTTGTGTAACACTTGAGTTGGTGGAACATAATTTACTGTGGATTATTAATAATTTTTTAATAGGGGCGGAACAATTACTAAGGATCACAATAAACATTGGAAAGATTTAGAAGAATTCATGATTATACAAGAATATCAAAATGGTTATCTGAAACGAATGGTTAAAACAGGGTTAAATTGGATCATATTACACATACATGAGATTTAAGTAATAAAATTGGTTTAATTAATTAATATATACTTGATGAAGCATGTCGGTGACGTAAAAGAGATCAAAAGCAAAGAACGAGACAAATTTTGCAGTACAAATTAAATGGGCCTCATGGAGCATGTGAGGGTTGTTTTGTGGATTATAAAAATAAAATAAAATTAAAAATAGTTTGTAATTAATGATAAGAAACATGGTGTTTGGGATATTTTTTACCTCTTGATGTTTTGTTAACTAAAAGTTACCATCGATCACAAGAGCGCATTTTTAGGCGAGAAGTTGTATTCTATTAATTCCATAAAGTTGTGAAGTTCTTTTTTAAGGACCCTCTCACACTTAACCATATTGGTTTGAATCCGCACCACAAAGTTGGAGCAAACCACAACGATATTGCCGAATCTGCAGGGAAACTATATACCATTTTGGTTTAGTATTAAGTAAGAAAATATCATAAGTGGTTTATACAACCCATCACTATGTACCTCTTTGCTTGATCTTAACTCCCCAACACTAGTTGCGATAATATAAACCAAGTCCTCGGCGTCTTGATCTTATTTCCACGGTTTGACAAGACTCTACCAAACCCAAAGTCCCGAACCAAAACCAAAACTCTTTCGAGCAATTAAAATGTTTGTATCTACATAGACATAGAAAACCTGAATGTTTCGCACTAGCAACAACATAACTTTATTAGAATGTTTTTAAGGATTTAGTAAACTCACCTTCAATATGATACTAAGTACTTAAAGTTATCAACATACACATACACACCTCTTATAATTCCATATCTTGTTTTAGTTAACTCCTCATCAAGGGGTTTGTTTCCCCCTAACACCAACAAGAACCTTAGCCAAGCATGGCTTCGGAGATAGTTTTTACAAACTTGTAGAGATTATATTAATCATCACAATATTGATAATTACTTAATGATGGTTCTTACAATTCCTAATGATTACAACGACTAGAGAAAATGGGTAGAAGAGGAGTGTGTTGTGGGAGATAATGGAAGAATTGAGCAAGTGAAATTGGAAGCCAAAGAGCTCAATTTATAGTGCTAGTGGCGAGGCATGGTTCTTTCCTATCTAAGATGACCGGATCTAGAGATGGGCGCCAGGCACGGGGCGTGTATCCCAGACACGGCCCGTGGTTAGCTTTGTGGGACCCACTAGATCTTTGAAAATCTTCCGAGATAATATTTTGTCATTTTGTGTGGAGGCATGGGGCGTGTCTCGCCTTCTACTTGGCTACCTTCTAGAACGATCCTTCAAAAGATGTTGTTGGTCTTTAGATGGGGGCATGGGGCTTGCCTGGACTTCTTATTCGCAGAACTTCTGTTTGTCGCCCATAATTGATTCGTTTGGTCGGTTTGGGTTCGTTTTTTCCTGAAAATAAAAAATAAGCTAAATAAAGCTTATCTCAAGTATATTTCCAACAAAACCAATAAAAATGGGGTTTATTTCGATACGAAAACACATGTATATTTATACGCATATCAAATATCCCCACACTTGAATCTTTGCTAATCCTCAAACAAAACTCTATAATATTGGGCTTTAACGTACATCCAAAGTCGTTTAAATTCGTGGGCCAAGACCTCAAGCATTTTAAAGGCCTTTGCATACTTCCAACCATTTATTTTAGTTTTTTATTACTAAAAAGAAATATAAAAATATATAAAGCCTATCAGATTCTTTTATTCAAAATCACACACCTCACAAGATTGTTCGCTCAACACTCGGATGGTGATTATCTCAAAAGGAACACTTGAATGAACACTACTAGAAAATTGCCAAGTTTGTGACAACCAAATTTGTAGCAAATTTGTCTGAAATTGGCCTTACCTACAAATTTCCTACAAAAAAATTCATAGGAAATAAACTTGTGGGTAACCGGATTAGCTACAAAAATACGACAAAATCTGCTACAAAATTTCTACAAAATCTCTCGTCGCAAAATTTGCTACAAAATACTGACAAATCGCTCTTCTTGCAAAATTCCGACAATTCTTCCACGTTTTTGCCTTTTTTATATTATTTTATAATATTTTATTTTTAAAATTAATAACATTATTAAAAAAATATTCATAATTTTTTATTTTCCCGAAAAAATTCCTACAAATTATAAAACGTTCTTGCGACAAAATTCCTACAAATTATAAAACTTTTCTGCGACAAAATTCCTACAAATTATAAAACTTTCTTGCGACAAAATTTCCTATAAATCATAAAACTTTCCACAAGTTTCCTACAAATTTATAAATTTTCTCTAAACAATTTGCTATGAATTATCTACAAAACAAACGGTTTCCAACAAATTTCCTATAAAGTTATCAAAACAGTTTGCGACAAATTTCCTACAACTAAAAAATATATTTTTTAATGTAGCTACAAATTTCCTACAAATAGTTAAAACCGTTCTTGCGACAAAATTCCTACAAATTATAAAACTCTTCTGCGACAAAATTCCTACAAATTATAAAACTCTTCTGCGACAGATTTGTGACAAAATAACAATTCTGAATTTTAAAAAACCATTTTTTATATAAAAAATGCAGCAAAATATAAAATATTCTAAAAAAATTGCAGCAAGCAAAATTATAAAACATTCCAAAACATTTGCAACAAGCAAGATTCTAAAATTATCTATTTTTCTAAAATTGATAAGTAACAAATAAAATAACTTTTTTTTTGTAGGAAATATGTAGCAACTGGTGTAAATTTGCTACAAATTTTCGACAACTCTAATATTTTATTTTTTTAAATTATGCTTTCTTCTTAATTTGTTGAATAATAGCCGCTTTGTAGGAAATCTGTAGCAACTGCTGTCAATTTGCTACAAATTTCCGACAAACTTATCATTTTATTTTTTAAAATTATCTATTTTTCTAACATTGATAAATAACAAATAAAATAACTTTTTTTGTAGGAAATATGTAGCAACTGGTGTAAATTTGCTACAAATTTCCGACAAATATAATATTTTATATTTTTTAAATTATTTATTTTGTTGTTGTTACAAATAATATAAAATTTTATAATTTTTGTCGGAATTTTGTCGAAAAGGTTAGAAATTTTGTGACGAAATTGCTACAAATGCTTATTGTGTGGCAATTTTGAAGGAAATTTGTGGAAACGTTTTGTTTTTTTTTTCTTTTTGGTCAAAAAATTGTAGGAAAATTGTAAAAAAAATTCAGTTGTGGGATATTTGTAGGAAGAAATGTAGTTTTCTAGTAGTGCAAGACGAACAAAGCAAATATCATAATCTTGACAAGTGATCGAACCTCAACCGCTTAACCAAAATGAGCAAACATCAAGAAGTCTTTTATTTGGGTTGTAGTGTAGGCTTAGGGTAAGACGTGTATTGTTTGGGAAGAGTGGCTAAAAGGTTGCAAACAAAATATTAGTCCTAGAAATAATGTTTTTGGCTTTTGTGCTAGCAACAACACAAGGTTATTAGAATGTTTGATTTAGTAAACTCACTTTCAATATGATACTAAGTACTTAAAGTCATTAAGACATACACAGACCTCTTGTTGATCCAAAGCTTGTTCTAGTTAACTCCCCATCGGGGTTTGTTTCCCCCAAACACCCACAAGAACCTTAGCCAAGCATAGCTTCAATGATATTTTTTAACAGACTTGGAAAGATTATACTAATCATCACAAGATTGATAATTACTTAATTATGGTCTTACAATTCCTAATGGTTATAATGATTAGAGAAAGTGGGTAGAAAAAAGTGTGTTGTGGGAAAGAAAGGAAGAACTGAACAAGTGAAATAGGACGCCAAAGAGCTCTATTTAAAGTGCTGGTGGCGAGGCACGGCCCGTGCCTAGCCAAAATGACCAGATCTAGAGATAGGTGCCAGACATGGGGCGTGTCTCCCGGATACGACCCGTGGTCAGCATTGTGGAACCCACTGGATCTTCGAAAATCTTCTAAGATATTTTGTGGTCAAGGCACTACCCATGGCTTGCTTCTCTAAAGATCTTTAGAAGATGATGTTGGTCTTTGGATGGAGGCACGGGGCGTGCCTGGACTCCTTATGAGCAGAACTTTGTTTTTTACCAAGAATTGCTTCTTCATTTGTTCGTTTTGGTTGGCTTTGTCCTGGAAATTAAAAATAAAATAATCTAATTTAAGCTTATTTCAAATATATTTCCAACAAAAACAATAACAATTGGGTTTATTTTGATATGAAAAATATGTATATTTATATGCATATCGGGGATCAAAATAAACATTGGAAAGAGTTAGAAGTATTCAAGATTTTTAAAGAAGATCAAAACGACTATTTGAGATGGATGGTTAAATTGGACCATTTTACACTTGAGAATTAATTAATTAAATCGGTTTAATTAATTAATATATACTTGGTAGATCATGTAGGTAACGTAAATGAGAACATAAGCAAAGGAGACAAATATTGCAGTACAAATTAAATGGGCCTCATGGCTCATGAGTGGACGAGGATATCTAGATCGAAGTCGGCATTGGGATACGAAATGTAGGGTATTTAAATGGAACTTTGATCGCATGTCTGAACATGTTCAATGATTCGACGGTTGGGTTGTGAGGACGATGACGATTGAACCATGCTGGTAATTATGTATATTATTCAGCAAAAAAAAAAACATTTGGTTGGGATTAATCTGGTATAGGTTTAAATGGACACAAAATATTAACAAACGCAGTTACATGTGTTAGTATTTCCCACATACAAATGAATGTAATAAGAGTTAAGAATGTCAGATATGATATCCTGACAAGTTTATTTTCTCGATAAATAAAGCGGGGTTAAAGAAAAAATAATAAGCATGCATCTGTGTATTATATTTCATGTTTTGACTTCCTTGAAGACAAGGAAAAATTTAAGCTTGGGATATTTGTTAGTTACATTTTTAGGCACATTTTTATAACGATTTATCATATTGTTTTTAATAAATACTATGCATTTATCATATGTAAATTAAATTATTTCGTGCAACACTTGAGTTGGTGGAACGGAATTTACTGTGGATTGTTAATAATGCTTTTGTAGGGGCGGAATAATTGCTAAGGATTACAATAAACAATGGAAATATTTAGAAGTATTCACGATTATACAAGAAGATCAAAACGGCTATTTGAGACGGATGGTTAAGAGATGGTTAAACTGGATCATATTACACAAGATATATAGATAATTAAAAAATCTATATATAATCTAAAATTTAGTTACATGTTCTGTTTTAAAATCAACATTTATGATGTTTTAAATGCAGTACTTAAAATAACATTGATTAAAATAATATATTACAAAATCATAAGTCATCGACTCTCAACCTCTAAAGCTGTGGAAGAAGCCATCGACTCTCAACCTCTAAACAAGATCCAATCGCAGGTACGATTGACATACGTATGCATCCAAATTTGTGTGAAACGAATGAAAAAGATTGGTTCTTTGTGTGAAACGATCCTGTTATACATTGAAGGTGAAGAAAACATGGAGATCCAATATTAGCTCCGAAGATATGCTCACCGAAGTTCCGAACGATTCTCTGTTCTTCGTTGATAAATCCAAAGGTTAGATTAATAGCTTAATTACTTGGCTTAATTACAGCTTAATTACTTGGATATTAACAGTTTAATTACTTGGACATTATTGTAAATTGAACGACGCACGCCAGGTGTTTGTTAAAATGCTCGACTGAAAATTAAGTTGGATTTCGATGACATAATTAACATAAAAAATAAAGTATAGGAATTACAATTACAAAGTATATCATCTTTAACTTTTTAACTACTGATTAATCATAGTTTGTGTTACAATAAACTTAGTATGTATGACTTGATCAAAAATTGTTAATTATAGATCTGTTTTAATCTGTTTTAATCAAATCAGTGTTTGTTATATTGAAAGCTTAGTTTCAAAGGATTGGTTTTAGAGCAGGTAGTAATCGTTGATGATGGAAGTAAGGATGGAACAAAATCAGGGGCAGTTGACTTTGTGAGGAAGTATTTGTGCTCCTACGCATGAATCATGGCAAATGAGAAGGTATAAGAAAAGTGACTTTAGTTTATATGATTTGGTTAAATCATGCTTCGTCTTTTATATTTTTTTTATTTTATTCAAGAAAAGTGATTAACACTCATAGTTTTTAAGTTAGTAAGTTAATGGTGTTCAAAGAGTGAAGTTGGATAAAAAAAAAAGGGAAAGGTATAAGTTTTATTTTTAACAGTCATACTTTTTAAGTTAGTAAGTTAATGGTGTTTTATGTTTTATTAGTGAGTTTTTTTAGTTAGTAAGTTAATGATGTTTTATGTTTTATTATTTTATTAATTATGGAAGTACTGAATTTATTTTGGGATTTAGAAATGTGTTAGGTGTTGGTTCAATATCTTTCTTTTTTTCCAATATTGAAATTGTGTCATTATATCATATTATTTCATAAGTAAGATTTTGGGGTTTTAATTATGGATATTGATTAATGAGGCTATTTACATACCACAATTGCAAGATCATTTAATGGGGTTGTTTACATACCACCACAATTTACGGTTGGATTTAATTGCATTGATTATTGACCGGTTTCTTTCTGGGAAGGTGAATGGTCTGAATTTCTATTATATGAGCTCCACCTTCCCTATTGTTGTAGGCCCATATTCAGACTTGCTACTCTACTATCATGGCTAGCTCTCTTAGTGTGAATAAATCGGGAATTGGTGTTGGCAACCAAATGGTCCTTGCTGATCTCCGTGAAGGGAGTACCGGCCCCATCACGGTTATAGTTTGCAGAAAGTGGGACGTCACAAGTGTCAATGGACGCTACATGAGCACCGACTATGTCGTCAGTGATATAAAGGTAACTCTCACCCTTTTAACCCCCGTACCCTTTCCCTTTTACGAGTTTCATCGTTATTGAAAGTCTGCTGTTTGGTTTGCACAGGGCGGTGTGATGCATTGTACCGCCCGGAATAACATTGCACACTACTTCTTTGACAAGCTCAAAGAGGGCGAGATATATTTACTCAAGGGTTTTATAGTCCAGAGCACCGATCAATACCGGATTCTAAAAGACAGCCCCTTTGTTATCGGGTTAAATGGCTCCACGACTGCTAAGAGGGTTGACGATGCCAGTGGTTCATTTACGCGCTACCCGTTCTTACTTACGGCGTTTGAGGAACTCGAACCAACAGAGAGCAAGTATTTTGTAGGTATGTTTACTCTCCTCATGCTGGTGTAACGGTTGTTTGCTTTTCTTATATAAAAAAATGGTCCAATAAAGGTTAGAGTAGTTATTGGTTACTAACTAAACAGTCATCTTTGTAAATTGCATATTCCATTAGTCCCTGCACATTTATATTTGAATTTTGAATAGTAGCATTTACAAAAATGAGTGTTAAATAAACATAAATGAATCTCTCACAACAGAATAATGAATGGATATTAAATAATAATGACAAAATACAATAATTTTAGGATCAAAATGGATATCATCATCATCGTACGTAGTAAATCTACCCCGGTAGAATCAAAATGGAGATAAAACTTATAATATTGTAACTAAATTTTAAGTTAATTTTGTCAATAATAGGATTAAACTTGTAATTAATTGTGTGTTTTAACTAGCTACTGATAAAAATATGTGGTCAAACGTACAAGCAAACAGAAAACCCAAAAACCAAACCATATCCGTACGAGAAATAACCGAACGAATGGTGAATTCGGTTTTTAGTTCGGTCCCTAACCGTATCCGAATATAAATTCAGATACCGGGTTCCACAAATCTTGCTTATTCGGATAACCAAACTGAATGAAATCGAATAAACCAGATATTAACTGGTTCGATCAGATAACTGAACCGAATAAATTAGTTTATTCAGTTGAATTTAGCTCGGTTAGACTATTAGACACATTTCTAATTCAGTCTGGTTCAGTTTTCGGTCAGGGCCAAAAAATATGCAACAGGCTACAAATTGTGATTCTCTACACCATAATCGACTAATCCGATAACTGAAGGACATACCTAGAGAAACAGTGGCTTCTGCACTTTTATTAATGGGATGATTAGTTGATTTGCTTAGCCTGATATGGATTCCCAAGTTGTTCGTAAAGAGGCTACAAATTGTGATTCTCTACACCATATGCGTTTGTTCAAATTAACCATCTATACGTTTAATCATTAATTTACTAAATTTGTCAATAGTTTATCTGTTTATGAAATGCACTGATGGCCAAATGAATGCACCTTCATTCAGTAATCATGTTATTCCTGATTGATGTAATCGTTTATGTTAAGAGTTCTTAACTATTGAGTGCTGTATACCTAATCATTTTTTACTTCACACTTATGAGATGTGCATTTTAGTTACTGCATTGCTTAACTTAATTTGGAAACAAATGAAGGATACCGCAACTCAAAGCTGATAACCTGTCGTTAAGTTGTCCTTAATGTGGCATTGATGTCTTTCTTATTTCGTGTACACAAGTAGTTACTTATTCAGGAACCCATTTAGATCTTTATAGCTAATGTATTAATTGTGACCGGTGATGCTTTTTTGCTTAGCTCAAAACATAACCTGTACTAAATAAACAAGCAATAACATAGCCTACTTGATAGTTCTAATCATGTTTGTGGATCAAAATTGTTGAGTTTAATCCTAATAATCATGCAATCTAAGTCAAGACAGCCAAAGTTAATTAAAATAGTCAATATTTGATGTCACTGTAACGTGGAAACAGGTCAATACATGTGTATTTTGTAACAACCCTCGGTAAAACCAACACTCTCATAATATTTCTGACACCCTATTATATCTTAAAATGTCCTAATATGTCTTATAATACACCCCGTATGGGAAAACCGAGCCCGAAATACAATATCGTATTAAAAATAAAATATAAAATCTGATCATTAAGTTTAGGCGGGCCGCGACAACCTTTGTTGATAGTTTACGCGGGCGGTATCGAGGTCAAGACTTGAATTCGTTAAATGTTAAGTTGAGGCGGGCCGCGTGAACCCTACCTCAACCTTACGCGGGCCGCTAGAGACCCAAAATGTGGCGCAGCCCTGGGCCGCCACGTGGCCCAACACCCGGACAAGCTAGCTGATGACCCAGCTAAGCTACGCAGTTGACCGGAGTCAATGCGGGCCGCGTAGCCCTATGTCTTCCCTTACGCGGGCCGCGTGGAGACCAAGTTTCAGCACTATATAAGAAGGCCATCAGGTTTCACTTTCCGTCGTTCACAATTCAATTCTCAATCTCACTTTCTGTTGAAGAGTTATTATAGTCGGGTATTATACCCCTAAATTAGCGAGGTTCTGCTCCGTTGTAAGTATTATATCCCCGGTTTCATAAGTAGATACGATGTCCGATTGATTTAGGGTTCCGTAACAACTGTCGTGCTTCTGACCGACGTAGTTGTTGGAATGCCGTCTCAGGGAGGGTATCATTAATATTTTCAAAGGGTTATGGTACTAACCTATGTACATTTGTATAAATTATAGATTATATCCAGGAAACCCTTACGCGAAGTCTAAGATAGCAATGTGAGTTTATCCTCTTTTTGTTAACCTTTTTGGAATGTTTTACAAAACCTTAATTGTTTTACAATGTGATTAAGCGGTGATTGAGTCTTTGTAGTTCTTCAATTACTGCCGGTATGTTGGGGTTTTGTATACAAAATTTACTACACTGTGAGTAGTAAGTCGGGGATGACAGTACGTTACCATTGGACAATGAATTAGCCAATGTGTAATATGACCCACAAGTCAGTGGATTGATAGTACTAAATGGAGTAATTGTGTAGAAATAAACAATGTGATCGCTCTCAATACTGTTTTAACTGATAAAGTGTTTCTTGATTAAACTGAGATTCACTCACCAGTATTTCTCACTGACAAATATTTTTAAAACATGTTTCAGGTAACAAAATGTGACAGCCAATTAGTAAAAAGCCAGCTGGAGAGCACTGAAGGCTTGGGAAAATGTGGCTATAAAAGTTACCTAATAGATGATGTTTTAAAATTCAATAAAATAGGGTTTATCCCTATGAATGTATTGTAATAAGAAACTTGGGTTTTACCCCTATGATTATTAATATTAAATATGGTGGTTTTACTCTGATAAACATTTCCTAACTACGGTCCTGATGAAAATTTCCGCTGCCAAATTAGACAAATACCACGATACCACCGAAACTGGCTCGCGTCCGCCCGTTCCCGAGAATCAGGGATCGGGGGTTGCGACAGAAGGTGGTATCAGAGCCTAGCCACTGGTCTGAGCCAAAGAAGTGTTATGCTGACACTTAAATTCTAAATTTTGTGTTAGGAAATAAATTTCGGAAATACGTGCATAACTGTATTTATTTGTTATGTGTTATTTGACTATTTGTTAGTTTACAGTATGAGTGATCAAGGACCCTCAGACATGAGTCGTCAGTTATCTGAATCACCTAGGAGTGAAGGTTCCTCTTCACAGCCTGCCCTCTCTGGGTATACTGCTGATCAGAAAGAAGGAATGTTTACCTTTAAAGCTCAATCGGAAGAGCCATTCCCTCACAAAAGGAGAGGATGGTTCAGTAAGGAAGCTTTTGCTCGTAGGAAAAGGATGCGAAAGTTGCAACAGCAAAGAGTTTTAGCGGCTGCTAAGCGAAAAACAGATACCCATACACAGGATATGCTTAATAGAAGCCTAGCCAATTTCCATATCCTTGCTACAACTGCTGCTGACCCAAGTCTGGAACAATTAGTAGCCCCACAACCACAAAACCCAGATCAACCCATGGAGATAGAAAACCCTGAAAACCAAGTGGAGATGCATGACTTTAACCCATAAGAAATCCCTAGGGTACCTGCACCAAACCCCCTAGACCCAAATTACGACCCCTGGTGGGACGATAATAGGGACTTTATGCAACGTTACCCTATTCCTGAAGACACGCCCATAGGAGCCTACCCAGGTATGGACCCTTTAGATCCCTATTACCACAATGATTATATTAGGGAGATCTTAGAAGATCCTTACCGATTTCAGGCACTTTCACCCCCATATCAGGAACTCGCACCCCAGATTCCAAACCCAGTCCGAGAACCTGCACCCCCAATGAGTGCAGAAAACGTGCAAGAAATTAGGACTTTTGGGGAGGAAATTTTAGAAAGCAGTGAGAGAATGCGTCAGGTAGGAGAGCGTCTCGTATGGAAATACGATGAGCGCAATATGGATTTTTGGATAAATCCATATCCGTGAATGAGATGGAGGAAATGGTAGTAATAATAATAAATAATATAATATAATAAAATAAAATAAAATATGTGTGTACGGATCCATATTACTATTAGTGTAATTTTCTTTCTGTTGGTATTGTAATCTTTATTTCAGTACTAGTGTGTAATAGACGCATAGTATATGAAAATAGAGTACAAGTCGCAATGATCGACGTTTTTGGTTAGATTGCGTGTCATGTGATTAACTATATTACCTATTATCTTGTGATATTAATATGGGATAAATGTTTAAAATTCAGATGGCCGACGAAGGAAATCAAGGAAATCTGAATAACGATAACCAAAGTAACATTAACGTGGTTAATGAAAATTCGAGCATCAATAACAATGGAAACCAAGTGGATAATAGTGCTATCCAACACATAGTGGCACAGGGAATTATAGATGCAATGCCATTTATTCTTCAAACTGTTAAGGACGTTGATAATAAAAGTAAACATAGCAGTAAGCGACCAATTGAACCGGAACACAGCGTGAACAATGGACCAGTACTTCAAGTGCCCATTCCCAAAAGAAGAAGAACCATGCCTTATGGTTGTTCTTATAAAGAATTATGGTCTTGTAAACCAATGGAATTCTTGGGCAATGAAGGGGTCGTTGCAACTCTACGCTGGATAGAGAAGACTGAAGCAGTCTTAAGGATAAGCAAGTGTGCTGAAGAAGATAAGATATTGTTTGCTTCTAATCTGTTTAAGAATGCAGCACTAGAATGGTGGAACACTATCCTTCAATCAAGAGGAAGTGATAGAACCTACAATATGGAATAGGAAGAATTTAAGAACAAGGTAGAAAGGAAATTCTGCCCACCCAATGAAAAAAGAACAGATAGCAAACAAATTCCTAAATCTTAGGATGACTGGTGTAGATAGTAAGGGGTACACTAAAATATTCTTTGAATATGCTAGAATAGTGCCAACCCTTGCTTCACCAGAACCAGTGTTAATTTCCCGTTATATTTGGGGATTAATTGGGGAGATTAGACACATAGCCAAGGCAGCTAGATCTCAAACTATAGAAGAAGCGGTAGAACTAGCAAATACCTTGACAGATGAATTAGTCCGTACCCGAGAAGAAGATCAAAGGAGGAATCTAACCCAAAAGCTCACACAAGAATTTCGTTCTGGAAATTACAATCGTAGGAATATGGGTTCTACCTCTGCACCATACTGCAAGGTATGCAAGAAAAAACATTCGGGAAAATGCTCCACTCTCTGCAATTATTGCAAGATGCCAAGACACAAGGAAGAAAATTGCAGGAAGAAATCCAGTAATGGGTTATGCTACAACTGTGGAGAAAAAGGTCATATCAGGCCAAACTGCCCAAGATTAGCTCCAGCCACAGATAACAAGAATACTAAAAATGCTAGAGCATTTGTTCTGACTGCAGATGAAGCCAAGATGATTCCAGATGTCATAGCTGGTACGTTTTTAGTTAATGATATCTTTGCTAAAGTATTATTTGAGTCTGGTGCAAACCAAAGTTTTATTAATACATCATTTTGCAAATTTCTAAATCAATCATTAACTAAACTACCACTAGAATGCTTAGTAGAGACAGCTAATGGAGAAACCGTTAGGATTTCTGAAATCTTGCAGGGAGCAAGAATAGAAATTTTAAACCAAAAGTTTATAGCAAATCTTTATCCCATGAATCTGGCAGGATTTGATGTTGTTTTAGGAATGGATTGGTTAATAGCCAATAAAGCCAGTATTTTATGTGATCAAAAGTCAATTCAAGTAAATTCACCAAAAGGTAAAACGATCACAATTAAAGGAGATAAGCCTTCTAGAACCACAAAATTCATCTCTGTGATAAAAACTACAAGTTATATAAGAAAAGGTTCTATAGTGTATTTGATTTCCATAATCACTAACACTAAAGGAAAGGATTTAAAAGACATTCCCGTAGTGTCTCAGTTTTCAGATGTCTTTCCAGAAGAATTACCAGGACTACCTCCAGACAGAGAAGTTGAATTAAGAATCCATCTACTGCCAGGAACAATACCAATTGCCAAAGCACCTTATCGTTTGGCACCCGCCGAAATGCAGGAATTAAAGAAACAATTGGACGAATTGTTGGAGAAAGGATTTATACAACCGAGTTCGTCGCCATGGGGAGCGCCGATATTGTTTGTTAAAAAGAAGGACAGATCAATGCGTATGTGCATTGACTACCGTGAATTAAACAAGGTCACGATTAAGAGTCGGTACCCATTACCGAGAATCGATGATCTGTTTGATCAACTGCAAGGAGCTCGATTTTTCTCTAAAATCGATTTAAGGTCAGGATATCATCAGTTAAAGGTACAGGAAGAGGACATTCCTAAAACCGCTTTTAGAACGAGGTATGGCCATTATGAATTTACTGTCATGCCATTTGGTTTAACCAATGCCCCAGCTGCATTTATGGACATGATGAACCGAATATGTAAGCCATATTTGGATAAATTCATAATTGTATTTATAGATGATATTCTAATTTACTCTAAAGGTAAAGAGGATCATGCAAGGCATTTGCACGCACTTTTAAGTTTATTAAGAAAGGAAAAGCTTTATGCTAAATTCTCTAAGTGCGAATTTTGGTTAGAACAGGTACAATTCCTTGGACACCTAGTCAATCATGAAGGAATTCATGTAGATCCAACAAAGATTGAGGCAATTACTAAATGGAAAACCCCTGAGTCACCAACCGAGGTTAGAAGTTTCTTAGGATTGGCCGGTTATTATAGAAGATTTATTCAAGATTTTTCTAGAATAGCTATTCCCTTAACTAAGCTAACCTGTAAATCTGTTAAGTTTGAATGGGGATTAAAACAAGAAGAAGCCTTTAGAATCCTTACGCAAAGATTAACCCATACACCCATACTAGCATTACTAGAAGGAACTGAAGACTTTGTAGTCTATTGTGATGCTTCTAGATTAGGTTATGGATGTGTATTGATGCAACGACAAAAGGTTATAGCTTACGCATCTAGACAACTTAAGAATCATGAAGAGAATTATTCAACCCATGATTTAGAGTTAGGAGCTATAATTTTTGCTCTTAAAATTTGGAGACATTACCTTTATGGTAGTAAGTTTACCATTTTCACTGATCATAAGAGTCTAAGGTATATTTTCAAACAAAAGGAATTGAATATGAGACAAAGACGCTGGATGGAGATGCTTAGTGATTATGATTGTGATATCCAATATCATGAAGGAAAAGCAAATGTAGTGGCAGATGCTTTAAGCCGAAACTATCATGAAAAGCCAAAAAGGGTACGTTCTCTTAAATTAAATGTGCAAGTAGATTTAAATGATCAAATAAGAGAAGTACAGGAATCAGTAATCAAGGAAGATACTGAAAAGCTAAAAGGTATGCTAAAAGAATTAGAACAAGGAACAGATGGAATTTGGAGATTCCATAAAAAGAGAATATGGATACCTAAATTAGGGAATCTACGTCATCGTATATTAGAAGAAGCCCATAAGTCTAAGTATACGATGCATCCAGGAAATGATAAAATGTACCAGGATTTAAGGAAAAATTTCTGGTGGATCGGAATGAAAAAAGACATAGCAGCCTATGTTTCTAAATGTTTAACATGTTCACAAGTCAAAGCTGAACACCAGAAACCCTCAGGTTTGTTACAACAATTAGAAATGCCAGTTTGGAAATGGGAATTGATAACAATGGATTTTGTTACTAAATTACCCAAAACAAGGAAAGGTAATGATACAATCTGGGTGATTGTAGTTAGGCTAACCAAGTCAGCTCATTTTCTACCAATGAAGGAAACTTTTAGTATGGAACAATTAGCCAAATTGTATGTAAATGAAATTGTTTCTTTACATGGTATTCCTTTATCAATTGTTTCTGATAGGGATAGCCGCTTTACATCTCATTTCTGGTCAAGTTTCCAAAAGGCAATGGGAACCAAGTTAAAACTAAGCACAATTTATCATCCTCAAACGGACGGACAAAGCGAAAGAACAATTCAAACGATGGAAGATATGCTTAGAGCTTGTGTAATTGATTTTGGAGGTAATTGGGACGATCACTTACCTTTAATAGAATTTTCTTATAATAATAGTTATCACACAAGTATCAATGCTGCACCATTCGAAGCACTTTATGGACGAAAGTGCCGAACCCCAGTCTGTTGGGCAGAAATTGGGGAAAAGCAACTATCTGGACCTGAGATAGTGCAAGAAACAACCGACAAGATTTTTCAAGTCAAGGAACGACTGAAAGCAGCACGTGATCGACAGAAGAGTTATTCTGATAACCGACGCAAACCCTTGGAATTTCAAGTAGGAGATAAAGTATTATTAAAAGTTTCTCCTTGGAAAGGAGTAGTAAGATTCATCAAAAGGGGAAAACTAAGTCCCAGGTATGTTGGACCTTTTGAGATTATTAGAAGAATAGGACCTGTAGCCTATCAGCTACAACTGCCAGAAGAGATGGCAGGAATACATGATGTATTTCATGTATTTAATCTCAAAAAGTGCTTAACTGATGAATCCCTGATAGTACCTCTTAAGGATATAGAGGTAAATGAACAACTCAAGTTTGTAGAAAGGCCTCTACAGATTGAAGACAGGAAAGTCAAGAATCTCAAGCATAAGAGACTAGTTCTGGTCAAAGTGAAGTGGGACTCCAAAAGAGGACCTGAGTACACATGGGAACTTGAGTCAGAGATGCAAAGGAAATATCCACATTTATTCCAGTAGATCTCGAGGACGAGCTCTAAAATAAGGTGGGGAGAATGTAACAACCCTCGGTAAAACCAACACTCTCATAATATTTCCGACACCCTATTATATCTTAAAATGACCTAATATGTCTTATAATACACCTCGTATGGGAAAACCGAGTCCGAAATACAATATAGTATTAAAAATAAAATATAAAATCTGATCATTAAGTTTAGGCGGGCCGCGACAACCTTTGTTGATAGTTTACGCGGGCGGTATCGAGGTCAAGACTTGAATTCGTTAAATGTTAAGTTGAGGCGGGCCGCGTGAACCCTACCTCAACCTTACGCGGGCCGATAGAGACCCAAAATGTGGCGCAGCCCTGGGCCGCCACGTGGCCCACCACCCGGACAAGCTAGCTGATGACCCAGCTAAGCTACGCAGTTGACCGGAGTCAACGCGGGCCGCGTAGCCCTATGTCTACCCTTACGCGGGCCGCGTGGAGACCAAGTTTCAGCACTATATAAGAAGGCCATCAGGTTTCACTTTCCGTCGTTCACAATTCAATTCTCAATCTCACTTTCTGTAGAAGAGTTATTATAGTCGGGTATTATACCCCTAAATTAGCGAGGTTCTGCTCTGTTGTAAGTATTATAACCCCGGTTTCATAAGTAGATACGCTGCCCGATTGATTTAGGGTTCCGTAACAACTGTCGTGCTTCTGCCCGACGTAGTTGTTGGAATGCCATCTCGGGGAGGGTATCATTAATATTTTCAAAGGGTTATGGTACTAACCTATGTACATTTGTATAAATTATAGATTATATCCAGGAAACCCTTACGCGAAGTCTAAGATAGCAATGTGAGTTTATCCTCTTTTTGTTAACCTTTTTGGAATGTTTTACAAAACCTTAATTGTTTTACAATGTGATTAAGCGGTGATTGAGTCTTTGTAGTTCTTCAATTACTGCCGGTATGTTGGGGTTTTGTATACAAAATTTACTACACTGTGAGTAGTAAGTCGGGGATGACAGTACGTTACCATTGGACAATGAGTTAGCCAATGTGTAATATGACCCACAAGTCAGTGGATTGACAGTACTAAATGGAGTAATTGTGTAGAAATAAACAATGTGATCGCTCTCAATACTGTTTTAATTGATAAAGTGTTTCTTGATTAAACTGGGATTCACTCACCAGTATTTCCCGCTGACAAATATTTTTAAAACATGTTTCAGGTAACAAAATGTGACAGCCAATTAGTAAAAAGCCAGCTGGAGAGCACTGAAGGCTTGGGAAAAATGTGGCTATAAAAGTTACCTAAAAGATGATGTTTTAAAATTCAATAAAATAGGGTTTATCCCTATGAATGTATTGTAATAAGAAACTTGGGTTTTACCCCTGTGATTATTAATATTAAATATGGTGGTTTTACTCTGATAAACATTTCCTAACTACGGTCCTGATGAAAATTTCCGCTGCCAAATTAGACAAATACCACGATACCACCGAAACTGGCTCGCGTCCGCCCGTTCCCGAGAATCAGGGATCGGGGGTTGCGACATATTTGATACAAGTGTATTTTGGTAAATTTAGGATGTCACTTGCCGCTGTATTTTGTTTTTTGGTTTAATGGTATCTTAAGCCTAATCCAGTTTGTAGATCCTAATTAGTCTTATTCTATGAAAAAAAAACCTTAGCATTGCCTGTTTTAAACTGTTTTTAGAAACTTTATGTAGCCTGTAGTTATTTTTTTTTTATCAAATATACATATAAATGTATTACCTTTAAGTTGTTTGATACTCATTTCATATTCAACTTTTGGAAATTTAGTGCTCCAAGTGTTTTATACTCATTTCATCAACAAAGATAAGTGTTTTTTTATATCTGCAGGTTTTGTGGTGGAGTTGAACAACGTGACGCTTATGAGTGTTGTCTAACTATTGCATATTGTTAAGGCAGTGGTATCTTCTTTTTTAAAACCCTTCAATAATGATTGTCTTAAATACATTATATATTATGGTTAATAATGGTTATGGCTAATAATACACATAAATAGATAATATATATATATATATATATATATATATATATATATATATATATATATATATATATATATATATTATAACGAAGCATCAATTCATGAAATATATAAGATACATATTTATAGTAAGAAACTTTTTTTCCAGAAATTAGATCATATTTTCATACAAGTTCTTGAATGTTAAACACATGAATTTTGCAAGCTAATCATAGCAAATTGACATGAACTCATTATTTCATTACATTTACAGTAACATTAACATAAAATAATGTTCACATCATCAAAACTATCAGCTCTATACATGCATGTACCTTTTAAGCCTTTTTAAGCGAGTTAAACGAACGTAGAACACACATGCAAGTACATATACATACATGGTTCCAATCACACACATTCATCCATCCAAATTAACCATTATAATGTTTAACAATCTGGTTTTTAATTTATTATTATTATTATCAATATAATTGTTTACAATTATTACCAAACGGTTTTCAAATAATATTTTAACCAATTAACTCATCCATTTTATTTAATAATATAGATTTATATATATAGACTTCTCATATTCAGATTCCATAACATCAAAATATATGTTATCATCATTTATTATTATTATTATTATTATTATTATTATTATTATTATTTATTGTTGTCATTAATGCAATTAGATGTGTGAGCAACTTTACACCTGATGACTTCTCATATTCAGATCCTATAACATTTTTGTATTTAAACTTTCATTAAAATGAAAACTGCCACAGGTCATCCCAAAAGCCTACTTATCATGTCTCTATAAATACACAGCCACATTCAAGCATCCTCCCTTTCATTATGCAACCTGTGCCTGAATATCGGAAGACACCTGACAACATGAAGAAAACCACTGCTGTTGCTAACTGTTCAGAAAGTTTGGCGACTCTTGAAGAAATATTACACCATGGTCGAGAAAATAAGAAACACACGGTATCAACACTTTCTATAATTTCGATTGTTTTTCCCGGCATTATTATTATCCATACATTAAATGTGTTTCTACTAATCCATGCAGAATGCTGAGTTCAATTGTCGTGTGGTGATCAAAGGCGTACGTAATAGCGAAGAGTGGTTGAGACTTATGTTTGGAGGAGGAAAATGCATGAAAGGTGTATCACGTGATGACGGGGAGCTGTGGTGTGCTGGCTGTGAAAACCCAGTTATGTTTCCCCGAGCAAGGTTCGGTTTTGGTATTATATAGTTATGTGTGTTGGCAAACACCTTTATACATTTTCACATCTGAAAAAAAAAACTTTCAACAGGTTCCATCTTGAACTTGATGTGCTCGATTCCACGGCAAATGCGGTCATCGTGTGCTTCGATGACACTGCACAGATTCTAACAAGCACCACTGCTCAGTCTATACTCAATGTGGAATCGGGTCTCTCGCATATCTACACCGTTTATTCCAAAACCATCCAGGATAGCTTCACTCCTGTCATGATACAGAACTCTAACGATAGCATCTTAACGCTCCCAAACTGCTTACACTCACTTGTGGGCACCACCCGAACCATCCAAGTTGATACATCCACATACTACCATCATGGGGCCTTTGAGAGCTTCAACTGCAAGCGTGTGCTCCCAGACGAAACCGATTGTCAATCCGTTGGATCTACCACTCCTACTCCCATGACTAGGAAGGGTAAAGGGGTGATGACAATACCAACACCGGTTTAGCTCAAAGAAACAATCAGAAAGTACATGTAAGTTTCTATATATACTTTTGACTTACCAAATTCCATGAACCACATAACTACATATCCATTTGTGTTGTGTTTAAGTAAATGTTCAAAATTGAATATTTGTCACTGTGTCAATACTTGAACGGAGTTACATTCTATCAAGTTTTTAGTACAAAATAATAGAATATGAACTACTAATATATACATCATCCAAGTTAAAGTTCTGCCTAACATTTCCTTTCTTTCTTTCCCAGCCCTACTTATGAAGGTTCTGATTCAGATGGTTCTGTGGGTAGCGCTCCAGGTGAAAGGTATATATTTATCCTATAAGCATATACGTTTTAGACATCATATCCATTTGTGTTGTGTTTAAGTAAATGTTCAAAATTGAATATTTATCACTATGTCAATACTTGAACGAAGTTACATTCTATCAAGTTTTTAGTACAAAATAATGGAATATGAACTACTAATATATACATCATCCAAGTTAAAGTTCTGCCTAACATTTCCTTTTTTTGTTTCCCAGCCCTACTTATGAAGGTTCTTATTCAGATGGTTCTGTGGGTAGCGCTCCAGGTGAAAGGTATGTATTTAGCCTATAAGCATATAGATATTTTTTTTTCAAATAAGGTAGGTAGTAATATTAGGTTTGACATATATTATTTTATTTATAATCGTGAAAAAAATTAATGGTCAATTCCCTTACATTACTTCATATCTTTTTCATAATTTCCTAACTATGGACGCATGTGTACAACTTAGTAGTTTATGCACCCATACCAATATATACCTCCTTTGAACCCAATTGAGTAGCCTTATTAGTTATAATTTCAATTTTCAAAGCTTGGTTAATAGCTTATCTGGACTTGAATTATAGGCCAGGTAATAATGTACAAATGGGCCTAATATATTCATCTGAATACATTAATCGACATCTCTTAAGAATGAACCAACACCGACATTTTTCAGCAAGATATGATATTTTAACTCATCCAATGAAGAAACTCTTAAGAGACTTGTGAATAAGCTTAAAAAATCACCTCAAGAGGTTTTTGATTCATTGAAAAATCAAACTGTTGATTTAGTGTTCACTGCTCATCCAACTCAGGCTATTTGGAGATCTTTGCTTCAAAAACATGGAAGGTATGTTCTATAATGCTTTGAATAAGTCTTACTTTCATTAAAAGAGTTGTGGGTAGGCCTGTAAGCGAACCGATACGGATGTTCTTAATAAACGAATGAACATGAACAATTTTTTTTGTTCATTAATTAAATGAACAAACATGAACACATGCTTCGTTAGTTTATATATGTTCATAAACGTTCGTTCACTTAAAAATTTGTTTATGTGTGTTTATTCACCTTCATTTATCTATGTTTAAGTTCGTTTAATATTCATTTCAAGTTTTTAGACAGTTACAATTTAGTCTGGTTTTATTTAATTTATTGTAGCATATTGTAATATGATTTAAGGTTTTCATATGGTAGTGAGTTCTCTCAATGATTTTTATGGGTTAGTCATGTATGGAGAGTCATGCGTGCACATATGTTAAGATATTTGATTTGACTAACTCATAGCCGTTGCTTATGTTTACTTGCTTAAACCTATTGTAGACAAGAAACTACTAAGGGGAAGGGCGACTACATGGGCATGCATTAACGGCAGAAGATTTCGTGAATTGTTGAATAAAACCGGAAGCTTTATGAACTCCTTTAAGTTTTTTTCCTGTAATGTATGTTTTTAGACTTGGCATACATGTTTGTTCTTAAACACATTCAGTAAACAAAGTTTCATGTGCTATGCACGCCTTAAATTTTGTGTGGCCGGCTTATGGTACAAGCTCTTATGACGTTTTGTATGGCTTCTCTTACATTGTCTTTTGGCTAATTACCTTTTATCCATGCATAAACATTTTTCCCGAACGCACCACAAAATGAAGGACACTAACTGTTGGTCATGCTGTGCATCGCACGGGCCTACCCTCTAGTTGGTTTAATTAATTAATATATACTTGATGGAGCATGTGGGTGATGTAAATGATATCAAAAGCAAAGAAGATGACAAATTTTGCAATACAAATTAAATGGGCCACATGGCGCATTAGTGGATAAGGGATATCTAGATGGAAGTCGGATGGGATACGGAATCTATGGGAATTTAAATGGGACTTTGATCTCATATGGGGATATCTTGAACGACTTCAACAGCTGGGATGTGGGGACGATTGAACCATGCTGGTAATTAAGTAGAAAACATTTGGTTGCGATTAAGCTAGCATGGGATTAAAGGCACATAAAATATTAACAATTGCGGTTACACGTGTTAGTATTTCCACGTATAAATGAATGTAATAAGAGTTAAGAATGTCAGATATCATCACATGACTATTTTACTTTCTCGATAAATGAAGCGGGTTTGAAAAAAAATATTAAGCATGCAAATGTGTATTATTTTTCATGTTTACTTCGTGGTTTATGCTAGTTCTTGACTTCCTTGAGGATAAGGAAAATTTTAAGTTTGGTGAGATTTATTAGTTGCATTTTTAGGTTGGGTTTATACCGGTTTATCACCCAATTTTTACTACATATTATACACTTATCATTCGTAAAGTTAATTATTTTGTGCAACACTTGAGTTGGTGGAACGGAATTAAATGTGATTGTTAATAATGATTTTTATAGGGGCGGTACGATTACTAAGGATCACAATAAACATCGGAAAGATTTGGAAGTATTTATGATTATACAAGAAGATCAAAACGGCTATTTGAGACAGATGGTCAATAGATGGTTAAATTGGATCATATTACACATGAGATTTAATTAGTTAAATCGGTTTAATTAAATAATATATACTTGATGGAGCAAGTAGATGATGTAAATTTAAATAAGATCAAAAGCAAAGAATGAGACAAATTTTGAAGTATAAATTAAATAGACCTCATGGCCCATGAGTAGACGAGGGATATCTAGATAGAAGTTGGCAATTGGATACAGGGTGTAGGGGTATTTAAATGGGACTTCAAACGCTTGTGTGAACATCTTGAATGACTTTGATGGCTCGGGTGTGGGGACGATTCAAACATGTCGGTAATTATGTATATTATTTAGGTAGAAAGCATTTGGTTGGAATTAAGTTGGTATGGGTTTAAAGGGACACAAATATTAACAATCTCATTTACATGTGTTAGTATTTCTCGCATATAAATGAATGTAATAAGAGTTAAGAATGTTGGATATGATCTCATCACAAGTTTATTTTCAAGATAAATGAAGCGGGTTTTATAAAAATATTGAGCATGCTTATGTGTATAATTTTTCATGTTTACTTCGTGGTTTATGCTTGTTCTTGACTTCCTTGAGGATAAGGAAAAGTTGAAGTTTGGTGAGATTTGTTAGTTGCATTTTTAGGTATGGTTTATACCAATTTATCACCCAATTTTTACTACATATTATGCATTTATCATCCGTAAATTCAATTATTTTGAGCAATACTTGAATTGGTGGAATGGAATTTAGTGGGGATTTTTAATAATGTTTTTATAGGGGCAGTACGATTACTAAGGATCACAATAAAGATTGGAAAGATTTGGATTAAAACGACTATTTGAGACGGATGGTCAAGAGATGGTTATTGGATCATATTACATCTAAGATTTAATTAATTAAATTGGTTTAATTAAATAATATATATTATTTGGACCATGTAAAAAAAGGGTAGATGCACGGTACCCCTGACCGCGGAAGTGATCCCACTTCCCAAGCTAGCGACCCGACAACGTTGCCTAGCGGAGAAGCCCCTACCAACTCGAGGGGAACTGAAGAGCCTGGGGTTACCAGGTTTCGAACTCGTGACCTCACAGGGTCCTCGAGTCGGATTAAAGTGGGGTCGGTGGCCACTGGGCTGACACCCAATGGATAGGTGATGTAAATAAGATCAAAAGCAAAGAAGGAGACAAATTTTGCAGTACAAATTAAATGGGCCTCATGGCCCATGAGTAGACAAGGGATATCTAGATGGAATTCGATAATGGGATACGAAATGTAGGGGTATTTAACTGGGACTTCAAACGCATGTGGGAACATCTTGTATGACTTCGACGGCTGAGATGTAGTGACGATTGAACCATGATGGTAATTTTGTATATTATCAAGCAGAAAATATTTGGTTGGGATTAAGCTCGTATAGGTTTAAAGGGACCCAAAATATTCACAATCGCAGTTACACGTGTTAATATTTTCTGCGTATAAATGAATGTAATAAGAGTTAAGAATGTCAAATATGATCTCAAGACAAGTTTATTTTCTGGTTGAATGAAGCGTGTTTGAAAAAAAAAATTGAGCATGTGTATGTGTTTTATTTTTCATGTTTAGTTTGCGGTTTATTTTTGTTTTTGACTTCTCTAAGGACAAGGAAAAGTTTAAGCTTGAGGAGATTTGTTAGTTGAATTTTGTAACATCCCGAAAATATAAAACTATATATTAAAATTATAAAGCACTAAGTAAACAAGAACAAACTAACTAGGACTAAATAACCCAGGTAGTTACAATTCTTGTAGTAACTCATAAGTGGGATTGAAACACTCAAAATATGAACTAAGGAAAAATTGAGGGACTAAAAGTGTTAAACTTGAAACTTGATTTAATAAAAACATTTTTTTACCACAAAACACACATTCGAGTGTGCTGGGGATCAATCAAATGCAGGGGGGGCGACCAGAACTCTCCAAAACCCTAGTTCATGCTTTTAATCAAAATTGAAGACCAATTTCAGTCCCAAATCAAAATCCGAACATAGATTAGTGATCACCTCAGTGAAAAGGATCATAAGGTATGTAAATTTTGTAGAAAATTCTCATCTAAATTTCTGAATGAACAAAGGAATTCGAATTTGATGTTGCATGATAGTTGTTTGGAATGAAATAGTGTCTAGGGATAAACCCTAGTCAAATACTTGTTGAAATTTTGCCTATTTCTTGTGAAATTCATAATCACTATTGAAGGTGATAAGTGGGTTTTGTAGAAACATGTTGAACACTAGGATTATAATGTTACCTTAGTGTAATTCGAGTTCTATGAAACAAGTTCAGATTTGATTAATGTGAAAATTGATGTGAATTTGCCTAAATTGATGTTTATCTTGGCTAAAGGACAAATATTGAACTTAATTATAAGTTGTGAGAAATTGTGCCTTTAAGGTGTTTGTGAAAATGCCTAAAAGAAGATTAAAAACTGGAACTTTGAGTTAAAACGCGTGTTTGTAGAGTTATGGCAAATTATGCGTTACATGTAAACAAAAGAGTTCTAAAAGGGTTGTGATTGAACTCTATAGGAAAGGAAACCGGAGCGTCAAGTGGACAAGCCGGTGGTGACGCGCGATTGAAAGGGGTGCTTTGAAAGGTACGTGACTTTAGCCTCGTGATATTATGCATAAATGTTAGAAATTAGTGTTATTGGTGTTATAGCGTAACGTACGTGCTTGATGTGTCATTGAAGTGGCGAAGCCCACTCGACAATCAAACGGGTCAAAATAAGGGTTGTAAATAGTTTGGCTTGTCATTAAAGTGATGGTTTTCACTCGACAACCAAACGGGTCAAAATTATGCCTTTAAAAACAATCATGTGTGTAGAGACTTGAAAGACTCATATTGTGCTAGTGTTGGTTAGTAATACACCAACGAATTGGTTGTGCTAATTTAAGTTTTACGAATCCGAGATATCGGGTCAAATGATAGAAATCCATTATAAGTGTTGCTTGAAGTGGTATGCTTGAATTTTTAGAAAACAAGCATGAAATTCTAGTGTGGGCGTAAAGCCATGAAATGGCGCGAATACGCCAAGATTTACAAGCCCGGGGAGTCGGATAATTATGTATAGTATGCCTTAGAACTGAATATTGATATTATACACACCTAGTTAACGGGCCGAATAATAGAAACAAGAATTATGTGAACCATTGGTTCATAATTCGGGTTTCGTTAAGTGAAACTCACATGGTTAGATCCGTAATTTTAATACGGACATATAGGAAAAAGAATCGACAAAAACGGACAAACAGATAAGAAGTTATGCTTTTTTAAAGTTCGAATTTTGACAAAATCCGGAGCTGGGCAATTATGCAGGTCCAGAAACTGGACCTGCTGGAAAACGTACTCCCCCGCGCCACGCGACGGGGGCACAAGGTTCTGGCACGACACGCGGGGCCGCCCGTGGCACGGGAAAGTGTTGACTGAGTCTGGCGCGTGGCGCGACAAACCTAAAATCAGAATTTTATTATTTTTGTTATGTATTTATCATTGGGGCTTATCTAGGCTCGGTTAACATTGTCAAAACTAATTATTTATGTGGTTTTGACCTCAGGTGATGCTCGTTAGTTTCGGATGCCGATCAAGCGTGAAATCAAGAACCGAACACCATTTTTGAAGCTTCCGCACTAATCTAAACATGTCTAGACAATGTTATTTTGTAAACTCTAATAGATGTGAATGTTTAAAACTAGATAGTTGGTTATGCTAATTCGCTAAAACAATGTACATTTTAACTTATTAACTAAGTTTTTGCTAGTGATGCATTTTGTTTTAAAAAGCCCGTATTTTATGATTAAACAATGGAATAAATAAGATGAGTGTTACAAGTTGGTATCAGAGCTCAAGGTTGTTAACAAAGTGTGTTCGGTTCAAGCTTGATCAAGCATCCAGTAAGAGCTAATTGTTTTAAGTAGACTTATTAAATATAGAAAGGAAACATGAATTGACGTGCACGGGAAGAGTGTGTTAACACACTCAAACCCGGAAAGTGCATTAAATAAGAACGGTTATTATGAACTCGACTAAACCGAAGTAAATAAACCATATGCTATAGATGAAATGTTTAACGGTTGGTGTAAACATTTTGGTTTTAAAGATGACGGATAAAGGTAATGATGATGCGGTGCCGATAGTCACCGAGCAAATGAAAGAAGTGATTGCCGAGGAGGTAGGAAAGGCAATCGAAAATAGCTTATCCGGTTTCATAGATAAGATTCAGAACACGGTACTATCGGTAGTTGATGAGAGAATCAAGAAGTTGGAGGATAGTACCAACATAGCTAAAGAAAAGTCGGGAGAACGCAAGGTTGCTCATACAAGGAATTTATGGCATGTAAACCACCACTTTATAATGGAGAGGTGGATCCAATAATATGCCAGCGTTGGTTAAGCGATATTGAGGGAGTATTTGAGAGAACCCACTGCGACACGAATGACTTCGTAGCTTATGGTACGGGTCAGCTTAGAGGTCAGGCAAAGGATTGGTGGGATAACAAGAAAAAGGAAATCGGAAGCGAAGCGGCTAAGGCAATGACCTGGGACGAGTTTAAGGTACCATTCCTTAAACACCACAGTCCCAAGGCGGTTATCAATCGAATCAAAGAGGAATTCATTCAGCTTAGGCAGAAAGGTGAATCTATCGATAAGATCACGGGGATCTTTCTCGACAAACTGAGGTTTTGTGATGAGTTGGTGACGTCCGAAGAACAGAAAGTGTATTATTACTATAATATGCTAAGTGCAGAATATCGGGAGTTTATGACTCCCTCGAAGTACGAGACTCTCACCGAAATCATTAATATTGCTCGTGAAAGGGAGATAGAGCTGAAGAAGCAGATAGAGAGAGGGGAAAGAAGGGCACAAGTTGTTAATCCAAGCCCAACGAAAAAGGCGCGTACGACTGAGTCGTCAAAGAAACAGGAGGGAAAAAGCGGGTCGCCAAGCTGCAAGGTATGCGGGAAAGGGCACAAGGGTGAGTGCCTGTTTAAAGATAAGCCATGTCCCATATGTGGGAAGACAGGGCACACGGCTGCATTATGCCCCGGGAAGGTATCGATGTGTTATAAATGCTACCAACCGGGTCACAAGAAATCGGAATGCCCGGAGCTAGTCGGGAAAAAGGAAGGCAAGGATTCACATACGGAGACTCCAAAAGCAAAAGGCAGATCCTTCCAGTTAACTGCAGCCGAGGCTGTCACGGTCCCCGACCCGGTTTGACCCGTTTCAGGAGCCGCGAGACAGAAATCCCGTGGTATTTATTTAATTGAGTTTAACAGCGGAAGTTTATCATCAGGATCTTTTTAAAGCTAAAATTTTCCCGATTATTTTATTTCACAATTCGGGATAAAACCCCGGAAATTTACAATCATTTGATTTTACTAAGAAACCTTTATTTTACAAAACATATTTCTTTATTTTTTTATAATGAGCCACTTCCTTAAGCTTGCAATGCTTCACAGCACTTTTTCTGAATTACAACAGATCACCTGAAACATGTTTGAAAAAGGTTTTGTCAGCGGAAAATACTGAGTGAATCGTTCTATTTACTAAAATGACACATTTGTTATAATTTACAGTATTAAGGAAAATTACAATGTTTCTGATATCAAACCAAATACCCACAGTACTTTATCACTCGACCCATTGGCCCATTCGTCCAATGGTGTCTGTGATTATGGTCATATCACCCCTTGGCTGCCCCAATGATGAAGATTATCAAGTAATGTATACAAAACCCCACATACCGGCTGTAATATGGTGATTACATAAACTTAATCCCTGTAATTATAACTTTAAAATAAATAGGGTTTTGTAAAGTAATTTGATAAAAAGAGAATGACTCACATTGTTGATTTAACACGGATAGAGTTTACTCTATGGATTAGCCTTGTTAACCTAATTTTAAATAATAATGCACACAAAACTGGGTTAGTAATCAATACAGCATTTACGATAACTCACGAGATCAAATTCTCACAACGAACGACAAAGTGCAATACTTAAACATCCATCGAATTAACGACAAATGACAAAGTATAACCCTAATGTGGGCGGCACTTAAACATCCATTGGATATATTGATCGTCGGAAAATGAATCGTAGCAGCGATCGAGTTAATACCCTGTTTTGCGGCGTCGATTTGTGAACTGTGGGTGTTTTTGTAGTATTCAGAACGTAACTCGCAGTGTATAAGGAATTTTTACGTCGTTTTAATTCCTGAATTCAAGTCCCAAGGCCCTCTATTTATAGGTGAATTTTGACCCTTAGGCGGCCCGCGTGAGATTTAAGCTAACCTTACGCGGCCCCCGTAAGACCTATTTTTAGGCATAGGGTTGCCACGATTGGGACTAGCCTTGCTGACTTGACAGTTTTCGTAAATTCAGTTTCTACAGCACACAATTTAGATAATCGTTACTAGGGTTTTACCCCCCCTGAGTTTTAGGGGCCCTAATCCTGATTCCATATGTTCTGAAAATTTTAGGGATTGTTCAGAATCACTTGGGTGTCTCAATTAGGGTTTCCTATTGGACAAATTAATTTAATAATTATGACTTTTGATGAGAGTTGTTACATTCTCCCCACCTTAATAAAAATCTCGTCCTCGAAATTTATTGGAATAATTGAGGATACTTTCTCTTCATTTCTGATTCCAGCTCCCAAGTGTATTCAGGTCCTCTCCTTGAATCCCACTTTACTTTAACTAGCACTAGTCGTTTGTGCTTGAGAAACTTCACTTTTCTGTCTTCTATCTGAAGAGGTTTCTCCACAAATTTTAACTTTTCGTTTACCTCTATGTCTTGAAGAGGTACTACCAGAGATTCATCTGCTAAACATTTCTTGAGATTGGATACATGAAATACATCATCTACTCCAGCTAATTCTTTTGGTAGTTGTAAACGATAAGCTACTGGTCCTATACGTTGGATCACTGGAAATGGTCCTACGTATCTTGGACTTAGCTTTCCTTTCTTACCGAATCTAACAACTCCTTTCCAAGGAGAAACTTTTAACAGTACTCTGTCTCCAACTTGGAATTCTAACGGCTTGCTTCTATTGTCTGCATAACTCTTCTGGCGATCTCTAGCCATCTTCCGTCTTTCTTTGATTTGGGTGATCTTATCAGTCGTTTCTTGCACAATCTCCGGACCTGACAATTGACTTTCTCCTATTTCTGCCCAACAAACTGGAGTTCTGCACTTTCTTCCATATAGTGCTTCAAATGGGGCAGTTTCAATGCTTAAATGATAACTATTGTTATAGGAGAATTCAATTAATGGTAAGTGATCGTCCCAATTTCCACCAAAATCTATTACACATGCTCGGAGCATGTCTTCTAGAGTTTGGATTGTCCTTTCACTTTGTCCGTCTGTTTGAGGATGATAAGCAGTGCTTAGGTTTAGTCGAGTTCCCATTGCTTCTTCGAAACTTTTCCAGAAATGAGAAGTAAAACGACTATCCCTATCCGACACAATGGAGAGTGGAACTCCATGTAAGGATACAACTTCATCTACATACAACTTTGCCAATTTTTCCATGCTAAAGGTTTCTTTCATAGGTAGAAAGTGAGCAGATTTGGTTAATCGGTCCACAATTACCCAAATCGCATCATTACCTTTTCTGGTCTTGGGTAACTTAGTAACAAAATCCATTGTTATGAGTTCCCATTTCCATACCGGCATTTCTAACTGTTGTAGTAGACCTGAAGGTTTCTGATGTTCTGCCTTAACTTGTGAACAAGTAAGACATTTAGAAACATATCTAGCTATATCCTTCTTCATGCCTATCCACCAAAAATTCTTTCTTAAATCTTGGTACATCTTATTGTTTCCTGGGTGTATAGTATACCTAGATTTATGAGCTTCTTCTAAAATTTTATTTCTTAGTTCTCCTTGTTTTGGTACCCAAATCCTTTTCTTATGGAATCTCCAAATTCCATCAGCTCCTTGTTCTAAATCTTTTATTCTTCCCTTCATTCCTTCAGCAACATCTTCTATTGCTATTTCTTGAAAGTATTTCAGTTGTTCCATTAAATCTAACTGTAGATTTAATCTGAGAGCACGAACCCGTCGTTGTTTCTCATTGTATTCACGACTTAAGGCATCCGCAACTATATTTGCTTTTCCCTCGTGATATTGAATATCACAGTCGTAGTCACTTAAAATTTCCATCCATCTTCTTTGCCTCATGTTTAACTCTTTTTGCCCGAATATATATCTTAGACTTTTATGATCTGTATAGATAGTAAACTTACTTCCGTACAGATAATGTCTCCAAATTTTAAGGGCAAAAATTACGGCTCCTAACTCTAAGTCATGAGTCGTATAGTTCTCTTCGTGCTTTTTCAATTGTCTTGAAGCATACGCAATTACCTTCTTGCGTTGCATAAGCACACATCCAAATCCTAGTTTTGAAGCATCACAATATACTTCAAAATCTTCAGTTCCTTCTGGTAAGGCTAAGATTGGAGCATTGGTTAATTTCTGCTTTAATATTCTAAAGGCTTCTTCTTGTTTAGGTCCCCATTCAAACTTAACTGCTTTACAAGTTAGCTTAGTTAATGGTACAGCTATTTTGGAAAAATCCTTAATAAACCGTCTATAATACCCAGCTAAACCTATAAAACTTCTAATTTCCATTGCTGTTTGCGGAACCTTCCAATTGGTAATTGCCTCTATCTTAGCAGGATCTACCTGAATACCTTCATGATTCACCATGTGTCCTAAGAATTGCACTTCTTGTAGCCAAAATTCACACTTCGAGAATTTGGCATAAAGCTTTTCTTTTCTTAACAAAGTTAAGAGTGCATGCAAGTGCTCACAATGTTCCGTTTGACTTTTGGAATAAATAAGTATATCGTCTATAAAGACAATTACAAATTTATCCAAGTACGGTTTACAGATCCTATTCATCATGTCCATGAATGCTGCAGGTGCATTCGTTAATCCAAAGGGCATGACTGTAAACTCGTAATGACCATACCTAGTTCTGAAAGCAGTTTTAGGTATGTCTTCTTCTTGTACCTTCAATTGATGATATCCGGAGCGTAAATCAATTTTAGAAAAATATCTAGCCCCTTGCAATTGATCAAATAGATCATCAATCCTAGGTAATGGGTATCGATTCTTAATTGTAACTTTATTCAATTCTCTATAATCAATACACATTCTCATTGAACCATCCTTCTTCTTTACAAACAACACTGGAGCTCCCCAAGGGGATGAACTAGGTTGTATGAATCCTTTACTTAGTAATTCATCTAATTGCTTTTTCAGTTCTAACATTTCTGTAGGAGCTAACCGATAAGGTGCCTTAGCTATCGGTGTAGTTCCTGGAATTAGATGAATCCTAAATTCTACTTCCCTGTCTGGAGGTAATCCCGGTAAATCTTCTGGGAATACATCAGGATATTTTGAGACTACTGGTATTTCCTTAAGATCTTTACCCTTAGTGCTAATGATTACCGAAATCATGTACACTATTCCTTGTTTTCGTTCATAATTAGCAACTTTCATTACTGATATGAACTTCATGGGTTTCCGTGGTTTATCCCCTGTAATCATAATTACTTCCCCAGTAGGTGCCTGAATTTCTATGGAATTCCTATCACAAAGAATTCGAGCATGGTTGGCTATCAACCAATCCATTCCTAACACGACATCGAATTCAGCTAATTTCATAGGTAATAGGTTTGCAGCAAATTTATGACCTGAAAGTTCTATTTCTACTTTTTGCAAAACCTGATTAATTTTAACTGAATTCCCATCTGCGGTTTCAACTGTAAAAATCTGCCTAATGTTGGTTAAAGGTAACTTAAGAGCTTGACAGAATAAAGTATTGATAAAACTTTGGTTTGCACCAGAGTCAAATAATACTTTTGCGTATACGTTATGAACTAAGAACTTACCGGCTATTACATCTGGGATAAGTTCTGCTTCTTGAGTGGTTAGCTGGAATGCTCTGACATTCTTCTTAGTAGCTCCTTCGGTTGCCTTAGGTTTGTTGTCTACTGGTTTAACCAATTTAGGACATTCTGTTTTATAATGCCCTGCTTCTCCACAGTTAAAACAGATTACAGTTTTCTTTCTGCAGTTTTCTTCACGATGTCCTATACCTTTGCAAAGGTTACAGGTTACATTACATTTTCCATAATGTTTCCTTTTGCAATTTCTACAGAAATGTGGATTTGAAGATTGCCCTGCTCCTTTTCTCTTGAAATTATTATTATTACCCACCCGAAATCCTTGGGTAATTTTCTGAGCCAGTTCCTTTTTCCTGTTTTCGTCTTGCGTACGTACCAATTCATCAGTTAGGGTATTGGCTAATTCCACGGCATCGTCAATAGTGCGAGGTCTCGCAGCTTTAACGATATTGCGGATTTCGCTAATTAATCCCCAAATATAGCGAGAAATGAGTACCGGTTCTGGCGAAGCCAGCGTTGGTACCACTCTAGCATATTCAAAGAATGTCGAGGTATAACCGCGACAATCTACACCCATCATCCGATGATTTAGAAACTTATTCGTCATCTGTTCCTTTTCATACTCGGGACAGAATTTTCTTTCCACAAAACCCTTAAATTCTTCCCAAGTCATAGCATAAACTATTACTCTTCCTTTTGATTGTAACACAGTGTTCCACCATTCGAGTGCTCCCTCTTTGAAAAGATTTGACGCGTACATGACCTGATCATTTTTAGCACATTTACTTATTGCAATTACTGCTTCGGTTTTCTCTAACCAACGCAGTGATGCAGTTGCTCCTTCATTGCCTGCAAATTCAGTGGGTTTACAGGCAAGAAATTCTTTGAAAGTGCAACCAGGTGTTGCAGCTTTCAGTTTCTTAGGCGCGTGTTGTGGTTCATTATCATGATTAACATGATTATTGCCTCCGTTTACACTATTACTGAAGTTATCTTCAGTAATATGTTTACTAGGGACAATTTGTTGTGGTTCGATTGGATTCTTTATAGCAGCAACGAATGCTGGAATAGCATTGGCTATCCCTTGAGCAACAATGTTTTCGATACCTTGCCGAGTCATATATTGATCTCCTGGATGTTGCTCAGACGGATTAACCTCATTTACTGGTTCATTTTCAATGTTTGCCATCTGATAATATATATATATATATATAATTATTAGTATCTGTTAAATAACAATTATACATAAAAACAATCAGACAATTTTCAACACACATATAGGCAAAACTATCAATTTCTCGATTACATTTTATATATTTTTTATAGTATGCATCATTACACACCAATATCTTATAGAGTTTTATTCGTAGCTATTTTACAGACTGATTTTACTATTACTTTTACTATTACACAACCACAGTTTTACCATCCTACTATCTCTCGTCACTTGTCGTTCTAAAAACGAAGCTCCCTTTCATCATATTTCCAGGCAATTTGTCCCCCTATTTCCCTGATTCTATTTCCCGCATCCATCAACTCTTCACCAAAATGGCAAAGTTCAGCCATATTTTCGTTACTCATTGGTGGATTAGGTAGGGGTTCTGGATCGACTTGTGGAAAAAAAGAATAAGGATCATTGACAATATTTTGAAATTGCCAATCATTTGTCCACCATTCGTCCATTTCTAAAGGTTGGGAGTGAACTATGGGTTCTGGGATTGCTGGTTCAAAATTCATAGGGAGTTGATTTTCAATAGGATTGGTAAAAATATTTGTATTGACAGGCTGAATAGTTTCACAGCTTGCCAATAGAAAATCTATTTCTTCCTGAAAAGTCCTTCCCTGGTTTTGTTTGGAGCTCTCTCCAATTTCCATTGGTCTAGAACCTTGTCCAACTTCCATTTCTATATCTTTAGAATATTCCTCAAATTGCATTTCCATTTGCTTAGAATCTTTCTCGACTTCAGTTTTCATCTCTTGGAGTCTAGAACTTTTCCTGGTTATAATTTCTTTTCCTTTTTCTAAAGGATTATTTATGTTAGGAAGTTTCGTAGCTGGCTTTTTCCTACGTATACGACTTCCCCACACGTAATTCTTTCTTTTCTTTCGTTTTGGCTTGTTCAAAGGAGGAGCCTTGAATTCTACCGGTTGTTCTACATCAGGAAAGTATCCAGTAAATCCTTTAGAAACTTCTATATTCACCGGGTAAAGATTGAGGTTCTGAAAGGCTTCAGATATCTCACTCATCCTGATGTAGCATATATGCAAAATGCATAAAATACTAAGTTAAAATCTTACAATAAATTTCATAAATAACTTTTAAAATTTATTGCACACTGCAAATTAATTTATTACAAAGATAACTGGAAAACATACTAAGGTTTATTGTAATTTTATTTATTTACTGCATAAGGTTTCGGAATTTGTAGGGAATAAGGTGCTAAAACTTAAATTAAGCTATTTAGAGATTTGCATTTTCTGCTACTGTGGCTAACATATACAAATTTGCCCATTTCTCATCTAGATTGTCTTCCCAAGGTGATTTATTGATTAATTCCTGGGTTTCTCGTTTAATCTTCTTTCTCGGATTTGCTCTTTACTTTGCTTAATAATCATACTCCTTTTTCTAAGAGAAAGTGGTTCCTCATATTGTGTCTTTCGCACAAATATTCCTTCTTCAGGAATTGTAGGGAGTTTTGAGGATTTGGTTTGGGATGTACTACCCTTCTCGTTGGATGATCTATCTAATTTAAGATAGATACTTGACAGCCTTTGCTTACCCATACTGTAACTAACAAATAATCAGTTAATAAAACAAATAATCACATAATAGTAATTAGGAAAAATTAAGTATTTCTAAATACTTAATTAGCTTAACTCAGTGGCTCTGATACCACCTTTTTCTGTCACGGTCCCCGACCCGGTTTGACCCGTTTCAGGAGCCGTGAGACAGAAATCCCGTGGTATTTATTTAATTGAGTTTAACAGCGGAAGTTTATCATCAGGATCTTTTTAAAGCTAAAATTTTCCCGATTATTTTATTTCACAATTCGGGATAAAACCCCGGAAATTTACAATCATTTGATTTTACTAAGAAACCTTTATTTTACAAAACATATTTCTTTATTTTTTTATAATGAGCCACTTCCTTAAGCTTGCAATGCTTCACAGCACTTTTTCTGAATTACAACAGATCACCTGAAACATGTTTGAAAAAGGTTTTGTCAGCGGAAAATACTGAGTGAATCATTCTATTTACTAAAATGACACATTTGTTATAATTTACAGTATTAAGGAAAATTACAATGTTTCTGATATCAAACCAAATACCCACAGTACTTTATCACTCGACCCATTGGCCCATTCGTCCAATGGTGTCTGTGATTATGGTCATATCACCCCTTGGCTGCCCCAATGGTGAAGATTATCAAGTAATGTATACAAAACCCCACATACCGGCTGAAATATGGTGATTACATAAACTTAATCCCTGTAATTATAACTTTAAAATAAATAGGGTTTTGTAAAGTAATTTGATAAAAAGAGAATGACTCACATTGTTGATTTAACACGGATAGAGTTTACTCTATGGATTAGCCTTGTTAACCTAATTTTAAATAATAATGCACACAAAACTGGGTTAGTAATCAATACAGCATTTACGATAACTCACGAGATCAAATTCTCACAACAAACGACAAAGTGCAATACTTAAACATCCATCGAATTAACGACAAATGACAAAGTATAACCCTAATGTGGGCGGCACTTAAACATCCATTGGATATATTGATCGTCGGAAAATGAATCGTAGCAGCGATCGAGTTAATACCCTGTTTTGCGGCGTCGATTTGTGAACTGTGGGTGTTTTTGTAGTATTCAGAACGTAACTCGCAGTGTATAAGGAATTTTTACGTCGTTTTAATTCCTGAATTCAAGTCCCAAGGCCCTCTATTTATAGGTGAATTTTGACCCTTAGGCGGCCCGCGTGAGATTTAAGCTAACCTTACGCGGCCCCCGTAAGACCTATTTTTAGGCATAGGGTTGCCACGATTGGGACTAGCCTTGCTGACTTGACAGTTTTCATAAATTCAGTTTCTACAGCACACAATTTAGATAATCGTTACTAGGGTTTTACCCCCCCTGAGTTTTAGGGGCCCAAATCCTGATTCCATATGTTCTGAAAATTTTAGGGATTTTTCAGAATCACTTGGGTGTCTCAATTAGGGTTTCCTATTGGACAAATTAATTTAATAATTATGACTTTTGATGAGAGTTGTTACAGAGGCGAAGGTGGAACTCGATGTGGTCTCAGGTATATTCGCCATAAATTCAATTCCCGCACATGTGTTATTTGATACGGGTGCGAATAAATCCTTTATTTCACATGGATTTATTCGACATCCTTCATTCGAACTGACAAAATTACTTATGCCTTTAGAAGTAGAAATAGGCGACAACAAAAGTTTTATCGTATGTGACGTGTGTCAAAATTGTAAGATGAGTATCGACGGTGAAGAATACTCAATAGATTTGATTCCAATGTCGATGGGAGAATTCCAAGTAGTGGTCGGGATGGATTGGCTATCCCGACATCACGCGAAGGTCGTGTGTTTCCTCAAGGAGATTAAGTTAACATCTCCAAGTGGAAAACACGTTACCATCTATGGTGAAAAAGGGGGTAATCCCGTTATGTGCTCAATGCTAAAAGCTCACAAACTCATGAGGCGTGGATGTAGAGCGTTCATGATATACGTAAACGAACCAGATAAAGAATCGCCAAAGATTGAAGACGTACCGGTGGTGCGTGAATATGCCGATGTATTTCTGGAAGATTTACCGGGAATACCACCAGAACGGGAGGTAGAGTTCGGAATCGAATTGATTCCGGGCGTGAAACCTGTGGCCAAGGCGCCGTATCGACTCGCGCCATCGGAGCTACAAGAATTGATGTCTCAAATCCAAGATCTGCTCGACAAGGGGTTTATTAGGCCAAGTGTGTCTCCATGGGGCGCACCGGTGCTATTTTTGAAAAAGAAGGATGGGAGCATGCGCATGTGTATCGATTACCGAGAGTTAAATAAACTCACGGTGAAAAATCGATATCCGTTCCCAAGGATTGATGACCTATTTGACCAATTGCAAGGCAAGTTGGTTCTCCAAGATCAACCTTAGATCGGGGTATCATCAGTTGAAAGTCAAGGAGAAGGATGTACCAAAGACGGCCTTTCGTACACGGTACGGACATTACGAGTTCCTCGTGATGTCCTTCAGGTTAAGCAATGCACCCGCGGCTTTCATGGACCTCATGAACCGGGTTTGCAAACCAATGTTGGATAAGTCGGTGATAGTGTTCATCGATGACATCTTAGTGTATTCGAAGAATGAAGCAGAACATGCAAGCCATTTACGTGAAGTGTTGGAGACGCTCAGAAGAGAGAAATTATATGCAAAATTCTTGAAATGTGCTTTCTGGTTACGAGAAGTGCAATTTCTCGGGCACGTTATCAGTGCGAACGGGGTGTTGGTAGACCTATCACACCCCGACCACGTAAAACAACAAATCGTTGCGGAAACGTCGGGGAGTGTTGTAACAGAATCATTGTTTCACAACCATGGATTTAAATAATTTCGTTTTATTGAATTAATGAACTCATTGTTTTATTACAAATCAGATAAATACAAACATTATCTTTCAAGTTTTAAAGTCGCTAAGGCACGAGTCCATCCTATGTATATCATGCATCAACAATCATCATATAGTAGCACCTGAAACATGTGTAAAAATAGGTACGTCAGCATAAAAATGCCTGTGAGATACATAGGTTTTATTAATGCTGGATTCATGACTTGTAAATTTAAAAGAATGTTTAACAAAAATAGTCATGAACTTAAAAATGTTTTCTTTATAAATCATATAACAAGTGATAAGAAATCAGATGAAATAAAAGAAAAATGCATAAATAAATAACTAAGTAAAATTGAGTTTGTATAAAATATGTTGTTTGTAAAACAATGTTTTGATAAAAAGGTTTGTAGTATATATAAAAATAAACTTTGGTTTTAAGAAAGTCGAATAAGTAATATATTAAAAATATATTTTAGTTCCAAAATAGTTAAACAGATAGTATATTAAATATACTTTAGTTGTCAAAATAATAATTTTCACTAGTATATTAAAAGTATACTTTGGTTTTATAAATAAGATATTAAGCTATGCTTTGGTTTTGTAAATAACATATTAAACTATGTTTTAGTAATTAACAAAATATATGTTGTTTTGTACAACATCACATATGAGAGCATATCAAACCATACTTTGAAAGTATAACAAAATATACAAAAAAATGTGATTTAGAATTCATTCAAACCTTAGTGTATCAAACTACGCCATTAGAGACTATAGAAATACCACAAAGGCAATCCCTATTTAGATAAAAATCGGTTTCTGACATTCCATACAACAGGAATGGGGTGTCTAATCCTATAGCGCTATATCATACTACCAATCGGTCTGGTGAATGTATAAAATAAGTACAATCCAACAATTAATTGTATAATCTTTGAAAAATTAGTGTTTAAACCATAAATAATCATGCAGTTTGTCAAAAGAAAAGTACTAACATGTATAATTAATTTATACTTTGAAATCATGAACATAACAAATAGGTACACATGTTTCACCCCAAAACATTGAAAACAGTAAAAGAGGGGACTATGTACTCACTTGAGGATGCTTAGAAGTCTTGAATAACAACCAAGCAAAGCTAGAGGGATCACGGAATCAATTGGCACCTAATATAGGTAACTAAGTAAATAAACCGGACCTAAATCGGAAGATCGGATAGAATGAGGTTTCGTAAACCAAATGAGTATTGGAACTCATACGATATGGTTTAACAAAGCCTACAAACTAAAACCTATCCTAAGTGCTTACGACCCATTAAGGTAGCTTACACTACTTTAACACATCGTTCGCGTGAAACGCGTTCGGACCGCCTAACTAGTCCTACGACAAGTATTATATGTCTTAACATGTCTAATAATGTTACCTAATCAGTTTAATTGTCAAAATTTAGGTTACATATGCTTAAAATGAAATTATGCGTAAAAATGGCATTTTGGTCATTTTCCTAAGGCATATAACTACCTATCATACAACTAACTAAACGAAGTGACCATAAGGTATAACCTTGGAAGGTTATTCCCTATACAACTATGGTCACAAAATATGTTTGATCGGATCCTAATGATCGATCAAACGGGTTGGGTTCGAAAGTCTAAGCGGTTGTTTAGACCGCTTGACTTACGACTCTATACAAGCACTAAACTAAAAGTGACGAGCTAAACATGTTAAAACATGCTTAACTAAGTTAGAAAACAGGTTTTGATATCAAAACAATGGGTTTTGATACCCAAGAATAGTTTGGTTGCAAAATACGCATAAATACGCATTTTGACCGAAACTACGACTCATCACTATGCCTAATCAACGTGGTAATCAGTAGGTTTAGTCATAAGGGACTATAACCATCGTGATTACGCTCACGTTGCGAAATTCAACGAACTTCGTGTTGACCATAACCTGGTCAAAGCAGAAAGTCAAACACAGTTTGACTTTAGTGCTTAAAAATGCATAAAAGCACGAAAGAATACTTACAAAGGGTACAAGCAAGGAAATCTTGATTCAAATTGCTCAGGTATGAAGTGTTAAACCCCAACTTAGAGCTATTTGAATCAGATTGTGAGGAATGAGAATGAAGGTGTTGGGTTTATATAGAAAACCCACAACCGTTAGGATCATTCCTCGCAAAACATGCTTCGATCTTGACCCTCCATGTGGGCACATGGTATTGTAATACAAGGGGCACACTAAAAACCATCAAATCTAGCCCATAGAGTGCAAAACCTTGGGTTAAAACCATCAAAAACATGCTGGAATTCCAAATTCAATGTTTCTGATCCAGGAAGCTCTCGCGGGAGAGCTGCCGCGTAAGAATAGCACTGGGCTTACGTCCCAGGCCTAAGAAGTTTGGCAGAATTACAATTTTAGTCCCTGCAGGCCTAAAACTTGGTTTTCGATGCATTTTTGACACGTTTAAGCCCCGTTAACCCCATTTCAAGGCTCTAAAATGAAGTTAAAGTATAGGGAACTTAAAATATGCTCAAAATATCTTGCTTGTCGGTTCGTTTGGTCGTACGGTTGCGTTGTTCGGTTAATTACGAGGAAACACGAACGGACGCGAAAAACGATTCAAATTACGCGACGAATGGAATTTTATCATGACAATTACTAAAATAAAATATTTTAATGATTACATAAATTTTTGGATGTACGGATATATTCAGAACGTAAGATATGCGCGAAAATGCAAACTTATGCACTTTTTGACGCTTTTAGTCCCTGTTGATCAAGTAAGTTTATTTTTGCGCACCAAACACCTCAAAGCCTATTTCTTAGATATGTAAAGGATATTTAGGGCATTTTTAACTTATGATCATGTTCCGGAATGTTTGTCACAGTACAAATCGGCATACTTTCGCAGTTTGTCGAAATTAGTCCCTGTGATCGATTAAACTTGATTTCGGCATACCAAACCCTCCAAAACTTATTTCTAAGTTATGTAAAGGTAATTTAAGGTATGTTAAGCCTATGTCACTGTTCCAGAGTGTTTGTTGTATTAAACTGGTTATATTTACGTATCAGATCGCGTATAACCTTCCAGAAAGCGATTTAGAGCTCGAAATCGAACAAGAATTGATATGTACAAACGATACACATATTTATAAATATACCAAATATGAAATACAATATTTCATTGGTTTGCTATTTGTTTTATGGTTGAAGTGACACGGGTGTCACAAGACCCGTAAAAAATAGAAGTTGTGGCGAGATGGAATCCACCGAAGAATCCTTCGGAAATCAGAAGCTTTTTGGGGCTCACGGGATATTATAGGAGATTCATACAAGACTTCTCCAAGATTGCTACACCGCTGACCAAACTAACCCATAAAGACGAAAAGTTTATTTGGGGCGAAGAACAAGAAAAAGCGTTCCAAACGCTTAAAGAAAAATTAACCCACGCTCCGGTATTGACATTGCCGGATGGGGTTGACGACATGGTAGTTTACTCGGATGTGTCACATTCGGGTCTTGGGTGCGTTTTGATGCAACGGGGCAAGGTTATAGCCTATGCCTCGAGACAACTAAAGATGCATGAAAAGAATTATCCTACACATGATCTCGAGTTGGCGGCGGTGGTATTTACTTTAAAGATATGGTGGCATTATTTGTATGGGGTAAAATGCACTATCTTTACCGACCATAAAAGTTTGAAATATTTCTTCGATCAAAAGGAATTAAACATGAGGCAGAGGCGGTGGTTAGAAACTGTCAAAAATTTCGATTGTGATATACATTACCACCCGGGGAAAGCTAATGTGGTGGCGGATGTGTTGAGTGGAAAGGTAGATTATACGCCCATTCGAGTGCGATCAATGCAACTAATTATAACATCGGGTTTACTTGAACAAATCCGGAAATCTCAAATCGAAGCATTGAAGGAGGAAAATGTGAAGAAGGAAAGAATAGTTGGCCAATTGAAAGAATTGGCGGATGGTAACCAAGGGTTAAAGACACGTTTTGGGAGGATATGGGTTCCAAATTCGTGTAGTGTCAAGGCGCTCCTACTTGACGAAACCCATAAATCCCGTTATTCAATTCATCTGGGGGCAACCAAGATATATAACGATTTAAAGCAAAACTATTGGTGGCTCGGGATGAAAAAAGATGTTGTAAAATATGTGGAGAAGTGCATGACGTGCTTGCATGTCAAAGCAGAACACCAAAAGTCGTATGGAAAACTGCAACCGTTGGATATCCCAGTCTGGAAATGGGAACAAATCACAATGGACTTGTTGACCAAACTGCCCAAAACCAACCGCGGTTTCGATGCTATATGGGTAGTTGTGGATAGATTGACGAAAAGTGCTCACTTCATTCCGATTCGTGAGACTTATACATCCAAAAAGATGTCAGAGGTATATACCAATAAAATAGTGGCACGCCACGGGGTACCGATATCTATTGTGTCCGACAGAGATACCCGGTTTACTTCGAACTTTTGGCGCGAACTCCAAGAACAAATGGGAACTAAATTGTTCATTAGCACCGTGTACCATCCACAAACGGATGGACAAAGTGAAAGAACGATACAGACGTTAGAGGATATGTTATGGGCATGCATTATCGACTTCGGGGGTAGTTGGGATGTCTATCTACCATTGGTCGAATTTTCATATAATAATAGTTACCACGCAAGCATCGGTATGGCTCCGTACGAGATGCTTTACGGTAGAAAATGCCGAACCCCGGTGTGTTGGGGCGAGGTTGGTCCACGCGAGCTTGCACATAAGGATGTAGTCCAGATCATGAATGAGAAGATTGATTTGGTCCGAGCCCATTTGAAAGCGGCTCAGGATCGACAAAAATCATATGCAGACAAAAGAAGGAGACCAATTGAGTTTCAAGTCGGTGACAAAGTTATGTTAATGGTATCCCCGTGGAAGGGAATTATTCGGTTCAGAAAAAGGGGAAAGTTAAGCCCGAGATTTATTGGGCCATTCAGGATTATCGAACAGGTTGGTAAGGTAGCGTAGCGTCTCGAACTTCCTGAGGAATTGAGTGGGATACATAGCACGTTCAATCTATCACATCTCCGGAAATGTTTAGCCGACGAAATAGCTTACATTCACTATGATGACATTGAAGTGGATAACAGTCTTAACTATGCGGTGAAGCTGATCGCGATTCTAGATCGTAAAGTGAAAAGATTAAGGAACAAAGTGATTAATCAAGTAAAGGTTAAATGGGAACATAGAAAGGGTTCGGATACCACATGGGAGTCCGAAGAAGAGATGCAACGGCTCTACCCTACATTATTTGGTACGTACTATGGTTTCGGAGACGAAGACCTTTTTAAGGGGGGTTGACTTGTAACACCCCGAAAATATAAAACTATATATTAAAATTATAAAGCACTAAATAAACAAGAACAAACTAACTAGGACTAAATAACCCAGTTAGTTACAATTCTTGTAGTAACTCATAAGTGGGATTGAAACACTCAAAATATGAACTAAGGAAAAATTGAGGGACTAAAAGTGTTAAACTTGAAACTTGATTTAATAAAAACATTTTTTTACCACAAAACACACATTTGAGTGTGCTGGGGATCGATCAAACGCAGGGGGCGGCCAGAACTCTCCAAAACCCTAGTTCATGCTTTTGATCAAATTTGAAGACCAATTTCAGTCCCAAATCAAAATCCGAACATAGATTAGTGACCACCTCAGGGAAAGGGATCATAAGGTATGTAAATTTTGTAGAAAATTCTCATCTAAATTTCTGAATGAACAAAGGAATTCGAATTTGATGTTGCATGATAGTTGTTTGGAATGAAATAGTGTCTAGGGATACTAGGATTATAATGTTATCTTAGTGTAATTCGAGTTCTATGAAACAAGTTCAGATTTTGTAGAAACATGTTGAATACTAGGATTATAATGTTATCTTAGTGTAATTCATAATCACCATTGAAGGTGATAAGTGGATTTTGTAGAAACATGTTGAATACTAGGATTATAATGTTATCTTAGTGTAATTCGAGTTCTATGAAACAAGTTCAGATTTGATTAATGTGAAAATTGATGTGAATTTGCCTAAATTGATGTTTATCTTGGCTAAAGGACAAATATTGAACTTAATTATAAGTTGTGAGAAATTGTGCCTTTAAGGTGTTTGTGAAAATGCCTAAAAGAAGATTAAAAAACTGGAACTTTGAGCTAAAACGCGTGTTTGTAGAGTTATGGCAAATTATGTGTTACATGTAAACAAAAGAGTTCTAAAAGGGTTGTGATTGAACTCTATAGGAAAGGAAACCGGAGTGTCAAGCGGACAAGCCGGTGGTGACGCGCGACTGAAAGGGGTGCTTTGAAAGGTACGTGACTTTAGTCCCGTGATATTATGCATAAATGTTAGAAATTAGTGTTATTGGTGTTATAGCGTAACGTACGCGTTTGATGTGTCATTGAAGTGACGAAGCCCACTCGACAATCAAACGGGTCAAAATAAGGGTTGTAAATAGTTTGGCTTGTCATTCAAGTGATGGCTTTCACTTGACAACTAAACGGGTCAAAATTATGCCTTTTAAAAACAATCATGTCTGTAGAGACTTGAAAGACTCATATTGTGCTAGTGTTGGTTAGTAATACACCAACGAATTGGTTGTGCTAATTTAAGTTTTACGAATCCGAGATATCGGGTCAAATGATAGAAATCCATTATAAGTGTTGCTTGAAGTGGTATGCTTGAATTTTTAGAAAACAAGCATGAAATTCTAGTGTGAGCGTAAAGCCATGAAATGGCACGAATAGCCAAGATTTACAAGCCCGGGGAGTCGGGTAATTATGTCTAGTATGCCTTAGAACTGAATATTGATATTATGCACACATAGTTAACGGGTCGAATAATAGAAACAAGAATTATGTGAACCATTGGTTCATAATTCGGGTTTCGTTAAGTGAAACTCACATGGTTAGATCCGTAATTTTAATACGGACATATAGGAAAAAGAATCGGCAAAAACGGACAAACAGATAAGAAGTTATGCTTGTTTAAAGTTCGAATTTTGACAAAATCCGGAGCTGCGCAAATATGCAGGTCCAGAAACTGGATCTGCTGGAAAAAGTACTCCCCCGCGCCAGGCGACGGGGGCACAAGGTTCTGGCGCGACAAGCAGGGCCGCCCGCGGCACGCGAAAGTTTTGACTGAGTCTGGCGCGTGGCGCGACAGACCTAGAATCAGAATTTTATTATTTTTGTTATGTATTTATCATTAGGGCTTGTCTAGGCTCGGTTAACATTGTTAAAACTAATTATTTATGTGGTTTTGACCTCAGGTGATGCTCGTTAGTTTCGGATGCCGATCAAGCGTGAAATCAAGAACCGAATACCATTTTTAAAGCTTCCGTACTAATCTAAACATGTCTAGACAATGTTATTTTGTAAAATATAATAAATGTGAATGTTTAAAACTAGATAGCTGGTTATGCTAATTCGCTAAAACAATGTACATCTTAACTTATTAACTAAGTTTTTGCTAGTGATGCATTTTGTTTTAAAAAGCCTGTATTTTATGATTAAACAATGGAATAAATAAGATGAGTGTTACAAATTTTTAGGCACGTTTTATAATGGTTTATCATCCATTTTTTACTATGTATTATGCATTTATCTTCCATATATTCAATTATTTTGTGCAACACTTGTATTGGTGGAACGAAATTTACTGAGGATTGTTAATACTGTTTTTGTAGGGGAGCAGAATGATAACTAAGGATCACAATGTTATGTACCACTTGGTTTGCTAGATAAATAACCCGTTGAGTGGGTCAAACTCAAAAGAAAATAGCAAGGAACATGAGTAGAAATCAGATACAGAAGCTTTGCTATAATTTTCTCATATCATTCATAATGCAAAAGAGTACAATATAAATAAGAAAACATGTACGTGGGCAACCTTAAAAGTAGCACTAGACTAGGTAGTGGGAATCCCCACCTCCTTTAATTAAGAAACACATAAAAGACTTGGTAAAATAAACAAAAGAGACGTTGGAGGAATGAACTGCAATTTCCACCTGCATTTGCATGACTCCGTTCAAGCTAGGCACGTAACAATCTACCCCGCTCGAATTCACCTTGTCCTCAAGGTGAAACTGGAAAAAACTTGGTCTTGCTCCATGGCGGTCGCCACTTCGTTCGTCCTGTATCATTTGGAGCAGTCATAACTAAGTGCCATGAGGGGCACCACTGGCGTTTCTCTATCACACCTTTGACCGACATCATGTTCTTCTCTGCCGGCAATGAATTCCCAGCCTTCCTCAACCGAGTACGAAGAATTGTGATTGTGGGTTTTGGCATGACTAAAGGTATGGTTGAGGCTGCCTGTTTTGGGACAGATTTTGAGGCGGATGTGGGTGTTGGTAGTACGGGTTTTGAGGCTGTTTTTGATGCGGTTGGTGCGGTGGCGGAAATGGGTGGTGGAAGTGTAGATACGGGAGCGGGTGACGGTAGCGGTGTAGAAAAAATGGGTGAAGTTGCCCATCTCCGGGACTTGTTTTTGAGAAGATCGATCATCTCAGCAATCGTTGATATGATTCGATCCAACGACTCATTCCATTCGTGAGCGTCCATGAGGGGATTAAGACCGCTCTGATACCAAATGTTATGTAACACTTGGTTTGATAGATAAATAACCCGTTGAGTGGGTCAAACTCAAAAGAAAATAGCAAGGAACATGAGTAGAAATCAGATACAGAAGCTTTGCTATAATTTTCTCATATCATTCATAATGCAAAAGAGTACAATATAAATAAGAAAACATGTACGTGGGCAACCTTAAAAGTAGCACTGGACTAGGTAGTGGGAATCCCCACCTTCTTTAATTAAGGAACACATAAAAGACTTGGTAAAATAAACAAAAGAGACGTTGGAGGAATGAACTGCAATTTCCACCTGCATTTGCATGACTCCGTTCAAGCTAGGCACGTAACACACAATAAACATTGGAAAGATCTAGAAGTATTCATGAGTATACAAGAAGATCAACACATTGGAGTCGAAGGGTCAAGACTTGTTATATTGGATCATATTACACATGAGACTTAATTAATAAAATTGTTTAATTAATCTATACTATATAATAAAAGAAACCAACTTTGGGACACGTGTCACTCATTGAAGGTGTCTACATTTTAATTTCCTGCATTTTCATACTTATCTGATATCAATTAATTAAATAATAAATAAACAATTAATATTAAATATTATCTTACTTTGAATGTCAGATAGAATCATTCTATTTAATCTAATATTATATTATCTTCAAATTTAAATTATAAATTAAAGATATTTTTTAAATAATAGCACAAAACAATAATCTTAAACTTAAAAAAAACAATAATACGCTCATATAAAAAAATTAAAGTACAAACAAAATATACAAAATAACTTATTAGACATTAGATCAAACTTTAAAAAACACTAATTAGGAAGAGAAACTTATAATATAATTCTGTTTTTGATTTTTCAAATTGGGGTTCTAATCAATTCAAATTAAACTTAACCAAGTTTATGATTTGATTCGAATTAAACCGAACCAAATTTATGATTTTAAACGAATCTAATAGCATATTATTTACTATACAAAATTACATTTATTTAACCCGTGTAATACATGGTGTTTTTAAAGATATAACTTTTTTTATTATTTAGTATATATTCGCCCCGCTTGCGGTATGCGCATATAATGTGTATATGTGTGGACGCTCGGAAGGCAACAATGAAATTGCATTAATTTTAACGTTATTTTACTAAGTTCTTGAAAATAACGTTAAAAGTTATATTTTATTTGGTATATAAAATATAACTTTTTTTATTATGTAGTATATATAATTAGATTTATTCAACACGTACAATACACGGATTTTTATTATTTGGTATATAAAATTACATATATTCAGTACAATACATGGGGTTCTTAGAGATATATTTTTTTTATTATTATATTTTTATTATTTGGTATATAAAATTACATTTATTCAATCCATGTAATACACGGGGTTCTAACCTGGTTAATATATATTTAATAGAGCATGTTGGTGACGTAAATGAGATCAAAAGCAAAAATCGAGACAAATTTTGCAGCATAAATTATATGAACCTGATGACCCATGAGTCAACGAGGTTACCTAGATGGAAGTCCGCAATTGGATACGGAATGTAGGGTTATTTAAATGGGACTTCGATCGCACGTGGGAACATCTTGAATGACTTCTCAAAAGCAAGAAATCAATTGGAAATTTAGTTCAAGAATTAGTTTTTAGTTTATGTTTATGTTTTGTTTAAAAAATAACTTACAATCACCGTTTTTTCTCTCCCAACTTTTCGTCTTCTTTTTTTCATTTCCGGTCGCCGGAGGCTCGACGGAGTAAGTCTGTCGGGTTAGCGTGCAAGGTCGATCGGATTTTCGGTGTGACCTTTCATCCTAACTTGATCCACTGATCCTCCCATTCGCCTTTCCGGGACTCGGGTTGGTGTTTCTGTTTTTCTATTTTTATAAGATACTAGTTACCGGCGGCTCGACGAAGAGGTGGAAGTCGGGATATCGTGAAAGGCTGGTTGTTTCACATATCGCTTGTGAATTACTTTACCTCTCATTATATTTTGACTGATTACTGATTCCATTCGCTGGTCCGGGATTAGTTTTCTTCTGGTGTGGAGATGGAGGGGTACCCTATACCGGTAACATCCTTTTATGTCACAAACCTCCCTGGGGGGTGTCAAGGATGATGTTATGGAGGGCGTTTCAATCTTACGGGGTGAAAAAGGACGCGTACGTGGCAAGGAAGAAAGATTCAAGGGGTAACCACTTTGGTTTTATCCGATATGAGGGTGTGAGAGACGTGATGGCAACTTTGCGTGGTATGAATACGGTGAAAATTTTTGAAGCTAAGGTAAGTGTTTCTGTGGCTAAATTCGATAAAAACCGCAAGGCATTTAATCGGAATAGTTATGGACCTGTGGCCGGAAATCAACGTCCGAAGGAACCTAGGGGTGATCCGGCCCCACAGAAAAAACCGGTCTACGAGTACATGCTTGTTAGAAATGGAAGGTTATACTCGGAAGTTGTTAGGGGAAAAGAGGAGAAAAAGGAAGAGAATAAAACTGTTGTGGCTGATGATAGGTTAGCAATATATCCGGACCATTGTATGATGCGGGCAGTAATCATTGAACTGAAAAATATCCTTGTTTTGAAAGAAATAAGGAGGGCCTTGGATGGTGGGGGGTACGGTGAGTTTCCGGTGTCTTATTTGGGAGGTTTGAAGTGCGTGGTAGTTTTCAAAGAGAAAGGGGAGGCAACTGATTTCATGAAGAACGTTGGGTATGGTTGGGATCAAATAATTGACTCGATGACACTTTGGAAAGGGCAGGACATGATATATGATCGGTTAGTCTGGGTTAGAATAACTGGCATACCAATTCATTTGCGGGATAGTAAGCCGTATAACAAGGTGGGGGGGTGCTTTGGGAGAGTGGTGGGTGAATCGGATTTTTCATGGACAACCATGGATAATTCGGATAATGGCTGCTGGATACTCACTGAAACGGAAAACGAATAGAGGAGGAGGTCAATATTGAGTGGGTTGGGAAGACGTATAAAGTGTGGGTGAGTAAAGAGCCTAATCAATGGTTACAGTTAGCGGTAGCGGAATTAACGGAGGGAGGAAAACATCACCGATGAAGTCGTCGGAATCGGTGGCGGTACCGGAGGATGACATGGAAGAGGGGGAGTTACAGGTCGATGGAAGTGGGGAGGTGACACGAAAGGTCAGCCTAGGGACACGGAACCATCGACTCCTATGCATGGCGTGCATGAGAGGCATGATGAAACGACATTTAATGCAACTGCGGCAAATATGGAAAAAGAGAATTTAAATGAAGGAGGTGGGACCCGGGCAGACCATAACGTAAACAATAAAAACTGTGGGGGGTCCAACATGGGGATGGGCCAAGGCCCAGGAACAAAGTCAAGGAAAAGAACTCGTAAGGAAAGAAGTCCACAAGCATGGGGCCCAGATGAAGTTTTAGATTTGGAAAATAATGGACCTACTCATATTAGAAATCTAGAAAGATCTTTTGACCTAAACAATACATCTCAGTGGGGTGAGGAATCAGTGGATACCCCTGTTGAAAACACAGCGTGCAAAAAACAGAGAGATGATGGAAGGGATCCGGTTGATAATAATGGTGATAGGTCGGAAAATTAGAATGGGAGATTGGGCGATGGGGAGGATATACAACACGGGCGACCGACGGATCAGAACTACGGAGAAAATCACGAAAGGGGTAATGAGACGGCGGAGAATCGGAATAATATGCAAAAGGAAGTGGTCGATACTGTGGCTGTGGGGGAGGTGTTGGGCTTTCAACTCGACGGATTCCATAACCAGGTCAGTGAGGTTGTTTTGGGTGAACTAAATGGTTTGCAATGAATTGTTTATCAGTAAATCTTATGGGGGTCAGGGACCAGAGGAAAGTAGATTGGATAAGAGGGTTAAAAACATCTCACGGGGTACACTTTTTAGCAATTCAGGAAACGAAAGTGGGGGGTATCACTCAGTTTTCGGTTAGTAAATTTTGGGGAAGATCACGGTTCGAGATGGCTGGGGTGGATGCGGTGGGTAGATCAGGTGGTTTAACTAGCATGTGGGATCCTTATGTTTTTTAGAGCAACGGTATAATAAAAGGGCAGAGGTTCATTATAGTACAGGGGGTCTTAAAACATACGGGGGAACTGATAAATGTGGTCAATGTGTATGCCTACAACGACCCTGCTGAAAGGAGGGGTCTCTGGGAGGAATTGGTGATACTAAGGTAGTCATTACAAGGCAAGTGGGTGTTTGGAGGCGATTTTAATGATGTCAGAGAGCCGGGTGAACGATTCAATTCGGATTTTGTCCCGATTAATGCAGAGTTTTTTAATAGATTTATTGAATCAGCTGGGCTAGTGGAATATCAAATGGGCGGACGTAAATATACATATCATTCTGATAATGGTGTGCATAAAAAGTAAATTGGATCGCTATTTGGTGTGTAGGGACTTTTTTGCTAAATGGCCAGCAGCTTCAGTAGTTGCTTTGTCCAATATGGTTTCCGATCATTGCCCTATACTCTTGTCGGTTTTGGTCCAGAATTTTAGTCCAATTCCAACAAGGATTTTCAATTCGTGGCTTGTGTTGCCTGGGATTATGGACTTTATCAAGCAGTCTTTGGATAGTTTTTCTTTTCAGGGGGCTGCTGATCTGGGTCTTGCGGTAAAACTGAAGTGGAAAAAGTTCAAATTAAAAGAGCGGGTGAACATTATAAAATCGGAGGAGGAGCTGATCTACAAAGAAAAATTGGCAATTCTGGAAAACTTGGAAGTACTAGCTGAAGAACATTTATTGTCCCCAAATGAGTTGGTTAACAGAGCCAAGTGCAAAAAGGTGATTTTGGAGATAGACCGGGCTAAAGTTATGGACTTGAAGCAGAGGTCTAGGATAAAGTGGGCAGGGAAGGGGATGAGAATTCGTCTTTCTTTCATAATGTTGTGAATGCAAATCAAAGCTCGAATCGGATTAATGGGTTGGTGATTAATGGAGCATGGGAAACAAACCCGGTGTTGATCAAGGACTCAATTTGTTCTTTTTTTGCTCAAAAATTTCAAGAGCCTTTGGCCGATAGGCCTGGTTTGACATGTCCGTGTTTAAGGCAAATCTCGGCATCTGATGGTGAGTTATTGGCAGCCCCGTTTTCATTGTTGGAAATCAAAGAAGCCGTGTGGGAATGTGGTGGAGATAAGGCGCCGGGCTCGGATGGCATTAATTTCAGGTTCATTAAACGGGTTTGGGCATCCTTACAAGCAGATTTCATCCGAGTTTTTGAAGAATTTTCGGGGAATGCAACTATTTCTACGGGTTGTACCTCATCGTTCATTGCTCTCATCCCTAAGTGCTCGGACCCAGATGGCATGGGAGATTTTAGACCTATTAGTCTTATAAGTTGTATAAACAAGGTGATATCCAAAGTACTGGCAAATAGAATGAAGTTGGTAATAAACAAGTTAATTTCGGAGGAACAAACGGCTTTCTTAGCGAACAGAAGCATATTGGATGGGCCATTGATTCTAAATGAGTTGATACCATGGTTGAGGTCAAAGAAGATGGAAGGTTTTATTTTCAAAGCAGACATTGAAAAGGCTTATGACTCGTTAAACTGGGGGTTCTTGGAATCCATAATGGAACAAATGGGTTTCCCGCTGGTGTACACAAAATGGGTTATGGCTACAGTGGTAAATGCTAGGGCCTCTGTACTAGTGAATGGATCACCAACCCATGAATTTGCGTGTTACAGGGGCTTGAGACAAGGAGACCTGTTGTCTCCGTTCTTATTCATTCTCGCTATGGAAGCATTGACTGGTGTGATGAAGAAGGCGTGTAATATTGGTCTCTATGATGGAATTCGGTTCGACACACAAAGTTTGGGTATATCTCATTTCTTATATGCAGATGACGTCATATTCGTGGGTAAATGGTCGGATCATAGTGTGAACAACCTGAGGAGAATCTTAAGGTGTTTCTATCTTGCATCCGGGTTACGAGTGAATCTTCTAAAAAGCAGTGTATTCGGGGTGAATGTGAGTGAAGACAGGATTCTATCCATGGCAAGTACCTTGGGGTGTAGAGTTGGTGTTTCCCTTTTACACATTTGGGCCTTCAAGTAGGCGCACATATGAATTTGGTCAAAAATTGGCAGCCGGTGGTTGAAGTGTTCAACAAACGGTTAGCGATTTGGAAGGAAAAAATTTTATCATTTGGGGGAAGGTTGACATTAATAAAATCGGTGCTTAATGCACTTCCTACATATTATTTCTCATTATTTAGAGCGCCTGAACAAGTAATTGAACAACTTGAAAGATTACGCCGGGAATTTCTTTGGGGAATAACACCGGAGAAGGGCAAAATGGTTTTGGTTGCGTGGGATAATGTCATGACACCAAAAGATTTGGGAGGAGTTGGTGTAGGGTCACTAAAAGATGCGAATTTAGCAATGCTTGCTAAATGGTGGTGGAGGTTCAAGACGGATCCAGATAGCTTATGGCGTAAGGTAATCTGGGGGATTCATAATAGTGAAAGGTCGTGGAATCCGATACCTCAAAAGATGACAATAGCCGGACCATGGAAACAAAATTTTAAAGTATCAAAGGATATGGAAAAATATGGGATAGTTCTACCGGAGTGCTTTCGGGTCAGCCCCAGAGCTGGAGACACGGTATCGTTTTGGAAAGATAAATGGACAGGAGATGGGACGCTGTTAAGTCGCTACCCAGGGCTTTATCAGCTAGAAAAGGTGAAAACGTAGTAGTTTCTGACAGAGTAAAGGTGCTGAACGGAGCAGTGATCCTTAACTTCTCTTGGGTGCGTCATCTCTTGTCGGCAGCAGAGAGGAACGACATTCAAAGCCTGTTTGCAGAGCTGTTTACGGCTGTCAGAGGACACGGGATCGATCAATGGAAATGGGAGCTCGATGGGTCAGGTTTGTTTTCGGTTAAAAGTCTAAAGGTGGCCCTTCAGAATGCAAGATTTGCAAATTTGGGGAATAATTTTGTTTGGAATAACTGGGTTCCAATAAAAATAAACTTTTTGGCTTGGAGGATATCACTGGATAGATTACCGACACTTGTTGCGCTGGCACATAGGAATGTTCAATTCGGTCCGATTGGGTGTAGAATTTGTGATCAACACGAGGAGGATGCGGATCACTTGTTTATCGGTTGTGAGGTGGCACAGTTTGTTTGGAATTTTGTTTCACAATGGTGCAAAATATCAAACATCTTTGCCTTCAGAGCCAAGGATCTGCTGGAATGGCATAAAAGTGTTCGAGGTAACGCAAAGTGGAGAAAGCTAGTGTATGCGATTATGCAAGTATCGATATGGGTTATTTGGCATAGTAGAAACGAGTTGGTATTCAATGAAAAGCAATTAAACCCGGAACATATGGCGAATGAAATCAAACACCTAAGTTTCTTATGGGTCGGAAATAATAGGTCGACGTTAAAGGATTTATCGTGGGAGGAGTTGTAGTTTTAATGTATCGAGTAAGTGTATGTAATTGGTTTGTGATGTTTGTTTTTTTTTTTTTTTTGGTGTATTTAATTGGTTTGGGCTAACTTATGGTTGGCCCTTTGAGAAATGAATAAAGATTTTGTTTGTCGTTCAAAAAAAAAAAGTTTATGTTTTGTTTTGTATTTGGTTTGATCGATTTAGCCGTCATGCCCAGTTAGAACCTTTTGATTTCAACATCAGGGTTTATTTTCTATGATTTGATTCAAACTGATGTGAAACAGTTATGTTCGATCCAACTATTTAATGGTTTGTTTGTATGATTTTTGTTATTTAATACCGACTCAATCAAAAAATTATTAGATTGTTGACGAACTTGACCAGCTTATTAATTTTTCTAACAAAGTTTATTAATATTTAAAACCCTAATCAGATTTTAATTGTTGATATAAGGAGTGAGCAAATGGTATTTTGAGTTAACACAAAATTATTATAGAATCATACAATCTAGTTCAACATACTGAACGACGTGTGTATTTAATTATAATCAATAGTTTTATCACGCAACCTGCATGCTGAGATCTGAACGACGTGAGCTTAGAGTAGCGGGTTAACTCTAATCAATGAACTGTGTTTGGTTAGACATTAGATGGAGTGCATCTTCAAACGTCGTGACGTTTAGTATGGATACAAACTATTAGTTAAACTATGATTGCATTGTGACCATTAATGATCGTAACCCTAACTGAATCAAGAATTTACGCTAGTGTTGAAATTAGGTTTTATTATCTAAAATTTTCCAACCATTTTAATTAACATTTTTTTAATCCAACATATCTTAATGAAACTAAAACCCCCCTTCAAAACAATCGTATCTGCATAAAAATCATTTTTGGCATAATGTAGTTAATCTATGTTTATGAGGACATGATCTTACTTCTATTCGTACTATTTTTGGTGTGTCAAATAGGAATTATATATTATTTATTTACACGATTCGACACTCAATAAAAGAAAAAAACAACTTTGTTAAAGTTAAGGGGTTATATAATAAATTTATTAGATATCAATTGGTGTAAATGAAAAATATACATTAGAAGACAAAAATGTTGTGTTTTGATATGAACTAGTAGTTGCCCCGCCCGTGTTGCGGGGCGATTGCTAAATAATTCTCAATCAATTAAAAAAACGCAACTATAATTTTGCTAGGAAAAAAACTAAAACGATGATAAGACCGTAATTTTCGGCTCAGGGCAAAGCGGTAATTTTTCAGGACTAATGAGCGAGTGTTAGGCAGCTCCTTGACACGGGAAAAAATTAAATAGAATTAACCAATTAAAACAAAAAACTTTTATAGTTTTGCTAAAAAAAACTAAAACGATGGGAAAACGTAATTTTTAACTGAGGGTGAATCATAATTTTAATTCAGGGATAAAATCATAAATTAAATGGACCAATGGGGGAGTGCCAGGCAGCTGCCGGCATGACTGTAATTTTACACTGGGGCAAAATTGTAACTTAACCGGGAAAACAAACAAAAACGATGAAGAAAATGTAAATTTAAGTTGAGGTCAAAATCGTAACGTAGCTGTGAGAAAAAACCTAATGGCAAATCTGTAAATTTAAACAGGGCAAAATCGTAATTTTGATCCGATGGCAAAATTGAAATTTTTAGCCGGGAGCAAAAGCGTTAATTTATTTTTAAGTGGGGATAAAAACATAATTTTGAACTGATGGCAAAATCATAATTTTAAGGGAAAAAAACTAATTGCAAAAGTGTAAATTTAAACGGGGCAAAATCATAATTTTCAACCGATAGAAAAATTTAAATATTTACCTTGGAGCAAAAACGTAAATTTATTTTTATGTGGGGGTAAAAACATAATTTTAAACTGATAACAAAATCGTAATTTTTAAGTGGGATAAAAGCGTAAATTTGTTAGGTCAATAGAGGAGTGTCAGGCAGTTGCCTGGCACTATTACTTAAAATCGTAAGTTGCCTGGGAGGAAAAAAAAACTAATGATAAAACTGTAAATTTAGACGGGGTAAAATCGTAATTTTGACCAGAGGGGAAAATTGGAATTTTTAACTGGGAGCAAAAGCGTAAATTTATTTTTAAGTTCGTAAATTTATTTTTAAGTTGGGGCAAAAATATAATTTTGAACTGATGGCAAAATCGTAATTTAAAAGGAGAATAAAATCGTAAATTTGTCGGGCTAATAGGAGAGTGTCAGACAGCTGATTAACACTTTTAACGCTGCCGCCCATTTCAACCAATTGGGGGCATGTACTACTACCCCTCATGGGGTTTGTAGGTATTGAAGATTCGATGTTGGTTATTTACCACTCATTGTTCTATCCTTTTTTAAATAAAAAAAATGCACATCATCAATGTACACTTTTCTAAAACCTTAATTTATTCCATATTTTTGTATCTTGATGCAACAACCACCATCCAACACCACCACCGCCACCGCCACCAGCCTATGACAACACAACCACCTATCCGCCACCATGACCACCACCGCAGAACCACCTAGCCGCCGCCACCACCAAATAAACGACGTCTCCGTTTCAATAGACTATTTGTCCAGAGCTCAGATCTGAGAGCAGAAACTTCAGATCTAAAACTCCCCGGGGGTGGTCTGTCTGATATCGCTTAGATCTTTCGTCATCGCTGCTGCCGGCCGGAGACCTGTCGGGTTTGGATCTGTCTCTCTAGCTTCTGCATCTCTATCTCCCTCTTTCTCTCTGTTAGGGGCTGTTTGGCTAAGCTTATTTTAGTGACTTATTTACTTATTTACTTTTTGAAAAGTTAAAAGGTGTTTGGGTTAGCTTATTATGTGAGAGGAATAAGTAAATAAGTCATTCCATTATGACTTAGGGGCTGTTTGGCTAAGCTTATTTTTTTGACTTATTTACTTATTTGCTTATTTGAAAAGCAAATAAGTCATAATGGAATGACTTATTTACTTATTCCTCTCATATAATAAGCTAACCCAAACACCTTTTAACTTTTCAAAAAGTAAATAAGTAAATAAGTCACTAAAATAAGCTTAGCCAAACAGCCCCTTAGTCTCTTCCGTCAAAGACGGATTTCTATACGTGCTGAGGGGTAAAAATAAAAGAAAGCAAACTTGAGTGGTGAAAAGCCAAAAGTCACAAAGACCCCTGGCGTAAATGAGCGATGGTAATTGATATATATAATAATAATGATAATTTTCTATCAAATATCCAAATAAATTATAATATGGCTTTTTTTGAAACAATCATTGACACTTTCTAAAAAAAAAATTCATGAGTGGATTATGCACGCCTCACCATTTTTTGGGCCTTACCTCCACTCTAATAGGCAGGTTTTTATCATATAAGGCATCTTATACCAAATATATCCTACATTAGGCGGGCATGACCTCCGAGTAAACCGTGCGTTACTCCTTGACGGTTCTCTGGACTGTGCCTTAATCGGCACCTTACTCAAAGCAACTATCGTTATTGTGACAACGTCTCAGCTGTCTACTTATCTGAGAACCCAGTTCAGCATTAGCGTACAAAGCAAGTGGAATTGACATCCACTAATTTGTTTGGGGAAAAGGTTCGTCCCACACACGTTCGAGTTCTTCATATTCCTTCTTTGGCCCAATACAATGACATTTTTACGAAAGGTTTGCCATGCCAACTTATCAAACATTTCGAGCCAGTTTGAGTGTTCATCCGTCTCTCACTCGAACTTCAGGGGGATATTAGACTATGCATATATTTTGTGTAATCTTTGTGATTCTTAGTTTCCTTAGATAGGAGATTGTAACTGATTATATTAATTTCACCTTGTATATAGGGATCGTTTATTGAATAATAGACACCAATTATTTGGATACCCTAAGCACTTTTATTATGTAGCTGGTAGACATTGTCATACTGGTTTAATCTTCATATACTTGACTTTGAACACGTATTTTAGTACGATTTTGGTGGATTTGTTGTTGTTTAGGTGTTAATTACTTGTTAGGAATGCTTAGTACCGGATAAAAATGTTTGAAACTTTGAAACAAGTTTAAAAGTCACCAAGAGCATTTGAGAATTTGTAGGTTCGGTACGTGCAAGATGTGTTAATTGTAATGGGTTAGGTTTTCACATATTATCCCGGGGCGAACACATGTTGATAGCTGGGTGGGCGAGCGCACCCTTGAAAAGAAAATTTAGTGTATCTTTTAGTAAAAAAAGTCCGATCGCACCCCTTGAAAATATGGTTGAACCTCTCATCTGCACCCAGAAAATAATTGTTGAGTCCGCCACTAGAAAATAATTGTTGAGTCCGCCACTGATGTTATCCATTTAGATTTTATAACTATGATGCATCGCCATAGTTACTTATTATTCGTCACTTACAAAACTATGATGATTGATGAACAAAATTTTAATCTTTATATCATGACTTCGAACACGAATTTGAGTGTGATTTAGGTGGAGTGGTTGTCGTTTAATCAGGTCTTAGCTACTTGTTAGGAACGCTTAGTATCGGGGAAACATGTTTGGAAAGAGTTGAAACGTCACCAAGAGGATTTGAGAATTGTGTGTTCCGTGCACTCAAGGTGAGTTTGTTGCACCACATGAGATTAGGTCCTCCCATGTTATTTGTTTAGATTTGATAACTAGTGTTAGTTTTTGTATTATGTATAAGTTTATTTGTGATGCTTCAAGCCTTCAATTATGATGCACAAAAGTTTTAGAACTATATAAACCAATTTGATAAACATACAAGATCACAATCGTCGCGATTCTCCAATATGGAAAAGAAACAAGAGCTAGGGAGATCTCAATCATCCGCTAAAATATGATCCAAGGGCTAAATAGCGGTTTCTTGAATTGGTTCATGATCATATAATAGTTTTATTTCACTACACATATGCGTGTGTGTGTATTGTCTCTTCGTAGAGGTTGAACTATATACACATATTCAAAGAAACATAATTAACTTGAATTTATATCGGGACATACATAAATATAAGCACGTAAAAATATTATAAAGTTTTTATTACATTATCATTTGCTCTATTTCGCCGCAACGTGCGACGTTAACGAACCTAGTAGTTATAAAACATTAGCAACATAGTTCTAAATAGATATAACTTTATTACTATGTTGCATTGAATTTATACATTGATAAAAATGGTGTACTGTATTTTAAAAATCCGAAGTTGGTTTATACAATAACAATATATGTTAGTATTTTACATCGTTATTTCAAAAATATATTTAAAATTAAAAAATTTAAAAGATTATTCAATTGAAAACAAACATGTTTGTTTGATTTTTGGAAGGGGGGAGATATAATTGTTAACAAATATCTTTGTTAAATCTTGAAGATGTCTTAGAACATGCTGAGAATCATCAGTTAGAATCATTCAGAATCCAGAAAATAAAAACACTCAGAATCATAATTAGACCTTTATGATTGTTGCTAACAATTATCGATCTTATCATGATTGTTTGGTAACATTGTTAAGAGTTCTGACCGTTACAAATCTTTGTTTTGAGTTTCCTCATTTCGCTTGATGCACAATATCAGTGTATTCAAGAAATCCGCTTAATGGGTTAGAATAATAGCGAAAACCGAATCATATTTTTTTTAACAACCATCTAATCTACTTCTACATCATTTTACACACCTGGATACCGCTAGGCCAAAGAACCGTTTGATGAAAAGTGATATATGTGACGACCCAAACTTGACCGATTCTTGGTAATTACGCGTTTTTTGCAAGATAACTATTTTGTAGTGACACAAAAACATTCACTCTTCATGTTTGAAACAAAAGTCATGATGCATTAGATCTATAATTATTGATAAGATGGTACAACATCATAAAATGAAAGTGATCATAAATATTACTTCATATTGTTATATTATATTAAACTTCTTCACTAGCTCAAACCTCCTTCACTTGGGCATCCTTAGCCACACTCGCGCCTCCAACATCTTTCTTCACATCATCAAGTTGAAAAGCCGACACTGGAAAAGTTCTGTAAAGGCCAGAAGTGGCCTTAAAATTGATCTTTCCGGTGGGCGGATTATCAACAGTGATCTCACTCAGTGTGATCCACATCAAAAGCTCCTTAGACTTAACACCCGTGAGTTTCTTGATCTTAAACTTCTCTATGTATGCGGTTACCTCCGTTCCATACGTTGTAAGCTTCCCGATCTTTTCAAACTTGTGTTTCTTCTCTTTCTTTTGTATAAGCCACACAAAACCGGTGTCTTTGACATACCCACATTCCACAATGTCCTCTAAAGGCAAAAGACCATTGGGTAGTCCCATTTCGGTTAGTAATTCCTTTGATTTTTCTTGACAAATTGCATCACCATAATAAATTTCTGATGCACTTTCCCTAATTGCTTTTGTCACAAGAGACATTTTTGGTTTTTTGGTTTGAGTTGAATGTGGATATTGGATTTAATATATAGCTATTGGTTAGTTCGTGTGGTGGGATGAATGGGTGATGGTGGGGTTATGCCACTTATATAGTTCATGAGATGCATAATTGGTCTTGATTCTTGTGATAATTACCAAGATGCCATTTTGTAGTTTTTTAAGAGTTTGATGAAATTGACTTTCTAATGTCATCATAAACTGACACGTCCAAAATAAATACATCAATATGTTTTATTTTGTACGTAACGTTTATCAAATGTCAACTGTTTATTAACTATATATATATAATTAATATTTGCTATATTTACAAGTAAATCAAACTATTTTTTTAATTATAATATTTGTATAGATTAACTAAATTCTAATTTTGTCATGATATTGTTATTTTTGCTTTAGAAAAAAAAATTAACAATCCAAATTCGACATTTGATGAAATGTTGCTACTACAGACAGAGTTAATTAGTTATTTACGTATAGAAACGACATCAAAGATTAAACGTAATCCGATACTCACTTTTTACGTGTTATTTAGGTATAGTCGATTAGTCGTATAGATACTCGAATGGTGTTAACTCACCGAACATTTCGAATAGGGATACCAGTTAAAAATCTTAGGCATGCCACCGTGTGTCGAAACTCTCAAGATTCATGAATGTTGATATTGGTACACATGTCAAAAGATGGTTTCCGAAATCAAACAAAAAGCTTCTTAAGGGTGTAAAGGGTGGATCACCCATCACAATCCATCACACACAACACCCAATCACCAATTGACATCTCACTTTATCACATTATATCGCAATTCACTCTATCACACAAGGGGTGGTCATCACTCACACTCATCACAACCAATCTTAACTTAACACTTCAACACTAAAGTCAAACACACACACACACACGCACACATTCTCCAATCACACCTCAATACCAAAGTCAAACACACAAACATTCCTCCGTCACTTGGTTGGCCTCCATCACATGCTATAGCACACTCGCAGCGATGTGCTATCACTCATCACCCATCACAAGTCTCATCACTTGCCCACCCGACCACCCAAACTAAAGAGTGTGGTAATGTCCATGGCTTTATAGTCTAGTGGCATCTTTGGGTGGGATAAGACTTTGAGACCAATAGGTTCTAGGTTCGATTCCCACAAGAGGGGTTTTCACATATTTATTGGGTTTTCTCCTGAATTGGTGTATAGGCATTATGCCTAGTGGAGATGGATATGATCGGGTGGTTCCGCTGGTGACACGATGATACTCCAATGGTCCGTCAGTGATTCAAATTTGTCGTTAAAAAAATTAGAAGAAACTAGCAAAACTAAATTCAAAAACTTTTATTCCAAGAAATAGCACACTATGATTTAATACACATTTACGGCTTTGCCCAACGCTACGGACTATATTGTTTATAGTGTGTAGGGGGGTGAGTCATTTTGGCTAAGAAAGGGTAAATGAGTAAATAAATCACAGAATATAGGTGGGGAAATAAAGTCATAAATTTAAGAGTTCGGCAAGTAGGTACGAGACTACGAGAGACAACTAATAACTGTCCATATCATTCAATGTATCTTGGAATGCCAACACTTTTATGGGTTTTATTTTTTTTCTTTTTGTTTATACATATCCAATTATAAATTTATAATTGATTTGGTTTTCCTTTCTAATATCCTTTCTATATGTTGTAATTTGTTATTATTTGTCTGTTTGGGTCGGCGGCTTATTTTGTTTGGCCTTTTGCCCTTTTGGGTCGGATGTGTGTTTTAATGAAGTTTTCTTCTAAAAAAATCATTATAAAGAATATATTTAGATTATCAACTCCTAATATAAACCAACTTGTTCTCCAAGTTTATTACCCCTATAAATAGTCCATGTATTCAATTGTGTATTATACACCATTAATAATAAACATCTCTTTCTCTCCCAATATCTCTTCTCATCTTCTTGCTATTAGGCTTGTTTATAACACGTTATCAGCACGAGTTGCTATTGAAGATTCATAAGTTCTATCATGACAAATCTTGCAAAGCTTGAATTTATGGCTTTAGATATTACTGGGAAAAAACTATTTGTCATGGATATTGGATGCTGAAATACATTTGAATGCCAATAATCTGGGTGAAACAATTAAAGAAGGAAATAAAGCAACTACCCAAGATAAGGCAAAAGCCATGATCTTTTTACGCCATCATATTCATGAGGCTTTGAAAAGTGAGTACCTCACTATCAAGGATCCACTTGTCCTTTGGACCAACCTGAAAGAAAGGTATGACCACCAGAAAACGGTAATATTACTGAGAGCTCGTTACGAGTGGATCAATTTAAGGTTGCAATACTTTAAGTCTATAAGCGAGTACAACTCGACAATGTTTAGAATCACATCACAATTGATTCTATGTGGTGAAAATATTACTGATAAGGAAATGTTGGAAAAAAAATTCTTAACATTTCACCCCTCGAATGTGATACTGCAACAACAATATCGTGAAAGGGGTTTCACCAAATATAGTGAGTTAATATCATGTTTGCTTGTGGCCGAGCAAAATAATGAGCTCTTAATGAAAAATAATGAGACTCGTCCGGTTGGAGCAACCCCAATCCCTGAAGCTAATGTGGCAACATATAATGGCCAAAGTGAAAGTTACGGACGTGGTCGAGGTTATCATCGTGGTCGTGGTCGTGGTCGTGGTCATGGTCGTGGACGTGGCCGAGGAAATTATCATAGTGTTCAGTTTAAAAACAAAGGGACCCACCAAAAGTGGCATAATAATGAAAATAAATCCAATGATGAAAAAAATAAAAAGAAGGTGGGATCTTCATCGAATGCATGTTACCGATGTGGAAGTAACAATCATTGGTCGAAGACTTGTCGTACGGCCAAACACTTGGTGGAACTTTATCAACAATCCATCAAAGACAAAGCAAAAGCAATAGAGACAAATTTTACATATGAGGTTGCAAATGTTGATAAAGACCATAATGATACAACTAATCTGGATTATGATGATTTCCTTATTGAGCCAACTAACTTGGATTCTGGTGATATCGTGGCTGATACAACCCAGTTGGATGCTTGCAATTTTCCTTACATATGAATTATTAGTTTTTAAGTGATGTTATTTCCTCCATTTCTTTAAGACATTTTGTTTGAGTATTTTGTTTTGTTTTGTTTTTTATGCGTACGAAACATTTTGGGATTTGTTATGTTTGAAGCATGTTAGACATTTTATTTATATGATTTTGTTTTGTTTTGAAGCATATGGAGTGTTTAACTAAGATCCCTATTAATGGAGAAGATATATGTCTAATAGACAGCGCATCAACGCATACGATTCTTAAGAAAAAGAATTATTTCTCTACTTTAACCATGAAAAAAGCAAATGTTGGTACTATATCTGGTAAATCAAAATTAATTGAAAGCTTTGGAGAAGCTTATGTAGTGTTGCCAGGTGGAACACCATTTAAAATAACCAATGCGTTATTTTCCCCAATGTCTCAAAGAAATCTAATAAGTTTTAAAGATGTTCGTTTAAACGGATATCATCTTGAGACTACATCTGAGGGACATGATGAGTACCTTCATATCACAAATATCAGTTCGGGTAAAAAGCATGTGTTAGCAAAGTTGCCCGCACTTGCCTCTGGTTTGTATTATACTAAAATTAATGCAATCGAATCAAATGCAGTCATAAACAAGAAGTTTATAGACCAATAAAATTTTATCATATGGCATGACCGGTTAGGCCATCCCGGATCAATAATGATGCAAAAAATTATAGAAAATTCAGTTGGGCATTCTTTGAAGAACTAGAAGATTCTTCAGTCCAAGGATATTACATGTGTTGCATGTTCACAAGGGAAGTTGATTATGTCACACCCCAACCGATGGCGGAATCATCGGGGCGCGGCACTAGGCGAATCAGATTGCTCAAGAGAATCCATAACAACTATATTGCAATAATATTTAATACATTCGTTATCCCATACTAACAAATAATACAATCACATAAGTTATCACGGATTTCTTGTCCTCTTGAACAATACAAATCCGACAACCTAGATTTTAGTTGAGTTTCTAGACTTCCTAGCTTGATTTGGTATAGCCTGCGATCTAACCTGCAACATACGTTAAAATATTTGTCAATACAAAAGTATTGGCGAGTATACAGGTTTGATATGTATAGCGTAATAGATAAAAAGTGTAGCGAATTTCCATATGCATAAACGTAACACACGACATATATACTCACAAAGCTGATACTACCAACTAAGTCCTCGATGCTCGAATATGCGATGGCAAACTAGACCCCGTCGGGCGCAATAGTACTATACTAGTCATGGTGGGACGTCGCGAGTATAAGCCCTAGCACATATGCAACTAGCATCACGTATATCTATGCATAACAGTTATTCGCAAGTGGTAATTCGATTGATTGAATAATTCGTTTGATAAGTTCGATTTGCTAGAAACGTATGTTACACCCAAAATACGATTAAAAAGGGTTCAAGTATACTCACAGTGCGTATTTAGCGAGAATACAACTTGATTGAGTCGGTTGCGAGTACGTCTGCGTTAATCATTGAAGGATATAGTAAACGATGCACGGTTAAGCTAGAATAGCATCGAAAAGTCAGTTATCCGGTTGGATCGTGCTCATCCGTTCGGATGGGCTCATCCGATCGGATGACACATGGATCGGATGGCAATATGGATCAGATGGGCTGGTCCGGTCGGATGGCAGTGGTTCGATCGGATGACCTCCTGTTCGATCGGATGGCCTGCTGTCCGATCGGATGGCCTGCTGTCCGATCGGATGGCAGCCTGTCCGATCGGCTGGGCTGCTGTCCGATCGGCTGGCAGCCTATCCAGCTGATATTCGCTAATTTTGACGGTTTTTCAGCGGTTTTGATTGGGACGGTGTTCCTTCATGCTAAACAACCGGAATTCCATCAAGTCTGACCCGTTCTGACGGCCGGGAACCACCCCGTTCCATTAGATCTGGCCGTTCTTGATGGCTTTTCTCAAGTTTAACCCGAAATCACACACACTATGGCTAGGCAACTTAGGTTTGGTGAGATTCGTTATAAAACAGGTGAAATTACTTAGATCTGAGCTGTTTATGGTAATAATGAGGTCACACTTTGAAGTTCATGTGAACTTAGGGTGACATCATCTTCAAGGCACCTCAAATCCTTAAGAATCACACCATTTCTTGATTAGAAATCATAGATTTAGACTTTCTTTATGTAAAAACGCATGGAAATCACTCAGATCTGAGTCGTCCTTTCCTGGGATGACATCACCCACGAAGTTCATAAGAACTTTATGGTGACATCACCCTAAAATGCCCAAAATCCAGAGATTCCACGGTTAAAAGTGGAGATTTAACAGGTAGAAAGGTGTAGAATTGGTTATAGATCAAGGAAGTACAAGATTTAGGTTGGAAACTTACAAGAATCATGAGATATCGAGAGAAAAAGGGGTTGGAACGTCTGGTCGAACAGCAACAGTGACAACAAGTGGGTTTGAGGTGAATGAGGGGTATTTATAGGCAAGGAGGAAGGAAAGGAGGGCAGGTTGGCCTGGATCGGACGGCCCGTTTGATCGGCCGGCATGACCGTCCGATCGGTTGGCATGCCAGTCCGATCGGTTGGACCATGTCTGTCCGATCGGTTGGTCATGTCTGTCCGATCGGTTGGACCATGTCTGTCCGATCGGTTGGACATGTCTGTCCGATCGGTTGGCCCATCCGATCGGTTGGTCCAGCCGTTCGGCTGGCCCATCCGTACGGAGGCCTCTCGTTCCTCGTTTTTGGTGCGTTGCGATATTTTGGGCCACATTTTCCTATATTTATATTATTATTTATTTATCTATTATAATTAATCACAAAAGGGTCGTATATACGTATCCATATTCCAAAGTTTCGATATAACGAACGGTTTTCGATTCGAGTATGCGATTATTAGCGACGTTTCACGGCCATCAAGGAGGGTAGTATAGGTCCTTTCTCGATGTTATCGTGAACGTTATTGTGTGTTGTGCCACAATGACTGACGGGGTACCACTCACTCGTATTGTCATCATCGTCACGACGACTGGAGCTATAGCACTCACCCGAGAGTCCTTGTTAGCGTTAGTTGTTTACGTTCGACACATCACGGCCACTGAGGAGGGTAGAATAGGTCCTCACTCAACGCCTCCGTGAGTGTTAGTGTTTGTGATAATAGTGTATTGCGAAAATATGCGATTATCCTTCGAAATAGCGATGTATGCGATATAGTTACATTATGATCCGAATCTCTGGTGCTAGGCGTAACGAGTATATCGAGTGGTAACAACGCACGAAAGTGCGGGTTGTTACAGTCTCCCCTGCTTTAGGAAATTTCGTCCCGAAATTAATCCAACAGGTAGACTTTTGAGAATTGATTCTGTATAAGTAGCGATACAGCGAGTGATTTGACCGAGAGTTGACAAGCGAGAGCGTTTCGAATAAGAGAGATTGATTGCAATAGCGAGAAGGCGACGTAAAAGACAAAGTAATATCCCACCAGTTGGCGTTCCAAAGTATCTCGTATTGCGAAGAATTCGTTAGTTCGATACGATTGCAATTCTTAAAGAACTTGAAAGGTTTCTCATGACGTGGAACTAAATGAGTCGATCGTTAACCAGCGTTACAAGAAACGTTCATTTTAGATATTTAAAAGGAATTTAGGATGGAAATCTTGAAAATTTTCCTTTTAACATAAGGTCAACTGAGTCGATGTTAACCAATGTTGCAAGGAAGTTTAGGTTTTAAACATTTTAAGAAATTCGAAGATGTAAACTGGGGTTACGAAAACTCTCCTATGGCATGGGTTCAAGCTGAACTCGATGTCGAACCAATGTCTTAAGAAGGATTTCGTTTGGATGTTGTAAAAGCTTTTAAGGAAAACTTGGACTTATGAAACTTTTCTTGGACATGGAGTTAGCTGATTCGATGTTATCTCCACGTTGTGAGAAAATTTCACTTGTCCACCGGTTTTAAATCAAAAATTTTTATAAAAACATGTTTTAAGAGTACAAAAGGGTAGTTGACCACCGAGCCCCACTTGGCACTTTCCCACGAAAGTTCATTAATATGCTTAAAACACTTATATATAGGAAGTACCAGCGGCGTATCCACCATGCTTTGCCCATATTACTTCTGTCTCGTGAGGCGGTGTCAGGTGTGCCGATATGACACGAATAGAATTTACGCTTACCTGGCCCAATCGATAGGAAGTCGGACCGAGTATAAGATAGAATCGAATAGGTTAAACCGGCGAGTTGAATTGCGAATGTAGCTGTAGCAGCTTGAGCAGGTAGGAGTCGAGCGACAAGCGATAAGCGAATAGTGCATTTTCGATTAGATTCCACATTAAACCCACATGGAACGTTTCCACGAGAGTTTGCTAACATAGCGAAACACCATGTTTAACCAGGTTAGTTTTGCCTCGTGAAGCGGTGTCATGTGTACTAATACCACACAGACTGCAATGAACACCAAACGAGCGATAAGCGGTATGCGAATAAGCGGTAGACTATACATGTCCAGCGATAAGCGATTAAGTGATCAGGCGAATAACACAACACAACACTCGTAATGACCACGATGATAATCAAATTACGACAAGCGGCAGTTGTTACGTTGCAAGCGATGGAGGTATGCGCGATTTATGCGGTTCGATTTGATTGATTACACCACAGAGTTTAACTAACATCAGGCCCCACATGGCCCTTTTCCACGAAAGCCCGCTGATATGACTAAAACACCTTGCCTTAATCATATGAGCTTCATCTCGTGAAGTGAGGTCATGTGTGCTAACTTAACACAAACACTCAGATAACGGTAGTCGATAGCGATGGATTGATACACAGCAAGTGATATAAATTCTCATGATAAGCGATAGAGATTGCGAGATACACAAGATAAGCGATTGCGATTAGCCGAGCTTTGTTTCGAATAAGCTTTCCGTTTCGTAGCGACGCATCACGGCTATCGAGGAGGGTAGAATAGGTCCTCACCCGACAACATCGTGAGCGTTAATGTGCTTGATGAGATTGATTGCTATAGACTTACGACCAGTCTTGCGTTGATGCAATTGTCCGGCGAGGTAGACTCTCCAGAGTCCATCGATGAGGCGATTGCATTGCGTTTGAAGACTTACGACAAGTCTTGCGATGATGCAATTTCAGTTGTTACGCCTTACGATTGAGTGTAATGTGTTGAAAATACTCACAATAGTATATAAGTCTAATAACGTTCAACTCCACGTGGCACTTTCTTCACGGAACTTTGGTAGTATGATAAAGCACACCTTGCTTGACCCCTACTACTTAGATCCCGTGGTTTGGTGTCATACTTGGTCAAAACGCTTATGGCACCTTAGAATTCACTACAATCTCCGTGCACTGACCCAAATAATCCCGTGTGCACCCGTGATTAGTCGTTCCTTGCACGTTTATCGTACCTCGTTCTAAGAGTGTAGTGAGGGTAAAACACATTATTTCGTGATATAGTATATAGTATGAGTGTGAATCTAGTCTAAGTGTGATGACTAGAGTGTGAAAGAGAATACGAAATTGAGACTTAATGTTACGCATAGTGGTAACATCGAGTAATAGAGTAGCTTCAAAACTTAGAAATTAACGTCGAAAATCGTATCATTACAACTTTATTCTACGCTTGCCAGATGGTTGATGCTGAAGACTTTTGCTGGAGCTGTGGTTGCTGTACTCAAGTTCGCGGTTCGATGCGACGGTTGCGGGTGAAGTGACCGTAACGGTTGCAGTTAGTGCAATAGCGACAGTCAGCTCCAATTGGATGATGATAGGTACATGAGTAACACTGAGGATGAGCTCCAGTGTAAGCTCATTTTGGAAACACCGGAACTGCTTGAAGAGGTTTCGGTTGCAGCAGTTCGGTTGTTGATGAGCTCGGGCTTGAAATCTTTCGCTTGCGTCTGGGTTTGTCGGTGTCTTGCGAAGAGGTGTCGTCGTTGGAGGATTCGTCTGAGGACTCACTTGCAGAATCTTTGGCTGATTTGTCGGAAGATCCATCGGCAGATTTGTCAGAAGAATCGGCAGCAGATTCGTTCAAAGAATCGTTAGCAGATTCGTTAGAAGAATCGTTAGCGGATTCATTAAAAGAATCGCCAGCAGATTTGTCAGAAGATTCGTCAGTAGATTCACCAGAAGAATCGTCGACATGTTCGCCTGAAGGATTAATGGCGATTGCTTGATAAGCTTGCTTGACAGGATTCTTTGAGAAGAACCCTTCCATGAGTCGTTTGTTGTTGATTTCTGCGGCCAAGCGGTATGTTTCTTCGATGGTAGCTGGTCTTGCAGCTTCGACAAAATCTCCCACACACTCAGGCAAGCCACGAATGTATTTCGCGATGGCCTTTTCTGAATTGTTGACTTGACCTGGGCAGATTATACTAAGCTGCTTGAACCTTACGGTGTAGCCAGCGTTGTCACCTCCGTCTTGCTTGATTTCCCAAAATTCGTTTTCTAGCTTCTGGGTTTCATGAGGGGGACAGTACTCTTTCTTCATGAGATCTTTCAGCTCATCCCAAGAGAGAGCGTAAGCTGCGGAGATCCCACGTTTGTTACGTTCGGCGGTCCACCAGTCGAGTGCTCATGATTGAAATACTCCGGTAGCGCAAGTAGTACGGAAACTATCGGGACACCCACTTTGACGAAGGGTAACTTCGATAGAATCGAACCACTGGAGTAGTTGAGTCACACCTCCTTCACCCGTGAATTCCATCGGGTCACAGGCTTTGAAGTGTTTGTAAAGAAAAGCAGATTGCGGCGCTTCCGTCTTGGAGTCTTCCGAGGCTCGAGAGTTGCTGAGAGAGTGCACTCGAGCGGCAATTTGAGGAATAAGCTTAACCACTTCCTTAGTCACAAGTGATGCAATCCTCTTATCGGCGCTTCGTTTGGCCCTTCTCCTAGCTACTCGTCTCAAGGTAGAGTTGTTGGAAGGCATCTAGACAGAAAGAGACTTGGAATGAGATTCGATCATAATGATTTTTGAGTTTTGTGATGCGATTGAGCGCGTTCACATCTTGATGCGATAGTATAATAGTAATGTGAATCACATAGGAGCCATATAGGAGACACGAATTTCCTAAGTTCTCACACAATGACTTGTTGTTTGTACGTATATATATGTATTTATATAATTGTAATTTGTAATCATACACATACAGGTCGATTTAGAATAAGCGAGGACGCGTTGCGATGAGAATACGAGAGCGAAGGCGATAGATTATGCACTAGTTTTGTTGCGAACATTCGGGTTTCGTTTTAGATTGCGACAGCTGTGCGATTTGTGCGTTTATAAAGCAGGGAGTGAAAATTGTTAAATCGAGAAATCGATAAAGTGTAAAGTTTCAAAACATAAATAAGTTCCAGCCAGTTGTAAAATTGGCGGGTCGTACGATTAGAGTGCCTTGGGTGTTTAGGTGTCGACTACCCAAGGTAACCCAACTATATTTAACAAGTTCGTGCGCGCGCGTTGACCTAGAAGACTCCATGCTTCCACTAGGATGCAGCTCATGGCATTCGTCTTCCTAGTCATCGCGTGGCTCGAGTTATCGTGATAGTCGAGTCCTTGGTGAGAGCTTTTTGAAAACCAATTTAGAGAGTGGAACGGCTTATTAAGGTATGGGTTTCACCCCTGACTTAACAGCTTCGTTCCTAATTGTGGTTATGCTCTTCGAATGAATTCGTGAGTCCCACTAGATTTCGAAATGGAGACTTTTGTCGAGGTGTGGATGTCACTCCTAACTCGATGAAAGGTTCTCGTGCTAGAAAATGCGCTGAGTGAGCGATCCCATCGAGAGTTCTTGGTTTTCACACCTGATCTCAACTGGATCACTCGATTTTGTTATGCGAGTATTTTCGAAAACATGTGTATTGTGTCAGCCTTAAGAAAGGCTAAGTAGTATTCCAGCCTTAGGAAAGGCTTCTTCGTGTGAAGCTATAGTAAGCGGTGTTCACACAAAGTCGTAGCTTTTAGCAATTTCGATCGAGAGTATCAAGTAGGCCCTGATACAAACCCTACTGGTTTGTACGAGTCGGCCTGTTGGTACTTAGACTATAGACTAGGTCAGTTTCTAAGACGTCGACCCAGACTAGGTCGATTCTTGCCTAATTCCCTATAGTTATGGCTCTGATACCAATCTGTCACACCCCAACCGATGGCGGAATCATCGGGGCGCGACACTAGGCAAATCAGATTGCTCAAGAGAATCCATAACAACTATATTGCAATAATATTTAATACATTCGTTATCCCATACTAACAAATAATACAATCACATAAGTTATCACAGATTTCTTGTCCTCTCGAACAATACAAATCCGACAACCTAGATTTTAGTTGAGTTTCTAGACTTCCTAGCTTGATTTGGTATAGCCTGCGATCTAACCTGCAACATACGTTAAAATATTTGTCAATACAAAAGTATTGGCGAGTATACATGTTTGATATGTATAGCGTAATAGATAAAAAGTGTAGCGAATTTCCATATGCATAAACGTAACACACGACATATATACTCACAAAGCTGATACTACCAACTAAGTCCTCGATGCTCGAATATGCGATGGCAAACTAGACCCCGTCAGGCACAATAGTACTATACTAGTCATGGTGGGACGTCGCGAGTATAAGCCCTAGCACATATGCAACTAGCATCACGTATATCTATGCATAACAGTTATTCGCAAGTGGTAATTCGATTGATTGAATAATTCGTTTGATAAGTTCGATTTGCTAGAAACGTATGTTACACCCAAAATACGATTAAAAAGGGTTCAAGTATACTCACAGTGCGTATTTAGCGAGAATACAACTTGATTGAGTCGGTTGCGAGTACGTCTGCGTTAATCATTGAAGGATATAGTAAACGATGCACGGTTAAGCGAGAATAGCATCGAAAAGTCAGTTATCCGGTCGGATCGTGCTCATCCGTTCGGATGGGCTCATCCGATCGGATGACACATGGATCGGATGGCAATATGGATCAGATGGGCTGGTCCGGTCGAATGGCAGTGGTTCGATCGGATGACCTCCTGTTCGATCGGATGGCCTGCTGTCCGATCGGAGGGCAGCCTGTCCGATCGGCTGGGCTGCTGTCCGATCGGCTGGCAGCCTGTCCGATCGACTGGGCTGCTGTCCGATCGGCTGGCAGCCTATCCAGCTGATATTCGACTAATTTTGATGGTTTTTCAGCGGTTTTGATTGGGACCGTGTTCCTTCATGCTAGACAACCGGGATTCCATCAAGTCTGACCCGTTCTGACGGCCGGGAACCACCCCGTTCCATCAGATCTGGCCGTTCTTGATGGCTTTTCTCAAGTTTAACCCGAAATCACACACACTATGGCTAGGCAACTTAGGTTTGGTGAGATTCGTTATAAAACAGGTGAAATTACTTAGATCCGAGCTGTTTATGGTAAGAATGAGGTCACACTTTGAAGTTCATGTGAACTTAGGGTGACATCATCTTCAAGGCACCTCAAATCCTTAAGAATCACACCACTTCTTGATTAGAAATCATAGATTTAGACTTGCTTTATGTAAAAACGCATGGAAATCACTCAGATCTGAGTCGTCCTTGCCTGGGATGACATCACCCACGAAGTTCATAAGAACTTTATGGTGGCATCACCCTAGAATGCCCAAAATCCAGAGATTCCACGGTTAAAAGTGGAGATTTAACAGGTAGAAAGGTGTAGAATTGGTTATAGATCAAGGAAGTACAAGATTTAGGTTGGAAACTTACAAGAATCACGAGATATCGAGAGAAAAAGGGGTTGGAACGTCTGGTCGAACAGCAAAAGTGACAACAAGTGGGTTTGAGGTGAATGAGGGGTATTTATAGGCAAGGAGGAAGGAAAGGAGGGCAGGTTGGTGTAACAACCCTCATTAAAAGTCCTATTTATTTTATTATTTTATTTAATAGGAAACCCTAATTGAGACACCCAAGTGATTCTGCACAAACCCTAAAATTTCCAGAACAATCAGAATCAGGATCAGGGCCCCTAAAACTCAGGGGGGGTATTCCCTACTCGACGATTATCCTTATAACTCGTTGTATAAATCGAATTTATCAATTATGTCGACTCAACAAGCCTACACCCATACGTGGCTACTCTATAGTAAAAATGTGTACCTTACGGACCGTAAGGGATTATGCTTACGGTCCGTAAGCTAGTCAAAATTGGTGTATAAATAGCAGACATTGGCACTTGAGTTCTGGCGATTGAACGACGAAGAAATTCGTTACGTAGACTGAGTTATAGCAGAAATACTTCTAAAACACACACGAATCACTAATTAGTATAGCGGGGTGCTGCTACGAAACAGGGTACTAACTCGATCGCTGCTACGATTCATTGTCCCATCGATTGAAACTATCCGATGGATTTTTAGTACTATCCTTTGTCATTCGTTGTGAATCCGATGGATGTTTAAGTAATTATACTTTGTCATTCGTTGTGATTCTGATGGATGTTTAAGTGATTATACTTTGTCATTCGTTGTGAAGGTTTTAATCTCGTGAGTTATCGTAAATGCTGTATTAGTTACTTACCTAGTTCATATGCACTAGGTTACAAGGCTAATCAGTAGGCTAGGCTCTGCTCAAATCAAATCAAATCTGCAATGTGAGTCCATTCTCTTTTCTCATCATTGTATTACCTTTTTGTGATACAATTATATTTACAAATGCTTTTCCAGAATCCTAAAAGTTTACCAGTTATACTTACAGTGATTAAATTTTTATATTCTATAATAACTGCCGGTATGGGAGGTTTTTATTATTTGATCCTCATTACTATTTGCCAGAAAGTTAGCCAATAATAGCATGACCACAATCACAGTGAGAATTATGCCCCAGTAGCCATAGCCTATAACTAATATTATTTTAACATTTAATCGTTAATAAATTTAATGTATGTTTGAAATAAATCTAAATGGTGTATACCATAATAAAATAGTCAAGTATAATGTATTCTACTATACTAAGATTATATTTTAGTCTTAATCACGTTAATATATTAAATAATGATATTACAATTATTTAATTAACATCTTATATTTGATAAAGTTATAATAGTTTGACATAAAATGATATATGTCATTTTCTGGGTTAAATGGTTTTGTGCCATAAGTAATATATTTGACAAAGTAATGTCACGGGACACAACTAAGTCCAGAGTCACTAGTTGAGAGAATGATCAACAGTGACATGACCAAAAGCACTAGTTGAGAGAATGATCAACAGTGTTATGATTAGAATCACTAGTTGAAAGAATGATCAACAGTGATATGACTAGAGTCATTAGTTGAAAGAATGATCAACAGTGATATGACCACCGTCACAGGAATCGCCTAGTGACAGATAAATTAAATAATAGTAAAATATAATTACTTAATAAATTCACTGTTGGACGAAAATGAGCCAATGAGTAATATGACTACTGTCACATCGGAACTGCCACCATGTGACAAATACTGATGGAGTTGGGTAAATATAAATAAATATAAAAACCTTAATGCTGTAAGATATAACAATATATTTTATAAAATTGGAATGAACTCACTCAGTATTTTTCGCTGACAAAACCTTTTTCAAACATATTTCAGGTAATTACAGTAGATTGGAGTAAGAGATGGATACGGCACTGAAAGGCTTCAAGAAGTGGCTTATTTTATTAATTAAATCAAATTAAGAAATAAGTGTTTTATGTAATCAAATTTATCTTTATTAAAACTACCATTGTAAAACATGGATTTATCCCAATCTATTTAATAAATAAAAATCCGGTGTTTTCTAGACTCTGATATTTTTCCTAACTCACGGTCCTGATGAAATTTCCGCTGCAATATTTTATAAAAATAATCACCGGTACCACTGGGCTGTTCGCGGCTTCCAATTCCGTCCAGGGTGGGTCGGGGGCCGTGACAGTTGGCCTGGATCGGACGGCCCGTTCGATCGGCCGGCATGACCGTCCGATCGGTTGGCATGCCAGTCCGATCGGTTGGACCATGTCTGTCTGATCGGTTGGTCATGTCTGTCCGATCGGTTGGACATGTCTGTCCGATCGGTTGGACCATGTCTGTCCGATCGGTTGGACATGTCTGTCCGATCGGTGGGCCCATCCGATCGGTTGGTCGAGCCGTTCGGCTGGCCCATCCGTACGGAGGCCTCTCGTTCCTCGTTTTTTGTGCGTTGCGATATTTTGGGCCACATTTTCCTATATTTATATTATTATTTATTTATCTATTATAATTAATCACAAAAGGGTCGTATATACGTATCCATATTCCAAAGTTTCGATATAACGAACGGTTTTCGATTTGAGTATGCGATTATTAGCGACGTTTCACGGCCATCAAGGAGGGTAGTATAGGTCCTTTCTCGATGTTATCGTGAACGTTATTGTGTGTTGTGCCACAATGACTGACGGGGTACCACTCACTCGTATTGTCATCATCGTCACGACGACTGGAGCTATAGCACTCACCCGAGAGTCCTTGTTAGCGTTAGTTGTTTACGTTCGACACATCACGGCCACTGAGGAGGGTAGAATAGGTCCTCACTCAACGCCTCCGTGAGTGTTAGTGTTTGTGATGATAGTGTATTGCGAAAATATGCGATTATCCTTCGAAATAGCGATGTATGCGATATAGTTACATTATGATCCGAATCTCTGGTGCTAGGCGTAACGAGTATATCGAGTGGTAACAACGCACGGAAGTGCGGGTTGTTACAGATTACTCGCCCATCACCAGTGAAGGTGGGGACTGAATCCCTGATTTTTTTAGAAAGAATACATAGGGATATTTGTGGACCTATACATCCTCTTAGTGGACCATTTAGATACTTTATGGTCTTAATTGATGCATCAACTAGATGGTCACACGTGTGCCTACTATCAAGTCGTAATATGGCATTTGCACGACTACTTGCTCAATTAATAAGGCTAAGAGCACATTTTCCCGATTACCCCATCAAGAATATTCGATTAGAGAATGCTGGTGAATTTACATCCCAAACATTTAATGATTATTGCATGTCTATTGGGATAAATGTAGAGCATCCTGTACCTCATGTACATACACAAAATGGGCTTGCTGAATCGCTTATCAAGCGACTTAAAATGGTTGCAAGACCAATGATTATGAAATCAAAACTACCAGCATCTGCTTGGGGACATGCAATTTTACATGCAGCAACACTAATTCGCATCAGGCCAACGAGTTATCATACATCCTCCCCATTAAAGTTGGTTATTGGTCAGGAACCAAATATTTCCCATCTAAGGATTTTTGGTTGTGCTGTATATGTCCCAATCGCTCCACCACAACGCACACAGATGGGGCCTCAAAGGAGGTTAGGAATATATGTTGGGTATGAATCACCATCGATCATTAAGTATTTAGAACCTACAAGGGGTGATTTATTTACAGCTAGATTTAGTGATTGTCATTTTGTTGAATCAACATTCCCAACATTAGGGGGAGGCAAAAAGCAGCTGGATAATAGTATTATTTGGAATGAATTATCATTATCTCATCTTGATCCTCGAACTAAACAATGTGAACTAGAAGTTCAAAGGATAATTCATTTACAAGGATTAGCAAATCAATTACCAGACGCATTCACTGACCCAAAGAGAGTGACTAAGTCACATATACCAGCTGTTAATGCTCCAGTTAAAATAGGTGTCCCACAAGGACAACCACATGTGGTAATGAGTCTAATGCACGCCTAAAACGTGGTAGACCAATCGGTTCTAAAGATAAAAATCCTCGAAAGAAAAAGGGAGCAAATAATGTAGATGGTCAAATCGAGGTAACAATAACGCAAGAAAAGGAGTCTCCAGAAGAGACACTAGACATGATGGTTCTAGAAGAACCTCAGGTACCTGGAAACGAAGAGATCTCAATTAATTATATCATGTCTAGAAAGGTATGGAACCGAAGCGAAATCGACGTCGATGATAGTTTTCATATAATGTAGCGCTACAAGGAATGGAAAACAATGAGGATCAAGAACCAAAATCAGTTGAGGAATGTAAACAAAGAAATGATTGGCAAAAATGGAAAGACGCAATAGAGGCAGAATTGAATTCCCTCAATAAACGAGAAGTTTTTGGACCTGTGGCCCACACACCTGAAGGTGTAAAGCCTGTTGGATATAGATGGGTCTTTGTGCGAAAACGTAATGAGAAAAATGAAATTGTATGATACAAGGCAAGATTAGTAGCACAAGGATTTTCGCAAAGACCTGGAATTGATTATGAGGAGACATATTCTTCAGTGGTGGATGCGACAACTCTTCGTTATCTTATTAGTCTGGTAATATAAGAAGGGATTGATTTGCGTCTAATGGATGTTGTAACAGCCTACCTCTGTGGCTCACTTGATACTGATATTTACATGAAACTTCCTGAAGGATTCAAATTGCCAAACTCATGTAAATCTAGTTCTCGAGAACATCTTTCAATCAAATTAAACAAATCACTATATGGGCTAAAACAATTTGGGCGTATGTGGTATAATCGCCTTAGTGAGTATTTGTCAAAAGAAGGCTATAAAAATGATTCTGTATGCCCGTGTATTTTTATAAAAAGGTCAGGATCTGAATATGTTATAATTGTCGTATATGTTGATGACATGAATATAATTGGAACTCAAGGGGAGCTTCAAAAGGCAGTTGAATACTTGAAAAGAGAATTTGAAATGAAAGACCTTGGAAAGACAAAGTTTTGTCTTGGATTACAAATTGAACACCTTAAGGGTGGAATTCTTGTGCATCAAGTAACTTACATAGAGAAACTACTAAAAAGATTTTATATGGAAAAATCACATCCATTGAGTACTCCAATGGTTGTAAGGCCGCTTGATGTAGAAAAAGACCCATTTCGACCTCCCAAAGATGGAGAGGAAATCCTTGGTCCAGAAGTACCATATTTAAGTGCAATTGGTGCACTAATGTTTCTTGCTAGCCATACACGACCTGATATATCATTTTCTTTAAATTTATTAGCAAGATATAGTTCATGCCCAACAAAGAGGCATTGGAATGGGGTAAAACAAATATTTAGATACCTTTAAGGTACAAAAGATATGGGTTTGTATTTTACAAATCAATCGAAAACAGGTTTGGTTGGTTTTGCAGATGCAGGGTATTTGTTTGATCCTCACACTGGGCGATCTCAAACTGGATATTTATTTACAATTGGAGGTACTGCAATTTCATGGCGTTCGGTAAAGCAGACAATCACAACCACATCATCTAATCATGCAGAAATATTGGCGATACATGAAGCTAGCCGAGAATGAATTTGGTTAAGGACTGTAATACAACACATTCGTGGATCTTGTGGTATTTCTTCGGGAGATGAGGGACCGACAATCTTACATGAAGACAATGCAGCATGCATTGCTCAACTAAAGGAAGGATACATCAAAGGTGATAGAACAAACCATATTTTGTCAAAGTTCTTTTTTACACATGATCTACAAAAGAATGGAGATATTATTGTCCAACAAATTTGTTCCAGCGAAAATTTGGCAGACTTGTTCACTAAATCACTTCCAACCTCAACATTCAAGAAGTTAGTTCATGGGATTGTGATGCGTCGACTCAAGGAGCTTAAGTGATCATCATCAGGGGGAGATAATAAGCGTTGCACTCTTTTTCCCTTAGTCAAGGTTTTGTCCCATTGGGTTTTCCTTGCAAGGTTTTTAATGAGGCAACATCAAGCGTATGAAGTTGGTAATCAAGGGGAGTATTATAAAGAATATTTTTAGATTATCAACTCCTAATATAAACCAACTTGTTCTCCAAGTTTATTACCCCTATAAATAGTCCATGTATTCAATTGTGTATTATACACCATTAATAATAAACATCTCTTTCTCTCCCAATATCTCTTCTCATCTTCTTGCTATTAGGCTTGTTTATAAAAGATTTGGTTTTCTTTTTCAAGAGAAAATTCAAAAGTTCGTTATCCAATCCTCAAGTAGTAAAGTCGTGTGTTTCACATCCAAGTGGTTATGGGTTTAGATTCTACGATGTGCAAGTGTTATGATTACAGAGAGTATGTGTTTGCTGGTAAAGAAAAGGAAAAGAAAATAAGAGTAGAGAAGAGTTATCATAGAATCATAGTATCTAGTGTTCCTTGTTATATAAGGTTGAATATTTAAGGTAATATCTACTTTAAAATGTGTTTTTAACGACTTAAATCACAGTAAAATCTGTCTTTAACGAGGCTCGAACCCTTGAACTCAAGGGGAGCGACATCTTAACGTCAATGGCTTTGCTAATTGGACCCAACCCTCCACCCAACTTAAAAATGTGTTTAAACATGTGAGTTTTTGTCAATCATGCATGTTTTTCGGTGTCTCACTAACCGACTAAAAAGTGTATACAAGAAGAGCTAATGTCACAACCCCCGACCCTACCCTGGACGGGAGCCGTGAATTGCAGAAGATGGTGCCACTGTTTATTAAAATTATCGCAGCGGAAACTTCATCAGGACCGGGTGTCAGGAAAAATATCAGAGTTTTCAAACACCGTAGTACTCATTTTATAAACCGTGGGATAAAACTCATATTTACATAAAAGGTTATCACGGGGGTAAACTCTTAATTACAAAACACATTTTATTCAGGTGACATAGCCACTTATTTAAGCTTGAGTGCCTCGTATCACTTTTTCCTTCCCTTCACAGTAGTAAATCACCTGAAATGCGTTTAAAAACATTTGATTAGCTGAAAATAATGGTGAGTTCATTCAATTGTATAGAAATACATTATCTTATAATTACAGCATTAAGAGTTTTTACATTTGTTTATATATTACAACTACCCAAAGGTATTTATCACTCAGCAGTTCCTGTGACTATGGTCATATCACTGTTGGTCATTTTCCCAACTAATGAATCTTATCAAGTAGTATATACAAAACCCCACATACTGACATTAGTTTTACAGTAAGAATACAAAAACTTAATCACTGTAAATATAAGTAAAAATTGGAAAACATTTAGGGTTTTGAAAGCATTTGATTAAAGAAAATGACTCACATTGCAGAATTTAGGGTTTTCAAGCCTTCTGGGTTTAAGTCCTGGTTCCTAGATATACACTCAATGTTACACCTACACGTATTAGTGTAAAAAACCAAGTCAAACTTTAACGATAATCATGAGATTCAAACCGCAACGTATAAAATATCACCTTATTCGGGCGGTACTTCAGCTTTTCGTTGCTAGGGTTTTCGATCAATTGGACAGGGTATCTTTTCAGCGATTAGGGTTTCGTACACGAGAATCGAGATACGTAGGTTTAGAATTCGATTTTGCGAAATCGATTTATGCAGTGTGAATGTCTAAGACCCCCTCTCTTTATACCTGATTTTTGACGCCGTCGTGCCACGCGACGAGATAGGGATTCCCTATCGCGACATGCGATGAGGTCAAGTTTATCCAGATAGAGTCTGGTGCTCCTCGCGAAACGCAACGAACCAAAACAGTTTGGTCGTGCCACGCGAAGAGGCAAGTTAGGGCTTAGGTGTGCTTAGTCAGCCGCGTAGGCTTGCCATGTGGCGACACGTGGCATCTGGGGGGGGAATCAGGAACCATCGCGCCATGCGACAGTTTTCAAAAGCCCCGTCGCGCCACGCGACGGGAACAAAAACCTGAGTTTCTTGTTTTTCGTGCTGGTACTCATCGTGCGCATTCGGGGTTTCAATTACGAGTCGTTATACGACCGTTTTGAGAGTTGTTACAACTAACACTTCTTGTATCTCATTAGTCGGGAATTAAGGCCACTCCCTTATTGTAATGCACTGCATTTTCATACTTTCTATATTTAGAAACCATCGCTTGTAAACCTATTTTTGGAAACTTCGTAGTCTTATAAACCGTTCTTTCATTTTAATCGTTGTAAAATCTGAGACTTGGATCATAAATAAAACTCGTATTTCTTTAATTTCGGGTTATATGTACTTTATACACGCTCATACGTTTAATTTCGTGAAACACTCGTCACATATTTGAAATTCTTAGAATCTATGTGTTAATCTTGCAAAAACGTGAAACTCATGCATAAAACGTCTTTTGATCATATACGATACTTAAATACGTCACACACACTTAATTATACTTGGGTTATGTTCTCCATTCTTGACTTACCCTTATACTCCAATTATATGGCGAGAATAGCCCTTAAAACACCTTAAAACCCTAAAATATAAACTCAAGGGACCAAAATGTCATTTTTGAAACTTGAATTGCAAACGTGATAGTCTCTGGCGCCCCGCGACCTCCTCCTTGTCCTCTCTCGTGCCCCGCCAGAGACCATTATCTGCAGCCAGCATTTCCAGCTTGCTGGTTGGCGAGTTTGAGTGGTTTTGTTGAGTTTCCAAGGTGTGTTTCTTGCATTTAAACACCACCTAACTCAACCACAACCTTCTCCTATAAAAACCAAGCATCCTCCACACTTCATACACTTTTAAAACACCTCACAATCACTCTCAAACACCTCTCAATCTGCTGAAATTCGGAAGAGAAGTCAGAATCATGTCAAGTTACTAAAACTTGCATAACTTCTTCATTTCTTGGCCTTTTTCATCCATTCTTTTTCCTACTTCTTTGGATTGATCTTAGCTACGTTTCCAAAGGTTTTCCCTGGAAAACAAGAGCCTGGAACATCACCAAAAAGGCTCCAAAGTTGACTGATTTTCTGTTTTGTACAAGAACTTTGATAAAACTTGATTAAACTTGAGGAAACTCATCTCAAACCTATGTCCTTATGCTTATAACCGCTTCTATGGTTAGTTGGGCTTAAAAACAAGGTTGAGACATTCAAAATCAGAGGTATAACCTCACAAACTTTATGTTTTTGTTCAAGGGTTTAACCCACAAGTGGTGTTCAAGCTCAAAGCTTGATGGATGTGTGATTTAGGATTAACTTGGGTTATTCTACATAAAATCCACACATTGCTTGATGATTTCTCATAGATTAGTGGTTCATATTCTTGTATTACTTGTAAGTTCATGACCCTCCTTGAATGTTCATAACATCAAGTGTAGTGGTGAACACTTAGAGGTGCCTAAATGGAAGACTTGTTATTCCTACCTCCTACATGAATTCTATGACACCAAAGAGGTTCCTAAGTGGAGGATTCATCCTCCTACCTCATGCTTGAACTATTGGACTTATTGATGTATTACTTAACCTATATAATACTTATATAAACTATCCAAATATTCGAACCTTTGATGATGAATTTGTGTTCATTCGTCAAAGTACTAGATTGCATCATCTAAGACCTAAAACTTGTTATGATTCTAATGGGTGTTCTACCCATGAAAACATTCTAACCCTTAGGGGTTTCATAGTGTCAAACAAGTATTATGTGTTAAAAGATGATTACTTTCATATGTTTATATTCTTATGTTTTAAATTCCGAATCTAGACTCTAAACATAACTTGAAGTTTAACCCTTATACATTCGCCCTCCCAATCTCATACACTCGTCAACACTTGGATAATCGGAAGACTTAGCAATTTGTGAGTATACTTGACCCATTTTACCGTTTTCACACTTTTGGGTGTAACATGTTTTTATATACAAACACATTTAACATACATATTCTTATGCAAATACTTAAACAACAATCCAATACATGCTTACTATTTGTTATGCTTGATTCGTGTTTTCTGGGTGATTCTTATGTGATGAACTTGTCATTAGCTTCGTACAAGCCTCCACTTAACATGTATAGCGCTATAGGAGTAACGCACCGCCCGTGAACGAGAGGTTATGTTAGGTTTATTCATTCATACTTGCGTAAACAGAGGGTTGACTTGTAAATCGCATGCCAGTTTAATACGTTAATCTTGATAACTAGGTTTGCCATGTGGATTGTTCCTTATTATTTTTATACTTATATACTACGCACCAAACTTGTATGCTCGTCAATACTTTTTGTATTGAACTACACTTTTAAAACATGTTGCAGGTTTAACGATGATGTTGGTGATGCATGGAATCTAGTAAGATGCTTAGATACACACTTTAAATTGTATTCTTTTGTATTGCATTTCGTTATTCATGTTGTAATTGTTGCAATCCTTGTAATTGACTCTTTGGAAATGAAATGAAAATTTATTATTTAAATACTTGTCACAAATAGTGTTATGAAGTCTTGCAATCTATTTCGTCTCACTCCGATGTTTCCACCATCGGTTGGGGTGTGACACTTATAAGTCAATACAAGTTGAAACTGGTGATCCAAAATAATAAACAAGAATGGATGGGTAGTCCTCGGAAATCTAAGGACACTGTCATTAGTAGGAATACATGTCAGTCTCCAAATCCAACTGAGAAAAATGGAGAAAAATCGTGTCAAATGAGACTTAAGAATGCTAGTCATGATTTGATTAGGTTAAAATAAGATGATGGTACACACCTAGGGATGGCAATCAGACCCTATTCCTATGAGTGAACTCGTAACTAGAATACCCTCAACAATCAACGTAAATTGACGAATTTACCCTTCTTTCTAACGTTTGGTTGATAGACGTTTGAGTCGTGGATGCAGGTAGATACAAAATGTGATGGTGAGGGACTCACAAAGCATTTTGACTCAACCCACGTAGACTCAAATTGCAGTTTAATATTTAATATATTTGATTTATTCGAGTTACTGTATGCATTTTATTATGAATACAATCTAACAATATTTGCTTATGTTAGGCTATGGGGTATGGGGGTAGTGGATTGGATTATGGGTTGCCGCACGAGACATGGTTTTCGTGATATATCTCCCCCTTCCCAAACGATAGTGGTTCACATGGTTTAATACATGACAATCATGGCTCTCTTTCAACTAATTAAGGATTTTGATTGATGGTAGAAATGGGTGTCATAGTCTACACAATATAGAGTGGTGATTAGATTTGTGGATAAGGGTGGAGTGATATGACGCTAACGTAAAGAATGACAGTGGTCATTTAACTCATGACCAAACTTTTTTTTTTGAACGGCAAATTTGGATCACTGACGGACCACTGGAGTATCACTCATGACCAAACTACATAGCCTAGAGTTAGAATTCCATGAAAAGAGGGTAACTTGGATGCCGTCGCATGCAAGTTATTCCTTTTAAAGAAACAATGGTTACTATATTTTAGCCGAGTGGCTCCCAACATAAACCGATTTAATTAAACATGTATTGGTTAAACAAACCGACTCAAAAATTCAATGCTATAGAAAGTAACAATTCAAATATCCAAAACTTAAGAAATGATCGTATTAAAAATAGGAAATAGTTATTACTCGGGTTCTTCAATGGTGACTCAAGTTCAATACTCATTTGTGTCAATTTCGTTTTTTTTTTTTTTTTTGAACGGTAAGATTCTATGATTATAGAACAGGGCCAGCATATGCTGTAAAACCCAAAGATTACAACTAACGATTACATATCTTATATATTCCCCATCCCCCAGTTCTTACATTATTATTTTACCACATCTCTTACATTGAATTCCACCCATCTTTCCCATACTAAATCTTTTAATCTCGACCTACTTTTCAGCCACAGAAACGTATCAGTCTTGATGTCGTCTATTACGTTGTCCTCTGATCTTGTTGTTCCTCTAAACTCCTTCTCGTTCCTTGCTTTCCATAAATGCCACATGGTCGCTTGCATAATCAGTTTTACTATTTTCTTCCACTCCAACGAGCCCTTTAATCCGTCTGCACACGTTAAGATCTTTTCCCAGGAGCTAGTGTCCATCGAAGATGGTAGTTTCAGCCAATCGATTACTTTCCTCCACATAATAATCGATTTCGTGCACTCGGTGATAAGATGGTCTATCGATTCTTCAGCTAATCCACACCTAGAGCATAGGTTGTTTTGTAATTCTACTCCTCTTTTTCTCAATTCCTTTTTTACCGGGATCCTCCCAAGCGCCATCCTCCAAGTAAAATAATTAACTTTTGCAGGTAACCATGTAATCCAATGTTTCCATCTTTCTTCCTGTTCGTCCACCGCTTGTTTGTTTATTTGTTCCTTTACGACTGCCACTGAGAACTCCTCCCAATTTTCATTCACCCATCCCCATCGGTCTTTACCTGCTAGGAGTTTTATTTTGTTTAATTCACTTAGCATACCCGACCATTGTAACCATTCATCGTCACTGTTTGGAGGCCTCGTCCAACCTATATTCCATTGCACTTCATTTGGTAATTTTACAGCAAGGTCCGCCACATGAGCTTGTTTCTTCTTTACAATCTTGAATAAATCAGGGAATCGATCTTTGAACGGCTTCACTCCTGTCCAATTATCCATCCAGAATTTTATCTTTGTTCCATCGCCCACTTTTGCCACCAATCTTTCTTCCACCTTAATTCCTCTACTATTCAATTCTTTAAGTGAAGATACTATATCTTTCCACGTACCCGGGACTCCTTTTTTTACTGGAATGTGGTTGTAACTCCTATTGCTTGCATGAATTGCCATTATAACCTTCACCCAGTGCTTCTGGATTCATCTTCAATTTCCAGCTCCATTTCACCAGTAACGCTAAATTGGCGCTTTCCAAATTGCCTAGTCCAAAACCTCCATATTTTTTTGCTCTTACCATTTTATTCCATGCTATCCACCGAATTTTGTTTTTCCCATTTTTTCTTCCCCATAGAAAGTCTCTACGGATTGCTTCTAACGATTGTATTACCTTTTTTGGTGCTAAATACATCGAAAAATAATAGTTCGGTAAGGCTCCCATCACTGCTTTTGCTAAAATCAATCTACCGGCAAACGACAAACTTTTCGCCTTCCATGCAGAGAGTTTATTGTTAAAACTATCCACTATAGGTTTCCAGAATTTTACTCTCTTCATATTTGCACCTATCGTTAGCCCGAGAAAGCGAAACGGCATGTCTCCTCTCCGGCATTTTAAACTGTTAGCCATGCACTCTATTTCCTCATCCCCAACCCCCACTCCATATAACTTGGACTTATTTAGATTCACTTTTAAACCTGAGCACAAATAAAAGCATCTGAGGATTCTATTCAGGTTCTTTATATTTGTTTCAGACCACACTCCCATGAATATTACATCGTCCGCGTAACAGAGTTGGGATATGCAAGGACCTCCATTCGGGAGTTTTACCCCCTCAAAAACTCCTCTTTTTCCTGCCCTCGTCATGATAACGTCTAGTGCTTCCATGGCTAGGATGAATAAGAAAGGTGATAAAGGGTCCCCTTGTTTTAATCCCCTTTGTAATTTAAATTGTGACGTAGGAGAACCATTCACGAGAACCGAGGCCCAGCTTGATTTCAGGCATGCTCCAATCCATTTCCTCCACATCTTTGGGAACTTCATTGCTTTTAAATTTGCCAAGAGAAACTTCCAGTTTATGGAGTCATATGCTTTTTCAAAATCTACTTTAAAAACAAATATTTTCTGGTTGCTCTTTTTTGCCCAAGAAATAACTTCGCTCGTGATTAGGGGTCCATCAAAAATAGACCTACCTTCCACGAAGGTTGTTTGTACCGGAGCGACTACAGAACTTATCACCTTTTTAATTCTTATCGCCAATACTTTTGCTATGACTTTATATAATACCCCAATCAAAGATATAGGTCGATATTCACTTACCTTTTTAGGATCCTTCAGCTTTGGGATTAACGCTATGAAAGAGGGGTTACACCCTTTCTCGATGTGGCCTCTCCTGTGAAATTCCTTTAATGCTCCTACAAAATGATTCTCCAAATGAGACCAAAATTTCTTAATGAACTTGAAGATGTGTCAAGCTCTATCCTGAGCCCACCTGGGTTTTCGTCCCACCGTGTGTTACGCAAGAGAGTTCTGTTCTTGTGGTGACACAACGACTGTCAAGTGGTAGCCGGCGGTATGGTTTCCCGAGGGAACGCCCAAGCAAAACTCTGAAGCCAGCGTGGGCCCGGTTAAGACAACATAGTCTGGCCGGAGTAGGACAACGGGCCTCTCCAATTTTAGAGAGTGCGGTAGCTTAATACAAGAAAGTCGCCGTTCCAAAAAAAAGTTATTAATTTAGTCGGCAAAATTATGTTGTATAGAAGCAAATAAGTGAAGTTGTTACTTAAGTTAGGTCAACGTCCAAAACAACAATATAGAAAGTTAATGAGTCCTTCCTTCATAGCCCAGTGGTTGGGGGCCGGTTTGTCCTCCTAGAGGTCACCGGTTCGACTCCCGCTTGTGGCGAAAGGGGGTAGGACACCCGTGCGCAATGATGGTGAAAAACCTACCGAGGAGGGTTTGATCCTGAGCGTCACTCCGGTTTTCATCCGGCTGTTACTCTAGCGAGGCAACTCGTGTAGAGGCAGTACTGTTTCCGGGGGAAAGCCTTCGACCCAAGACTGGTTAACCCAACGCTGGCCTTGCTATCTGGGCCCACGTTCTTAGTGAGGGTCCGCGATTTGCGGATGTGACAATGGTCACCGTTAAGAAGTTCACCTTTAAAAAAAAAAAAAGTTAATGAGAAACATCCATCAATATTCACATACAATGCATACTATACATTTTATTCGAATAAATAATGTTTATCGTGACTACTCTAATATTCAATTCAATTCAATTCCCATTAAACATGAATCGGTCCCTTTTTCGTCATTTGAAATGTTTTAGCCGAAACTACTACAAATAACTTAACATATCTACCTGGGTAGTCTACATGCATGGGCGCAACTTAAGAGGGCGTGGGGGCCCGACTTCCCGAACTTTTCACTTAGTAGTATTATATATGTAGTTTTCATATAGAAATTTTTAGGTATATACGTTTTCGACCCCCTGGTTCTATAGAATTTTTTTGGTATATACGTTTTCGACCCACCGTCTTCATTGTCAAGTTTCGCCACTGTCTACATGATAGTTTTATTAGATTGATGAACTAATAAAAAAATAATATACGTATGATCGTTAAAAATATTCAAACGTAATCCCATAAATATTCGAAGTTTTGTACATGCTAAAAAGATATCTACAATATGTAAAAATAACTATCGTTCCTTTTACTTTGTCTCAACAATATATATCGTTTTAAATGTACAAGTACCCCATTCATCAGTTGTATATCAATATAATCATAACAATAGTAGCAAACATGGATTAAACAAATATGATCAAGTTAGCGTTTGATGACCTAAATAAAAACTCTTAAAAGTTTTAACATCTTAAAATAAAAAGGGAAAATCACAAAAATGGACAATTGACCGGTCAAAATTACAAAAATAAACATGCTTCACGTCTGTGGCTACTTCAGTCCTTAGAGATTGCGTATGTGGCTTCCTCATAAATCTTAGCGAATAAGAAGTTGACACGTGTCATCATCCTTAGACTTTCTTTTACTTTTTCACCACGATTTTTAAATCAGCATAATTTTTTCATACGTTCATATTTTTTTTAAAGTGTACACCAAATTAAAAAGAGTTTTATCATCTTTTATTTGGTATAATTTTTTTATAAAAAAAATATTATCGTATGAAAAAGTTATGACCGTTTAAAAATCGTAATGTAAAAGAAAAAAAATAGGCGTGGAAACCCATGGCACATTCTCTGACGCAAGGTTTGTGTCTCTAACGCAATCTTTTGTGTCTCAGACACAAACTTTGAGTCCCAGACGCAAAAAGTGTATTATTTTCCGTGAATACGACAGTCCTTGACGTGTTCAATGTTTATTTTCGTAAAGTGATTTTCGTAATTTTTCAAAATAAAAAAATGTAAGTGTGTTTTGTAATAGAATAAGGCCCAAACTATCTACACACTTGGTGTGTAGATAGTCACCCTAAAAAATGTGTTTTTTTCTTTATGTGCACACCCTGCAGTGTTGAACTGTGGCCAAAACGCGACGTTTTGGTCCGGTTAACCAGACAAAGACTGACGGGTGTCTGACGGGTCTGTTGACCGGACCAAAACGCCGAGCTTTGGCCGCGTTTTGGTCCTGTCAACCAGACCGGGTGTCAGTCTTTTGTCTGGTTGACATGACCAAAACGCGGCCAAAGCTCGGCGTTTTGGTCCGGTCAACAGACCCGTCAGTCTTTGTTAGGTTAACCGGTCCAAAACGCCACGTTTTGGCCACAGTTCGACACTGCAGGGTGTGCATATAAGAACAAAAAACATCTTTTAAGGTGTGTAGATAGGCAAATGGGTGTGCCAATAGGTACACCCAATAAAGATAGTCGGTCTTGTAGGGAAGAATGGATTGGGCAACCGCATGATAAACAGTCAACAACTACATATATGGTTTACTGGTACATTAATAGACAAATGTTGGTACGAATTTTCTTTTGTTTTTATTTAGTCTCTAGGATGTCAACAAGTTCGATATGAGATCAGCAAACAATTTTCTGTTTGTCATCTACTCTTAACTCTATATTTATTTATGTACTCTTAAAATATGTCTCCTTTATTTCACTATCGTAAATTTAGCATATCACCCATTACTATATTATCATGTGCATGTGTTATGTTGTCTAAGGGGATGTTTGTTTAGCTCTCAACGAGACTGTTAATGGTTCAGACCTCTTGTTGGTTCAACATTTAATGGTTCAGACTGTTTGTTTCGTGAGCGGGTGTCTGAATGATTAAGACATTTGTCTCTGAGTGGTTAAGCATTATACAGAGTCTGAATGATTAAGACGTCTTATCTGAATTGGTCAGACATTTGCTTCTGAATGGTTAAATATTATACTGAATCTTAATGGTTCAGATCTCTTACTGGTTCAGCACTTAATGGTTCAGACCTCTTACTAGTTCAACACTTACCCATTCAGAAGTTGTCAAACAGCCCCTAAGACCTAATTCTACTATATGGAATCTGGGTACTTATTTACGTCGAGTTAAAAAGTTAAATTTATAAAATATGGTAAAGGATCAAATAAAAACAATATTAACGTACGTAACGTACGAAACGTACGCATTGAGGGAAAAAGCAAAAAGTGGCGGTGTCATTTTGGTAATTATCAGCAACTTCTAAAGTACCGGGGAAAAAGCAAAAAGTGTCTTGTAGAGTAATTTTGAGCATCTGTAAAGTAATTTTGAACATCTGTAGAGTAATTTTGGGAAATGTAGGGTAATTATCAAATTACTCTAGTAGAGTAAATTTGACTTATGTAGAGTAATTTTGGAAAATGTCTTGTAAAGTAATTTTATTAGCATTTAGTTATGGGGTTTAGCTTTATGGTTTAGTTTTTAGCTTTTAGTTGGGGGGGGGGGGGGGGGGGGGTTAGGTTTTTTTAGGGTTTTGGGGGTGGTTTAGGTTTTTTTAGGGTTTTGGGGGTGGTTTAGGTTTTTTAGGTTTTTGGGGGTGGGGGTGGGGTGGTTTAGGTTTTTGGGGGGTGGGGGTGGTTAGTGTAATTTTGATAATTACCCTATAATTTTGATAATTACCCTACACGACCAAAATTACTCTACATGAACATTTACAATGGTTTAGGTTTTTTTAGGTTTTTGGTGGGTGGTTTAGGTTTTTGGGGGGTGGGGGGGTTAGTGTAATTTTGATAATTACCCTACAATTTTTATAATTACCCTACACGACCAAAATTACTCTACATGAACATTTACAAAATTACTCTACAGAAGCTCAAAATTACTCTACTAGAGTAATTTTGAAGTTCCTGATAATTACCAAAATGACACCGTCACTTTTTTTACTTTTCTTTCAATTCGTACGTTTCGTACGTTTATTTTATTTTTACGTGAACTTTAACTCTATAAAATATATATACTATAATAGATTAGTTGTTATGAATGATGACATGATGTAAAGTAATCTATACATATAATAAAAGAAACCTGATTTGGGACACGTGTCACTCATTGAGGGCTCCTTGATTAAATATGGGTATTTGATGCGGATACCCTGACCCATGAAGAAACATCTGGATCTCTTATAACCTGTTCCTAAGCCCTAATTCCCCTCGCTTCCTGTTTCCCTTTTCAAATTCTGTGTGGAAACCCTAACTTTTTTTCACAAAGTCCATCGCTAACATGAATCTATCGATCTCCTTCTTCACCATTCTCGCAAATCCCCTTCCAATGCCATATGTAAGTCCACGAATCTTCAGTTCTTATAGATTTCAGTTTTATCATCAATTGCTGTAAATGATTTTCGCTCGAATAGGATCAAAACGTGGTTATTATCATCATCATCATCGTATTGACTCATTGGTTAAATATATAGAGTGTTGATTGATTGGTTTGTGAAATAATTAATTAGTGATCATGGGGAGGGGTCGTAAGTTCTGATCTGTTATTTTGTTTTTGCCATGGTATTGTAGGTTGAATATGTAAGCATAGTCATTCGAAATCGTTAATATTCGTGTTGTGTTTTCTGATATAAAGTTTGTTATTCACATCTTCAATTTTTTATTTTAATCATTGTAATATTATAAACAGTTTAATAAGCTTTTATTGGTATGTGTAAACTGTGTTTTCTCACTAATAGATTCTATTTATCTCCTTCAAAGTATATGTAATTTGTATGCATTTGTTCATGTAATCAACCCCTAATTTACGATATAGTTTCATGTTTGGTTTTGGGTCCATATCACTGTTAGACCTTTATATGCCCTTACCCAAATATGTTGTATATAGCTATGAAAATAACATGCAAATTGAGATATCATAGTCATCGTTTACACAATTCTTTAATAGTTAGTTTCACACAAATGGTATCCTGCTATTGAATTTCGTAAACTACGCTAAGTTACATTAGATTTTAAGTGCAGCAAGTTTCTTTTATACCATATAGAGAGTCAAATGTCTTTGAACAAATTCAAGGACTTTTCTTTGGGTTTTCAGTTCATTTAAAGTGTTTGGAACCCACACACAATGATGATAATTATTTGGCGTATGGTATTAAGTTGCTCTCTAGGACACTACACTATAAATTATAGGACTTTTAGTGAGAAAAATCCACCGTCGTTCTTTTGGTAAAGGTATAATAAGTTGGTAATTGGTAGGTGAAGGGCCATAGGAAAACTTTGTGTAGAGAATGGTTTAAGCGATCACCGGTGGATATTTAGCGAATTTACATTGTCATAGTTTGCATGAGCAACTTAATCTCTTAATGCTTTTATCCTGGAAACAGGGCCGACCCTAGAGGTGGGCGGGAGGACCACCGGCCAGGGTCCGTTTTATCCTAGGGCACGTTTAAAAAAATTCCTACATATAGATGCATATAAAAAACTATCAAACCCAAAATACATCAAAAAATTGATGTGGCTCAGCTGGTTTAGCACTTTGTCTCTATGTTTAGAGCACAGGTTCGACTCCATTAGTCTTCCTTTTTTCTTTCTGTTATACCCATTTAACCTATAAGTTTGTTTTGGATATATTAAATAAAAGACAATGGATCTTTGTTAATTCGATCTACATTGAAAACTGAGAGCCATACTCCTTCAACTTTTAAAGATAAACCAAAATCACATGGCAAGACTTTAGCACAAAAAAGGAAAAGATCAAAATACTAAATATTAAGCAAGTGTTTGCTGGGTGAATTAAAAAAAATATATACTTTTAACAGTTTATCACTTCCATATCAGTGTAGTCGGCAAATTAATTTTTTTGAAGAGAGCTTTATGAATCATCGGTTATCTATTAGCCTATTACGGCATATTATTCACTCATTCGAATTTTATCACTTTGGTAATTGCATTGTTTATTCGTATAACTTTAATCGTTGTTTCAAGAAAATACTTTACGTTATCTATTTCATTAAGGCCTAAGGGGCACGTTTTTCCGGGCTTGAACATGGCACCTAAATTCTCAAGACCGGCCCTGCCTGGAAACATTGTCACACTGATAATGCATATTGATATTAAACTTGTGAATGGTTAAACTGCAGGAACCTCATAAGTCACTACAAGCACTAGACAAGACTATGAAGACATTGATTATTGAATTTGCATGAGTACCAGGTTAAACTTTCATTGATTTTCTTTTTTATAAATCGTTGTAATCTTATTTACCATTTTACGTATGCAATCATAAATTTGTTCAGTTACATAACTACAAAGTTATGTTATTAGTGTAATATTTTACTCCAATGTTGTGTACAATGGAATATTCACAAATATTTGAACTATTTGTGTATTTTGTTAATTATCATTGTGTATTACTTTATTCTACATTTCCGTTAATAACATTAATATTTTATTTCCATTAAATTATAATGTAAAGGTTTATAGTATTTTTATTGTTAAACCGCGTGTACACGCGGGGTCTAACCTAGTATTTAATTAAACGGAAAAAAAAACATATAGACAAGTTGTGCTTTATCGTTTATCGTTTATATGTACATAATCTATACATGTATATGTAAGAAGTACTTAAGTCGAGTCAAAATGTTAAATTTATAAAATGTATATAGTATAATAGATTAACCATTAGAATGGTGTAAAGTAATCATAGATGTATATAATCATCACATGAATAGGTTACGTGTATATAACATTACCTACATATGTGTAGATAAATTAAGTGATACAAAAAAACATATAGACAAGTTGTGCTTATTGTTTTTGTGTACATAATCTATACATATATATATATATATACATATATATATATATATACATATATATATATACATATACATATATATATATATATATATATATATATATATATGTTAGAAGTGCAAAATTAAGATATTATATGAATATGAATCATTGATAAAATATAGTTTAAATTTGTCTTTTTTTCTCGTAGTAATTTAGTGTTCTGTATGTCGTATGTTGGTAAATGATTTTCTGGTAGTAAACTCGATCACGACAAAAGGTTCAATGTGAAATACATGATATTGTCTTTACTTGTTATATCTTTTATACTAGAGTTAATTACATAAATGCTCATACACTACAAGAAAATTGGGGCTTCATCAACGGATACTTCTAACGAAAACTTGATGAAAGTCATCATCGACGAGTATCCGTATGTGAAGATATGTCGGCTACAACCACTTTTCATAAATTATGCTCATAGTCCCTATTGGTCACTTGAACGTAACACAAACGGTCCCTCTATGTAATTAAATCTTGATATTATATTTAACAAACAACTTGGATCATTATATATGGAATTAGGTCAGTGCACCCGTTTTTAATAAATACATTAGGTATTTAAAAGCTACATACATATGTATACATCACGTTTTAGTTATTAAGTTTGGTTACTTAGATTTAAACAAGTTTCCTATGAATTTATTTGAAAGCTTTTTGTTTAATTTGTATCTGACTTTAAGGTGTACCATGGCTAGTAATAATGAAATAGATTTTTTTTTCGCTTTAACTTCTCAACATTCCTAACTTTTTTACAAACAAAAATTACTAATCAAATTATTAGTTGGTAATGTCATTTGGTGCTTAATTTTTCTATTATCTCCTAGAAACAAGTTAGAATGTTCGTTTTACAAACCTTTACTTGTCAACAAAAGGAGTCATGTATTTAACTAGATATGGTTAGTGTTGTGATTTTAGTACGTTGTCAAATCGGCCACACAAACATTAAAATCATGGGTTGTTTGTTCACAAAATTTGTTTTGTTAGATTATGATTTCATATCAAGTTTATGCCGGATTGGTCTCAAAAGTAGGCAATTAAATTTAGAGAAAAAACACTACACTGTCTACATAACCAACTTAAACTTATTTATGTATGGTGTTAAAAATAAAGAGAGTAGGAAGTTTCGTCAATGGTAACAACCATTCCATTAAGGAACTCCAAATAGTGATTTGTTAGCAAAGTGTATGCGGAAGAAGATAAGAGATACACACGCACGTAAGGACAGCTTGATTGAAGTTAATCGATCGGTGTTGTGAGACTGCAATGTTTTGATCTACGATGTGGGGGGGGGGGGGGGGGGGATGTATAGGCTAAGCGAGATTAAGGGGCTGTTTGTTTCAGCTCTTAATGGTTCAGACCTTTTACTGGTTCAGCACTTAATGGTTCAGACTTTTTTGTTTCACGAGAAGATGTCGTCTGAATGGTTCAGACATTTGCCTCTGAATGGTTAAGCATTATACTGAGTCTCAATGGTTAAGATCTCTTATCTGAATTAGTCAGACAAATGTATCTAAATGGTTAAGAATTATACTGACTCTTAATGGTTTAGAACTCTTATTGATTAAGCACTTAATGATTCAGACCTCTTAATAGTTTAGCACTTACCTATTTAAAAGTTGTCAAACAACTCATAACTGTAAAAACGAAGTCGATGAATGGAGATGGTAGAAGAAAATAGTGTAGCGGCTGGACTTACAATGTGGTAACTTGGGCTGATAAATGGGCCGTTTAAATGGGTTTATAAGTAACTTGGAAGTGGAACTAGCTAACATTGGGTTGATAAATGGGCCGTTTAAATGGGTTTATAAGTAAGTTGGATGAACTAGCTAACATAGGTCTTCTAAAATATTCTATGATTATTTGTTTGTTTATTAAAACATGTTATATTATTATTACTTTTTTTTTGAATAATTCATATTCTAAAAAGTCACTTTGAAAATTTAGTTTTTCTTATTATTTTTTATAAAATGTATAGTATTTTTGTAGTGTTATAAACCAGACATTTTAGGCCCAACCCATTACTCATGGGCTTTAGGGTTTATAGTTATGTTTATATATATATTGTAATGTTGAATAGAATGAAGGAGAGTATTCAGTTTATCTCTTTTTCTCTTTGGTTTTTATCACGTCATCAGCACGACAATGCTTTCTCCAAAACCCTAATTTCTTGTGCCACTCATCAAATATCGTTTCCATTGCCGTTGTATTATGAACGGAGAAACAAGAGCAAAAGTGTTTTGGGTTTCTGCCATCAGTTTATGAAAGACCCCACCATCCTGTTGTGCTCCACCTCATTCCTCAAATGTCGGCCAAATGATTCCTTTTATCTCGTAAGTTATTTTTATATATACATATGCAAAGATTTTTAATTCATATTTACATGCAAAAGCTTTTAAGTTCTGCTTGTTACACTTAAAACCAAATAAGGTAATTCTTACATGTGTACATTGCAACCCCTCTAATTTAGTTTGATTATAAATCGTGGTTAAAACTCACAGAGCATATATAGGAGAAATAACTACACCATGATATCCATTTAATTACTTTGTTAACCCACACAGCTTAACCGTATATGATGGGTTACATTAGCATTTAACCATATTTATTAATTTTCATTATAATATATATTATATCCAAAATATATGTCGCTTGTTGGATTTTTTAGTTCCTGTGTACCGTATTTGTTTTCATATTCTCTTTTGACTTTAGATGTAGGAGTTATTAAAGGTCACGTTTTCCAAACTAGAGTAAATTACAAAGTTCGTCCTTTATGTATGTCAGTTATTACAAAGTATGTCTTTTATCTTTAATAAGCTCAGAAAACATACCTAATGTTTGAAAAACCATTCAGGTTATGTCCTTTAGCCATAACACAATTAGTTTTCATGGTTAAAGTTGACTAAGTCAACCCCACATAAGGGTAATTTAGTCATTTTACTCTCTCACTCTACCTGCTCTCTCTCTACATAAGGGTAATAAAGTTAACTAAGTCTACATAAGGGTAATAAAGTTGACTAAGTCTCTCTCTCACCTACCCCCACCACCACCACAACTCACCTGCCACCACCATCACCACCACCACCACCGATCTGCCACCACCACCACTGCCACCGATCTGCTCTCTCTCAATCTCTCTCTACAACTACATCCTCATCCTCGACGGCGCCTCCCCCTCTCTGAACGGATTGCTCGAAAACATCCCAACACTGACTCGAACTTGAGCCGTCGTGACACGAAACCCGAACCGGAAACCCTGAAACTTGAACTATTAACCCCGAACTGACCTGAAACGGAGCTGCCATGGCTCCGGCAGCCACATTGTCGTCGAGCACTTCCGTCGCCGCCATCGATATCGGAAAACGAGGGGGACGCCGCTGCCACTGTTGCAGTAAAAGGAGGGGATCGACTCCTTTCTTCTTCTCCGTCTCTCTCTCTCTCTCTCTTCGATCTGTCCGATCTGCTCAGTAGGGGGGGTGTGGGTGTGTGTGGGCGACGATATCGGGAGACAGAGGAGGATCGGGTGTGAGTGTGGTCACCGGAGAATGAGCGACAGAGGGAGGGTGAGGGTTATGGGGGCTTGTCGGGGAATGCTCAAATAGTTGGGTGGGGTAGGAGTGGTGGCCGGGAGATGGTGGTAGATGGTGGTGTCACCAGAAGTTAGAGAGAGAGTGGGGCAGGGAGAGAGTTTAGAGAGAGAGGGAGTCTGGTTGGTAAAGTGTGTATATAACTATATACGTAAATATATATAATATATTTTAATTGTTTTATTTATTACTTTTTATGTTTATTAATTTGAGTAAATAAAGTAAATGACCAAAATACCCTTATGTAGGGTCCATTTGGTCATACTTAACTGTAAAAATTAACCTAGTTAGGGCTAAAGGACATAACTTGTAAGGATTTGTAAACATCGAGTATGTTTCTTGAATATATTGAAGATAAAGGACACGGTTTGATATAAGTGACATACATAAAGGACGAGTTTTGTAATTTACTCTCCAAACTATGAGTAAAAAAAAGGGCATGTATTTAAGAAAGTTAGTGGTTCTAATTGAAATTCAAGAGTAAATACATATCCGTTTATTTATATTTATGAGACTGAAATTTATTGGATAATTTTATGATATATTCTATGTTAATTAGTTAAATGGTATATTTAAATTTTATATTTGTTGCTTTATTTAGAATTTATAAATCTATATTTGTTGCTTTATTTAGAATTTATAAATCATGGTCCATAATTACAAATAAATTCTTGATATAGAGAATGTTGATAATAAACCTACAAAAGAACCATTTGAATATTTTGATTTCCTTAACTGCAAAGTTACGCATCCGGTGTCATTCAATTTTAGTTATTGTTATTAAAATTTTCAACAAGTTAAATAGATTAGATTAACTAGTTGTCAAATGAAGATTGGCTCTAAGATGTCATTTTATGAAAAAAAAAATCGACTATTACATGAGAAGATGGTTTTTATATCTATTATATTTGTACGTCAATAAATGACATATGTTTTAAGTCCATATACGAGATTCATTAAGGTGCATTATTTATTCATGAACTCAGCACTTATCGTGTAATATGTGTTTACTGAATTACAAAATATATGTTATATGAACTATCTAGATATTCATAATTGAGCATGATATCATCCTATTTTTTTGCTTTTAGTAATAGGTGTTAATTTCATACCTGATATGTTTTATGTATGTTTGTATTCTCTTTATGTTACAAGATAGACTGACAAATATTTTTATGTAAGATATACATGTGACTGGTTATACCATGATAGATTAAAGCATAAATTAATGTGTTTATTTATAAGTGATAAAAAAAATCTTATTTCGTAGAGTCTTAATATAACTTGTTTTATGCGGTGACATCTTATAATGTCATGTATTATTTTATTTTATGTACACCATTTATTCTATCTGTTATGTTTATTATAAAGATAGTATTTAATAGAACGGTTAAATCAAAGTTGTGGTTTACTATTAATCTCATGAAAGAGTATAGATACGCTTAGACATGACACCATGTCATACTCTTCAAATCTCATTATCAAGTTATAAAAGATCGTAAGATTTTAGACCGATAAATGTAATTAGATTCAGACATTTATTTACTTCTCAGTTGGTGTATTATAAAGAGAGATTATTTAAGAGGAAATGTTGATAAAAAAAAAATATTATTTGTCACATTGTGATATGCTCCTGAAATAGCAGTATCATTAGAGAGTACATGAAAAGATTAAAATGATTTTATATTTGTGTAACCAATGAATAAAAGCCATAAAGTCTGTTTCGGCTCAACTACATTCCATGAAGTGAATGTAATTCTATATTGAATAGTGTAAAGGTAACGATCATGGAGAGAATATTATGACGATCGACCATCGGAATTGTAATGATGTAAATAATGAGACTGACCACTAGAAGTGGCAAATTAAGGGAGTGGTTATATGAGTACAAAATATGCAAGAAGAAGAATAATTGGATACAGATAATTGCCGTTCATCAAATCCAGAAATATGTATGCTAGCTCCAGTAGAGCTATTATTGGTGATGAATGTCTGGTAGATAGCGGTAGTACTAACACTATTCTCAAAGATATGAGATTTTTCTCTGAGTTGTCTCCGGCAGAGACACCGATTGGTACTATATCTTGTGTCAGTAACCTTATCGAAGGCTCCGGCAGAGCACACATAACATTATCTTCGGGTACCCAATTAAGTATTGATAATGCATTATATTCTAGTAAATCCAGAAGAAATTTACTCAGCTTTAAAGATATTCGAAAAAACGGTTACCACCTAAAAAAGAATATCTGAAAATAAAATTGAATATCTTCAAATTACTTCAAACAAAAATGGTCAAGAAACCATTGTTGAACAATTAGAAGCATTATCATCTGGATTATATTGTACTAATATCAATCCTATCGAATCATACATGGTGAGTAACCAAAAGCGGTTAGATAAAAACACATTCAATATATGGCATGACTGTTTAGGTCACCCTGGTAGAATAATGATGAGACGAATAATCAAATGTGCAACCGGGCACCCTGTTAAAAAACTTAAAAGTTTTGCTACCACAAGACTTATCATGTGCAGCATGCTCTCTAGGCAAATTTATTGCTCGGCCCTCACAAACTAAATTGATACATGAAACCCCATCATTTTTAGAAAGAATCCAAGGGGATATTTGTGGGCCTATTCACCCTCCGTGTGGACCATTCCGCTATTTCTTGGTCTTAATTGACGCATCCTCAAGGTGGTCACATGTGAGTCTTTTAGCTACTCAAAATGTAGCATTTGCCCGACTTCTAGCTCAAATCACACAACTGAGGGCTAATTTCCCAGACAATCAAATTAGAAACATCCGGATGGATAATGCGGGAGAGTTCACATCTCAAGCTTTTAATTACTATTGTATGTCAATCGGGATCAATGTTGAACATTCAGTACCTCATGTTCACACACAAAACGGTTTAGCTGAATCTCTAATCAAACGATTACAAATAATCGCTAGACCACTCTTAATGAGATGTAAACTACCATCTTCTGCATGGGGTCATGCTATTTTGCATGCCGCTGCACTGATTAGACCAACTGCTGATCACGAATACTCCCCATTGCAACTGGTCTCTGGACGAGAACCAAGTTTGTCCCACCTTAGAATCTTTGGTTGTGCGGTATGTGTACCAATACCGCCACCACAACGTACTACAATGGGACCCCAAAGAAGACTGGGTATCTATATTGGTTTTAATTCCCCGTCCATAATAAAAAATTTAGAACCAATGACGGGAGACATGTTTACAGCACGGTATGCTGACTGTCATTTTGGTGAAACAATGTTCTCAGTCTTAGGGGGAAATAAGGACAAAGAAAGACTAGTAACACAAGAAATAACGTGGAATGCATCATCGCTATCAAATCTCGACCCCCGAAGTGGTCAATGTGAATATGAAGTCCAAAAGATCATACATTTGCAAAGAATAGCGAATGAATTACCAGATGCATTCACAGACACGAATAGAGTGAGAAAGTCACATGTACCAGCATCAAATTCACCTGCTCGAATTGAAGTAATCCCAGAAGCGATTACTATACAACGAAAGCGTGGGAGACCAATCGGTTCCAAAGACAAAAACCCACGGAAACGAAAAGAGCAAAGTAATGCAGTTGGTGAAAACTCACAAAAGATTATAAGTTTAACCCCAGTAGAGGTAAATGTCCCATAAGAGACAACTATGAATCCAGAGGAAAATTAAGTTTCAGAAGAAACACCGGTACCGAACGAAAATGAGATCTCTATTAATTATGTACAAGTCTACAAGATAGTACAATGTGGAACCGGAATAAAACATGTGTTGATGATATATTCGCATATGCTATAGCAACGGATGTAATCAATGAAAATGATTACGTACCTAAAACTTTAGAAGAGTGCATGCACATAAATGATTGGCCAAGATGGCAAGAAACCATAAATTCCAAATTAAATTCGCTCGAAAAGCGACATGATTTCGGACCTGTAGTCCGAACGCCCATAGACGTCAAACCAGTAGGTTATAAATGGGTGTTTGCAATAAAGAGAAATGAAAAGAATGAGATTTTACGATATAAGGCTCGACTTGTAGCACAAGGGTTTTCCCAAATCCCAGGAGTTGATTTTGAGGAAACGTATTCCCCTGTAGTGGATGCGATAACCCTTAGGTTCCTAATCGGCCTCACAATCTCTGAAGGACTTCATATGAGACTAATGGATGTCGTCACCGCATACTTATATGGGACACTTGAAAATGACATCTACATGAAAATCCCAAAAGGATTAAAATTGCCTTAAGCATTAAAATCAACACCTCGAGAAATGTGTTCTATAAAGCTCCAGAGATCTTTATATGGTCTCAAACAATCTGGTCGTATGTGGTACAATCGACTTAGTGAATATCTCGAAAAAGAAGGATACACGTCTGATGTAATCAGTCCATGTGTCTTTATAAAAAGATCAGTCTCAAATTTCACTATAATAGCAGTCTATGTTGATGATATCAACATCATCGGATCTCTTGAAGAGATAGAGAAAGCTGCTCAGTTGTTAAAGAAGGAATTTGAAAATGAAAGATCTTGGTATGACGGAATTATGTATCGGACTACAATTTGAGTATCTGTACAATGGCACATTTGTCCATCAATCAAACTACATCCAGAAGATGTTAGTACATTTCAATATGGATAAAGCACATTCGTTTAGCGTACCTATGGTTGTCCGACCGCTAGATCCACACAAGGATCCTTATCACCCTCAAGAAGAAGGCGAAGAAGTACTTGGTCCAGAAGTACTGTACTTAAGCGCGATCGGTGCCCTTAAGTATCTCGCAAATAACACAAGACCTGACATTGCATTTGCAGTACATGTACTAGCGAGATACAGTTTGAATCCAACACGTAGACACTGGAATGGCGTAAAACATATATTCCGGTATATTTGCGGGACACAAGACTTAGGTCTTTTCTATCAGAAAGATCAAAAGTCCCAGCTTGTTGGGTATGCGGATGCCGGATATCTATCAGATCCTCACAAAGCAAAATCTCAGACAGGTTATGTATTCACATACGGCGGCACATCAATTTCTTGGATGACAACTAAGCAAACACTTATAGCAACATCATCAAATCATGTCGAATTGATAGCACTATATGATGCTGGTCGAGAATGCGTGTGGTTGAGATCAATGATTAATCACATACAAGAAGCATGCGGATTAGAACAGATCAAGAAGGAGCCGGTAATTATTTATGAAGACAACGCTGCTTGCATAGCTAAGATCAGAGAAGGTTATATCAAGGGTGATCAAACAAAGCACATCTCACCAAAAATTTTCTCAACATATGACTTGCAAAAGGAAGGGGAAATTGATTTTTGCCAGATTAAGTCAAGTGAAAATCTAGCTGAGCTATTCATGAAATCTTTACCTAGAAGCAGTTTCGAGCAGCTATCACACAAGATCGGTCTTCGTAGATTGAAAGATGTTTGTTGAATTCAGGGGGAGCATTATACACGTTGTACTCTTTTTCCCTTAACTAAGTTTTGTCCCACTGGGTTTTCTTAGTAAGGTTTTTAATGAGGCAGCATAGCTGATCCAGTAGTATCAGTTGATTTATTCAGGTCCTGAAGTACCTATTTAACATCATCCTGAAGTATGTTGTTAAACTGTGTATAATTCTAAATGTCTGAGGGGGAGTGTTATAAACCAGACATTTTAGGCCCAACCCATTACTCATGGGCTTTAGGGTTTATAGTTATGTTTATCTATATATTGTAATGTTGAATAGAATGAAGGAGAGTATTCAGTTTATCTCTTTTTCTCTTTGGTTTTTATCACATAAAAACCAAAGAGAAAAAGAGATAAAACTGAATTCTCATTATTCAACATTACAATATATAGATGAACATAGCTATAAACCCTAAAGCCCATAAGTAATGGGCTGGGCCTAAAATGTCTGGTTTATAACACTCCCCCTCAGACATTTAGAATTATACACAGTTTAACAACGTACTTCAGGATGATGTTAAATAGGTACTTCAGGACCTGAATAAATAAACTGATACTAGTGGATCAGCTATGCTGCCTCATTAAAAACCTTACTAAGAAAACCCAGTGGGACAAAACTTAGTTAAGGGAAAAAGAGTACAGCGTGTATAATTCTCCCCCTGAATTTAACAAACATCTTTCAATCTACGAAGACTGATCTTGTGTGATAGCTGCTCGAAAATGCTTCTAGGTAAAGATTTCGTGAACAGGTCAGCTAGATTTTCACTTGACTTAATCTGGCGAACATCAATTTCCCCTTCTTTTTGCAAGTCATATGTTGAGAAAAATTTTTGGTGAGATGTGCTTTGTTCGATCACCCTTGATATAACCTTCTCTGATTTGAGCTATGCAAGCAGCATTGTCTTCATAAATAATTGTCGGCTCCTTCTTGATCTGTTCCAATCCGCATGCTTCTTGTATGTAATTAATCATTGATCTCAACCACACACATTCTCGACCAGCATCATATAGTGCTATTAATTCGGCATGATTTGATGATGTTGCTGTAAGTGTTTGCTTAGTTGACTTCCAAGAAATTGTTGTGCCACCGTATGTGAATACATAACCTGTTTGAGGTTTTGCTTTATGAGGATCTGATAGATATCCGGCATCAACATACCCAACAAGCTGGGACTTTTGATCTTTCTGATAGAAAAGACCTAAGTCTTGTGTCCCGCAAATATACCGGAATATATGTTTTACACCATTCCAGTGTCTACGTGTTGGATTCGAACTGTATCTCGCTAGGACATGTACTGCAAATGCAATGTCAGATCTTGTGTTATTTGCGAGATACATAAGGGCACCGATCGCGCTTCAGTACGGTTCTTCTGGACCAAGTACTTCTTCGCCTTCTTCTTGAGGGCGATAAGGATCCTTGTGTGGATCTAGCGGTCGGACAACCATGGGTACGCTAAACGGATGTGCTTTATCCATATTGAAACGTACTAACATCTTCTGGATGTAGTTTGATTGATGGACAAATGTGCCACAGATACTCAAATTGTAGTCCGATACATAATTTTGTCATACCAAGATCTTTCATCTCAAATTCCTTCTTTAACAACTTAGCAGCTTTCTCTATCTCTTCAGGAGATCCTATGATGTTGATATCATCAACATAGACTGCTATTATAGTGAAATTTGAGAGTGATCGTTTTATAAAGACACATGGACTGATTACATCGGAATTGTATTCTTCCTTTTCGAGATATTCACTAAGTCGATTGTACCACATACGACCAGATTGTTTGAGACCATATAAAAATCTCTGGAGCTTTATAGAACACATATCTTAAGGTGTTGATTTTAACGCTTCAGGAAATTTTAATCCTTTAGGGATTTTCATGTAGATGTCATTTTCAAGTGTCCCATATAAGTATGCGGTGACGATATCCATTAGTCTCATATGAAGTCCTTCAGAGATTGTGAGGCCGATTAGGAACCTAAGGGTTATCGCATCCACTACAGGGGAATACGTTTCCTCATAATCAACTCCTGGGATTTGGGAAAACCCTTGTGCTACAAGTCGAGCCTTATATAGCACAATCTCATTCTTTTCATTTCTCTTTATTGCAAACACCCATTTATACCCTACTGGTTTGACGTCTATGGGCGTTCGGACTACAGGTCCGAAAACATGTCGCTTTTCGAGCGAATTTAATTCGGCATTTATGACTTCTTGCCATCTTGGCCAATCATTTCTGTGCATGCACTCTTCCAAAGTTTTAGGTACGTAATCATTTTCATTGATTACATCCGTTGCTATAGCATATGCGAATATATCATCAACACGTGTTTTATTCCGGTTCCACATTGTACTATCTTGTACATAATTAATAGAGATCTCATTTTCGTTCGGTACCGGTGTTTCTTCTGAAACTTCATTTTCCTCTGGATTCATAGTTGTCTCTTCTGGGGCATTTACCTCTTCTGGGGTTTCACTTATAATCTTTTGGGAGTTTTCACCAACTGCGTTACTTTGCTCTTTTCATTTCCGTGGGTTTTTGTCTTTGGAACCGATTGGTCTCCCACGCTTTCGTTGTATAGTAATCGCTTATGGGATTACTTCAATTCGAGCAGGTGCATTTGATGCTGGTACATGTGACTTTGTCACTTTATTCGTGTCTGTGAATGCATCTGGTAATTCATTCGCTATTCTTTGCAAATGTATGATCTTTTGGACTTCATATTCACATTGACCACTTCGGGGGTCGAGATTTGATAGCGATGATGCATTCCATGTTATTTCTTGTGTTACTAGTCTTTCTTTGTACTTATCTCCCCCTAAGACTGGGAACATCATTTCATCAAAATGGCAGTCAGCATACCGTGCTGTAAACATGTCTCCCGTCATTGGTTCTAAGTATCTAATAATGGACGGGGAGTTAAAACCAATATAGATACCCAGTCTTCTTTGGGGTCCCATTGTAGTACGTTGTGGTGGCGGCATTGGTACATATACCGCACAACCAAAAATTCTAAGGTGGGACAAACTTGGTTCTCGTCCGGAGACCAGTTGCAATGGGGAGTATTCGTGATCAGCAGTTGGTCTCAATCTAATCAGTGCTGCGACATGCAAAATAGCATGACCCCATGCAGAAGATGGTAGTTTACATCTCATTAAAAGTGGTCTAGCGATTATTTGTAATTGTTTAATCATAGATTCAGCTAAACCATTTTGTGTGTGAACATGAGGTACTGAATGTTCAACATTGATCCCAATTGACATACAATAGTCATTAAAAGCTTGAGATGTGAACTCTCCCGCATTATCCATCCGGATGTTTTTAATTTGATTATCGGGGAAATTGGCTCTCAATTGTATGATTTGAGCTAAAAGTCGGGCAAATGCTACATTTCGAGTAGCTAAAAGGCTCACATGTGACCACCTTGAAGATGCGTCTATTAAGATCAAGAAATAGCGGAATTGTCCACACGGAGGATGAATAGGCACAAATATCCCCTTGGATTCTTTCTAAAAATGATGGGGTTTCACGTATCAATTTAGTTTGTGAGGGCCGAGCTATAAGTTTGCCCAGAGAGAATGCTGCACATGATAAGTCTTGTGGTAGCAAAACTTTTAAGTTTTTGAGAGGGTGCCCGGTTGCACTTTTGATTATTCGTCTCATCATTATGCTACCAGAGTGACCTAGACGGTCATGCCATATATTGAATGTGTCTTTATCTAACAGCTTTTGGTTACTCACCATGTATGATTCGATAGGATTGATATTAGTACAATATAATCCAGAGGATAAGGCTTCTAATTGTTCAACAATTGTTTCTTTGCCATTTTTGTTTGAAGTAATTTGAAGATATTCAATATTATGCTTAGATATTGTTTTTAGGTGGTAACCGTTTTTTCGAATATCTTTAAAGCTAAGTAAATTTCTTCTGGATTTACTAGAATATAATGCATTATCAATAGTTAATTGGGTACCCGAAGATAATGTTATGTGTGCTCTACCGGAGCCTTCGATAAGGTTACTGACACCAGATATAGTACTAATCGGTGTCTCTGCCGGAGACAACTCAGAGAAAAATTTCATATCTTTAAGAATAGTGTTAGTACTACCGCTATCTACCAGACATTCATCACCAATAATAGCTCTGCTGGAGCTAGTATACATATTTTTCTGGAAATAATAAAACAAGTTAAGTATAAGAAATTGCATGTTTGAGTATGATAAAAACATCATGCAACTATAAATCAAACATCACTAGGTTTTAAATGAAACCATAACAATAGTTCAAATAGTCTAAAAAAAATCATCACATAACACGCATTTAATGATTTTGTTGTATGAGCTTGTTGTTTTGTTCCGCGACCAACAAACATGATATTAACTCAGAATATTTTGTAAAAATACGTTCCCTGTACTGCTGCGCCAGGAGCATGTTGGATAAATGGAACGTTGAGATAGTTTGCTCAATCATGTCTTTGTCGGTGATTTGTTCACCGCATAATTTAAGCTCAGAGGTGATGCGAAGTAGGGCAGAGTTGTACTCACTAACAATCTTATGATCTCGTAGCCTTAAATGAACCCACTTGTAGCGAGTTTTAGAGAGTAAGACCAACTTCAGGTGATCAAATCTTTCTTGAATGTTTTTCCATAACTCAAGAGGGTCCTTGACAGTACGGTTTTCCCTCTTTAGGTCTTCATGAATATGAAGACGAAGGAATGCCATAGCTTTAGTTTTTTCTTGAAGGGACGTTTTATTCCCATCAATGATTGTCTCCCCCAGACTCATTGCTTCCAGATGGGTTTTAGCATCAAAAGCCCACGGGGGTAGTTGTTGCCCGAGATTTCAAGTGCAATGAATTTAAGATTTGATAAGTTCGACATTTTATCTACAAAGGAAAGAATTATTTATTTAAAAACGAGCCGCAATATAAAATATATATTATAGGAGAACTTCAGGTTCTCTATAGGTAGAACTGCAGGTTCTATACTTTACGTCGTTTTAATAATAGAGTAAGAAACAAAGTGGAATTCTATATTGAATCTTCAATACTCTGTATGATTTCGTATTGTAAATATAAATTGTGTTTTGATAATTTAAGTAAATATTTGAAATATAATAAAATATATGAAACTTTTTGAAAGCGAAATTGTTAAAATATATGAAAGCATTTTAATTTTTGGAATGAATGCCTTGGGATGTCATTTCCAACTTTGTGAGTTTGTCACATTAAGTATAATTTAATTAAATATATGAATATATTAAATTAAAAAAAAAGTGATAAAAACCAAAGAGAAAAAGAGATAAACTGAATACTCTCCTTCATTCTATTCAACATTACAATATATAGATAAACATAACTATAAACCCTAAAGCCCATGAGTAATGGGTTGGGCCTAAAATGTCTGGTTTATAACATGTAGAACTTTTTATATTTATCTATTTCTATACATAATTTTATAGTTGCAACTAAGTTCCCCTACTTACCTGTATTTCGTTAGAATGTTACAAATTATTTTTATCAAGTTGAAAAATAATTTGGTTGATACAAAGAGAAATTGTACTTCTTTTAGTATTTATTCATAACATAATTATATTTTTATCAAGTTGAAAAATAATTTGGTTGATACAAAGAGAAATTGTACTTCTTTTAGTATTTATTCATAACATAATTATATTTGGGGTCTTAAAAAGATCAGGTCGAAAGTGGACAAAAACATGTAACTTTAATGCATTTAATATTCTAAATTATTATTTAAAGGTATAGTATTATTATAATTTTTTTACCATCATAATCTTGTTACTAGACCTTGGTGGTTTCTCTTTTACACAAACAATATCCTACTGAACTTTAATACCACATAACATATAATACAGCTGCAAAACCTCCTTGAACTATCCTTAAACTAGCATTTACTTGTAGATATTATGGTATGATTATTTCAATTTTCAGATACATAAATCCTTCGGAATAGAGGCATGGTTTGCATACATCTCACCTTCCCTAGACCCTGTTAACAACTTTGCTACCAATATGACTTTATTTGGTATGGTTGTGTTGTTGTTGTTATTGTTACTTCTCTTGGTAGTAGTGGCGGTCCCAAAACTTTTTCATATGGGATGATCGGATGGCTTAACCAAATTACGAAGAGCGATTGAGATCTTCAAGTGTGTGTACATATTTTCTATCATAACTTTTATAAAATCTTATTCTTAATATCTACAATAAATAAAACTATGATAAATTATGTACGTATCATAGTCACCAAAAATCTATGAAAATCTAAAAAAAAAAAAATATATCATGATAGTATAAACCTCAAAAGTTAATTTTGTATTTCATAACATCAAAATATTTATCACAAAAGAATATTTAGCTTTTAAGTAGTGAATTTTTTTTTTTTTTACTAAACAAGGGTTAGGGGTAAAAATAATTAAAAATTTTGTGTAAATTGTTAGGGTATATAGTTTCGGGTAATCTCATACCTTTACTATACATGGGAAATAAGTTTTTCCTATTCTCATACTTGAATACCCGGCCCAATATCTGAATCGAATGCTTTGGGTTTCGAGTATTTACATCAGGCTTTTTTTTTTTTTTTGCCATCCCTTGTAGATATACACCTTGTAAGAGCATTCACAATCCATTCCTCATCCTTATAATTTTAATAAAATCACCATCCCCTAATTTTATTTCTTGTTATTTAGAAAATTCTCGCATCTCACTCCCCATCCATTTTTCTATATTCCTTTTTAATTTTTACCCTATAATTACTAATATGCTTATGTGTCTTCATCGAAATGGTTGCTTGAAATTTAGGGGATGAATAGTACATGAATCCTCAAATTTGGGGATTCATTTTAACTTTCCTTAAATTATAAGGATGGGTATATGGATGGGAAATGTGATGGAGGGGTGTTTTTAGATCATTTCTCTAAATTTTAAAGATACGGAAGGGGATGGGAAATGGGAGTTAACTAGAACAACTTATAAAATGAATATATTACCCTCACATGTATGCAGGGCCGGCCCGAAGGGTGTGCGGGATGGGCGACGGCTCACGACCCAAACTCATCGGGGGCCCAATTTTTTTTTGTTTTTTATTAGTTTTACACTATAAAGTTAGAATATATACTTAAAAATCGTACTTGGTTTGATGGTTTGAAAGTCACTTTAATAATAAGAAGACACGGGTTAGTGATCGGTGTTGATTCAAATGACATTAATTCATTTTCATATATTTAAATTTTTTTATATATATTCTTTTTAAAAATTTATATTTAAGGGACCCGTGTTTCGCACATGGCCTAAAGATTTTCGAACATTGCCCTACTTGACAATTGGTTGACTTATTTTGCACCTTTCTTGTTCCTTTTACTTCCAAGTCTCGAATACTCTCTTGAGTCCACGAACACACTTTTGACTTTGTAAAAATGTTTAGAAATGTGACACCCTTTTTCATATATGATTTCTAATTAACTTTCAGTATTTGGCCTAATTAGTCCTTTATGTATCACGGTTTTTTAAAGAGATTTTCATAATTTGTAGGTCCTTAATGAATACACTCGAAACTGGAAGGATAAAAAAACTCACTCGGTGGACTACCGACCATTTGCCACCTTGTTATCCCCTAAAGAGAGAAGCTTTCTCGATATGTATGTCATTGCGCCCATGCGAGCGATGAGTCAAGTTGTGGTGGCACTGCATGGATGGTCTATCCGCCCTTAAGTGGTGTTACCAACCATTCTGGAGGAGCAATTGATTCGACACCCTATACTAATACATATGTTTTGCATAACTGCTTATCAACATAACTTACATACTTAAATCATCATCATCATACTCAGTGAAACTACTATCGAGCCGGGGGTCTTACTGGAAACAGCCTCTCTATTCCTACGGGGTAGAGGTAAGGCTGTCTACATCTTACCCTCCTTAGACATTAAACTAAACATTTTACATATTAAACCCAAAAGTGGGATGTTATAATTAATGGTAAATTTGTATGTATAATAGAGAGTGTGATACCTCTAATGCTGATTGCAGATGAAGGTGTGAGCAATGAAGTATAAGGTAAACTAGATTTGCTATTCTTATCTTTGGTATATAAAAGTAAAATTATAAATATAAAATTGGGAAACATTTGTGCAAGTCATTGGAGGACTCATTACGTTTACTTTTTCATCTAGACATTAGTTTTAGATATCTATCTTTGTTAAATAATTTGTGTTTGTTAATAAATGAACACGTGCGAACATGAACACATTCATTTTCGTAACGAATAAACACAAACAAGAATATCCGTTTGTTTACGTGTTTATTCCATTAATGTTAAATTAACCAACACGAATGTTTTCTAGTGCGCAACTTTTTATGGATTTACACGTCACACTCACACACAACAAAAGTCTAAAAACAACTCGAACTCAAACTTACAACTACTTTCGCTAATCTTGTGTGACCACACCTCACGTCATAGCCGATTAATTTGATGGATTCACTGCCTTGATCATATAGCTCCATTTGGACACCTTTGTTGCTCGCTTCTACGATCAATGCCTCCTGTTTCCGCCACTGATGGTCATTGGCCACCCACCACCGTCACTACACCGCCATACCTCACTATGTATTTTTACTCTCTCTCTCTCTCTCTCTCTCTCTCTCTCTATCGCGGGTTGTTATCGGTTGTAATGGAGTGAAGATCGAAGTTTATTATGCTCGGTCCATCCCAGGGCCTAGGGGTGTGCACGGTTCGGTTCGGTTATTAGCATTATCCGTAACCGTAACCGAATTCATCGGTTAATCGGTTCGGTTAATTCGGTTAATTTGTCGGTTTTCGGTTCGGTTCGGTTAAATTTCGATTAATAACCAATTCAAACAAGGGCTAATTTTTTTGCTTAGAAATACATGTAATGGAGGTATAAATACATGAAATCTATATATATATATAAACATGATAAATAAGGGCTTAGGTGTCATGTTATAAGGGCTTGAGAGATGATGTGGCATCACCATAGGGCTTCTTGAAATTGGTTTTGGCTCCAAAAAAATCCTCCTTATTAAAACGGGTAAGGCGGCATCCGAAAACCTTGGTTACGACCCGATATGCAAAAAAAAACGGATCCATATATATAATAGATTTGGTTCATAATATTCACACAAAATATCAGTTCTTCTCTTTCACGCTATGTGCTTTCTTCTTCCTAAAAACCCTAAATATCTCGATCGCCAAATTCTTCTCCTTCACTCCTTTCACTCCTGTTGTTCTTCCTCCTCCGCTTCAACTCCCCATCTGACGTTGATTTTATCAACAAACCCTATTGAACAATATACCCGATCAATCCGTTCTTTAGTTTCTTAATTCCTTTTTCAAACCCTAAAACTCCAGCCGTACAAAGATTGAAGAGTAGCAGGTTTGGAATCCTCCTCTGATATATGTTCTCCCTTTGATAATCTGTTTGTTTCGTTTGAGATGTTGTTTGGCCTTTAGGGTTCTACATCTAACTTAAAACTTCTGTGGTGATGGTGCTGTGCTTTTGACGCTGGAAACCATGGTAGAAAGCGGTGGTGGTTGAGGGTTTCACTGCAAATCTGCTCTGTTCTTCACCGATTCATGATTTATATTTGAAGGTATGTAGTAAAGTTCATTCCTTCTTTGATTTTTTATTGTTAATCTGCTCTGTTCTTCACCGATTCATGATTTATATTCGAAGGTATGTTGTAAAGTTCATTCCTTCTTTGATTTTTATTGTTAATGTAATTAATCTTTGTTAACTTTTATTTCTTTTCGACATCGTTGAAGGGTATGCGAACACAGATTTAGGGTTAGATCTGGCGAAAGTTCTGGAGGATGGTTGATGTGTTTTTGATTTCCTTGATTTTGGTTCCGTTAAAAGGTCTATTCTTTTGTTTCCTTGATTTTGGTTCCGTATAGGTACGGTTCGGTAATGTGTTAGTCTTAGGAATTTTTTTTGGTCAGAATAAAGGTTGTCAAATACAGAAAATAATAAATTATGGGAATAAAAGTTTTGGTAAAAAATAATGAATTTAAGTTTCAAACATTCAATCTTATAGATGACGTTTATTGAATTGGGTTGTTTTGTGTAGGTGAAGGTGGACATGAGAGTGGATATCAGTGATCCGAGGGCTATGATGGATTGTAACAAAATTATAGTGAATTGGGTTGTTACAATCTATCAATTTAACCACTTGCTTGATCAATTGATTTAGTGGGTTTTTTTTTGGTAGGATAAGCAAGAAATTAGAAACAGCTATGATGGATTACTATCTGCTGCTGCAGCTATGACAAATAGTATATTTGGTAGGTGTTTTTCTGTTGAATCCAAATGATATATTATTTTTACAAGAAATTGATATATGTAAATGATGAAGTCTGTTATATTTTGCATCTAAGAGTTTTCAGAGTCGCTACAGGAAGTAGGGACCTGTTTGCTGGACAAAACCGTAACCGATGCTAATGGTGAATGTGGTAATAAAAGTTTTGTTATAAAACTGTTTGGTTGTTTTTACAGTATTTATGACTTTTGTATAACTATGTATGCAACATTTGTGAACTTACAGGTGGCAGAATAGGTTGTTTTGGATGGCTTGTGGAATTCACATAATGGGCTAGGTCAGGTCTGCTTGGCCTGAATTACTTTTTTATCCAAATATTTAACATTTTTAAACTTTTTTTTAGCTCATTTGACTCTTTTAAGTCAATTTCATTTATGTTACCCATTTGACCCGTTGAACGATGAAACATAATCCGGATCGACCCAGTATAATCATGTTCAGTTCTAATCTCAGTGATGACCAATTGAAACAGAGACTTGATCATATGTGTAGCACACCTTGCCAGGTAACCTGATGGCCATTATAAGTATTTCAAATACTCGATCAAATATACACATAGACATAATAAAATTTGCATTTGCAGGCACTATTTCTATGGCTGATGAACATGTACCAGATTATGTAGACAAGAAAGCATTGGTGCAAAAGCATGTAAATATATGGGTCATGGCAGTTTTAGTTTCCATTTCGGTAATGAGTCGACGGGTTAGATTTTCTGATACTGATTGGGGTTGTTGGCTGTGATTTGAGAAATATAAACTGAGTCGGCTCAGCTCGGAAGTATAAACCAAGTTGAAAACTTGAGCTCGACTCGACTTTAGAAAACTTGGCTTAGTTTGCCTTGAATCGTGCTATCCCGATTTTGGCTTGCTTGTATTGTTAAAACTTAAAGAAAAAAAAACTCTTGATATGAAGTGGAACGGATAACGATGTAAGATCGGGCTTAAAATATTAATCGACTTTTATTACTGCTATAAAATGATATAAGCTGGGGGTTAATTTAAGTGAGCCACCCTTAGCTCGAGCTAAGCAATCTTCAAATTTTGAGTCACTATCTATTTGAATAGCACTACGAATATATCTAATTTGGTATATGCATATTTTGTTTATTGCATAGAAGACCTTTATATTTAAAGTCCTTTCTTTCATCATCATTTTTTTAATTACTACGGGAAGTGAATGGCAATATTAAGATATTAAGATCAATACATATCTACTAAGTTAAAGAAGACTATCTGTTGGTACTTGCATACATATTAATATGTTTATCAAAATTTTATTACAGTTTATTATTCAATTTAAGTTTGAATTCATAAAGTAATCAGTTTGAACTAACTACAAGTTACACTATAAAAAGTACATGTGTTAGTATGGTCACAATAATTATATTATTTGTCAAAATATTTATAGTTTTCACTAAAAATAACGACTAAAATAATCAAATTATTTAAATAATATGTTCATATTATAAAAAACATGGTCATGGGCATTGTGTAAATTCTCTAGCATTAAGCACAGAGTACGTTCTTCGGACCAGTGATGCATTAGGGTTATAATTAGCAGAATAGATATGTATTTGTCTGAATTTTATCGTCGATTTTGTAGTTTGATGATGATAGCTTTTGTTGTAGTTCAGGTTTATGATCTAGGAATTGTTTTCACCGATCTGCAGTTACATATTCTTTTACAAGGTAAGGGTTCTTACGATTACTGATATGCAATTTTCTTTGTCTTCTGATATTATCACCAGAATAAGGTCTTCGTGTTTGATTTTTTAGTTGGTCCTTACCAAAGTCAATTAGCATTGCCTCCTTTTACTGCTAGAGAGAAACACTTTTTAATCAAGATTTTAGATGCTACCTTTGTGATTTTAAATGCTACTTGTGTTACTTTTGAATCGGATATTAGATGCTACTTTGGGATGGTTTTGGTTGGTTTATATGCTTGATACCAAGTAGAAATTAAATGGAACAAACTTTAGTGGAAACCTGTGCTACTTTCGAATATAGATATAGTTTTTTATATGGTTATTTGTACTCTGCATATTTGAATTGCCATACACAATTTCTTTTTATATGCATATTAAAATAAAAACTATTAAAACAAGTAAATATATTAAATGGTAAACTTAGTTAAGGTAACATTTTAACTTATTTCATCTTTTTGGTTAATTTGTTTGACTGTAAAAATACATTTTTAGTCAAAACTAATCAATAACATTATTTAAGGTAAATTTAATATCAATTCGAAAGGTTTTATCTTGATTGCTTACCTTTGTACAATTCAAATGTATTGATAATAGCTTTGACAAATTTATATATAATAATTTGCTTATGTTATTCAGTAATGTATTAATGTATTGAAATCTTATGTACTTATTTTCTTTATCTATTTATTCTTAGGTACAGAAAGTTGTTATTGTTGGAACAATTACCTGAATAAATACTAATCATTTATTGTATTATAGTGGATGCAGTCACTCCAAGTTCAAGGTTGAAAAACAATTCAACACATATGAGCTGGAAATGGGTCTTGTGATGTTCTCGACAAGAAGGTTTATGCATGTATGGGAAGCATGTCTACCAAGTTACAAGGTTTGAATATTTTAATGTATTTTGTACATCATACATATAATGCATGTACTAATTCAAATTGTGGTCTATGCTTATAGCGAATAGGTTTTGGAGTTATTTGATGAGAGGCGATGAATTGTCGATTGGTTATCTTTATGTTTTTAAATGTTCAAAGAGCCAAGGGAAGCTATTGGTTGCAAAACCTCCGAAACATATATTATTGTTGCTTTTGATTGTAATTTAAATTTTCCTACCCGGGTATCTACCCGGGTGATAACCTAGTAGATGTATAAATACATGAAATGGATGTATAAATGAATGAAATAGAGGTATAAATGCATGAATAGATGTTTAAATACATAAAATAGAGGTATAAATAAATGAAATGAAGGTATAAATAAATGAAATGAAGGCATAAATAAATGAAATAGAGGTATTATTACATGAAATGAAAGTATAAAACATGAAATACATGAAATAGAGGTATAAAAACTAGAAATATATAAAGAAATAACTGATTCGGTTCGGTTAATTTCGGTTAACCGATGGTAAAAAAAATATCCGTTAACCGACTTTCGGTTAATTCGGTTTCGGTTTTGTCGGTTTTCGGTTCGGTTTCGGTTTCGGTTAACGGTTCGGTTATTGCACACCCCTACCAGGGCAGGGCCGTTCCAACCTTTTTGGAGGCCCAAGACGAAATTAAATTTTGGGACCATTTTTCCTTCTTTGATTACTCTTTTATCCGTGTTTGGAACCAAGCAAAAATCTAACACAACTTTAACACAGAGTAGTTTGCTTGTATTAGAAATCAAACAAATCTAAAACAATACACAACTTTAACACGGAGTGGTTTGCTTATATAAGAAATCAAACAAATCTAAAATAATAAATTTGCACTAATATTATTAGTTAGCATATAAACTTTCTTTTAATTAGAGGCCTTATTTTTTGGAGGCCCTAGTCACAAGTCTGGTTTACTTATACTATAGGTCCGACCCTGGTCCATCCTTTTCTCGTAACCCCTCTCAAAACAATAAATAGAACAAGACATTTAACTTATTTCTTAAAACTTGATAACTTACAAATAAATTTTAAAATGGGTTTCAAGAACATGTTCTTTCGTACACCTAGTCTTTAATTTGCTTGCTACCAGACTGAACTTGCACTGTAAGCGGGCTTTGATCGTTCCAAACGATTAAATTTCGAGCCTGTTTGATGAACTTTAAAGCGTGAATTATTAAAATTTGTGACATAATATTTTTTTAAGGTATTTCTTGATGGACTTATTCAGACACCCGGACACTTTAGCATTGCTATAGTTTGTGAGTTGTTGAGAAAAATATGAGTGTTCATAAAGAGTAAAGAATTAGTGTCCACATTGATGTCATGATGTGTTTTTCTTAACTTATAAAAGTTCATAAAATCACAAGAAACTTATATTATACTTTGAGAGTTGTACACTTTTGTACATTTGTTTCGGATCATAGCATTTTTTTTTTTTTTTTTTTGGAAGTCAAAGTTCTACTGTTTGACCTTGATAGGTGTGTGTCTTGCAAGGTGAGTTTTAGGTTTCTTGTGGGAAACCAAGTAGTGGTGGAGATTAAAAACCAAAGGGTGTAAGATAGGTTATCTATTTCCCAACCATAACATATTTTGCCGTTTTAGTAGTGTAAATGCATATAAAAATTGTATATATTTATTACGTGTAAATTTCAAACCTAATAACCAAGAAAGAAAAATTATGAAAATGACTTTGTAATTGTATATAAAAATAAAAAATTCTATATATTTCTTATGTGTAAATTTCAAACCTAATATTCCCTAATAACCAAGAAAAGAAGTTTTGAAAATGACTTTTTCTTGACACTCTAGTTAAACAAATTTTGTGTCTCCATTTTATATTAATGTAAAAAACATGCTTTAATTTTAAGTAACAAGAACAAATAGATACTTATTTTACATATTTTTTATGATACGGTGAAACAATTTGTAGCACTACTATAGTGATATAATTAGATTAGTATGTTTAAGAGTGTGTGTATATATATATAGGGGTTGGTTATCGTACAATATTCCTTAACGTACGATGTGTACGAGATGAAATTATGCACGTTATAAAACTCAAAAACCCTAATCACGCATGTTGAAAACCATAATCACGCATGTTGAAACTCATAATCACGCATGTTGAAACCCATAATCAAGCATGAACATAATCACGCATGTACAAAATCAGAAATCACGCATGAGGTAAAAACCCTAATCACGCATATTATATTTCAACAGCGTACGCAGCGTACATTAACCCAAATTGTACAATAGAGTTTCTCTCTCTATATATATATATGTATATCAAATTTTTTTAAGGATAAATCCTAGTTGCATGAGCAACACCAATAAATCAGCACTAAAATTAGGTCAACTTCTAACTCCAAAAGAGTTTCAATGCCATTAATTAACGGTCAACCATTTATGTCCAAATGTAGCCATCAAAGAAATTATGATTGTTAAAACGCGTAGTTTCTTAGTTGTAGAGACCGTAGGGTCGGTTCATGGATTCTATTCTTATATTTTTATTAAAAAAGATATTATATTATAATATATTACAAATATAAAATATTATTTCATTAAAGTCCGGATGGACCATGTCTTCAACCCGAAGGTTGTACAAAGCCGACACTCTTAATCGTTCGCTTCGAAGTGCATTAATTAACCGCCTAAATCTTTCAAAAAAGATATCATGGCACGTCTATAGCTTACAATTTGTAAGTTAAGTTAGGATATTGTTAGAATTGTTAAGCTATTACACTAAAGTTATTAATAAATGAGGCACACAACATTAGGTTTAATCGTTCGATAGTGATTTCGTTAGATGTCGAGTCTCGCTTTAAGAAAGATATTGAGAACGAATACTCCTTAAGCTCTTTATCTCGTTCTTTAATATGAAAACGACTAAAAATACATGTTATTAGGCAGGGGCGGAACCATAGTGTTAGGAGCCGTAGCACGGGCTACGGCTCAACCCCCTATTCGTAGTTTATATATAGAGAGAGGATACCCCTAAAAATATGAGGATACCCTTAACCAAATAATAGGATACTTGATATTTACTATAATCCCGTTTTATTTATAAGCCCAAACATTTTATAAACCGAAAACTTGTAGAATAATTATGCCCGAATTATAAAATAAGCCCAAATTAACAATAACAGAATTGAAATGAGGCCTAGATATAATTGATAAAGTTAGCCGAAGACCCAAATTGATATTATAGTTGAATAAGGTACTGTTTGTTTTTTCTGCAGGAAAAGGTCTGCAGTCTGCGGACCACATCTGCAGGCATATGCAAGAGAAGAGGTGGACCAAATGTCTGCAGTCTGCAAGGAGAAGAGGGTTTGTTTTTTTTATACAAAAACTCTTCTAACACACACACAACTCACACCACACTTCTCTCTCTCTCTCTCTCTCTCTCTGCTGATTTACCACCACCACCACCTCAGACGACCACCGTCCACCGTCGCAACCACCACCACCACCGTCACCGGAAACCCACCAACACCACCCCCACTGTCTTACTTCTCAGACAACCACCACCACCTAACCAACACAGATGAAGGCGATTTCGCCTGAGCCCACTGCCACCACCGTCATCAATCTGCAATGAAAGATAAAGAACAAACAAGTAAATAATCGAACATGTAGATGAAATTTTACAAAAAAAACCCTAATTTCATACCTGGAGATGTGCGAGAGATGGTGGAGTTCTCGAGGTGGTGGGGGTGCGGTTGGAGATGTGCGGGAGACGTCGGAGTTCTCGAGGTGGTGGGGGTGCGGAGTTCTCGGCTGTGGAGTTCGACAAGGAGGTGAGTGGGGCTGGGACTGTAGCGGACGAGGTGGGGTGGGGCTGTGAAGGTGGTTGACGAGGTGGGGTGTGGCAAAGACGGTGGTGCTCGCGGTGGGGTGGGGCTGCGCCGGAGATGGAGGTGTGGGGGCGGCTGTGGTGGAGGTCGCAGATAGAAGGATTTTAGGGTTGGAGTTTGGTGTTTTGAGAAGAAGATATGTTTTAAGAAGAGGTTGGAAGACTTTGGCCAAGCTCTGTGCGAGACAGAGGTGGAGCAGATGTATTTTAATGAATCCTCTTCTAAAAATCAAACAAGCTGCAGACCCCTATGTCTGCGCGTGGTCTGCTTGAGGAAGACAAAAGAGGTTCTGAAGTACTTTTCTAAAAAAAACAAACAACACCTAAGTTATCTTAGTCGTCTTATGGTGGAAACCGAAACACATAGTTCTTGTCCTCTGGTTTATCGGGTAGTGGAGCTGGATTTGGTTTTACTAGTCGCATCCGCAACCGTTGAAAGATATTTTTTTTCTAAATTGAAGTTTGTCAAGACATATTTACGCAATCGAATGGACCTGGAATATTTGGACAATGTTATGGTTTGTGCGGTAAAAAAAACTTTTGATAAAGTAAAAGACGACGATGTGATGGAACGATTTCAAGCTATGAAAAAAAAGAGGACAAGTCTATTTGGTATTTATTTTACTTTATTTATTATTTTTTTATTATTATTGTATGATTGCACGGTAATTTTTGTTTTTGGAGAAACCTCTAAATTAATGGGCTAACTCCGCCACTGTTATTAGGATATAAAAAACTTTATAGATGAGCATTCTTAAAATCAAAATGTATGAAATCACCATTATATATTGATTTCGAGGGACGATAAATAATAATTTTATTTTTATAATAATATACAGTTTTTTTATTATTTTATTTTTAATATATTATAATAGTTTATTATTTTATTTACTTTTAATAACATATTTTTCTTTTTTTAAACATCTATTTCCTTTACCTTTTTTAATAATTGTTTTTTTTTTCTTTTTTTAACATATAATATTTTATCGATTAATTTGATACTTCTTTAATTATATATATATTGATTTCGAGGGACGATAAATAGTAATTTTATTTTTATAATAATATATAGCTTTTTATTATTTTATTTTTTTATTTTTTAATATATTATAATAGTTTATTATTTTATTTACTTTTAATAACATATTTTTCTTTTTTTAAACATTTATTTCCTTTACCTTTTTTAATAATTGTTTTTTTCTTTTTTTTAACATATATTAATTTATTGATTAATTTGATACTTCTTTAATAAGTTACGTTATAACTTTTTTCTAAAAATTTAAGTACGTAGTTGTGCTTGATTTCTTTCTCTGACATTCCTTTATAATTTTTGTTAAAACGAGGTTAAACCCAAAATAAAGTATTTACTTGGTATCATAAAACGGTACGATGATAAACTAAATTGTTCTAATGGTTTGAGTTTTTAAACAACATAAATCACGTTAGTTTTACATTATCATTTGCTCGGTTTCGGCGCAACGTGCGATATAAAAAACTAGTTATCTATATTAATTGAAAGAGTTCATGAACAGTGGCATATTTTATTAATTTGTTATTATTATTATATATATTTTATTAGTATATTAGTATAATTTATAATTATTATAGTTAATTAATTTATTTTACCCCTATACTATATATGCTATACGTTTTTAGCCTATTTAAATTTTTAATAATTTAATTTTTATTCAATTACTTGCATTCTTTTGTTTAAAAGAAGTTAAATATGAAGTTGTGTTTGATTTTTTTTCTCAACGTTCCTGTATAATTTTAATGAAAAACGCAGTTTATTCGAAATATGGTTTTTTTGGTATCCGGTCTATATCAAGTGTCAGTGCCATAGCAGTACCATGGCGAACGACACCGACACTGACCGAGCCACGTTGATACCCATATCGGTATTATCGGAACCGACATTGATATATACTTACTAAAATATATGCTTTTTACCTGTTTAGTTTTATATTATTTAATTTTCATCTGATATCTCGCGTTCAACATATTTTTGTATAAGGTAGAATATGTGACTTTGTTTAAAAAAAAATCTCGCCAGCCAACCGATACAGACATTGGTACTGCTATAGTTATTATTGGAACCCACACCGGTATTCGTTTCTTTATGATTTTCAATGTATATCACAGTCTTTTGGACATACTTTAAGCCGAGTGTCGGTACTATAAAGATATGTACCGTAACAAAATGAACCGAACCGACCGAATTCCCGCCGCATTGCGTGGACAAATCCACCTAGTTAATTATCAAGCAAAGGCTTTTGTTTCCTCTAGAATGATTATAAAAGCTTTATTCAATCAAATTACTTTATATATTTGATTTATTATCGAACCGACCGTTCTACCTATTCAATGATCGTGCTAATGTTAAAACCAAATAACATTATAACTAATTTAAAGTTTTAGATGTATCCACAATTTAAAAGTGAAGAACTAGATACTAAAACATAAGCATACAAATATTAGGCTATTTAAAAAGTTTGCAAGCTAAGCATAGTATATATAAAAACTAGTTTAAAATTTAATAAGGGTTGGCTAAATGCACCCCTTTTTTTACTAGTCATACCTCCCTTTCTAAAAATATAATTTAAAAGTTGTCAAATTTCACCCCTCTAAACAATTCAAATATTGTTTTTGAAAACTATCGTGTTTCTATAATTTGAAGACATTTTCTCTTACTAGTATTTTATTATGTTTCTATAAAACGTCATTAAAATTAATAAAAAATATATTTTTATACAATAAAAAAGTTTCATAACTTTTTTTTGAAAAAAAAAACAGTTGCTTCATATTTTTTTATTTATTTTGTATTTTTGTTCTCTCATCATTCTATTTCTATTTCAATTTTTTTTAGTATTATTAGTATATTAAAATGTTTTTTAATATAATTAACAACTTTTATTTATTAAAAGTAATAAGACGTAAAAAGAAAATAAAACGTTATTTAAGTTGGTTGGCTTTAAAGCTTCATTTAAATTTTTGTGTATCATTGTTTATACAAACTGAATTCGAATACCCACTTCAAGTCGCTATGAACAAAAAAATCTATTTCAAAATTAAAATTACTCGCTTTAGTTTAAAACGTAAGAAAACGATTATTTTTCAAATAATAAAAAAAAGTTTCTTTTTAAATAAAATAACGTTTTAAAAACAAATACTAGTAATAATAATAGTTAAAGATAAAAAATGAAAGAAAAACAAAAGGGTTTGAATTATACTAATGTGAAAGTTGAAGGAGGGGGTACGTTTAGTAGAAAAGGGGGTACTTAGGAGCACCAAATAATAATCCAAATATAATTTACTTTTATGGTTTTCCATAAAAACAACCAACTTCCAACGGTATGATGATATGATTGTCAAATACAAATCTATACTCTCTATAATAAGAGAAAATGAACTGATGTAAATCTGCCTACGTGTCAACTTCTAAGGTATGTCATATGTCAATGATGATGTCATAATTCCGATTTATATATATCTAATCTATACTATTAATCTAAATAATATATTATACATAATTAAAGGGGGGTAATTTGAATTTAAAAAAAAAAGGGGATGTTTTAAATTTCAATTTCAAATTTCAAACAACCTAATATAATCTCTCTCTTAATAAATCTCCTCAAAACCTAACCTTTGTTGTCTCTCTCTCACTCTCTCAGATGCTCTCTTTCTCTCTCACTAGATGGGTTTGTTCTAATTCATTTGTGATTGTTCTATTTCTCTTTCTCAGATTCAACGAGATCCTGGGTTTGTTCTAATTCATCTGTGATTAATAAATGCCACATTCATCTGCCGCTTTCATCTAATTGGGGAAGATGAACAGTAACCTGGGTTTGTTCATCAGTTCAACAAAGGAAGAGCCAAATCCACCAAGTTTATACTGTAAGTTTTTAATCGAAACTGAAATTTTTAGTTGGGGATTTCAGTGGGAGTACGAGGTTTGAAACCCTAAATCTAATTGGGGAAGATGAACAGTAACCTAGGTATGTTCAATTATGTGATTTGATTCTAAATTCGGTTGACCAGTGGATCAATCAGGAGACAACGACAACGATGATGATGATGATGATGAATGTTGTTACATATGTTTACGACGGTTTCTTTCTTCTTTCTTTCTTACTTACTTTTGCACCTATTTTAACCTAATTTAAGCTCCTACTGCTTCAATTTCCCTCAACTTATCCTTATCCTTTGTGGTCTGATTTGCAGCTTTAGGGATCAAGTCGTTCAGCTCAATTGAACAAGTGAATGAGGCATACCAGAAACTCTATTTGAATTGGCAAGTTTAGGTTCGAGATTGTGGTAGTTATAATTGTTAATTATATTTATGTAATGTTAAGTCAACAGTTATTGACTATTTTGTTCTGGAAAATAGATTTTTTTTTCTGGTTAAAGTTAGTAGTATTTTAATGTGGAATTTATTATTCATGTAGAGTGGTTTGGTTGTTTTTGTTTGTTAATACAGTTTGGTGTAATTGTTAAAAGTGTAGTGTATGGTTTTTTATTTTCTTTTGATTTTAAGTTGGAAATTTATTTATTTGACTAAATGGAAAAAAGGTCTTCTTTGTACGATACTTGTGCATCATTGAAACTATGCATAAATTAAATATTTTTAAGACAATGAAGGCATATTGAGAATTTGAGATGAAAGATGAAAGATCATACATGTTTCATTGATGAGGTTGTCAAGCCACTTTGAGATTTTGCTTTTACCATCAGGTTAACTACTTATTTTTACTCTTAATTTCTTATTCGAGTGGTTTAATGCAAAAATTAGGATATTTGGATGCTTATTTTTATGTACGTGGGTTAAACAGTGAGTTAAACCACTGTGGGTTAAAACAGTGAGTTAAACCACTGTTGGGTCTTAACATGATGCTCGATCTTATCTACTGGCCTTCAATTGTTGAAACCACTGTTGGGTTAAAAACAGTGAGTTAAATCACTGTTGGGTTAAAATAGTGAGTTAAACCACTGTTGGGTAAAAACAGTGCTTTAAACCACTGTTGGGTAAAAACAGTGCTTGAAACAACTGTTGGGTAAAAACAATGCTTGAAACCGTTGTTGGGTTAAAACAGTGAGTTAACCACTGTTGGGTTAAAACATTGGTTGAAACCACTGTAGATTTCTACCTGCTGAAAATCCATATTATGTATGTTTTGTATTGCAGGATGAAATAGAAGCGCCTAAACGAATCTACAGCTTATGAGTATTTTGTATTGAAAGATAGCTTTGTCTCATGGTTACGAAGTTATAAACTGGTGCGTCACGTGTTCCTTACAGTCTGCTCTTATACACCAATAGTCAACGTTAAATCCCATGTTTGCCATTTTTGCTATTCTTTTACAGGGAGGAAACATGGAGCATATGAGTACGTGGAGATGAAAGAGTCATCAGCTTTGAATCACCAAAAATGTCTAGTCGCCATGACAAAGGAGTCAATGTTCAGGTCCTCCTTCGTTGCAGGTACTGTTAACGTTCGTTAGGGTTTACGTTTCGTACAATTTGATTATAATTTTGTTTTATTCTAATTAGGTTTGATGTGATTATATATTGGTCATCAACGAGGATGTGAATTACGTAAGGTGAATTCTTTTCCGCCAGTTTACAAACTATATTAAAAACATATGGAATGATATCTATGCTGCTTAAAAATTTGCCGAGTTCGACTTCACTATAGAACCTGCAAGTTTTTTTTAACAAAAAAATGCATCAATTTATATGATGATTTTAAGTTTAATTCTGTATCATTTGATATTGTTTCTGATTGTCAAGTAAACCCATCAGTTTAAAAAGTTTAATAGTTATATTCCACCCCAATGGCAGTTCATATATTGAATCAGTGGAGCTCAATCGGTGAGGTATATTCACCACCTATCTGTTGTCTATGTTTATATGATGATTTTAAGTTTAATTCTGTATCAGTTGATACTGTTTCTGTTTGTCAAGTAAACCCATCAGTTTAAAAAGTTTAATAGTTATATTCCACCCCAATGGCAGTTCAAATATAGAATCAGTGGTGGACAAAGAGAATGGTTAGAGGACGAAGATCGTCTCGATGACGGAACTAAAGCTGGTTTCTTAATTTCTTGCTCGATTTGTCCGGAGGATGTTACGGATTGTGGAGATCGTGCTTTTGCGAAGCTTCATTGCGGACATCAGTTTCATCTAGGTTGGTTAATTGTGCTTTTGCGAAGCTTCATTTACATTTCTTCAACCCATTTGGTGCACAATTATTGAAGCAAGTGTTTGTTTATTTCACTAAGTTGGACCTCAAATCAACAGCTTCTTGACACCATTGGCTTCGTTTGGATACTATGTTACTGGTCATCCACATTTTCATGAGGTAATGTTGGGAGATATTAATGAATCGTGTTTTGTGGTTTTACAATAAGCTGAATGATTAATCCTTAATGGGTTTGAGTCTGCATTCAAGGTTAAGTTCCAATTTGGATGCTCTTTTCCATTTGTCAGTTGGTTTCCTTCTTAAGATTGGGTCCACATTCAGAACTAATTTTCCGTTTGGGGGTTTTAGCAATACATTTGGGCATGAATTTTTGGGTAACTTAACAAGGTTTAGGAGTTCTTCCTTTTGGAATTATATATGTATACTTTTTTTAAGTTCTAAATTGTAATTATCACTTACCACACTTATGTTTAGGTCTTTATTTTTTAAAGGAGATTGATTTTTTTTGCATAACAACGATGTGTTTAGGTTTAGAAGAATATAACGTTAAATTTTGTTGGATTTGAGTATTGATCATTTAATATACATAAGTTTTATACTCATTTGCGTTTGTTCATGGTTTTAAGGAACTCAAAACACATTTTTTAACCAAAGAATCCATGTTTGGATAGTGGTTCCATGATAAGTTCTTAAACACTTATATATAGGTGCGATTTTAACTTATATGTTACAATAATACGATTTTCATTTTCCTAGATCTAAATGAACATTATCTTTTTAATTGCATATATCTTTGTTTAATTTAAAGATACACTTTAAAGGAGGATTCACGTAACTGTCATATTTGTTAGTAACAGATGTTGGTTTGGTATCAATTTATGGATGATTGGATGACTTGTGTGTGAGTTAAGTGGTTGATTATTGGTTGGAGAGTAAAATATATATCCGATTGATGCTCATGAAGAAGGATTAGGGTTTATTTGTGTTTAGATTATGTTTTTTTTACAAATCAGTTCAGATTAGGGTCTTTTTTGTTCAGATTTGTTACATCGATTTGTTCCTCCTTCTTCATTGTTCAATGATTGAGACTGATCTTTGTTTCTTGATTGTTAGTCAAATGCATACTTGATTTTTCTTTACAGATTCAACGACGACGGCGGACACTTGCGGGAGATATTTTTTGTTTTTGGACAATCTGTATGTTGTTTTATTGAGCACTTTAATTTAATTTTTTAATAACATTGGATTATGTTGTTACAGAGACAATTTGTGTGGAAACACCCAAAGAATCTATTGCTAAAAATCCTGTAGAGAGGTAATTAATTTTATAGTTATTATTAATATTATTTTTTATTTATGTTTATGTGGATTTTGGTGCAGAAAGAAGTCAGTGAAAGTAAAATAACCATCTGCAAAGAAGTCTGAGAAAGAAATGGATCCAAGATTAATAAGATGGTAATAATGAACTAATTAATAGTAACGTGTGTTTTAGTACAATATAGGCTAAGTAACGTGTGTTCCAAGTTATTGTAAGTTGTAATTAGACTACAAAACTAATTAACTAATTAAGAAAGTAAATGATGGTAATAATATTTTAAAATAATAGCCTGATCATGTATTTCCTATCTCAGGTATTCAGTTTTAGTACAAGAAGATTAAGAAGTAAGATAGTTGTTGACGGCGAGGTTCCTGCCCTCGATTATGACCATACGGGCCAGTTTATTTTCTGCGGAAATATTGTTTATGTTGAGACTCAAAGGTTAGTGTACTAAATGAGTAATAATGAGTTTTATCTTTTAGGATTTTCTTTTTGTTATGGTTTAACACTTAACACCATTGTAATTATGTCCTTGCAGTCATAATGAGCGGTCTGAAATCGCGTTTGTGACATTCACGGATAGTCAAGGAGCTGAGACCGATGTTCTTCTTTCGGTAGTTAGCTTTCATCTTTAGATCTAATCTATTATATATAATAAATGAAAATTATTTGGGCCACTGTTGAGTCAAAACAGTGTTGTTAAAACAGTGGTTTGAAACCACTTTTGGGTTAAAACAGAGTTTTAAACCACTGTTGGGTTAAAACAGTGGTTAAAACAGTGTTTGAAATCACTGTTGGGTTAAAACAGTGTTTCAAGCCACTGTTGGTTTAAAAACAGTGTTTGAAAACACTGTTGAGTCAAAACACTGTTGTTAAAGCAGTGGTTTGAAACCACTCTTGGGTTAAAACAGAGTTTTAAACTACTATTGGGTTAAAACAGTGTTTGAAACCACTGTTGGGTTAAAACAGTGTTTCTAGCCACTGTTGAGTTACTTTTTTTTGTTGGTTTTTACATAAACGTGTTCTTCTTTCTCTTTATAATGAATGCATACTGTTAAAATATGTTTCTTAACCTTCACACTGTTGAGTCAAAACACTGTTGTTAAAGCAGTGGTTTGAAACCACTCTTGGGGTTAAAACAGAGTTTTAAACTACTGTTGGGTTAAAACAGTGTTTGAAACCACTGTTGGGTTAAAACAGTGTTTCTAGCCACTGCTGAGTTACTTTTTTTGTTGGTTTTTACATAAACGTGTTCTTCTTTCTCTTTATAATGAATGCATACTGTTAAAATATGTTTCTTAACCTTCACACTGTTGAGTCAAAACACTGTTGTTAAAGCAGTGGTTTGAAACCACTCTTGGGTTAAAACAGAGTTTTAAACTATTGTTAGGTTAAAACAGTGTTTGAAACCACTGTTGGGTTAAAACAGTGTTTCTAGCCACTGCTGTGTTACTTTTTTTGTTGGTTTTTACATAAACGTGTTCTTCTTTCTCTTTATAACGAATGCATACTTTTAAAATATGTTTCTTAACCTTCGTTTATTGTATCATTTGTTGTAGGTTTTAATTAATAGACGTCGTTTCAATCATCTTAATGGCACTTGATAATGAATCACAAATACTCAACAAGAGCTTAAGGAAGTTGTGGTGTACCTAAAAAAATTTACGGAACTTTACATGACCTGGGGAAAGTTACCAAAGGTTTGCACTTAGTACATGTGATATAAATTTGACTTGTGTTAAAAAAATTAATTTGCTTTTAAAATTTGTCTTTTGTTGATGACTTTTAGTGATAAGAAGCCTACTGGTTCATTTTGCAGGGGATACTTTTCACCGGTGCACTTGGAACAGGAAAAACTATACTTACCAAGGTTTGCTATTTGTATTATAATCTATTTCGATGGTTATTAAAACTACCCGTGTGGTCATACATACTGTCTTCAACATTACTTTATAAAGATATAGAACTAAAGACCAAAATTTAAATGATATATTATAATCTGTTTTTTAGTATTTGATTTCGATCATTATTAAACCTACCCGTGTGGTTAACGGGTCCTACACCTAGTTTTATATAATACATCAAACCATAATTTCACATTTAAAGTTGACTTTCAAAACAACCAACCACTACTAGAAGAGGTGCCGATTTTGAAATTTTATTGATGACCTAATTTTACATCTATCATCATCTCCACGTAATAAAAACAACAAATAATATTCCAATAATTTATTGGTCCATGTTTGAACTTTCAAAACGGTAATAAAAACAACAAATAATATTCCAATAATTTATTGGTCCATGTTTGAACTTTCAAAACGGTTAAATGAAATTTTGCATTGTATATGCAGCTTCATAATTTTTTAACATGGAGGTTATGATTAGAGATAATTGTAGTACCGGTATCATATTGAACTGTTATTGAAATTCGTTAAAACTAAGTACCAGTATTTGAAGGTAAAAAATCTGTATTTTACCGGTACCAAAAATGCCAAAAGATGGGTACAAATACCGGTACCAAAAAACTTTGGTACCGGTACGCAGTACCAAATGTTCATCCCTAGTTACGAGTTTGAGTTTTGTATGAAGCAAAATTGCTCTGAGTTGAGCTAGGGGTTTTACCAAATTGAGTTTTCTGGTGATGGGTTTCCTCTGGAATAGCGGGGGCCCGGGTTGTCAGCGCCGTCTGCGTTCGGGGGCAAGTTTTGTCATGGGCGGACCCCGGCTCCCACAGATTTTTCGATCGTAGTGTTAATTTTACCAAAAATTTTTGAATTTTTTTTGTAACGTAAAATATTTGATTTTTAAGAGTCCAACCCCCACCGATTTAGATTTTGAGAGTCCAGCTCCAGCCCCATTGAATTTTCGTTCAAGCTTCGCCATTGCGTATGTCATTGTGTTTACCCTAGTGGTTAGGCTTTTTTTTATCCTTAAAAGAAGTTTAAATAAAATTTCTATAATTTTTTTATTTTTATTTTTTTAATATTATTAAACTGTCTTCAATATTGTTGTTAGGTTTTATTGGTTGCCTTCAATGTTCTTGCTGTCAGCAGTTGTTTCCAAACAGCCTTAAATACATACCCTAATCTCCCTCACAACACTCACAAAACACACAAACTTTCATTCATTCATACATTTCCAATTTGTGATTAAAGATTACTCTACATTCAGATTTGGTTATAAAAGATTCAAGAAACATGAATTCCAATAAAGGGTCTGTTCGAATGCGGAAATCGAAAGAAACCATGAACAAATCAACGATCAAGAACCAAAAGAAGATCGAAACAGAGACTCAAAACACGTACCCATTATTGAGTTTTGAAGAATTACCAGAATACATGAAGGATAATGAGTTTATTTTGAATCATTACAGAGTTAATTGGCCCTTAAAGCAAACATTTTTCAGCTTGTTTCATTGGCATAATGAAACCCTAAATGTTTGGACGTAAGTATCTTCTTTATCTGTCTTTTATTATGATTTTTTTTTCAAGATTTTGGGCTTTTTTTGGTGATTTTTGATGTTGTGAGCTTAATATTGTTGTTAATTTGTAGTTATAATTTGTGGGTATGTTAAAAATTGAATCTTTTTTGGATCAAAGTTTTGATTACAGTTAAATTGTGCATAAAGATTTGTAAAGTTGTTATCTTGATTAGTGCCCTATGAATTCTTGATTCCCATTTTCTGGGTGCTGTAAAGATTGGTTGAGTTATTGTGAGAAAGTTGTAGCTTGATGAACATAAAGGGGTTTCTTGTTTTTTTGTTTTGGGTTATTGGATTTAATCACCCCCAACTATTGGATATTGGTCGCTGCCACCCTCAACTATCACTTTGACGCCCGTCACCCCCAACTTAACACTTAGTGTGTTTTGTCACCACGTCGTTAACTGATCACTAACTTTTGATATTGTTTTTATACTTTTGGGGGTGTCATAGGGATCTTAGGAAGGTTTTAGGGATCTTTGAATACCCCCAAAAGTATAGTAACAAGCTCAAAAGTTAGTGATCAGTTAACGACGTGGTGACAGAACAAAATAAGTGTTAACTTGAGGGTGGCGGACGTCAAAGTAATAGCTGGGGGTGGCAGCGGCTAATAGCCAATAGTTAGGGGTGATAAAATTCAATAATCTTTTTTTTTTCACTAAATGTACCATATGCTTATGCTTTAATGAACAACATATAGGCTTTTTTTCACATCAATTTTAATTAATTTACTTTTTTTTAACTATAAGTTATGAAGATTTTGTTGCATTTATTTTTAAGTACCTCATTAATTCAATATTTTGTTCAATTTAGGGACTTTAACTCATAATGCTAGATTGCTAGTTACTAAACTTATTAATTGCATTTAGTTTGCCCCTTTTTAGTTAAATACCCTTGATCTTTCATTCACTCCATGAAGAAAGTGTTAATGAGGTTGCATAAGTTGTAACTTGTAAGTGTAAGAAAGGAATCGAACATTATAGTTAAAGATTTCTTTCGTTAAATACGCTAAATACCCTCGATGTATCTTTTTGTCCATGGAATAAGTTAAAGTGGTAGCATAACTTGTAAGTGTAAAAATTGATGATAATATTAATAACTGTATTTGATGATAATGAATAATGAATTATTCTGTTTTTTTTCTTTTTCCTTGCAGACACTTGATTGGATTCTTTGTCTTTGTGAGTCTAACAATTGGAAACATGATGCAAGTCCCTGAAGTTTTGGATTTCCTCAATGTTTTAACATGGTATTTTAAGATTCTATTTTTTTTTTCTCATATTTAATTATTTATGTATGAGAAATAAATGAAAATGTGATTGTGGGTCTCAATATCTCATATCTTATAACCATTTATGTTCTTGATGATTTCTAGTTGTTTATTACTTATTAGTATCTATCGTAATCCCGGCTTAAGTTTTTTGTATTTTTATTTTGCAGGTCTGTCCCGTTAAATCCAGGCGCAAACGCTTCAAATGTTTCAATGATGGTAAGGTCTTGCATAACTAATATTAACTATTAAAGCAAGTACTGTGTTTGACTTTTTTTGGTCATATTGGTAGACCTATTTGACCAAAAAAGTCAACTGTTCTGTTGTATCGCGATACTAAACGCATTAAGTTATTACAGGACACACCAAAACTCATAGACTTGAAGCACATACCACCACAAGATATGGACATACCACCGCTACTAATGGCGGAAACACGGTGGCCGTTTTTCGTATTCTTAGCTGGAGCAATGTTCTGCCTCCTCTCCAGCAGCACCTGCCACCTCTTCGGCTGCCACTCGCACCGCTTAAGCCTTCAACTCCTCCAACTCGATTACGTCGGCATCACCGTCATGATCATCACCTCGTTCTTCCCGCCAATCTACTACATTTTCCAATGCAGTCCTCTCTGGCAGTTCATCTACCTTGGCGGTGTCACCACCATGGGTGTTTTTACCATTATAACCCTACTATCGCCCGCACTCTCTAGTGGAAAGTTTCGTTCTTTTCGTGCTTTTTTGTTCATGGCAATGGGCCTTTTTGGGTTAATACCTTCTGTCCATGCTGTCTACTTGAACTGGAATGAACCACAGAGAAACACCATGTTGGCGTATGAGTCGGTTATGGCGCTTTCTTATTTGATTGGTACTATGTTCTATGTTACACGAATCCCGGAAAGGTGGAGACCCGGTTGGTTTGATTTGGCGGGTCATAGCCATCAAATCTTTCATTGTTTCGTGATTATGGGCGCGTTGGCTCATTATGGTGCGGCTTTGGTGTTTCTCGAGTCTTGGGGTCGAGCTAGCTGTTAGTATCAGTTATTATTGGCAATCATTTAACTAATGTTTTAGAACATGTGGTTTTAATGTGTGGATCATACACATCTGCATGTTTTAAAACATTAGTTGGAGGTTGTAAATATGGTTAATATGTTTTGTTCTCTTCAGTATGGTTTGTTTACCACTGGATTTGTTCATTGTTGATGTTATCATATTGTTGTACCATCAAAAGGCATGGCATGTATAAGTAAGTTGTAGCAAATTTAATACAGATTATTTCATTTATTTATATATGTATTGTTGTTGGAAGTTAATTACAGATTTTTAACACAACATAATGACCAACCTACTTATAACGCTATGTGTGAACAAAAACGATAAACACCTAAGGGCTTGTAGTCTGGCGGTATCAAGTTGTGGTGAACAGGTGCCCCTCCCTATAGGGTTAAGGGTTCTTTAAACCATTCATTAAAAACAAATATTGTTTTTACAAAAACAGAGACGATTACAGACTTATGGCAGGTAGACGAGCAACAAGTTGCACCGCTATCCCCTTCTAAATAGCAAACCCTACCTTGCTAAACACAAAATTCTGCCCCTTAACATGTGCGGCGTTACTGCTTACCACCTGCTGAACCCGCTTGAGGAACCGCACCGCGTCAGGGGCGAGAGCGCCAAAGGTATCGAAAGCAAACGGGACGAACACGTGTTGATTCTCGATGCAAGCTTTTTCGTGCTTAGCTATTTTGCCAGTCTCTGCCTTGGTTATCGCCTGGCCTGCCACAAACCCATGGTCCCTTAGCCCAACGAGGGGGGACACACCTGTCAAATCGACACACGCGTGTTTCCCTCCTTTCCATTCAAAAACAAGAATGTCAGCGGGCCGTAGGGTAGATTCCAATATTGTTTTGTCATAACTTCAAATGATTTGGTGTAGTTTTAACATAATTGTATTTTTTATTTTTTTTTGGTTGAGTATGAGTATACAAAGGTCAAATTTATAAAAAAAAGAGTTCGATTTAAAAGGGTCATAACCGAGTACATATGTCTCACACAATCACAGATAAAAGGTAATATGACTGAGATCCTGAATTGTAGCTTGGTTTGACTGTACCCTAGCAGGCTAACAACCTCTTTTGTTTGAAAAAGACAAGTCTCTCACGTGAACGTTTAAGTGTTTATCCCTAGTCAAGAGTAGGTAACTTGTTTTATCTTATTTTCATCATCATTTACATAGTTAATGTGTGTTTAAATTATTAATTGGTACACAAATCAATTAATATTTCACAAAGAAAAGGTTAATCCCTTGTTTATTTAATTAATAAATTGTAAAAGAACAATTTTACAAAACAATTTTTATAAAAGAAAACATTCACAACATGACTCTAAACTAGCCGTTTGTTTAGATTGATTAACAAAAGTTAGGGTGGAGGGAGTGGTCACCAAATGGTGAGTGTTTAACTTATTTTCTAACCAATAATGTTATGTCATGTCAAGTCCCTACTTCACTCCTCATTTTGCACTCAATCACTAGCAATGGTCAAACACATAGAGAGTGGTAAACAATTAAAAAAATGTGATTGGTTGAAAAAGGGTAAAACCCACCATTAACCCCCTCTCTCCTCCATCACTTCTCTTCCCTACTCGGTGAGTATTCACCGCCCAACCACTCACCGATCACTGAAACTGGGCCGGCACCACTTCACCACGCGATAAACCTTTCTCCCCGATTAAGTCACCGAACCCACTCCGCCCACCCTTATAATTAAAAAAAATCATTCACTATATGTTACCTTCAACCTTTTCAACTTTTTTTATACAAGCATTCTATTGACCGTACTTACACAGTGAACTATTGATAGGTCATTTTCATAATTACTACAAAACAAAAATTTAATTTTGAATACTATAGTAGCATTTTCCTTTACCTACAAATAAAGAACAACCCTTTCCCACATATTGTCCAAAACGCCAAAAACTTTAAAAATGGCTAAGGTTATTGCATGGAGATTTGAAAGGAAAGAGAAACGATTCATCATAAAGTTCTCTGATAGGAAAATGGTAAAGGTAAGGACAATCAAAGCCATGCTTGGAATGAATGAAGGGGTTCAGAGGGATATCCTGGCCCTTGGGGTTCCAATGGCCAACGATTGTGAAAGAACCCGAACTGTAATAAAAAGACTGAAGAGAAAATTTCCAGCAGAAGATGATGAAGATGATGATATTGACGATACTCCTCTACCAAAACTTAGCAGTTGGGTGATGCATGAGGAAGAAGGAACGCTTGAAGTGACTTATAAAAACGGGGTGCAATATTCATTGTCAATGGAAGAAATGTTGAAGACAGGGTTGCTATCTATCATTGAACAACTATGTGATTTAGCACCTCAAACGATCCAAAATCCAAGGATGCAGTGATATTCAAGAATAGGCTGCAGCAAAGAAGAGACGAGCTAATGACGTTATACGCAAATCTAAAATGTGATGATGATGAATCTGAAGAAAGTGATGAACAAAGCGATGAGTACATCTCTAATGTAATCCCCACCCACGGAAGACTATTAGTTTATTTTGATTTCGTATTATTGTAATTGTATAAAATATTAATCTATGGTAATCAATTATTAACAAAAAGACCCAAAATGCCAAAAAATGACATGGAAAAAGCCATAACGCCAAAAAAATTAACTATGTAACACAAAAAGAATTAATTCAACGAGAAGAAATCTGAGATCAGGGCCATCATTAAAAAAAACAGCATTAATAAAATTGATGTCTAATTAACCAACAAAACAGACCATGATCGGTATCAAGAAGTATGAGATCAGGGCCATACTTTCTGGCCAATCGGCCAAAGTAGGATCCTCCCAAGTTTAACCAGCCGCTTTGCGAGGTATTGCTTTCTTTTTAGTTTCGGATTTGTGCTCTATTTCACTACTTGCGAGTGCAGCTTTTACGCTTTTTAGAGCTTCGGGTGTAATGGTTTGGGCATCCTTTTGAAATAGTTGTTGTGCCTGCTAACAACACAACACAATCCTTCATTTCTCAATATTTGCTTCAACTCAAGTTTCTATCATATAAATCAGGGTTTGATTCGTTTAAAGAGAAAAATGTTGCATTGCTTTGGGATAATCCATGAAAAAAGTTTTTAATTTTGTTAATTACATACTGCTTACTCTCAATTCATCTATCTAACAACTTCATCTTAATCTCAATCAAACAATAATTTTGAAAATAATTTCGATTCATAAAACATCCATAAAACAATAATTCCCACATAAGTATGATCTGATCACCAAAACAGGATGTAAACTTTACATAAGTAAATATAAACAACTTAGGGGCTGTTTGATAGCCTCTGAATGGTCATTAAGAGGCTACCTCTTAATGGAACCATTAAGAATTTTACCAATGAGAAGGTAGAAGAATGTAACATGTGATGATTTACCATTCAGAGGTTACCTCTTAACCATTCAGACTTGAGGTTACCTCTTATTCATTCATGTAACACCTCGAAAATTCACGTCCTATAATGTGTTGACACGTGTCATATGTTTGAACATGTGAAATAATGTTCTAGAGGGACTAAAGTTGACAAACATGGAAAGTATGTGTTTATACGGATTCTAAGTGTCAACTGTGAATAAATATAATGAACATTAACCCTACACAATGTTCATACCTTCAAACGAATGAATCATGGATCATACGAAGCTAAAAGTGAGAGATTACAAACTACAGGGGTTAAATGTGTCAACATGTTAAAGATATACCTCTGAGTGACCTTTTGACAAACCCGAAGCTTTGTAAATTTAAATTATGCTCACTAGAATGCACGATTAAAATTTCATAAAGATTCGTTATCGTATGAGAAAGTTATGATCAAATTCGTGTGCGAGGGGTTAAAAGCGTCAACGTTGAAATTTATGACTTTTCGGGTAACCATAAAGTTACCCAAGGACTTAACAAAGTATGGTTATGTCTTAAGGCCCATAAAAGTCAAGTTAGAGGGCTCGGAGTGCTAGAAAGCATGTAAAGATCAAGTGTAGAAGGATCAGGGACTAAAAGCGTCAAAAAGTGCATAAGTTTGCATTTTCGCGCATAACATACGTTCTGAATACATCCGGACATCCAAAAATTTATGTAAGCATGACTATATTATGCTTTAGTGTTTGGCTTGCCAAAAATCCATTCGTCGCGTCATTTGGATCGTTTTTCACGCATGTGCGCATTCCGTCGTAATTAACCGAACAACGCGATCGTGCGGCCAAACGAACCGACATCCGACATATTTTTGAACCCATTTTAAGTTCCCTATACTTTAACTTCATTTTATAGCTTTGAAATGGGGTTAACGGGGCTTAAACGTATCAAAAATGCATCGAAAACCAAGTTTAGGGGTTGCAGGGACCAAAACTGACATTCTGCCAAAGTTGTTACCTTACGGACCTCAACATTGCCAGCTTTGAGGTCCGTAAAGCAGTCCCCAGCACAACAGAATGTTCTAAACCAGCTGTTAACAGCTGCAAACCACTCCTTAATCCCTTGCCATGTGTCTAACTCTTATGGTGAGTGGCCAATTAACCTACCATAACATTCCGACAAGTGTACGGGTAAGATCAAGGCACGTTATTCGATAAACGATCTTAACGGTTGTCCATTTACTATAAATACCCAACCCCTCACAACTCAAAAACCCACAAATCTGATCCTAGAGCTCTAAGTTGAAGCCATTGCTTCATACCTGAGCTATTCGATCAAGATTTACTAGCGGGGACCCTTCGTAAGTATTCTTTCGTTCTTTTATCGCTTTTCGAGTCCGAAAGTCAAACTTTGTTTGACTTTCTGCATTGACCAGTTTATGGTCGATGCGAAGTTCGTTTGAACTTCATAACGTGAGCGTGATCAAGATGGTTATAGTCCCTAGTGACTATACCTACTGATTACCACGTTATCTAGGCTCAGTGACGAGCCGTAGTTTCGACCAGAATACGTATTCTTGCGTATTTTGTAACCAAACTACTTATGGGTATCAAAACCGTTTGTTTTGATACCAAACTTGTTTTCTAACTTAGTTAAGTATGTTTTAACATGCTTAGCTCGTCACTTTTAGTTTAGTGCTTATATAGGGTCGTGAAGGTAAGCGATCTAAACAATCGCTTATACTTTCAAACCCGACCCGTTTGGTCGATCATTAGGATCCGACCAAACACGTTAAGTGACCTTATGGTCACATCGTTCGAGTAGTTGTATGACAGGTAGTATATATGCCTTAGGTAAATGACCAAAATACCCCTACGGGGCTTAAATTGAGATTTAACTCGTTTTGGGCATAATGGAAGGTATCCTACTGATACCACAACATATTTAAGGCATATTAACTTAGGAAACCTGTTCGTGATCCATTCGGTTACCCGTTACGCTTATTACGCGATCGGTTCGGTTTATGTAACAAGTTTACATAAATTAGCCGAAACGGGTCAAACCTTATCGGTTTTATCTCAAAATCCAGAATGTGTTGAGTTTACCCATATTATACAAGTCTCCAAACTTGTCGGGTCTAAATCACATTCTATCCGGTCTTCGCTTAATCATGCGTCTGAACCGTATCTTCCTGTAAGACTAACCGGTCTAAGCTTAGACTTAATTAAAGACCCGTTAGCATTCTAATTAATTATTTATACCATCATTCCAGACTAGAGCTTTCCGGTAAATGGTACCTACGCTTACTTAAGTGAATACGACTGAGTTATTAATTTCTGATATTTAAGACAGGAGCTAGCTCAGGTAAATACTCTTAACTTATTTTCCCTATACGGGCTTGGGATACGGTACTATAAAAGTACCGCTTGGTCGGGTGTATGTAGTCATCTAAATCGGATTGTGATTGATGTACTTACATAACCTGTTTAATATGTATTATTTTACTATTATTTGATGTATGGCCCTTGGGGGTTAAATGACCATGTCCCGGATATCCTTGGCATCATTTTACGAAATGGCCACGACCTAAGCACGGGGTGTAGGCATACACCTGACAGCTGCATTATGTAAAAACTGGTAATCCACTCCGAGGTATCATCCCTGTGGGCATTATACCGGAACTGGTAATCCACTTAGGGGATGATAGCCTGTGGGCATTATACCTGTGGCGTGTCAGTTAATCTAGTCCGGCCCTACAAACCGGCCCTAATGGACGACAAATAAGTAAAACTGTATACAAGATTATATACAAATAATTTTCCCAAGTTATAAAAGATAAATTTTGCCTCTGTGCATTTTAATCAAAGTGTCAAAATGTTTTGTGCCTGGTGCATCTAAATCAATTTTCTTAAACTCTTTTCAAATGAGTCGGTTGAGTGTATTTACCAGTGAAAACTGACGTATTTTCCAAAAAGGTTAAGTGACAGGTACTAAACGAAATTGGCTGGAAGCTCAGGGCGCTAATAAGGAATCTTGCAAGTTCTAGGCGTCTAAAGTCTGTTGAACAAATGATATGTTTTAAGATCCGCCTGTGGATCCTGTACTTCCGTTGTAATACTGAATATTACTTCATATTCGGAATGTAATAATAAATATCTTTTGCTTCCGCTGTGCATTCATATATATTGTGTTGTTTGACTATTATGTTGCCAACCATGACGTCACGATACTCCCCACCGGGCCCACCGGTGACACGTGGAAAGTCGGGGTGTGACAGGTTGGTATCAGAGCCAACACTGAGTGAATTAAACACTAGTCTTTTGTGTTTAATCTCAGTTACACAATTGCACATTCTTGAGTCTAGACAAGAACATAGGAAAAATCCAAATTTGTTTCATTTTACCTTATTTGGTTCCTTTGTTATTTTTCTGATTAGCCCTTGCATGGGCAAGTCAATTGCTATAGAAGTCCCGTTTAGGGCAACCATATACTTGTTAAATTTTAAAAGAATGATTATATGTAAAGTATCATTCCTATATTATAAGATCTACCATTATAATAAAATGGCAAAATTTAAAAAGGACAAAACCTAGCCATGTGTCACATTAAGACAGGGCCAAGATGGTAGTTCCATAATTAGATTCAGATCCTAGTTAACAGTTCAATTTAGGATTGCTCTGCGTTAATTATTAAAAAGAATCTTAAAGGTAAACCTAGCCTAAATGTCACGGCATACGAGGCCAAGATGGTAGAACCTATTCAAGAGATTCAAATCCTTATTAAACATATGAAAGCATAAAAACATGCTCAACAAAATGTGATATGATAAAATCACATAAGTCATTTTGGGATATACTAAATTCCCTTATCTATATAATCATCCCTTATGGATGAAGTGCCCACGGGCTATAACTAACGTCCTCTGGGACTAAAGACAGTGGTAGCCTACAACTCCCTATCAAGAAAAAGGTAATGAACTTTGATTCAAACCCTGAAGCCTCGATTATATAAAATCAAGACCTATAAATTAAACTTGTCTAAGTGACTAGGCCTTTTGTGCTATTATTAACTTATAATTTAGGAGTATAATAAATATCCTGAATGATTATATATTTATCAAAATTAACCAATATGTGTATTAAAAACATGGTTAATAAATCGTTCAAACAGATAAAACTGTTTAAACTTCCGTAAAAACCTTGTCCTTGTTTAATTTTTATGTAGAAATTAAAACTACATGGCGGGGCCGGAAGAATTGAATAGTCACCCTCTGGAAAACCGCGATGATGAAAAGATTGACATAACCAGAGGAGAACTTCGTACATTGATTAACTCAGCTGTATCTAAAGCTGTGAAGGAGCAATTCCAGGAGTATAGTGAGACAAATAGTAAAGCCTCATCTGTACCCCACCCTAAATCCATCCCTAAAACTCACCCAGAGCCTGATAACAAGCCGCCCTCAAAGAAAGATGAGTTAAAGAAAGATGACGATCGACATTCATCTAATGAACACAGTGCTCCATCCAAGAGGATAGTGTTCGATAATGAACCGCATACCAAATCCTGTAACTATAAGTACTTTGTTTCCTGCAAGCCCCGAGATTTTACTGGGGAAAAAGGGGCAGTTGATTGTATGATTTGGTTGGATGAAATGGACACAGTTGTCGATATCAGCGGTTGCGCTGAAAGGGATGTCGTGAAGTACGTATCCCAATCGTTCAAAGGAGAGGCACTGGCATGGTGGAAGTCTCTCATTCAAGCTGCTGGGAAGATTACGCTCTACAGCATGTCATGGGAACAGTTTGTTATTCTCATTAAGGAGAATTACTGCCCTCAACACGAGGTTGAGGGGATCGAGTCAGATTTCTTATCTTTGGTGATGACAAACTTAGATTGTCAAGCTTACCTCACCAGATTTAATACCCTGTCCAGACTGGTCCCTTACCTTGTAACACCAGAGCCCAAGCGAATTGCACGCTTCATTGGGGGTTTACCCCCAGAAATCAAAGCCAGTGTTAAGGCTTCAAGACCTACTACATTTAGGTCAGTAACTGACCTCTCTCTGTCCCTTACTTTAGATGCGGTCAGGCTAAGGTCGCTAAAGAAATCTGAAGAAAGTAAGAAGAAGCGTGAGGAGGATAACTCACGAGGATCAGAGAAGAAACACAAAGGAAACACTGACTCTGAGAGGTCTGGGTCTGGAAAGAATGGTCAGCGGACAGAGGAAAAGCCAAGGTGCTCGACTTGCCAAAAACGCCACTTCGGAAAATGCAGAATGGAGTCCAATTCTAAATCAGGACCACCTGCATGTGGGATATGCAAGTCTAGGGAGCACAAGACTGTTGATTGCGGGAAGATTAAAGATGCTACATGCTACAACTGCAACGAGAAAGGGCACATAAAGACCAACTGCCCTAAGTACGCGAGGAACCCCGAGTAGGCCAAGAGAACAAACGCACGAATTATCAGGAGGAACGCCCAAGAGATGATGCAGAATAATAATAGTATAATATGTACCTTTCCTTATCAAACAGTTGATGCAGAAACTTATTTGATATTAGCACATGTAAATACATTATGAATGGTAAAGGTTGAGAACAGTTGTTTCCACCTGATTAAGACTCCGGTCATTTAATGCCCGGTAGAAAGTGACGATGTTACGTCGAAAATGCCCCAACAAATCCTATATTGATATTAATATCTATTGGAAATCACTTTTCTAATATCCTTATAGCAAACTTTTGGTTGCATACTTAAGGACTCAATATAGTGATAAAAATCGATTGGTTGCCTTAAAATCAAGTCCATATTGTGAGTGATAAGAAGCAATTAATTATCAAGACTCCTTATGAGACAACCCTCGTAATTACACGTGTCCGTACGATTAATTAATATTAAACATAAAAAAAAAAAAATGGTGGAACTGACCGTCCCCGGAATCGAACCCGGGTCTAGGCCGGCCGCACCCTTTCGCGCGCCTAGCCAACTGAGCTAGGTGCCTAGTTTGTGAAACTTCCCTTATTTATTAGATATAAGCACTTGTACAATAAACTTCCTTATCATTTATCAATGATAATTTCTACTAAGTGTCCTGTTTTTAATACAGGCAATAATAAATCTTCATGAACCATAAACTTAGCAAATTTTTCATCCACAAGGTATAACTACCAAGGAAACCATAGTAACCGATTCTTATAGATCGGCAAGGAATTCTTCCAAAATCTAAGAGCACTCTTTCTTTGCATAGAGTGCGACAACATATGTTATTTTAATTATCTTCTTCATTGTTTTCTATCGCCTGCGAATGCCAAACTATGTTTGATAAAAGTGTCATATGAGGATTGGCGTATCCTAGTGTGTCCCATAGATTATTTCCATGTCTGATCAGCATGGAGGTTTAATGCATGGAACCACAAAGATATCCCAATGATCATATGGTACTAAAGTCAACTAATGGCATTCAAAGAAGATATCCAGAATAGAATTGTCCAAATAAATATTCCCGATTAAGGAATTCGTGGACTAGTAACATAAATATGTCATTTTTTTTTTCTCACAAGCAATGATGGATGAACTGGAGTTTGAGATATGGAAAATCTCTGTAACCTCCTTGTATGTTGGTCATCTTCTTCTAAGTTTACCCTGCTTACCCCTAGAGAGAGGTGGAGTTAAGATTAACATCCCACTTTGGGTTAGAATGTTGTAAGAAATCCATGTTGATTATGGAATAACCGAAAACCTGATTAAGTAAATTTTAAGATAGGAGATTCATAGCCTAACTCAATATCCTGAGAATTCGGTATAGGAAATTTTGAAAGACGGTTCATTCTGCTAAGGCATTGTTCACCGCAACCCTAATTAAGCGACGATTAAGAATCGCCATCAGCTGCCCAAAATCGTCGAATTTTTCGACTAACTGTAAAGATTAGCTATTCCGTAAGATTAATTTTGAGCAATGGTTGGAATAATCATCTCACCTTAAGATAAGCTTTTCTATAATAACTGCCATATAAGTATCAAGGTGGCTCCTTGGAGACCTTGTATAAATGGCATGTTAAACGTTTATTGTTAGGACAATAGATTGGTAAGTCCAATTATAAGGATCTGAACGTTGCCCAGAAAACAACAAATAAGATCATATAAATCCGTACTCGATTGTAAGTTGCCATTATTAGGCAGAGAATACTTCCTTTATTTCAGTAAATCTCGGGTCGAGATTTATTTTAAGGGGGTGAGGATGTAACACCTCGAAAATTCACGTCCTATAATGTGTTGACACGTGTCATATGTTTGAACATGTGAAATAATGTTCTAGAGGGACTAAAGTTGACAAACATGGAAAGTATGTGTTTATACGGATTCTAAGTGTCAACTGTGAATAAATATAATGAACATTAACCCTACACAATGTTCATACCTTCAAACGAATGAATCATGGATCATACGAAGCTAAAAGTGAGAGATTACAAACTACAGGGGTTAAATGTGTCAACATGTTAAAGATATACCTCTGAGTGACCTTTTGACAAACCCGAAGCTTTGTAAATGTAAATTATGCTCACTAGAATGCACGATTAAAATTTCATAAAGATTCGTTATCGTATGAGAAAGTTATGATCAAATTCGTGTGCGAGGGGTTAAAAGCGTCAACGTTGAAATTTATGACTTTTCGGGTAACCATAAAGTTACCCAAGGACTTAACAAAGTATGGTTATGTCTTAAGGCCCATAAAAGTCAAGTTAGAGGGCTCGGAGTGCTAGAAAGCATGTAAAGATCAAGTGTAGAAGGATCAGGGACTAAAAGCGTCAAAAAGTGCATAAGTTTGCATTTTCGCGCATAACATACGTTCTGAATACATCCGGACATCCAAAAATTTATGTAAGCATGACTATATTATGCTTTAGTGTTTGGCTTGCCAAAAATCCATTCGTCGCGTCATTTGGATCGTTTTTCACGCATGTGCGCATTCCGTCGTAATTAACCGAACAACGCGATCGTGCGGCCAAACGAACCAACATCCGACATATTTTTGAACCCATTTTAAGTTCCCTATACTTTAACTTCATTTTAGAGCTTTGAAATGGGGTTAACGGGGCTTAAACGTATCAAAAATGCATCGAAAACCAAGTTTAGGGGTTGCAGGGACCAAAACTGACATTCTGCCAAAGTTGTTACCTTACGGACCTCAACATTGCCAGCTTTGAGGTCCGTAAAGCAGTCCCCAGCACAACAGAATGTTCTAAACCAGCTGTTAACAGCTGCAAACCACTCCTTAATCCCTTGCCATGTGTCTAACTCTTATGGTGAGTGGCCAATTAACCTACCATAACATTCCGACAAGTGTACGGGTAAGATCAAGGCACGTTATTCGATAAACGATCTTAACGGTTGTCCATTTACTATAAATACCCAACCCCTCACAACTCAAAAACCCACAAATCTGATCCTAGAGCTCTAAGTTGAAGCCATTGCTTCATACCTGAGCTATTCGATCAAGATTTACTAGCGGGGACCCTTCGTAAGTATTCTTTCGTTCTTTTATCGCTTTTCGAGTCCGAAAGTCAAACTTTGTTTGACTTTCTGCATTGACCAGTTTATGGTCGATGCGAAGTTCGTTTGAACTTCATAACGTGAGCGTGATCAAGATGGTTATAGTCCCTAGTGACTATACCTACTGATTACCACGTTATCTAGGCTCAGTGACGAGCCGTAGTTTCGACCAGAATACGTATTCTTGCGTATTTTGTAACCAAACTACTTATGGGTATCAAAACCGTTTGTTTTGATACCAAACTTGTTTTCTAACTTAGTTAAGCATGTTTTAACATGCTTAGCTCGTCACTTTTAGTTTAGTGCTTATATAGGGTCGTGAAGGTAAGCGATCTAAACAATCGCTTATACTTTCAAACCCGACCCGTTTGGTCGATCATTAGGATCCGACCAAACACGTTAAGTGACCTTATGGTCACATCGTTCGAGTAGTTGTATGACAGGTAGTATATATGCCTTAGGTAAATGACCAAAATACCCCTACGGGGCTTAAATTGAGATTTAACTCGTTTTGGGCATAATGGAAGGTATCCTACTGATACCACAACATATTTAAGGCATATTAACTTAGGAAACCTGTTCGTGATCCATTCGGTTACCCGTTACGCTTATTACGCGATCGGTTCGGTTTATGTAACAAGTTTACATAAATTAGCCGAAACGGGTCAAACCTTATCGGTTTTATCTCAAAATCCAGAATGTGTTGAGTTTACCCATATTATACAAGTCTCCAAACTTGTCGGGTCTAAATCACATTCTATCCGGTCTTCGCTTAATCATGCGTCTGAACCGTATCTTCCTGTAAGACTAACCGGTCTAAGCTTAGACTTAATTAAAGACCCGTTAGCATTCTAATTAATTATTTATACCATCATTCCAGACTAGAGCTTTCCGGTAAATGGTACCTACGCTTACTTAAGTGAATACGACTGAGTTATTAATTTCTGATATTTAAGACAGGAGCTAGCTCAGGTAAATACTCTTAACTTATTTTCCCTATACGGGCTTGGGATACGGTACTATAAAAGTACCGCTTGGTCGGGTGTATGTAGTCATCTAAATCGGATTGTGATTGATGTACTTACATAACCTGTTTAATATGTATTATTTTACTATTATTTGATGTATGGCCCTTGGGGGTTAAATGACCATGTCCCGGATATCCTTGGCATCATTTTACGAAATGGCCACGACCTAAGCACGGGGTGTAGGCATACACCTGACAGCTGCATTATGTAAAAACTGGTAATCCACTCCGAGGTATCATCCCTGTGGGCATTATACCGGAACTGGTAATCCACTTAGGGGATGATAGCCTGTGGGCATTATACCTGTGGCGTGTCAGTTAATCTAGTCCGGCCCTACAAACCGGCCCTAATGGACGACAAATAAGTAAAACTGTATACAAGATTATATACAAATAATTTTCCCAAGTTATAAAAGATAAATTTTGCCTCTGTGCATTTTAATCAAAGTGTCAAAATGTTTTGTGCCTGGTGCATCTAAATCAATTTTCTTAAACTCTTTTCAAATGAGTCGGTTGAGTGTATTTACCAGTGAAAACTGACGTATTTTCCAAAAAGGTTAAGTGACAGGTACTAAACGAAATTGGCTGGAAGCTCAGGGCGCTAATAAGGAATCTTGCAAGTTCTAGGCGTCTAAAGTCTGTTGAACAAATGATATGTTTTAAGATCCGCCTGTGGATCCTGTACTTCCGTTGTAATACTGAATATTACTTCATATTCGGAATGTAATAATAAATATCTTTTGCTTCCGCTGTGCATTCATATATATTGTGTTGTTTGACTATTATGTTGCCAACCATGACGTCACGATACTCCCCACCGGGCCCACCGGTGACACGTGGAAAGTCGGGGTGTGACAATTCAGAGGTTTTAAACCATTAAGAGGTAGCATCTGAATGGTCATTAAGAGGCTACCAAACAACCCCTTAGTGTTTCGGTTGAACTGAAAATAGTTATAACTAGATATTATTAATAATTATATAGGGGATGGTTCAAATGAAAACCACTTTTATTGTGAAAACTCGAAAACTAACTAAAAAAAGCCTAAAAACACACAATTTTTTTTCACTTTTTTTTTATAAAAATCGCAGGTTTTTTATATAATTTTTTTTTGTAGTACACATACACATGTGTAGTATTACACATGTGCACTAAATTTTTTTTTTTTTTAGAAATTTTTTTATATATAAAAAGTGACGAAAATTGGTATGCAAAAAAAAAAAAATTGGTATGTATTTTTTGGCTTTTTTAATTAGTTTTCGAGTTTTCACAATAATTAGTGGTTTTCATTTGAACCTTCCCCTAGGATGGTTCAAATGAAAACCACTTTTATTGTGAAAACTCAAAAACTAACTAAAAAAAGCCTAAAAAATACACCAATTTTTTTTATAAAAATCGCCGGTTTTTATATATAAAAAAAACTTTTTTTCAAAAAAAAAAATTGTAGTACCCATGTGCCCTACAATTTTTTTTTAAATTTTTTTATATAAAGAAATCTGCGAAAATTGGTATGCAAAAAAAAAAAAAAAATTGGTATGGTTTTTTGGCTTTTTTAATTAGTTTTCGAGTTTTCACAATAACTAATAGTTTTCATTTGAACCTTCCCCTATTAGTAATATATTATTATTATGTTTTCATACGTAAAGTCTTTTTTTTAATGAAACGTTTTAATTTATTTTTATTCTTAATTTTAAGGAAAATTAGATATTAATCAATAATAATCTAAATTGGATTTATTCCTAGTAGTCCCACCTTTTTATTTTGTTTGTTTTATGAACGCCCGTTAAAGAAAACTTAGCTGCTAATTACAAACTGATGTTTTAGGGCTTTTGATTAGAACGAGGATACAAGTCCATTGATGTAAAACTTACCTCGAAACAGTGCTCCAAAGGGCTTGATTTTTGTTAATTAGAAGTTTAAACACCCAAATTGAAGCACCGTTTTCGTCGTTTGGAGCACTGTTTCGAAGTAAATTTTACATCAATCGACATGTATCCTCGTTCTGATCAAAAGTCATAAAACAAAAATCCAATTTTCCTAATTTTAATGAAAAGCTAATTTAAAATTACTTATATCATGTATATTAAGTGTCAAATGAGCTTTAGCTTAGCTCGCATTCGAGGGGAAGTTAAGATTGGTCACCTTTTGCTATTGGGTTACCGTGGATAATCGAGCTATTATTCGTTAACCGTTAAAAAAGATATTAAAGTCTCTAAACATTAAAAAGCTAAACTTGTCTAAGGTGCGTCAATGCATGAACATTATTTATAATACTAACTCTCTACCTTTGAGTTGGTCAAGACTTAATGAAATACATTCAACCCTTCTACAAAAAAGTTATATTTTTGTTTTAGTTGATTTAAGGAGTAACAAATAACGACTCATTATTTTAGATATTTCGCACAAGTTATATTGTAGCAAAACTCGGTTGAGTCACTTTTTCGTGTTTGTTTTCCTAAACCTTAACTTTAGCTTAATGTTGTCTTGGCGTATATATTTTTTAATAGAGCGTATAGGTACATTCAAATGGGTCCATGTTACCTTTCCTTATCCCATTACTATGTTATACGTGGACTACTATAGTTTTCTTACCGATTTATGTTACCGGTGGTTTACTATAGCATTTTGTTCAAAAGTTATATTATTAGGAAGTAATATAGGTTTCTAAGACCATGTGTAGTGGTTAACATCCCACCTTTGGACGTTTTGTGTCATGTGGCAGCACAGTCAGCAATGGGGCGTTTTCTAAAATGGGTGTAGTGGGGATGTGAGGAACTGAGGATTGTGGGGCATTATTAAATAAAATAAAATAAAACCAACAAAAAAACTATTGGACAAGAAAAAAGAAGATTAAACATTATTGGTCAAGCCCCTTCTTCTCCGGCGTGATTCAAAACATGTTGTCGGACTTTTTTTTTGAAAGAAAACGCCAGAACACGCCCATGGGGGCGGCCTTGCCAGCGTTTTGGGGCGGGATTGGGCGGGATTGATGGCAAAAAAACGCCCATTACGCTTGGTCTAAACAAAAGCTGTAAATATATTACTTCATCAACACAAGAAAGTTAAGTCCCAACTTTAGCTAAAGCTCAGTTATTGCATCCAAAATTAATACTGTTTTACCTGTTGATGAAGAATATTATTCATTAAAAAATTTGTCTTTTATCTATATATCACATTGCAGACGGTATTCTTTGTCTTTAAAATTGACAAGTTTTGTATTTATTATTTTAAAATCCTGCACGATATGTCCTTTAATCGTAACCCAATTAATTTTTTTTGTCAAATTAAATCATGTCCAAATGCATCTTTTTACTCTAATATTTAGAAAAATATCTTAAAAGAAAAAAAAAACATATCTTCCCCTCTCTGCCCCTCTCTACCACTTCCACCACCAACGACCACCGCCACAGCCCCCACGCGCCACCAGTACAACCCCTACATGCCACCACCGTGCAACGTTTTTGATTATGTTAACCAGGAAGACCTCTGTGATAGGTTTCAGTTAAATTAAGGAGAAGCATGGGGATGAGTTCCATCGTCTGGCTCCTCGAAACGGCCATCTCCACTCGTTCCTCCGGCGTTGGTCGGGCAACCCACGCCAGGATGTTCAAAGCCATGGACTTCCCCTTTCCGACATTCCTCTGCAACCACCTCGTGAACATGTATTCTAAACTCGACCTCCTCCATTCAGCCCAGCTCATCATCCCTCCCCAGCATCGCTCCGTCGTCGCCTGGACGGCCCTCATTGCCGGTACAGTCCAAAACGGTCACTTCTCTACCGCCATCCTCCAGTTTTCTAACATGCACCACCACTCCATCCTGCCCAACGACTTCACCTTCCCTTGCGTTTTCAAAGCCTGCAATTCCCTCAGCTCTCCCCTCACCGGGAGGCAGCTGCATGCACTCGCTATTAAGTTAGCTCAAATACATGATGTCTTTGTCGGGTGTAGTGCTTTTGATATGTACTCTAAAACCGGCCTCAAAGAGGATGCCTGTAAGCTGTTCGATGAAATGCCTCACAAGAATCTTGCCACATGGAACACGTATATGTCAAATGCTGTCCTTGATGGGAAACCTCGTAAAGCCGTTGAGGCTTTCATCAAATTAAAGACAAGTGGTGGAGACCTTAGTTCGATTACTTTTTGTGTGCTTCTTAATGGCTGTTCCGATGCCTTGTATCTGCATCTAGGTAAACAGGTTCATGGGTTTGTGATACGGTATGGGTATGAACAACACGTGTCGGTTGCAAATGGGATGATTGATTTCTACGGGAAGTGCAGGGATGTAAGTTCGGCTCGCATGGTGTTTGATGGCATTTGCAACCACAATGATGTTTCTTGGTGTTCCATGGTCGCTGCTTATGAGCAAAACGACGAGGGGGAAAAGGCTTGTATGCTATTTTTGTAAGCCATGAGAAATAATGTAGAGCCTAAGGACTTTATCGTATCGAGCGTTATTAGTGCTTGTGCTGGGATTGCAGGTCTGGAGATGGGGAGGATGGTTCATGCTCTTTCTGTGAAAGCATGCATTAATGGAAATGTTTTTGTTGGAAGTGCCCTTGTTGACATGTATGCTAAATGTGGAAGCTTAGAAGATTGTGAGAGAATGTTTGACGAAATGCCCGAGAGGAATTTGATTACATGGAACGCGTTTCTTGGTGCTTACACGCATTTGGGAGATGCGGATATGGCACTTGCCTTGTTTGAGGAAATGAAATGTGGAAATGTAATCCCTAATTATGTTACTTTTGTATCTATATTGGCAGCATGTAGCAGGGCTGGAGCAGTGGATGCAGGTTTGAGTATTTTTGAGTCAATGAGATCAAGATATGGAATTGAAGCAAGGGTTGAGCATTATGCGTGCGTGGTGGATATGTTAGGACGAGCAGGAATGGTGGAGGGCGCTTATGAGTTTATAAAGAGAATGCCTTTTCATCCTACAGTATCTATCTGGGGATCTCTTTTAGGTGCCTGTAAGATGCATAGAAATAACAAACTGGGTAAGATAGCTGCTGATCATTTGTTCCAGCTGGATCCTCAGGACTCTGGAAACCATGTCATCCTCTCAAATATGTTTGCTGCTGCTGGATGGTATCCCCTCATGATAGTCTTCTTTTCACTATTATTTCCCACATAGATGTTTAATTTTGAAACAACCTTTTAGTTCCTGAAATTTCATGATCTATGATTAAACTATTGAACTACCAAATCTTTATCTACGAAGAATGCACAATGGTCCTGGAATGCTACTTGTTTTCATAAAGTTGGATTCCTTTGCTTGTTTCGGGTTAGGGATGGTAAACGAACCAGAACCCAATGGGCCACCACGAATCCCGAAAAAACCTGGACGGATATTTGGGTATGGGACCGCGTTTAAAAGATTTTGCGGGCATGGGCTGGGCACAATATTAGCTCATACACGGCCTAATTACGAAAAACACGCATACCCAATTACGCGAACAAGACCCGTAAACATTTTCTTTTGTCCTTGGGTAACAAAATAATCCACTAATTTTTAATTTTTATATTTCTAGTTTTTCTTAGGTAACAGAATTATATTAATTAAATACTAAGATATGTACTTGGCACCTGACGGGTATACCTGATACCCGACGCGTGTTAGGCAGGGTATGGAACACGGTTTTACAACCGGGTATGGGACTGAGTCCCATTGCCATTCCTAGTTCGAGTAGAGATGGCTAAATGGGTGGGTTGGGTAATAAAATAAAACTGGTTCTTGCTCTAATTCACACAAATGCTAACTCTTAGTATTTGTTTTATGCAGGTGGGAAGAAGCCAATGTGGTTCGGATGGAGATGAAAGAAGTAGGAATCAGTAAGGGTGCAGGGTGCAGTTGGATCTCCGTAAAGAATTCAGTCCACACTTTTCAAGCAAAGGACACCTGCCATGAAAGAAACACAGAGATCCAAACAATGCTAAGGAAGCTGAAGATGGAAATGAAAAGTGCTGGATATGTAGCAGACACCTCATTGGCGCTCTTCGATTTAGAAGAAGAAGAGAGAGAATCAGAGGTTTGGCATCACAGTGAGAAGATCGCTCTAGCTTTTGGGCTCTGTGTAATCCCCCCTGGACTTCCCATCCGGATAACCAAGAATATGAGGATCTGTTTTGATTGCCATACTGCCTTTAAGTTCATTTCTGGTATCACTAATAGAGAGATCATTGTAAGAGATAATAATCGCTTTCATCGCTTTACAAAATATGACTGCTCCTGTCGAGATTATTGGTAATATTGGTAATAATGTTTTACAGCAAAGTTATTGTTTTTTTCCATGTTTCTTGGTCTTCTATCCTAATTCAAAACGTAATCAAAATGCGGAGGGATAAAGATGATACACATTTGTTGGTAGCCATTATCAATTCAAAGCAATTTTTAACAAATATGTCAGCCATTGAATACACGTACTACCTTCTAGGTCTTAGATATAGATAGGGTTTTCACAGTTTCTTGAAGGTTTTGTTGTTTGCTGAGGAAACTGTTCCTCAATTCCTCCGACCTTCTGATTATCACCAGCATGTACACTAATCGGTGGCGGTAAGCCAATGGAAACGTTACTCCGACAATGGCATCATCTACGGCCGGCGTTTAACAATTTTTCCCCAAAATCAGCTGTTCTTCTTTCGGCTCCTGCTAGCAATTACTTGAAGATCTTCCACACAAACTGCTACCAATTGAGGTAATTTTTCTTTTTTAATTTTGCTTCCTATGTTCTCTTCTTTTAATTTAGAGAAGCCCTAAAAGACTTTGCTTCATAAACATAGTTACCAACTGATTGTGAAATTGAATCATGTGTCGATTCCTTATTCCATGGCTAATTCCTTAGCTGCTTGTGGGTCAAAAGGATTCAAGTAGCAGGTACCATTCAATATGTTACCATGATTCTTACCTAAGCCAATGGAATCACTAAAGTCATCTTTTTTCCACCAGTTTTCATGAGTTCTGGATCTGTCTTTCATTATGATTTGTTTTTCAAGATTTTGGGCTTTTTTTGGTGATTTTTGATGCTGTGAGCTTAATATTGTTGCTAATTTGTTCTTATAATTTGTTGGTATGTTAAAAATTGAATCTTTTTTGGATCAAAGTTTTGATTACAGTTAAATTATGCATAAAGATTTGTAAAGTTGTTATCTTGATTAGTGCCCTATGAATTCTTGATTCCCATTTTCTGGGTGCTGTAAAGACTGGTTGAATTATTGTGAGAAAGTTGTAGCTTGATGAACATAAAGGGGTTTCTTGGTTTCTTGTTTTTTTTTTTTTTTTTTTGCGCACTAATATGGTACCATATGCTTATGCTTTAATGAACATCATATAGGCTTTTTCACATCAACTTTAATTAATTTACTTTTTTTTAATTATAAGTTATCAAGATTTTGTTACATTTATTGTCAAGTACTTCATTAATTCAATATTTTGTTCAATTTAGGGGCTTTAATTCATAATGCTAGATTGTTAGTTACTAAACTTACTAATTGCATTTAGTTTGCCCCTTTTTAGTTAAATACCCTTGATATTCACTCCATGAAGCAAGTGTTAAAGAGGTTGCATAAGTTGTAACTTGTAAGTGTAAGAAAGGAATCGAACATTATAGTTAAAGATTTCTTTCGTTAAATACGCTAAATACCCTCGATGTATCTTTTAGTCCATGGAATAAGTTACAATGGTAGCATAACTTGTAAGTGTAAAAATTGATGATAATATTAATAACTATATTTGATTGATGATGAATAATGAATTATTCTGATTTTTTTTTCTTTTTCCTTGCAGACACTTGATTGGATTCTTTGTCTTTGTGGGTCTAACAATTGGAAACATGATGCAAGTCCCTGAAGTTTTGGATTTCTTCAATGTTTTTACATGGTATTTTAAGATTCTATCTTTTTTTCTCATATTTAATTATTTATGTATGAGAAATAAATGAAAATGTGATTGTGGGTCTCAATATCTCATATATCTTATAACCATTTATGTTCTTGATGATTTCTAGTTGTTTATTTCTTATTAGTATCTATCGTAATCTCGGCTTAAGTTTTTTGTATTTTTATTTTGCAGGTCTGTCCCGTTAAATCCAGGCGCAAACGCTTCAAATATTTCAATGATGGTAAGGTCTTGCATAACTAATATTAACTATTAAAGCAAGTACTGTGTTTGACTTTTTTTGGTCATATTGGAGACCTATTTGACCAAAAAAGTCAACTGTTCTGTTGTATCGAGATACTAAACGCATTAAGTTATTACAGGACACACCAAAACTCATAGACTTGAAGCACATACCACCACAAGATATGGACATACCACCGCTACTAATGGCGGAAACACGGTGGTCGTTTTTCGTATTCTTAGCCGGAGCAATGTTCTGCCTTGTTTATGGCAATGGGCTTTTTTGGGTTAATACTTCCGGTCCATGCTGTCTACTTGAACTGGAATGAACCTCAGAGAAACACCATGTTGGCGTATGAGTCAGTTATGGCGCTTTCTTATTTGATTGGTACTATGTTCTATGTTACACGAATCCCAGAACGGTGGAGACCCGGTTGGTTTGATTTGGTGGGTCATAGCCATCAAATCCTTCATTGTTTCGTGATTATGGGCGCGTTGGCTCATTATGGTGCGGCTTTGGTGTTTCTCGAGTCTTGGGGTCGAGCTAGCTGTTAGTATCAGTTATTATTGGCAATCATTTAACTAATGTTTTAGAACATGTGGTTTTATTGTGTGGATCATACACATCTGCATGTTTTAAAACATTAGTTGGAGGATGTAAATATGGTTAATATGTTTTGTTCTCTTCAGTATGGTTTATTTACCACTGGATTTGTTCATTGTTTATGTTATCATATTGTTGTAACATCAAAAGGCATGGCATGTATAAGTTGTAGCAAATTTAATACAGATTATTTCATTTATTTATATATGTATTGTTGTTGGAACTTGGAAGTTAATTACAGATTTTTAACACAACATAATGACCAACCTACTTATAAAGCTATGTGTGAACAAAAACAATAAACACCTAAGGGCTTGTAGTCTGGCGGTATCGAGTTGTGGAGAACAGGCTGTTCTGCCACTAATCATCCAACTTTGAGATGAAGGACATGGGCACTAATCATCCAACTTTGAGATGAAGGACATGGGTGAAGCTCCACAACTTGATACCGCCAGACTCCACAACAGGCTGTTCTCCACAACTTGATACCGCCAGACTACAAGCCCTTAGGTGTTTATTGTTTTTTGTTCACATATAGCTTTATATATAGGCTATAGGGTTAAGGGTTGGTTCGAGTCAGCATGCTTGTTTTGTCATAACTCTAAATGATTTGGTGTTGTTTTAACATAATTGTTTTATACACATTGTATATTTTTGGCTGAGTATGAGTATACAAAGGTCAAATTAAAAAAAAAAAGAGTTTGGTTTAAAAGGGTCATAACCGAGTACATATGTCTCACACAGTCACAGATAAAATGTAACATGACTGAGATCTTGAATTGTAGCTTGGTTTGACTGTACCTTAGCAGACTAACCTCTTTTGTTTGAAAAAGACAAGTCTCTCACGTGAACGTTTTTGTTTGTTTACATAGTTAGACAAGAGATCAAATACAAATAACTTTAACGTACAAAACGTACAAATTGAAGGTTTTGCTGAAAAACGCGGTGGCATTTCGTAATTATTAGTAATTATCAAAATTACTCTACAAATGATCCTGTAGAGTAATTTTGATCTTGTGGAGTAATTTTGTAAAATGTTCTTGTAGAGTAATTTTGATCGTGTAGGATAATTATCAAAATTACTCTACAAGTGTATCTTGTAGAGTAACTTTGATCTTGTATGGTAATTATCAAAATTACTCTATAAGTGTATCAAAATTATTCTACATCAAAATTACTCTACAAGTGTATCAAAATTACTCTGCTAGTTTATCAAACAATATACAATTCAAAATTACTTTACAAAATCATTTATAGAGTAATTATGATACTCTACAAAATTACTCTACAAGATCAAAATTAACCTACAAGAACATTTTACAAAATTACTCTACAAGATCAAAATTACTCTATGCTAGTTTATCAAACAACATACAATTCAAAATTACTTTACAAAATCATTTATAGAGTAATTATGATACTCTACAAAATTCCTTACAAGATCAAAATAACCATACAAGATCATTCATAGAGTAATTGTGATACTCTACAAAATTACTCTACAAGATCAAAATTAACCTACAAGAACATTTTACAAAATTACTCTACAAGATCAAAATTACTCTACAGGATCATTTGTAGAGTAATTTTGATAATTACTCTACGAGTAAATAATTACGAAAATGCCACCGCGTTTTTTTAGCTTTTTCATGCATTTCGTACGTTTTATACGATAAGACACTTTGTACGTGAACTTAACTCTATATAGTTAATGTGTGTTTAAATTATTTATTGGTACACAAATCAATTAATATTTCACAAAGAAAAGTAACCCCTTGTTTTATTTAATTAATAAATTGTAAAAGAACAATAATTTTTATAAAAGAAAACATTCACCACATGACTCTAAACTAGCCGTTTGTTTAGATTAATTAACAAAAGTTATAATAAAAAAAAAACCATTCACTATATGTTACTTTCAACCTTTTCAACTTTTTTTATACAACCATTCTATTGACCGTACTTACACGGGGAATTATTGATAGGTCATTTTCATAAAAACTAGAAAACAAAAATTAAATTTTGAATACCATAGTACCATTTTCCTTTACCTCTACAAATAAAGAACAACCCTTTCCCTCTAAGCCTCAGTCCCATCACCACCGTTCTCCGCCACTGTCCGACGGAAAATTTTCGATCTCAATATGGTTCTTCCATTGTTAAGAGACAACTACAACACTAGAGGTAAACCCCAAAAGTGTATCTATCTACATTGCAAACTTATACTTTTGCATGTTCAAATCACTTAACTTATACTTTGTTGTACTTATGTTTTATTAATATTGGCCAAGTTTTATAATTAAATTTTATTTATTAATATTGGTCAAGTTTTATAAAAGATTATACACCTTTAAAATAGATGAACTGGATTAGTTATCAGCTGTATTGATTAAGTTTGATAAACTAGCCAACTTTTTTTAATACGGGTCATATACATATAGGGGTGTGAAAATAAGATTTTAGAGGTGTGTCAATAAGAAGAGCCATAGTAGTATTTGTGGTATAGGTTATGTTCCTTCTTCATGGATTTAACGTTATATGGGCTAATCATAGTACTCACGACATTTTTCAAAGCTTTAATATGAAAGCCATTCTTAACTCATTTCAAGGTATGCTTGTTGCGTGTTATACTAATCTAATAAAATTAACTTTTAAATTTATTCAGTAATTAAGAACGAGCCATGTCCGGTTACACCATTCTATACTATCACCTTTTATGACCGAATTATGGCAACAACTTGAAACCCCAATTCAAACTTCAAAGTTTTCGTCTTTGCACAACCTTGTGCCTCCACCAAACCATCGTGAACCTACCCATTAGCATCCGTAAATTCTCACCGCCACAGACCTAGTCCCCAAATCACAGGGGCAAAACCCCACGGGGCCCTTGCCCCTTCGGTTGAATATAATTATTATTTAAGAGCTTTGGAAAGTGGCCTTAGCAATTAAGGTATTTTATCAAGTTACAAAAAGAACTGTAAACCGGACCTGCTCACAAGTCGATTAGAGGGGGGAGGTTGCTATTGGATGTAACGGAGTGAAGAACAAAGTTTATTAGGCTCGGTCCATTATTTTCTAGTAATCCCTCTCAAAACAATTTTTTCGTAATCCCTCTCAAAACAATAAATAGGATAATACATTTAACTTATATTTTAAACTTAATAATTTTATACATAAATTTTAAAATGGGTATACATAAATTTTAAAATGGGTGTTGCTCATGTTCGATAGTACACCTTGTCTTTGTTTTGCTTGCTACTACTAGACTTACTTTAAGTTTTGCACTTAGGTATTTTATATATGGATTGCGATAGTGATTTAAATTTTGTAACCGCTTCTAAATTTTTGATCTATTAGTAGTGATTTAAATTTTGTAACCGCTTCTAAATTTTTGATCTATTAGTAGTGATTTTATTTATTTATGATTTAATAATACTTTATTCATCATTTAACTGGATTTTTTTTTATAATTTGTGTTCATTAACTTTTAAAAAAAATCTATCTCCATAACTATATTTAACTTTTTCTCACATTGCGATATGAGTTTTTGGAAATGGATATCGTGTCGTGTCGTGTCGTGTCGTAGTCTTACCAAACCGAATCGAAACTGTCACTAATTAGTAACTTAATTTTTTGAAGTATTTATTTATTATTTGAATAATATTTTATTTATCAAATAATTTTACTTTTTAAAATAACTTCTTATTTTTTAAGTGCTTATTAATATTTGATCCATTAGTAGTGATTTTATTTATTTTTAATAATACTTTATTCATCATTTAATTTGATTTTTTTCTTACTAAGTTGTGTTCGGTAACTTTAAAAAAATCTAACTCCACAACTATTTTTAATTTGTTTCCACACCGTGATATGAGTTTTATGAAAATCAGTTGAACTGCTTAAGTATTACTATCTAATGTTTAGAGTAATGTTTTTAGGATAGAATCAGATCGGACATCGAAATGGTCTCCTTATCGGTCCACTAGTCGGGCCGGTAAAACGGACCCAATCAGTTGCAAGAACCAGGTTGTGTCGTAAATATTATAAAATAAATAGGGTAATATTAAAAAAAACTTAATCAAAATCGATTCAACCACTAAAATATCCGGTTCAACCAACTGGTTTTCTGGTCCGACCGCCAGTTCAACTCAAAATCGGTCTGATAGGGTGAACCGGGCCAGTCAGACCCCTTGTTCCCGTTCCGACAATTCGGTCCAGTCCGGTTTTCAAAACATTAGTTTAGAGGGTATGATTGTCTAGTCAACCATCTTCTCCTCTATCCAAATTACATGCATTTGTATGAAATTACCTGCCTTAGTGTATGTTAAGTGTTTGATGAAATGCTTAAATGAATTTTTACGACCTTATTTCAGATGGACGATCTCCTCGCACGACTTCCATGATCGTGTACTCTGGCAAATGTTTCATCGATATGATCTGCTCGAGCTCATTACAATAAGAGATCAAAACCAATGCTTTCGAGCAATAGTTACTTACTAAAGATAGCTTCATAAGAAGCTACAACACTCAACATAGTGACTTTATTTGGACATTCACTCGTTTTGTTTTACTGGCAAATACCTCATACTCACCGTGTTATTGGCTATAGGGCATAAGAATATCGAAGGATAAGTTATTACCTCACTGCATTTGGTGTAGACTTAGATGAAAGTGCAAAGCATGTTGAGTTGATAGGGGTTTAAGAGGTGTTTTGCTTTTTTGATATGAAGATGAAGGTTATTTGTTTGTAATCTCTAGAATATGACTTCTAGAGTGATTCCCTACCTAAACTTGGACCGGTTTGCATCTACACGAAGTCATAAGAGGCACTCAAATTATAGAGGATCCAAATGACCACTTAAGCTATATTTTGGTGTTTGTTATACAAAATGTCTTTTCATGACACTTACTTTATTTATGTGAACGTTACCACATATCATTCCTTCAGACGCTGCTGGTGGTTCCCTTTTGATGGTTTGTCCTGGGGGAGAGATCGCTTAAGCTCTCAATAGATGAACAACCTTCTAACTGCAAGACAAGCTTTTGGTTAATAAATGTTATGTATCCCACATACTACAAAGGGAGGCTTTAACACACTGTTGAACAACAAGATAGGGCTTATGTTGAGATCTGTGTGCACCATCCTGGTTTTATACCCGGACACCTTTTCATATAAGCTATGATGGATATCTTTTGACAATTGACTCTTTGGCTGCTGATGTAGATGGTCAAGTGGGCCATAGAATTGTGAGAATGTTGCTCTTCCATATCACACCGGAGTCTTCGGAATATCTTGAGTCAACAATTAGTGTAAAGTGTTTCACTTGAGGCAATACCTTAAGAAACACTATTCTTTGTTGAATCTTTGCTGCTAAGATCATTTGACATATTTTTCGAGTTAACCACTTAGCTTGAAGCCCTAATCAACGAACCAAATCTTTGGGGTTGATTGATTTAAATTTGTTAATGAAAATCACTAGGCTTCCAAGGTTGTATCAAGATACTAGATCACCTGCTAAGAAGGTAAGGCTATACATTGTACATCCCACCAAAGCCAAACGTGAATAAAAACTGTTAAGAAGGTAAATCCCACCAAAGCCAAACATGAATAGAAACAACCACCAAAATAAGCAACTTGTTTAAAAAAAATAGAAAAAGTGAGAAATCCAATTGCATGTTACGTGTTTAACGAAATGCTTATGAATTTGTATCACCTTATTTCAGATGGACGCTTTATTTGCAAGATTGGACGCCTTAAATGATGATGTACTTTGGCAAAGGTTCGACCGCTTCGATCTCCCTGAGCTCAAATTACGGTAACAGATCAAAACCAATGGTTTGAAGCATTGGTCACTGAAGATAGTTTCATGAGAAGCTATAATGGCTATGTCTGGACATTCATCCATTTCTATCGAACAAATCCCTCGCAATCATCATCTTGTTGGCTATTAGGCATAGGATAATCGAAGAATAACATATTATCTCAGTGCATTTGGTATAGACATGGATGAAAGGGAGATCACATTGAGCTGATTGGGGGGTTAAGAAGTGTAATGCTTTTTTGGTATGAAGACGTAGGCTATCTGGTTTGTAATATGTGGGATATGACTTCAAGAATTATTCTCTACCAACACTTGAATGGTTTGCACCTAAATGAAGTCGTAAGAGGAACCCAAATCATCGAAGATCCACATGACCGCTCAAGCTATATAGTGGTATTTGTTGAAGAAAACGTATTCTCGAAGCACTTTGTTTTGTGAACGTGGTCGCATATCATTCCACCAGAGGTCGGGGTTCCCTTACGGTGGTTTGTCCCAGATGAGAGACCGTTTAAGCTCTGAACAGATGAACAATCTCCTCACTGCAAGACAAATTTTCTAGTCAGAAAATCTTATGTATTTAACAAACTTGGGACAAAGACTTCAACACATGTTTGAACAACAACAGTGGGCTTATGCAGAGATCCATACTCACCATCCCGATTTTATACCGGGACGCCTTTTTCAACAAAACTTTGATGGATATGCTTTAATGATCGACATTTCGCCTGCGGATGCAGATGGTGAAGCAGGTCGTAGAATTAGAGATTTTTGTTGAAAATTTTAAACTTTCATTGTTCTTAATATCTTAGAATTAGAGATTTTTGTTTAAGATATACAAGATGTCGATTCATCAGCTTAAATCACTATGCTAATTATTTTTTATCTTCGTGATGGTCTTCCATGTATGTCGTTTCTATATAGATTTTCGTTGAAAATTTTGCACTATTATTGTTTATAACATCTTCGGATTAAAGATTTTGGTGTAAGATACATAAGATTGTTTCATGGGTTTGTGGAAGATGCTTCTAGCTAGTAGGTATATAATTACTTATACAATTTTATATGTTTTTTTTTTTGTAAATTTAATTACTTAAGAAAATCAGTAGAAATGCTTAAGTATTACTATCTAATGTTTAGAGTAATGTTTTTAGGATAGAATCAGATCGGACATCGAAATGGTCTCCTTACCGGTCCACTAGTCGGGCCGGTAAAACGGGTCCGATCTGTTGTAAGAACCAGGTTATGTCGTAAATATTATAAAATAAATTGGTAATATTGAAAAAACTTAATCAAAATCAATTCAACCACTAAAATATCCGGTTCAACCAACTGGTTTTCTGGTCCGACCGCCAGTTCGACTCAAAACCGGTCTGATAGGGTGAATCGGGCCAGTCAGACCCCCTGTTCCCATTCCGATAATTCGGTCCGGTCCGGTTTTCAAAACATTAGTTTAGAGGGTATGACTGTCTAGTCAACCATCTTCTCCTCTATCCAAATTACAGGCATTCACATGAAATTACCTGCCTTATTCTATGTTAAGTGTTTGATGAAATGCTTAAATGAATTTTTATCACCTTATTTCAGATGGACGATCTCCTCGCACGACTTCCATGATAGTGTACTCTGGCGAATGTTTCATCGATACGATCTGCTCGAGCTCATTACGATAAGAGATCAAAACCAATGCTTTCGAGCAATAATTACTTACTGAAGATAGCTTCATGAGAAGCTACAACACTCAACATAGTGACTTTATTTGGACATTCACTCGTTTCTTCCATGATGGGGCACAAGAACATCGAAGGATAACTTATTACCTCACTGCATTTGGTGTAGACTTAGATGAAAGTGCAAAGCATGCTGAGTTGATAGGGGTTTAAGAGGTGTTTTGCTTTCTTGATATGAATATGTAGGTTATTTGTTTGTAATCTCTATAATATGACTTCTAGTGTGATTCCCTACCTAAACTTGGACCGGATTGCATCTACACGAAGTCATAAGAGGAACTCAAATTATAGAGGATCCAAATGACCCCTTAAGTTATATTTTGGTTTTTGTTGTACAAAATGTCTTTTCATGACACTTACTTTATTTATGTGAATGTTACCACATATCATTCCTTCAGACACTGCTGGTGGTTCCCTTTCGATGGTTTGTCCTGGGGGAGAGATCTCTTAAGCTCTCAATAGATAAACAACCTTCTAACTCCAAGACAAGCTTTTGGTCAATAAATGTTATGTATCCAACATACTACGAAGGGAGGCTTTAACACACTGTTGAACAACAAGATGGGCCTATATTGGAATTTGTATGCGTTTACGATTTAAAAATATAACACACACACATATATATATGTATATATATATATGTGTGTATATATATATATCGGATTTTTTTTAAAAAATCGCGTACCCCTCGAAATCTGGGGCCTTGTGCGGAGGTCCTCCTTGCACACTATCAAAGCCGCCACTCAGCGCCACCATAGCCACTATGGTGATAAAGGGTCCCCTTGCCTTAGACCTCGTCTATATTTAAATTCCCCCGTTGGTACTGTTTACCAAGACCGAGCCCCAAACCACAAACAATATTCCCATGATCTAGTTCCTCCATTTCGATGGAAATCCTACTTATGTTAACATTGAAATTAAAGATTTCCAATTTAGTGTGTCGCATGCCTTTTCTATATCAAAAAACACTCCTTTTCGCTTTCTTCGCCAAACCCACCACTTCATTTTAACCAATAGCCCAAACAAAATGTTTCTTTCGGAGAATGGTCTAAAATTAAAGGACATAAGGTCTGATACCTTAGGTATAAGTGCAATGAAAGATGCGCTACACACATGGTGGATTGACCCGTGTGTACTGAATTGGTTCATGACCTCCATGACAACCTCCTTAATTCATTCAAGTAGCTCTTTATTAATTAAAAGTTATCACTACATGAAAACAGGGCAATAGAGGCGACGGCTGTCGCCGCTAATAATCCAGATCGTTGCCGCTATTGGTAATAGTAGTGACACATCGTCGCTATCGTAACGCCGCTATTGATGGGACACTATTGACCACATGTCGCTGCTATTGGTCATTTGGTCCATCTCGCCGCTATTGGTTGTTGACCTTTAGCAGCGACACTTCGTCGCTAATGACCTTCGTCGCTATTACCTGATGAGTATTAGCAGCGACATGTCGCTGCTAAAAGGTTTACGGTTTTACGACGACATACTCTTGACCCTTCATGTCGCCGCTATTGCTTTAAATAAACCCCAGTCGTTCGATCATGATAAGGAATGAGTGGCTGGGGTTTATTGTGGGACACTGAGTTCTGGATCGACCAATAGCGGCGAGATATGAAGTGTCGCCGCTATTGGTGTCGCCGTTATTGCCCCATATTCTTGTAGTGCCATCCAGGCCTCGAGCTTTACTCACTACGCATTCCCAAATTTCCATAGGCACATCTTCACTAGAGAACGATTCGATTAGATCCGCAGCCTGCTCTGAAATCAATTTCTTAAACCGTCTTGACCCAACCTTGGTGTGGAACCAAACAGTTCATCGAACTTTGCTGCAAATGATTTCTAAAACTGTGCTTTAATTTCCGTTGCATCTGAAACCCATCGCCTCTTGATCCGCAACCCACTAACTTTAATCCTTGCGATGCGATTATTTACTATAGCATGGACGTAGTTTATAATCACACCTGCCAGGCCAATCCATCGAGATATGGCCTTATAGTGCCTTTTGTGTGGTGCCAATTCCTCACTATTCCTTACATCCTTTAATTTGTTTTGAGCCTCCAAGTAAGCTCAAATCTTTCAATTCATCCTTTATTGCCTTTAACTTCATTGCCAAAATTTCATGTTTAAAAGTTTTTTTTTTGAAAGGCGAACTTTATTAGCAAACCGACACACCCACAAAACGGGGCAGCCACAACAAAAACACACAAGCGACTACATAATTACAAATTTACACCAGTTGGACCACGATAAGGACACTAATTTGGCTCTATTCTTCGCCCAAAGAAAACCGAGGGCCTTCACTTCCGAAATAACTCCTTCCATACGAGCCACTTTATTATTAAACTTAATATCATTCCTCAACCTCCATAGACTCCAACACCCAATAATAATCAAGCCGTGCAGGATCTCTTTACCTTTGCCCGAGAGGCCCGAATAGTGCTGGAACTCCATCAGATCTTTAAAGGAGAAAGCATAAAGGCTAGGAACCCCACACCAACCTGAAAGATGCTGCCAAAGAACCAACGCGAACCTGCACGCCGAGAAAATATGGTCCACAGTTTCCTCATTCTCCGAGCAAAACGGGCAAACAGACTCCTCCAAAACAATGCCTCTTCTCGAAAGCGCCGCAGCAGTAGGAAGCCTGTCCAGCCCTGCTCGCCAAGCAAAAATCTTACACTTTGCCGGGATCCACTTACACCAGTCCATTACGTAGAAATTACTAACGTCGATCTCCGCCACAAGCAAATTTTTTACCGCCCCCACACTATATTTTCCGTCTTCGGACCCAATCCAAGCCCAACTATCCTGCTAGCCTTAGAACGAGACTGATCCTAGCTTCTCGTAGAGACGAGCCAACTCAACAATCTCTTGACCCGTCGTAGGTTGCCTACTCCAGTCCCAATGTTTAACCAGGCCCTCATTAGAACAAGATAACCTGTGAGATACCTTACACCTCTTATTTCTATCAAGAACAAAAAGAGATGGGCACAAATCTTTCAGCGGGACTTCACCAATCCAAGGATCCAACCAGAAGAAGTTGATCTCTTTCCCATCCCCAAGCAAACCTTTGAAGAAACGCCTAATCGGCATTCCCGAAACAACAGTCCTAGACAGGACTTTCACTATGTTGGACCAAGTGCCACTCGAACCTTTTCGACAAGGAATGAAATCCCAATTCTTCCTGCTGAAATGAAAGGCATCCACCACCCATTTCCATAAAGCGTTGCTCTCCGTCTTATAACGCCAACCCCATTTGGACATCAAAGAAATGTTAATTGACAATAGCTTAGAAAGCCCCAACCCGCCTTTCGCCTTAGGAAGCGCCACTTTATCCCACTTTACCCAGTGCATTTTCCTTACACCGTCCCCAAAACCCCACAAAAACTTTCTAATCTTCGCTTCAAGATCATTAACAACCGCAACCGGAGCTCTATAGATTGAGAAATAATACCCCGGCAAACTTTCTAAGATTGATTTAATGAGAACCACCCTTCCTCCTATAGACAAACACGAAGATTTCCATTTAGATAAGCGGGCATCAAACACGTCGTAAACCGACTTCCAATTAACCACCCTATTCATGTTTGCACCCACCATGACCCCCAAATATTTAAATGGAAAACCACCAACCCTATTCATGTTTAAAAGTTGATTCAGCTTTCACCTTAGGCCATGGGGTATGGGGCTTGGGTTGGGGGGAAAACGCCCAAGCCACCACCCCGGGTGGGCTTGGGTTGGGGCGTGGCCCTTGGGGCTTGGGTTTCAAGCCGGGCGTGGGGGGGGGGGGAGCAAGCTGACATGGCGGGTTGTGAATGGCCCATTCAAACTAGCCGTTGGGGGCTATTTAAAAAAAATTTTGTTTTTTCCTTTATAAATACTTACCACATTTAACATTTTTCTCACACAATATCAAACACATAAAACACAATATTGCCATGAGTTCTTCAAGTTATGGTGAATCGTCATCATCATCTGACGATGGTGCGGAAATATTTCTACAAACGATCGTGGCGGTGGTGAAAGCTATCGTGGAAGACGAAGACGATGAAGAAGAGACTCAACAACCTAAACGGAGGAGAAGGTACATCGCTCGTGAACGGCACACCGCTAACGATTTGTTGGTAAGCGATTACTTCTCAGCGGAACCTAAGTATGATGAAAAAATGTTTAGGCGTCGTTTTCGTATGAGTAGAAACTTATTTTTAAGGATATCTAGAGATCTTGAGGAGAAATATGTTTATTTCCAACAAAAACCCGATGTAACCGGGCAATTAGGATTTAGTATGTGGCAAAAGGTCACGGCCGCACTAAGGTAGTTAGCGTACGACAATAGTTCGGACATTATGGATGACTATTTAAAAATGTCTGCACGTGTAGCTAGAGAAACTCTTCACAACTTTTGTTCGTGTATTCTAGAACTTTATAGGAAAAGATATTTGAGAAAGCCCTCCTTCAGTGACATGCAACAAATATTGGAACATCACGCAGATTATCATGGGCTACCCGGGATGCTAGGTAGTTTAGATTGTATGAAATGGCCTTGGGAACTTTGTCCTACCCAATGACAAGGCGCTCACACTAGTGGATTTCACGGGGTGCCAGCCATCATGCTTGAAGCGGTTGCGTCCCAAGATCTTTGGATATGGCATGCGTTCTTCGGTATGCCAGGTTCACATAATGATATTACCATCATAAACCACTCGCCTCTTTTCATTGATCGGGTAAATGGTATAGGACCCAAAGGAACTTTCTTTGTAAACGGGGTTGAGTAGGTGTACGGGTACTACCTAGTTGATGGGATTTATCCAGAGTGGGGGGTTTTCGTAAAATCTTTCACAAGACACGCCGGTACCGCAGATCCAAAGAGATTAAAGTTTAACAGGGTCCAGATGGCTGCACGTAAAGACGTCGAGCGAGCATTCGGTGTTTTGAAGAAAAGGTGGCGAATATTGGCAATGCCTTGTCGACTATGGGACAAGGATCAGATTGGAAACGTGATGTACACATGTATCATTCTTCACAACATGATTTGGAGGATGAAGGTAGAGCGGTCGTAACATACTATGATGATGATGACCCCCAACCAGGTAACGTAACAGACGAAGATAAAGCGGCAAATGAATTTTTTATAAAGTCAAGGGATATACATCACAACCTTCGATCTGATTTGGTGGAACATGTTTCAACGATTCCTGGGTTCGAAACCGACGAAGACGACGAAGAATGATAGGTTTTTATTTTGATAATTATTTTGTATGTTTATTTTAATAATTATGTTGTATGTTTATGTAGTTTTTGGTTATAAATATATATATATATATATATATATTAAAAAAAAAGCTGATGTGGCTTGGCCACGCCAGCCAAGCCACGCCCACCATACCCCCTTCAAAAGTGGGTTGAAGACTTGAGTTTTGAAATTCCACGTGTCAACCAATGCCCAACCCAAGCCCCACCATATACATAACCTTATTAAATAAGTAAAGGTACACATTTTAACGTACACATTATGAGAAACTAAAAAGTGAGATCTACGAGAAATTCATATATTAAGTTTAACTCTTTACGTGGGTAAGACCAAGTCTAACAACGATAACTATCCCTGAAAGAAAGTCAATGACCGATGACAGCTATAAACATAAAATAAATAATATTTGTAATTGTTGATGCAACAAATACAAGACCAACGGTGGTAGCTGGACTGGCTAGGCAAAATGGTTGAAGGGTTCAACCTCACCTAACGCAGGTCGTGGGGTCCCCCACGTTTGCGAGACGTGGAAGGAGGTTTACTAGTTTATTGTTGTTCTTTGCTATGGATCCTCCTCTGAATCGTACTCAGATTCGGAAGTGGCAGCAAAGGGAATGTGTGTGTTGGATGTGAAATGGAATGACTTGTGTGAAACAAGCATTCGATGTGAATGACCAGAGATTAGAGAATCAGAGCTGGTCAGGAGATGATTTCTGAAGTTAATGAAGTGTCAATATATAAGAGAAGACATCCCCCAAAATAGAATGTATTAGACTAGTAACCTTGCTTGCAGTGGAGGGTTTCCCCTTTCGGGGGTTGAAGGCTTTTGACCCCCGGATAATAGCGTGTATTGTGCAGACCTGCTTTGCTTTTGCGGCTGTGGGTTGGTGAAGCGATCTCCAGATGTGACTGGCCACTGTTTGCTTTTCCCATACCACAGCTTTACAACCATTGAACCGTTTAACCATTTGAGCGTTTACATATTTAGTCATTTTGTTTAGTCTTTGGGGCTACCCCCGTCATCAGCCCCCCAAGTCAGAGGTGTTTGGGTGATGAGCTCAAAGACTTCTGACTTTTATGTACGTATTTTATTGCCTGAAGGTTTCGAGGGTTCGTTGCTTGAAGGCTTGAAAGGTTGAAGTCAGTTTTGAATTTGAATTTTAAATAACTGACAATTGATTTGATTGATGTATGGCTGTTGAGAGGGTGGCGGTTTTGCAGAAGTTACTATTTGCCATTATTACCCCTATTCGTAGGTTTTTATATTTTATATCTCATTTATTTACACGGTTTACTTTGGATAAACATCACTTTGTTCTTTTTTCTCTCAAGTTTCTGCCATTTCTCCTTCTCTAAGGTTAGTTCCGGTTTCTTTACATCTTGCTTTCTTCATTTTCTGTTTTCAAAAATGGGTGCTCGTAAGGACTTAGCAAAATCTTTTTCCCGGTTAACACAAGAGGAGGTAGATTTATTTTGTATGGAATATGGTATTGATATGAAGTTTAACCCAACTGCTCCTGCTTGTGATGTTTCCGTTAATAATCCGACTTCTGGTTCGATTGCCCTTTATTGTAGTCATTTTGAGTTCTCGAACCTTCGTTATCCTTTTTCGTTTTTTGTTTTGAACTTGTTGGAGTATTATCGGGTTTCTTTTGGGCAAGTTCATCCAAAGGGGATGGCTAGGGTTTTGCATTTTGAGGTTTTGTGTCGTGCTCTCGGGTATGATCCTTCCCTTTTACTCTTCCGCCGGTTTTTTCGCTTGGCTAAGAATGGCGATTGGTTTACTTTCGAAACATCCAAAGTTGATACCTGCCTTATTTCATCGATGGTTACTACGCTTGGGGCTTGGAAAGACCGCTTTTTCTGGGTTTCCGATATTATTCTCCCATTTAAAATGGTGTGGAGGAATCCGGATGCCGTTCTCAATGATCCGGAACCTTCCGAGTCTGAATTGAATGCTGTTTTTCTCAATGCCATCCGGGGGTGCCCTTCGAGGGTTCGTCCCCTTCCTGAACACTTGCTAGTTCTTTTAGGGGTTAGTAAAATTTGGGGGAATGTTGATCGGGATCCGGTTCTTATGAGGAGTGGAATGGGTATGCATTTTCTTTTTTTGTCCTTTTTATGTTTTTCTTAACCTATGACTTATGCTATTGTTTTTTGCAGTCATGTCTGCTTTGGATTTTATTAAGAGCGACGATACTTCTGATGTTGTTTTTGAGGATGCTCCGTCTGTTCCTGGTGAGAATGTTGTGGTTAGAACCGTTGATCAAAGGTTTGAGGGCTCAGGTTATGTTAGTGCTGCTACTACCAAGGGTTTTTCTAAGTCTAATGTTCCCAAATCTTCAACCCGCCGATCTTCTCGTCGGTTGTTGAAGGCTGGTCCTCAATCCACTTCTACTGAGCCAGTGGTCTTGAGTGATGATATTGAAGTTTCGGAAGATCAAGGTGTTGAAGCAGGTGCTGAGAAGGATAAAGAATTGGTTGTTCATGGTAAAAAGGTTTCAGGCAAGAAGGTTGTTGCCACTCCTGTTCAGGAGTCTTCGAGCAGGGACGTTGAAGGGTTGGATCCGGAAGGGATTTATGTGCCTACTTGGTCGGTGAAGAATGATGACAGTTTCAAAGATGCTGCTGTTTGTGAGGATGCTCTGAGTCACATTGCTCCTCCCTCAGTGCACGAGACTATTGCTGGCATGGATGATGACCTGATGTTGTCCCGTATGATTTTGAGTACTTGCAACCTTGCTGCCATGCTTCCTCAAGGCATTGCCCGTTTTCGGCAAAGAATGCAGGAGTATGAAGAATTCTCCAAGAAGAAGGATAAAATGAAATCCTCCATGGCTGGGATGAAAAAGGAGATAGCTGGTTTTGCCGAGAAGGAAGCGGCGTGGGACAAGAAGGTTAGTGACTTGAATAGGATGCACGAGATTGAGATGGGTGATTTGAAAAAGTGTTTTGAAGCTAACTTGATGAAGTTGAAAGCTGACCGGGAGACTTTGGCTGTGCAACAGAAAGCGTTTGCTAAAGAGAAGGATGGGTTGAAGGCATTAGTTGCTCAGGCTACTGGGGATAACCAATGGCTCATTGAGCAGGGTTTCCATCAAGTGGTTACCTATCTGCTGCATTCCAAAGAGTTTAACTCTGCCCTTGGTGATGTTTATACTAAGCTACTTAATTTAGGAAAACACCAAGGTCTTATTGCGGGTTATAAGCTCCATGAATCCGGTCATCCTTTGGAGAAGTCACCTTTGTTTCGGCCCGAGGCTTCTGATGTTTTTAAAGGCTCCGTTGAGCAAATGGAGAAACTGACCTATCCTTACATCCATCAAGTTTCTGGTTGTTTTGGTAAGCCTCTTGCTGTGTTGCAGGATTTGAAGCCTGAAGGCTTAAATGAGAAGGTCTGTGCTGAAATCCTGGGATCTCTTTCAAGGAAGAGGTCTTATTCGGGTGATAGTGACGATACCCTTTCAGGTCAGCCGGATGTTCCTAAGGATGCAAGCTTGGAGGCTTCAGCGGTTGGTGGTGATGGAGGTGTGAAGATTAAAAAGTTGAAGAAAACAAAGAAGGCCAAGGGTGAAGGTTCTGGAGTTTCCAAATCTGTTGATGCTTGATTCGTAGCTTTCTTAGCACTGAAAACAATTTATGTTTTGTAATGTTAACTTGAACAATGTTAGGTTATTAGGAACCCTTAAGGTTCCTGTTGGTTGTGTTTTAAGGCCTTTGTGTCCGCTGGAACAGTAGTTTAAGCTTGCAAGTTATTAGGACTTGCTCTAACTTATGTTTGAAAGTCTTTTTGGGGCTTTCTTTTATATGATGTTATGTTTTAACTATTTTCCTTGTATTATGGTTTTATGCTTGTGCCTTTTTGGATAAGGCAGTTCGTTTGGCTTTTAACCGTCCAAGCCTTTTAGCTTTCTGTTAATAGGTTGAAGCCTTTGAGGTTTCTAGATATTTCCCCGGTGGCTTGAAGCCTTGAAGGCTTCTTAGTTTTGCGTCCTGGCTTGGTTTGTACCTTTGTGATTTTGTCCAATTGACTTTGTTCTTTTTGGATTTGCTTTGTTCTTTTGTAACTTTGTTTTTGTCGGGTTTGTGCTGCCCTTATGTTTTTTATACCTAAAAGGGTTCAGTGCTGCAGACACTTAGCCTTGGCATTTTTAACAAGAAGAGATGACACCTATCCTTTTAATTATTTCTTTTGGTTTTTTAGCCTTTTTTGTAGACTATATTTCTAAGGCTTAGGGAACATTTGGTGTAGGCTGCTCATACCCGTCTATGAGACAATTTTATTTTTTCTTAACAAGTCTCATGGAGTTGTATTGATTTAGGAACTCACCCCTTACATAGGCTCATTCGACCCTTGAACCTATTGAGCGATGTGGCCTGGGAGCTCATCCCCTTACATGGCCCTTGCCATGGAGTTTTTTGCTAGGTTCTCAACCTGATTTTGGGATAGAAAGACAAGTTTGATAAAAACAACTTCATTCATTAAAGCAATACTTGCTTTTTACAAAAGGTATTCATAATTCTGCTTGAAATACATTTTTGATGCAAACCAGACTTTCCCGTTTAAACATTGAACCTTTTAAGGGTTTTCCCGTTCCAATGCCTTGGAAGCTTTTTGCCTTCTGAATCAGCCAGCTTGTAAGATCCACCTTTGTGTGCTTCAAGGATGGTGTATGGGCCTTCCCATTTTGGGCCAAGCTTTCCTTGGTTTTCTTTTTTGCTGGCTTCGTTGTTTCTGAGGACCAGGTCCCCTGGCTTGAAACGTTCGTTCTTGACTTTTTTGTTGTAGTAAGCTTCCATCTGTTGTTTGTATTTGGCCTCTTGAATTGCGGCTTGATCTCTTGCTTCCTCTAGGAGTTGTAAATTCAACACGGTCTCTTTTTGGTTTGTTTCGGGATCCATGTTGACAATTCTTTGGGTTACAACTCCTATCTCGGCAGGGATCACAGCTTCGGATCCAAATACCAAGCTGTACGATGTTTTCTTATGGCTTGTTTTTTCGGTTGTTCTAATTGCCCATAGGACACTAGGCAATTCTTCAAGCCAATTGCTTTCATATCTTCCTAATCTTGTCTTGATGCCTTCTACTATGCTTCTATTTGTTCTTTCAACCTGACCGTTCGATTGCGGATAAGCCACTGAGCTAAAAACCTGATTGATTTTGTATTCCTTGCACCAGATGCTGAAAGGCTTCTCAGCAAATTGCCTTCCGTTGTCGGTGACAAGTACTCCCGGCAATCCATAACGGCAAATGATGTTCTCCCAGACAAAGTCGATGACTTGCTTTCCTGTGATCTTAGCAAGTGGTTTGACCTCGGGCCACTTAGTGAAGTAATCTACTGCCACCAGTAAGAATTTCACTCCCCCTTTGCTTGGGGGAAATGGACCAACAATGTCCATTCCCCATTTATGGAATGGCCATGCCGAGGTTATCGGAACTAAATCATGCTTGGGACTTTTTGGGATCGGTGCATGGATCTGGCAAGCATCACATCTCTTCAACTCTTCGGCTGTATCGCGATGCATTGAAGGCCAAAAATATCCGAGGTTCATGAGCTTTGCAACTACCGACCTAGCTCCAAAGTGAGCTCCGCATACACCTTCATGAATTTCCTTGATCAAATATTTACTTTGCTCGGGACCGACACATCTTAGCAAGGGAGCAAGGTAACCCTTTTTGTAAAGGGTTTCTCCTTGTAGTATGTATTGCCTTGCCTTGATTTCAACCCTTTTGGCTTCCACTTGATCATTGGGTAATTCACCATTTTTGAGGAACTTTCTTATAGGAGTCATCCAGTTTGGTTCTTCTTCAGTGACCACGTCTTGAACCTCCAATTCATTAATGGATGGGGCCTTCAACACTTCTACCAGTACCTTCTTGGTGAGGTGGGCAAAAGTGAGGGATGCAAGCTTACTTAGGGCATCGGCCTTTTTGTTTTGAGATCTTGGGATCTGTTTGATGTTGCACGCTTGGAAGGTACTCATCAGTTCCTTTGATTTTTCTCTGTATTTTTTCATGTTGGGTTCTTTAGCTATGTAGCTGTCATTCACTTGGCTTGAGACCAGCAACGAATCCGTGAACACTTCAAGCTTTTCAACCTTCATTTCTTTGGCCAGTCTAAGGCCGGCTATTAACGCTTCGTATTCAGCATCGTTATTGGTGGTCTGAAAATCAAAACGGAGAGCATATGTGAATTCCAAACCTTTTGGGTTAATCAAAATTAACCCTGCCCCTGACCCTTCAACGCTTGAAGCCCCGTCAGTAAAAAGCATCCAGGCTTCAGGGTTGGAAGGTTCAGTGGTGGTGGTGTTCACTTCAGTGGCTGTTTGGTTTGGGATTTCCACAATGAAATCAGCCAAGACTTGGGCCTTGATAGCTTTTCTTGGGACATAGGTGATGTTATGTTCACCCAGTTCTATGGCCCATTTAGCTAATCGCCCTGAGTTTTCAGGTTTTTCAAGCACACTCTTAATAGGTTGGTCGGTGACCACTTGCATGGGGTGTGCTTGGAAATACCTTCGAAGCCTTCTAGCTGTTTGAACTAGGGCTAGGGCAAGTTTTTCAAGGGGAGGATATTTTGTTTCAGCTAATTTTAAAGTTTTGCTGAAAAAATAAACGGGTACCTGGGCCTTGTTTCGCTCAATGGTGAGGACTGCACTGATGGCCTCGTCCGCGATTGAGAGGTACACCGATATTGACTCCCCGGTTTTTGGTGCCGCAATGTCTGGTAGGGAAGCTAGATGCTGCTTCATTTGGTTGAAAGCTTCTTCAGCTTCTTCAGTCCATTTGAAATCCTTCTTATCTGAGCAGTTCTTGAGTGTTTTGTAGAAGGGCAGAGATCTTTCGGCTAACTTTGAGGTAAAACGCTTCAAGGCTGCAAGCTTCCCGTTCAAGCTTTCAACCTCCTTTTTGGTCTTTGGTGGCTTGGTTTCAAGGACGGCTTTCACTTTGTTAGGGTTGGCTTTGATGCTTTGTTTTCCAACGATGTGGCCCAAGAATTTTCCTTCCTCGAATCCAAATGAACACTTTTCGGGGTTAAGCTTCATGTTAACCTTTCTGAGGTTCTTGAAAGTTTCTTGAATATCATCGAGCATTTGATATTCCGTCTTGCTTTTAATAACCAAGTCATCGACATATGCCTCCATGTTTTTGCCAATTTGGCTTTCGAAAGCTTTGTCAACGAGCCGTTGATAAGTTGCTCCTGCATTTTTGAGGCCGAAAGGCATCTTTTGGTAGCAAAAGATCCCTTTGTCTGTGTGAAAGGCTGTCTTTTCCTCGTCCTCTTTTTTCATGAGGATTTGGTGATAGCCTTTGTATGCATCAAGAAAGCATTTGAACGAGTAGCCTGTGAGGGAGTCAACCTTGAGGTCAATTTCTGGTAGTGGATAGCAATCCTTAGGACAAGCTTTGTTAAGGTCCTTAAAGTCTATGCACATCCTCCAAGAGTTGTCTGGTTTCTTGACCATGACCGGGTTTGCAACCCATGACTGGTACTTGACTTCTCGGAGAATACCGGCTGACACGAGCTTTTCAACCTCTTGGCAGGCTGCCAGACTTCTCTCAGGTGCCAAGCTTCTTTTCTTCTGGACCACAGGCTTGACCTCCGGTGGTATTCTCAACTCATGCTCGGCAATGTCCCGGGGGATCCCGGTCATATCTTCAGGACACCAAGCGAATACATCGCTGTAGTGTGTTAGCAACTTTTCAAGGTATGAAAGGGTCTCTTGAGAAAGGTCTGGGTTGACCCTTATTCTTTGTTCAGGGTATTTAGGGTTTATGACCAACCTTTGCCTGTCTTCTTCACTGTTTGAACTTTCACCTTCAACCATGTAGGCTTCATGAGAGGGTTGAAGGGTTGCTATGCCCCTTTCGGTGGGAAATTTGACTGTGCCATGGCCAACAGACACGGCCATGTAAAATGCACACTGTCCTGGTCTTCCGATGATCACATCATAGCTTGAGGGGATGTTGATAACCACAAAGGTGAGTGGTTGGGTTCTTTCTTTTAAACCTTCACTGAAACGAACATTAAGTGTCAGTTGCCCTAAAGGCTTGAGGGGTATGTCAGCGATACCTTTTATAGAGGTTCCAGAGGGTTGAAGCCTTGAACGCTCTTCATTGCTCAAACTGTTGAAGAATTTTTCGAACATGATTTCAGTGGCTGCCCCCGTGTCTATGTATGCCCTATATGTTTGCAACGTTCCCACGGTAGCTTCTACTACGAGAGGGTTAGAGAGAGGGTCTTTCTCCGTTGGGGGGAAGCAAACACACTGAAGCTCCCAAGCTTCCAACCGCTGTCTTTTATGAGGAACCCTTCCATCGAAATCCACCATATTGACTTCCTTACCCTTTCCTTCAGCCATTTTGTCCCGGACTCCCTTTACCAAATGAGCGAGTTCTCCGGACTTAACAGCTTCCTCTATTCTCTTCTTGAGTTGGAAGTAATCATTGGTGTGGTGACCTTTTTCTTCATGAAACTCACAGTACTGGGTGGAGTTCTCGTTCTTCCTGCTCTTGGGGAGAGGCCTAGGAGGCCGAAAGTTTTGTTTAACTTCTTCCGTTGCAAGGATTTCTTGAGGGGTCTTTGTAAGGGGTGTGAAACTTATGCCTTTTTCCCTGCTTGAAAGGTTCTGACCTTCAGACCTTCGAGGGTCTGAACCCTTTGACCGCCGGTCATAGGGGTTGAAGTTCCCCCTTTTTCTGGCTGGACTGTTGCTTCTCCAGCCGGACCCTCTTTTTCTTTGTTCCTTAATGTCTACTGCCTCCTCTCCCCGGATGTGGGCTTCAGCCCTTTCAAGAGCTTCTTCTAAGGTCTTGGGTAGAGATTTGTTGAAATCCCTTGTAAGGTACTTAGAGGTGATGGCATTCATGAAGCCAGCCACCCACATTTTCTCATCGGCCCCTACATAAGTCAGACCTTCCTTCTTGTATCGTTCAATGAAAGCACGGAGACTTTCATCATCACGTTGTTTTATCTGAAAGATCACTGTTGCGTCTTTGACATATCGCCTTTGTTGGGAGAAATTGGCCAGGAAACCCCTGCTAAGATCGTCAAAGCTTCGAACGCTTTGAGCAGGTAAATCGTTGAACCAGATCCTGGCGGATCCAACAAGAGTTTGCATGAACATTAGGCAACACTCAGCGTTGGACCATTTCTCTATCCGAGCTGCACCGGTGAAGATCTGAAGATGGTCCTCAGGATCTTCAGTCCCATCATATGTCCTGATGTGGGTTGGCATTTTGATCTTTGACTGGAAATCATAATCGGCTATCTGCCTTGAAAAGCTTGAAAGGTTACTTGGCTTGTATGGTTTAGCCAAGTCTTCTTCGGTCCTTGCATCCACATTACTGCTATTGCCGTTGTTTCCCTGAGTGGCAAGCACTTGATTGATGAAGTGTTGCCACGGGAAGTTGGCCATCATCTGGGTCATCATGTTGGGCATGGGGTTGAAGCCTTGAAGGCTTCCTAGGCCAGCGGAGCAGTTCATCCCGAGGGGAGCACTCATAACAGCACTTCGTGCTAAGGGGAGCACGGACAGAGCTTGCTCCCATGTAGTTGTAGTAGATGCTGGATAGCTTGTCACTGGGGTTTGTAGGAGCTGGTCAAGAGTTAGCTCATGCCCCAAAGGAGCACCACTAGTAATTGGTTGGGAAGAGAAGATAGGATGCACCGTAGGGTTTGTCATAGTGGACAGATAAGGGTGAGGGTTTGAAAGGTTACTGGGACCAACCTCACTTCTTGTTGCAAAAAGAGGGGGAGGTGGCCCAGGGGACAATGTTGGTTCAGGTTCATCATAGTGTAAACGGATCCTCACTCCCTTTTCTCTTTCTTTACTCACGTGTTGGTTGAGAAGGGACCTCAATTCAAGGAAGTTGTTGGCAACTCCTTCAGGGGTGAGTTCAACACGTGCTGGGGCGTCAGAAACACCAATATTGGGAGATGGAACCCCGGATCTGGACGGGGTTGGTGTGTTGAAGGTGAGGAACTCGGGTGTGCTCCCCGGAGTTGAGAAAGAAGTTGGTATAGCCACGTGAGCTTGGCTACTACCCGGAGTAGAAGTGTTTGGAATTTGATTTACTTCTTCCGGGGATCCACTTTCAGACATGGTGATTTTAAGTGAAGAGAGCTACACTACTAGGTCTTTTTGAGAAGAAATAGCGGCGTAGCCCCACGGTGGGCGCCAACTTGTTGATGCAACAAATACAAGACCAACGGTGGTAGCTGGACTGGCTAGGCAAAATGGTTGAAGGGTTCAACCTCACCTAACGCAGGTCGTGGGGTCCCCCCACGTTAGCGAGACGTGGAAGGAGGTTTACTAGTTTATTGTTGTTCTTTGCTATGGATCCTCCTCTGAATCGTACTCAGATTCGGAAGTGGCAGCAAAGGGAATGTGTGTGTTGGATGTGAAAGGGAATGACTTGTGTGAAACAAGCATTCGATGTGAATGACCAGAGATTAGAGAATCAGAGCTGGTCAGGAGATGATTTCTGAAGTTAATGAAGTGTCAATATATAAGAGAAGACATCCCCCAAAATAGAATGTATTAGACTAGTAACCTTGCTTGCAGTGGAGGGTTTCCCCTTTCGGGGGTTGAAGGCTTTTGACCCCCGGATAATAGCGTGTATTGTGCAGACCTGCTTTGCTTTTGCGGCTGTGGGTTGGTGAAGCGATCTCCAGATGTGACTGGCCACTGTTTGCTTTTCCCATACCACAGCTTTACAACCATTGAACCGTTTAACCATTTGAGCGTTTACATATTTAGTCATTTTGTTTAGTCTTTGGGGCTACCCCCGTCATCAGTAATGTAATAAACTGAGTTTATAAGGCGGCCTAATAACTATCTGGTAATTAATTTTTAATGGAAGAAATAATAAACATAAACAATTTCATTAAACAATATAATTGCAAAGTGCTCTTCTATTTAACCCGAAAGAAAACCTTTAAACCTTTTTAATAATAATAACACATAATTAATAATAATAATTTTCTAGTTATAAAAACTGAAGATCTATGATACTACGTAGGGCTGTAAACGAACCGAACGTTCAGCGAACAGTTCGTGAACCGTTCGGCGGGGAGTTCGTTTATGTTCGTTCGATTAGCTTAGCAAACGAACACGAACAAAAAATTTCGTTCGATTAGCTTAGCGAACGAACACGAACACAGGTCTTGTTCGTTCGACTACGTTCGTGAACGTTCGGTTACGTTCGTTCGTGTTCGTTTGATTATATCAAAAAAATAATAAATAATAAACCATTTATCTAAACATATTGAAAACTTGAAACCCTATTTGTTTCTTTGTTAACTAAAATTTGGACATTCTAAAATTTAGGGATAATTATGTGTAAGTTAGTTCAACTTGATTCATCGTTTGGTGGTGTAGTAGATTTCTTATGTTTTGATTTATCATTTGATGGTTGTATTTATCTAGTTATATCCAATGTTTAAGGATAAAAATGTTTTTTTTTCAAGTTAAATTTTCGTCTGCGTTCGTTTTTATTTGCTTGTGCTCGTTTGTGTACGAGACCAGTGTTCACGAACTGTTCGTGAACAACTGAATTTCCTTAACGAACGAATACGAACATAAACTTATGTTCGGTATGCGTTCGTGAACAACTCGCGAACATGTTAATTTCCTTAACGAACGAACACGAACATGGTCTTGTTCGTGTTCGTTCGATTCGTTTACAGCCCTAACTACGAGATACAATTTAGGTCTACTTATACTACTTTTCTCATATTGTTTCGTATTAAATGATGATATTTGATTGCTACATCAAAGTTGTTATTGTAAATTCTGTGAAATGGTGATTGAATTGGAATTAAGTTGTTAATCAGTAAGAATTGTTGAAGGACATGATAAATGAATTCTCTAAGATTGAAAGGAGTTATATATTTATGTTGCATGGTGACTTGAAATTGAAATAAGGATCATTACATTAGTTGAGAAAATGATCATGTATATTGAAAGCTTCACTAGTAAAATGGCTGTAAATTAAGGTCATATATATATATGGCAGGACAAGAATTTCCAAGTTGAATGATAATTTATGTTGAGGTTAATAATCACTAGTAGTAACTAGTAAAGAAGGTGTAAAAAATATAGTTGTTACTTGTTAATCACATACTCGATAGGGTTTTTGAACAAATATATGATAAAATCACCGTGTAGTAGAAGTTATATGCATACGAACGTACATACATAAATACACACATACACATACACATACACATACACATATAATAGAATATTTGTATATATGTAAAGGATTGTAATTGGATAACAAAGGCACCCGAAAATGCGTAGATGATCATATTCGGGTGTGACATTGTAAAGAAGAGAAGTAGGGGACCGAAATTTGTGATTTTTGCTTGGGAGGATATTAAGTAAATAGGTTGCAGTTTCGAGGGCATGGTGCCACAAATTCGTTGGTAATGAAGCTTGAGCTAAAAGGGTACGGATCATATTATTTATAGTGCGGATTTTCCGTTCAGCTTTTCCATTTTGAGAGGATGTGTAAGGGCATGAAAAACGAAATTGCATACCATTCTGGTGACAAAACGTGTAAAAGTTTTTGTTTGCATATTCTTTACCGTTGTCACACTGAAATTGTTTTATTTTTCGTTCAAATTGTGTACGGACGAGGTTGTGAAGTTGTGTAAAAATGTCAAAAACTTGAGATTTATGTGAAAGGGGAAAAGTCCACAGAAAATTAGTGAAGTCATCTAAGAAAAGAATATAATATTTGTGCCCTCCCGTACTAAGTACGGGTGAGGTCCAAAGGTCGCTGTGAATGATGTCAAATGGCAAACGAGTACAATTAATGGAATCGTAAAACGGTAATCTAACACTTTTACCAAAAACGCACGATTGACAAAGAGTGTTATTATGTTTGCTATAATCAATAAAAGACGACAGTTTTAACGATTTCAATAAATTGTTGCCAGGATGACCCAGTCTTTGATGCCAGCGATCTTGAGATTAACATACACATACACATGCACAGGAGCATGATCAATTACAAAACCGCTAAAACTAAAAACCCTGAAAAATTTCTCACCCGAATGAACTGCACCAATGAATGCCTTTTATAGCCTCGGTTTAAACCCGAATTTGAATCCATCAGTAGGGGTGAGCAGAAAACCGGAATAACCTAACCGTAACCGAAATAACCGAAAAATTCAAACTAAAAAACCGAACCGAAACAAAAAACTGACGGTTCGGTTTTCGGATTTTTAATAACCGAAAATAACCGAACCGAACCGATAAGTTATAATAGTATACCAAATCTATATATATTTTTATGTTTAATTGTTTACCCATGCTACTAAGATTTATTAATTTTATTCTTGGTTGTTAAATATTTCTAAAAAACATTAACATGTTTATTTATCATTAAAATGATTTATCCATTGTTAACAAGAAATAACAAAGTTTAAAATAAAAACTAAATAGTTTTTAAAGTATTATAAAAGCAAACGTCTTAACAAAAACTTTGGAAAAACATTAAAATAGATTAGAATGTTAGGTTTACGTGAACAATATTAACTTAAAAGACTAAATTTATTAACTTCAATGTAAACATTTAAGAAAGATTCTTAAACTTTGAATTATACTTTTAAGTTTTGTTACATAATTTGTTTCAAAAATCGAAAAACCGAACCGATCAGTTACTAAAACCGAAATAACCGAAACCGAAAAAACCAAAACCGAACGATTTTTAAAAACCAAATTTTCAATCACGGTTTTAGTTTTACTCAAAAACTAAACCGAACCGTGCAACCCCTACCACTCAGAGAGCTGGGCCATCGCCTCCTGCGACTAGCCCACCAGCAACACTCGAACTCTTGAGCACATCCAAGCTTTTATTAAGCCTTTAGCCCATCAAACCATTTCTCACATGTTACTGTAACACCCCGAAAATATAAAACTTTATATTAGAATTATAAAGCATAAATAAACAAGAATTTACTAACTAGGAATTTTAACCTAGTTAGCTAATTTCTAGAAGTAACTTATAATAGGGTTAAAAATAACCAAACTTTAAGTTAAGCAAAAGTGGAGGGACTTGTCTTGTAGAATCTGAAACTTAATTAGATAAAAAAAAAAAACAAGGACCATACACACAAAAGTGTGTCTGGTCGTACATGGGACGCAGGGGGGGCGACCAGGAGACCTCACCAAGCCCTAGTTCATCACTTAATTCACAAAATTGAAGGTCCAAATCTGATCAAAAACGAAAATCGAGCATAGATTACTGATCCTCATCACAAGAGGATTACAAGGTATGTAAAATTTGATGAAAACTCTCAACTTGAAATTCTCATGAAATTGGGAAAATCTGATATTTATGGTTGCATGTCTGTTTTATGATGGATTAGGAACAATATAGAGTCTAGGGACAAACCCTAGACAAATACAAGTTGAGATCATGTGAAATTTTAGTGAAACCTATGAACACCATTGTAGGTGATTAGTGGGTTTTGTATAATTTGATGAACACTAGGAATTTGGGTGTTGTTCTAGTGTAAATTGACAATTGTGAAGTAACTTCAGAAATTATAGAAGCTAACAATTATGTAAAATGGTTGATTGATGTGAAATTAGGTCTAAGTGATAAGCTAGAGACTTGATATTTAATCATGTAAAAATCTGCCTTTAAGGTGTTTGTGAAAATGCCTCAAAGAAGGCTTAAAACTGAAATTCAAAGTTTAAACGCATAATTATGATGTTTCGGTGTATTATGCGATATATGGTTAAAAGAGAGTTCTAAACATGTCATAAATGAACTCTATAGGAAAGGACGCAGGAGCGTCAAGCGGACAAGCAGGTGGCGAATCACGTTTGAAAGGCCTACTTTGAAGGTATGTAACTTGATTCGTTACATTTGGGTAAATTTTGATATTTAGCATATATGTAGTTGGATTGTGTATTAAAAGTTGAGTTGGATTAAAGCGATGATGTTCGCTATGTCGAATAATAGGCCAAGAATCTGGTTAGACCACGTTGGTAGTCATCAAAATGGAGGATTCCTTAGATGAGCCAAACGGGTCGAATAACCAAATAAGGCATGGCAATACATTGTAGTAGGGTTACTCGGTCTTTTGTTATTATTGACAAATGACATATTAGAATACGAGGATTTAACATGTTGGGTTGTAGGAATGAAATCCGAGAATTTGGTCCAAGTAAACAAACAAATCAAACAAAAACATAACATTCCAGAGTCTACCGTAAATTACGGTATATACCGTAATTTACGGTAGGGACCAAAATGTTACGGTGGTTCTTTACTGATTTACGGTGGACCAGAAGTTTCAGATGACTACCGTAACTTACGGTATGTACCGTAAGTTACGGTAGAACCCTGGAATTTTTGTAAATTTTGCATACTTTCGTTAAATCGAATCCGTTTTAAACGTAGTTTCGACTATGTATTATTCCTATGTACTCTAATACTAATGTTTAATGTAAACATTTCAGTTTCTAGGTATTCAAGGATTACGGATGACGGTCAAGCAAGCTTTTGAAGAACCGAACACGAACTTTTGAAGCTTCCGCATAAATTAACTCTGTTTAAACAATGTTATGATGTAAATCGTTTGCTAAACAACTTATGGATGTTTAAATTAGTCGGTAGATAACTAATGTTTGTTATCTTAGAACATGGTTTTTGGAACTAATGTTTTAATTTAGACATCTTTTGTATAAAATCTTATGAATTATTATTAATTTCGAGTAGTAAATGATACGGGTGTTACAGTTACACAATAGAAAAACAAAAATATATTAAAACTTAAACTTCCAAAACTATAAATTCGGTAAATTCGGTGCTGGTATCGGTTCAGTACCGGTACCAGGTACCATTTGCTCATCCCTAGTTTCTGCTGCCGCTTTTCACTTTAGACAAAAATGTTAATTTTCTTTAATCTATGTGGGTGTTTGAGATTCTTTATTTTGCACCAACTTTTAACTTATTGACTTGTTAAAAGTTAATAAGTTAAAAAATAACTTACACTTGATAAAAGGGTTTTAAAAAAGTAAGAAATCTGGGAAAAATTCCCATTAAACCCCTGTCAATCCTCCAACCCATCTGCTCCTCAATTAACTCCCCATCTACCATACTGTCTGTCATCTACCAGCTTCATTAATCACCCACCCCCAATTAAACCCTGAGGCTGGAGGGTGTGGGGCGCCACCCTTCCGCCACCTAGACGTCTATAGCGCCCCGGGCTCCATCATCCACACCCCCGGCGCCATAGCCGGGGCGCCATTGACTGGCCGCCATCGCGGTAACGAGGATCAGGTGGGGCTCACATGTGTTTGCACCAATCAGAGTTTTTTTTTTTTTTTTTTTTCTCTATAGCGCCCCTAGGGGCTCCATCATCACACCCTCCATGTTAAAGGGGGGGGCGCCATCAAGCTTCAGCCGACGTGTCGCCTACGTGGATCCTATGTGGCACCTATAAAGCCCCATGGGGCTCCATCCACACCCCATAGCCTGACCACTGCAACTCGTCGTCCAGCCCCTGCCAATCCTCCAACCCATCTATATCTAACAGTTAAGAGAGATCAGCTGAAGAAGCAGATTCAAGCAGTTTGGTAATAAAAATTTCAATCCTTGTTGCTGCTGTCGGTAACTATGTTAGATCTGCAGTTGACATGTATAACTGAAGTTGGTTCAAAATATTTTGGCTGATTTATCTCAGTTTGAGTGGGTTGGGTGATTTTGATGGTTTATGAACATGGGTACTAACAGTTGATTGCTTTAGTTAAGGCTGAGAACATTAGATTTTATAAAGGTTGCCTTAAATGGTTCTGTTTTTGTTTCCCTTTGGGCACAAGTAAGGTTTATGTTCAGGGTAGGAATAAAAGTAGGAAAATACATGGGTGAATGGGAACATGTGAGGATTTATGCTTGTATATGTATCTGGTTGCATTCTTTTGCTATGATATTGTTTTTGTATGCTTTTAATGTGATACTTGCATTAGAATCTTGAGTTTGTTGTTAGACTATGGGGTATGGGGCGGGGGTTGGGGCGTGGGTTCGGTACAAACGCCCAAGTCACCACTCGGGGTGGGCTTGGGTTTCGGCGTTGCCCCTTGGGCGGGGGTTTCAGCCTGGGCGTTGGGCGGGCCTAGCGGTCTTTCGTGGCCGGCTCTCATTGGCTGGGTTGGCTAGGCTTTTTTTTATAACTTTGTGTGTATTTTTATAATAATTGAAAAAAAAAATTATAACACGTGGCCAACCCACGCGGGCTAGCCACGCCCCGCCATACCGACCCAACATGCAACTGACCAGCAGTGCCCCTCGAAGTCCACGTGTCAACCCATGCCCCAAACCCCCGCCCCACCATACACCACGGTCTTAGTGTGGTGTAGGGGATGTATCCACATTAAATGGTCCGAGTGATCTAATTGTCGTGAACCTTATATCTATAATTAGGGGATGTAGCCACTAAATCAACAATTTATACTCTATATATTTTGATAACAGCTTGAGAGACACAGCTCATCGTTTATTTCTATCAACTGTTACCTTTTCAGGTAGGATCGATATTCAGTAATGTTGATGCTTTAGCTGACCTGCTTGAAGGAGAGAAGAGGTATGATACGGTTTTTGTATTTGCAAATAGTGCTGCTCGTTTACTTATGAACGAGTCATTCCAGGTAGTGTTTGACCTTGATCCCAAACATGTCTAATATAAAAAGATTAGCTAAAACAGGAATGCGTTAAATGGGTTGATTACTGATTCGCATTTGGAGTATTGGTAGCCATTTGACTATTTTTAAAGGGATGTCCTTTTTGGTTATTTTACATGAATAAGCTAAACAAAACACTTTTTAAAAAACTACTTATTGGCTTATAAGCTAACCCAAACACTTTTTTAGAAATTCCTTTTCGAAAAGTCATAAGTTAACAAGTCCTTTTAACAAAAGTTCTTTTGAACTAAAATAAGCTAAGCCAAACACACCCTATTTCTTTCATTTTTCATCAGTGTTTCTTTAATCGATTGTTTCTTTCTGGTGCTTTTGACTTTAGATAATGTGAGGATTTGTTTATACATAACTTTATTTATTTATTTAAATTATTTGATTTTGAAGTACTTATTTTTTCTAAAATGATTGGGTATTTAAGTTATTTACATGTTTAGTCCTTGAAAGGTGAAATGACAAAAATGCCCTTACATGCAAGTCACATGACCAGATTTAACATAAAAATCCAACTGGCCAACGGACATAACGTGTCGGATTTTAAAACATTAAGTACAAAACTCATCGATTTTAAAGATAAAAGACACTGCTTAAAATATGATATATTGATAAAGTAAAAAACTTGTAATTCATTCATAAAAAAAAGCTGTAGCCAATGACTAGTCGTTTTCTACTTTTCTGTCATGTACCATTAGAACTTTTTATTTGAACGAGTACAGTCTGTCATGTACCATTAGAACTTTTTATTTGAACGAGTACCCTTCAAAGTTGATTACTTATACTAGTAATTGTTGTAAACTAGTTATATTGAATTTTCTTGTACCCATTTACTATTCACTAAGGCTTTCACTACTTCCTCTTCAATCTCCGAACCTCCTCCTCGTCAATTCAAATTGGAAAGTAATTTCTAAATTTATTTTCTTGTTTTGTGTTCACCATTCTCAAGATCCTCTTGAGTTTGTGTTTCACCTTTGATCTTCACTATCAGGGGCGGATCTAAGTGTCTACGTGGGTTGGCGCACCCTTTTGAAAAAAAAAATTAGTGTACTTTTTAAGCAAAAAACCTGATCATACCCCTTGAACACTTATTCGCACCCCTAATAAATAATTTCTAGGTCCACCAACGTTCGCTATGCTAGTCAAAATAACGTAACTTTGATATGTTTGGCATACAAACACAAAGAGTTAAGAGTAGTGAAGCATATCCCATGTCCAATACTTTGACTAGTGAGTAGTGAATTAAGCATCTCCTATGTCCTTGAAATAATAATAATAATAATAAAAGTTGCAGTGATTAGTCGTTTTCTGTCATGTACTATTCAAATTTGAAAGTTCAAGTTCAAATTTGACTAGTGAGTAGTGAATTAAACATCTCCACCATTCTTTCACGGTTCCACCCTTTCTCTGCTTAAGGTCATATCAAATCGGTAACTAATTTCTGAATTTATTTTCTTGTATTGTGTTCATCATTCTCAAGATCATCATATTTTCCTTTAGTATCTTAAAAGTTAAAAACTTATGAACAAATTAACGTATACTTAATAATCAACTAAGATACCATCATTTTCTCTAACTTATTATGTCTGCACAACCTTTTATGTTGGCAAATCTGGTTGATTATGTTTTCTTCTTTTTAACAGAGCGTTTTCACGCATTCACATCATCCATGGATCTATTTAGAAATCTCAAGGTTGGCATGTCATGGATTTAACATTATGTGTGCTAATGAAAATATTCGCACTCACACGACGTTTTTATAAGCTTTAATATGGATGGAGTTACATCTTTGTCATCATGTCTTCGAGTTCGAGGTATGTTTACTGTGTGAATACAAATGATTTATTAATTTTAGTTTTATTGTCTTAATTTTAATTAGTAACTAAGACTGGCTTCATCATATCTTTATCTATGCACAACCTCCGTGCCAAACTACCATGAACCTACCCGCTGTCACTCATGTTCATTAAGCCCTATAGTTTTATCATTTATGGTATTTTAGAATCGACCCTCAAACTAATTAAAATAAAGTGATTGTGTTAATAATGAAATTAATAAAATAATGATTGTTCAAATTAAGTTAATAAGTTTATTTTATTTTTTGAAAGGTGTGAATTATTCGCGAATGTCGGGAGGTCTAGCATACGTTGTCTTAACCGAGTCCGCGCTAGAGAGCCCCCTCGCACAATAGATCCCCAATTTAAACCTCTCAATGAGAAACCCCTGTCACCAAGACTCGAACTTGAGACCTTGAGGGGAAAACTCACCCGGACCCACCATAATTGGAACTTAAATACCCGTGGCCACCACTAGAGCACTAGTGATGGTTTAGTTAATAAGTTTATTTAGCTTCCTTTTTAATGTTTTTAGAATCAAAATCGTTTTCAAATGTAGTGGTCTTAAATTGGAATATTAAATTATAAATCATAATTACGCATGAATATAAATCAAACAAAATTACGCAAGCATTTACTACTTTAGCACGTTAAGAGTCGTATGTATTCAATCTTTTCTCTATATTATATAATTATATAAAATTTAAACCTAAATATGGATTAAAGTTACCTATCCTTCTATCAATATCACTATTCACCATCATCTTCACAAACCAGTACATAAACAATTAAACATCAAGTCAAAACCTAACAAACAACATCGAATGCTATTGACTTTTTCATTAGGGTGAGAGGGGCACTCCCTAAGAGGGGAGTCCCCTCTCTTACGCACCACCAATCAGCATATGCCACGTCAACTCCCCTCTTAAACTCCCCTAACACCCCAATTTGATGGCGCCACTCCCCTCTTAACACCCCTTGTTTTTTTATTCAATAAAAAAAAAAAAGAAGAAAATGGTTTGATTGGTCTAAATTGCGGCTGGCCCCACCATCACTCACTTCCCTCTCCGGTGACTTCACCCCGACTTGGCTCCCCGATTAGGGTCCCCGCCTGGATGGCGGGGGTGTTCCCGCTCGGTAAAACTGGTCCCCGCACGGGGTCACCGCGAACGCCCCGCTCACCCTTAGAACTGACTAAAGGGTTGTTTGGCAACTTCTGAATAGTTAAGTGCTGAACCAGTAAGAGGTCTGGACCATTAAGTGCTGAACCAGTAATATGTCTGAACCATTAAGAGCCAGTATAATGCTTAACCGTTCAGAGGCAAATGTCTGACCAATTCAGATTATAGGTCTTAACTATTCAGACTCAGTATAATGCTTAACCATTCAGAGGCAAATAACCATTCAGACATCTGCTCGCAAAACAAACAGTCTGAACCATTAAGTGTTGAACCAGTAAGAGGTCTGAACTATTAAGAGCCTCATTAAGAGCTAAACAAACAGCCTCTAAGACTTAAAACAACATTTAACAGTAACAACTAACAATTAAGACTTAAAACACTAATAGCAACAATAAGAAGAAAAATGAACGGTAGAAATAAGAAGAATGGTATTTATATCGGGAAAATCGGTGATTTATCGATCAAATATCGGTCCTATATCGGTCAAATATCAGACAATATCGCTGATATTATCGGTACTGATATTCTGACCAATATTTTGTACTACTATCTCGGCATAGGACCGATAACCGTTATATCACTGATATATTGGTTGATATATCGGGATATTAACTACATAGCTTTACACCAACATTTATCACTGTTCATTGACTTCACTTTTGATTTTCATAATAATAATTGCTAAACTCCTATAAACAGTTGCTGATGTCATAAATTATGGGCACTAATTTAGTGCCTTCATCGGAAATTATGCTATCATACGCCCTGCTTGCGGTATGCACATATAATGTATATATGTGTGGGCCATCGGGGGGCAAAAGTGAAAGTGCACTAATTTTAATGTTATTTTACTAGTTTCTTGAAAATAACATTAAAAGCTAAGGACGGTTAATCATGCATCATTTGGTGCCGTTGATAGCCGAAAGACATAAGGGTACATGCACTAATCGGTCATTGTCCCGATTGCTGAGTGTTATGTGCCTTATGTCCAAGGCTTGATGCAAAACTACTATCGAGTCGGGGGTCTCACTGGAAGCAGCCTCTCTATTCCTACGGGGTAGAGGTAAGGTTGTCTACATCTTACCCTCCTCGGACCCTACCTTTGCTTTGTTATTGGTAGGATTTACTGAGTATGATGATGATGATCGGAAATTATGCTATCAATTTATTGTTCAAGAGATAGTCAACTTTTCGTTAAAAAAAAGAGGATAGTTATAGTTCGGTAACCTCTATTACAGGATTTGCTACTCAAGATAATAATTAAGATGATATGTTGATTATTGTTTTTTTATAGTTGTAATCTGAATTTGTCTCTATTAAAGGATTTACTACACAAGATAATAATTAAAATGATAGTTTAGCTATGGTTTTTTATAGTTGTAATCAAAATTTGTGGTTTCGTCTAGGTTATTGTGTAACGTTATTTATAATTGATGTTATTAACGCTTTAGTTGGTAGAGCTTGTTTTAATGATTTTGTATGAATTTGTTTTAGATAGACGACGTATTCATGACAATACTAGACAACCTGACAGATGAACTAATATGGCACATGTCACACCGATTCGACATGACCGAGCTAGCTACATCAAGACAAAACAACCTACGGGTTCAAGCGATGGTTTCGGACGGATCATGACTTCATAATAAGTTATAACACCCCAAAAAGACGTTCTGTGTGGATGTTTATGCATTTCTATAGCCCACATGTGCTACACAACCACCGTGTTGTGGGTTTTAGGGCACATGATCACCGAAGAATCACTTATTACCTAACCGCATTTGCGTCGACCTATATCAAAGTGTAGTGAACATTGTGTTGATAAGGGGTGTGAGAGGCGTTTTGGCTGTAGAATGAAGGTTATTTGATCTGTAACATGTGGAATAAGAGCCATGAATACCTAGTCTTGGACGACTTGCATCTATATGATGGGAGAAACACAATTGATGGATTATCCAAATGACCCTTTAAACTACGTGTTCAAGAAAATATGTTTAATCATCACTTTGTTTAGGTCCACGTTATCGCATATCATTCTACTAGAGGAATGCGGTTCCCCTTAGGGGGTTTGTCAAGGACAAGAGCTGTCTTGACCCCTCAACAAATGAACAGCTTCCCAACTGTAAGATGGTCATTTTGGTTGGAAGATTAAGATGTTTTGTATCTATCAAACTTGCAAAGAAGGCCACAAGACACGCTTGAACAAGCAGATGCGGCTTATGCGGAAATCAATTTCCATTAACTCAACTTTCCTCATCATGAAGATTTCATACATAAGCGGGCAATTCAAATCCAAGATGGATACGTGCTGACAATCGACTTTTTGGCTAAGGAGGTGGATGGTTGAGTGCTGACAATGATCCTTTTACCTCAGACTGCAACACGAAAGTGACTTGAATTGAAACTAAATCTTAACTCACTCTGTTATTTTATCTATAAATAGTTGTTAGCAAACAATTAATAACATTACTTCCAGATTTACACAAATAACCCCTAAGGTGGTTTAAAGAACTTATCAATGAAATTGTTTAACACCCCCTAAAATAAATTAACAATATATAAATATGTGTGTATGTGTGTGTATATATTAGAGCATTGTTTTTGAAGACATCCTGGTCATAGTTATTGATAGCGAATAGCGACAAATAGCGACAACGTACCTATATGCTACGTCGCGATAGCGATGAAATAGCGCCCGCTATTTCGTGTTTAGCGATAAGGTAGTTAAAAATTTAAGAAATAAAAATAGCTATCTATATAAATTTTTTATATATATAATGTTTATTTTATTCCTTTTTATGTATAAAAATATAAGTTTAAGGACCAAATGTAAGCTAGTGAAAATAGGGGGGGTTAAATGTTAAGATGCACAAACCAATTTTACACTTTTTGTGTAAATTTTACAAGTTTTAGGGAGTAAATATAACTTAATGAAAGATAGAAGGGTTAAAAGTTAAAATATATAATCTTATTTAACCCTAAAAAAGGCTACAACCTAATAAAAAAGCAGCCGCTATTCTTCATCGTCTTCTTCATCCTGATTTCCAGCAGAAAGATTACCGGAATCAGAAGCAGAAATCTTAAAGCCTCAAACACGCTAGAAACCCAGCCGCTCTCTTCTTCATCTTCTTCTTCTTCCTGCTTTCCCGCAGAAAGCATCACCGGAATCGGAATTTTTCGCCGGAAATCGCCGCCGGAGTCGCTATTTGCTCGCTATATGGTCGATATGCACCTTGTAGCGGAGGTTGGCCGCCACGCCACGCTATTCGCTATAGCGTCCGCAATGGTCGCTATTGATAACTATGATCCTGGTTAACAAGAGGAGCCCTTAACCCTGGATCTCACCCAAATCATTTCTTGGATACTTTCCAACAACACAATGGTATAGAATCATTTCATGGTCGTGATACAAACGAGATATGCCTTATTTTTCTAACCTCACCTCCACATCTCGCGTTTATGGGTGTTCGTGAGTTGTTTTTTTTCTATAATGATTCAAATGTTCAGTGTGCACGTTGGAAGGGGGTGAATGTTTCAAACATCTCTCGTACGTTATAATCAAGTATGTTGTCCGTTTACCTTCCATTTCGATGTAAAATGCTTTTAATACATAGGTATGTTAATGCTGTTTTTATAATAATTATATAAAAAATGATCATTCCGACAATTATATGGCCCACTCGACCTTCTAGCTTCTCAGCCAAAAAGTTGATTGTTAGCACGTATCCATCTTGGCTTTGAATTGCTCACCTATGTATGAAATCATCATGATGAGGAAGGTTGAGTTGATGGAGATTGATTTTCACATAAGTTGTATCTCCTTGTTCAAACATGTGTTGCAGCCTTATTTTCAAATTTGATAAATACAAAACATCTTTATCTTCCAACCAAAAAGACCGTCTTACAATTGGGTGGTTGTTCATTTGTTGAGGGGTTAAGACAACTTCTGTCCTTGAGAAGCCCTCGAAGGGGAACCACATTCCTCTAGTGGAATGATATACGGTAACATGCACACAAATATCGTGATAATTAAACACATTTTCTTGAAAATGTAGTTTAAGGGGTCATTTGGATCCTCCATCAATTGTGTTCCTCTCATCACTTCATTTAGATGCAAACCGTCCAAGACTAGGTACCCGTCTCTCTTATCCCATATGTTACAGATCAAATAACCTTCATCCTCCAACCAAAAAACCAAAACGCCTCTCACACCCCCTGCCAACACAATGTTCGCTGCAATTTTATCTAGGTCGACGCCAAATACGGTTAGGTAATAAGTGATTCTTCGGTGATCATGTGCCATAAATCCCACAACACGGTGGTTGTGAGGCACATGTGGGGCTGTAGAAATGCGTAAACGTCCACACGGAACCTCCTTGTTGGGTGTTATAGCTTGTCATGATCCGAAACCATCGCTTAAACCCGTAGGTTGTTTTGTCTTGTAATAGCTAGCTCGACCATGTCGAATCAGTGTAACATGTGCCATAGTAATTCATCAGGCAGGTTGTTTAGTATTGTCATGAATATGTCATCCATCTAAAACAAAATCATTAAAACAAGTTCCACCAATTAAAGCATGAATAACACCAATTATTAATGAATTTACACATTAACCTAGATGAAACCACAAATTTCGATTACAACTATAAAAAGCCGTAACCAAACTATCCTCTTAATTATTATCTTGTGTAGTAAATCCTTTAATAGAGACAAATTCAGATAATAACTATAAAAAACAATAATGAAACTATTATCTTAATTATTATCTTAAGCAGTAAATCCTTTATCCTCGTTTTTTTTAACGAAGAGTTGACTCTCTTGATCAATAATTGATAGCATAATTTCTATGAAGGCAGTAAATTAATGCCCAAAATTTATGACATCATAAATAGTTCACATTGGTCAATGATTAGGGGTTAAATTAGGGGTTTAGCAATTATTATTATGAACATCAAAAGTGGAGTCAATGAACAGTGAAATATGCTGGAGTAAAGTACAATTTCAGTACTTGGTGTTTACATCCAATCACACATACATCCCTCATTTGAAAACGGCCATTCCTGTCCATGTGGTTGTCGATTGGAATTAATCAAGTCCCTCTGGTAAAGTTCCGTTAGTTGACCGTTCCATTATTTAACGATGTGAAGGGTAGTTTGGTCATTTCACTCAAAGCTGACCTTTTCATATCTTTTTAATCCTCAAGCTTCCATGAGAAGTATCATTTCAATCCATTTCTCCCCAAAACCCTGCTCGCCTTTAAGAAAACCTCTGGTCATCCCACAGCTCCGACAATCCTTTCAACAACAGGTCCGATCGTCTAAAAGATGAGGCAATACATGATAATTTTGATAACCTTCCACGTTATAGGTACGCCATAGTGTTAAATTTACTTAAAATTGTTGATTTCATTATGCGTGCCATGTATATAATTTGAAATGTGGTTTGGTTTTCATGGAAATCTATTTGGAATTCGGGTGGACGTCTTATCCGGATCCAATACAGGGTCCTGTTGAGAACGTGAAGGGGGTTTAGGATCGAGCTCTGTGTTAGCCGGCGAGCATGAAGACGAGGGGTGCTTGGTTGGCGGTTCATATTATATCTAACTATTAGGTTAAGTATAACATTTTAAAAGGGTTATTTTTAGACTAATCCTGATCATTCTTTGGGTTTTTGAAGTTAATGATCAGGATTTACCCTTGTTTTGTTATGTATGTTATGTACATATAATCATTAGGATACTTATTAAACTGTTAATGATGCTTATTAAACTGTGTTTGAAGTTATTAAAAAGGATTTGACTTATAAAGTGGATGATAATGGTGGTCTTTAATGCTAAAGTTACAGTATGAATGATGCTTATTATACCGTGTTTAAGTTATTAAACATGGGTTGACTTATAAAGTGAATGATAATGACTTTGATGTGCTTAGGATCAATTGTAGCATTTGATTGACCGTGTTTGGGTGTCAAATAGCATTCTAAAGTAGGCTTAGGATCAATTGTGCTTTCACTGCTGTGCATTAAGATAAAATGACTTTGACTACTGCACATTAAATTCAAATCACTTTGATGTGTCAACAGCATTTTGACGTGCTTAGATTCAGTTGAGTGTTAACTATGACTGTTGCACATTAGGTATTGAATGCACATAAGGCTTTCACCATAAAATGTTGGCTGGTTCTTTTCTTATTGTATGCACAATAGGCCTTACTTATAAGTTGAACATGGATGGTAGACTTGTTTTACACAATTGGTTTTAGCAATTTCTGGAACAAAAGGATGATAGACTTTGTTACACATCGTAAGATTTAGCAATCACTTAGATAGGGAGTAACATATAGGTAGGGATAAGATGAACTGTTTGACCAGATAAACAGGTCAAACATGTGATAGTGAAGTCAGTTTAGGTTTTGAAAGTAAAAGCCAGTTGAAGTTGTGAAGGTGATACTCAATTCAATTCAAGTTGAATGGTAATTTATGTTGACCTTAATAATTACTACTAAGTAGTAAAGAATATGTAAAAGATATAGTTGTTAATCACACACTCGATTGGGTGAAGTGCTATATAACATTATAAAGGTTGAAAGTGTGGCTTTTGAGCCGAAACGGGTGAAGTGCACACCAAAATTTCATAGTCGATGCCATAGGCCCCTTGGGCGGATACAATGAAAATTGAGGTCATGGGTGACGTATGGCATGCTGGGGTCGAAACTACTTTTAATGAATCTTTGCATTTGAACTTGAAACTTATGTGCTTTAGTTTAGCTTAGCTTATAAGGTATACATCACATAGTTCATGATTGGGCCTTTGGCGTAGACTACGGAATTTTGGTGTGCACTTCACCCATTTCGGCTCAAAAGCCACACTTTCAACCTTTATAATGTTATATACGTGGCTAACAATCGACTTTTTGGCTGAGAAGCTAGAAGGTCGAGTGGGCCATATAATTGTCGGAATGATCATCTTTTATATAATTATTATAAAAACAGCCACACTTTCAACCATCCACCTCATTAGCCAAAAAGTCGATTGTCAGCACGTATCCTTTTTGGCTTTGAATTGCCCGCTTATGTGTGAAATCTTCATGATGAGAAAGGTTGAATTAATGGAAATTGATTTCCGCATAAGCCGCATCTGCTTCTTCAAACGTGTGTTGTGGCCTTTTTTGCAAGTTTGATAGCTACAAAACATCTTAATCTTCCAACCAAAAGACTGTCTTACAGTTGGGAAGCTGTTCATTTGTTGAAGGGTCAAGACAGCTCTTGTCCTTGACAAACCCCCTAAGGGGAGTTACATTCCTCTAGTGGAATGAGATGCGATAACGTGCACATAAACAAAGTGGTGATTAAACACATTTTCTTGAACACGTAGTTTAAAGGGTCATTTGGATCCTCCATCAATTGTGTTCCTCCCATCATTTATATGCAAGCCATCCAAGACTAGGTATTAATGGCTCTTATTCCACATGTTACAGATCAAATAGCCTTCATTCTCCAGCCAAAACACCTCCCACACCCTTTATCAACATAATGTTCACTGCACTTTGATATAGGTCGACGCAAATGCGGTTAGGTAATAAGTGATTCTTCGGTGATCATGTGCCCAAAAGCTCACAACACGGTGGTTGTGTGGCAGATGTGGGCTGTAGAAATGCATAAACATCCGCATAGAACGTCTTTTGGGGTGTTATAGCTTATCATGAAGTCATGATCCGTCCGAAACCGTCACTTGAACCCGTAGGTTGTTTTGTCTTGATGTAGCTAGCTCGGTCATGTCGAATCGATGTGACATATTAATTTATCAGGCAGGTTGTTTAGTATTGTCATGAACATGTCGTCTATCTAAAACAAATTCATACAAAATCATTAAAACAATCTCAACCAGTTAAAGCATTAATAACATCAATTATAAATAATGTTACATAATAACCTAGATGAAACCACAAATTTCGATTACAACTATAAAAAACCATAGCTAAATAGTGGTATTTGTTGAAGAAAACGTATTCTCGGGGCACTTTGTTTTTGTGAACGTGGTCGCATATCATTCCACCAGAGGTCGGGGTTCCCTTACGGCGGTTTGTCCCGGATGAGAGACCGTTTAAGCTCTGAACAGATGAACAGTCTCCTCACTGCAAGACAAACTTTCTGGTTAGAAAATCTTATGTATTTAACAAACTTGGGACAAAGACTTCAACACACGTTTGAACAACAACAGTGGGCTTATGTAGAGATCCATACTCACCATCCCCGTTTTATACCAGGACGCCTTTCAACAAAGCTTTGATGCATATGCTTTGATGATTGACACTTCGCCAGCGGATGCAGATGGTGAAGCGGGTCGTAGGAATGTCGCTCTTCCATCTCACACCGGAGTTTACCGAATGCCCGGAGTCGACAGTTTATCACCTGCTGTCAAGTGTGCCAGTTGAAGTGCTTTGTTCAGCCTTTGCTGCTGAGAACATTCGACATATTTGTGGAGTTAACCACTAATCTTGTAGCCTCGGTCAACGAGCCAAATCTTTGGCGGTGTTTGATTTTCAGGTATGATACCCAAGCAAGAGAAGGGATGACAACAACTTTTGGATCGCGTAGTCGTTTGGGTATTAGTGTAAGGCTAGGCGTTATGAATTGAGATTTAGAAACTAGAATTTGATAACATGATTTTTGGGTGATTTGTTTCTTTTGGTGGAAGTTAGAAACAAACTGTGTATGATGTTTCTTATTGATTCTCATGGTGTATGATGTTTGGGTAAGGATGCAGAAGAGTAAAAGTTTTGATTGCTAAGCCTCGTTTGTGTTGAATGATAATAGGAGAATGGTTGAAATCGTTTGTGGTTATTGAAAACAGAAAAGAAAAACTGTGTTTGCATTACAGAGAAGAGTAGGAGAAATCGATTGTGGTTTAATGAAAAGTAAGAAAAGAAAAACTATCAGAATTAAATAGAAGAAGAGTAGGAGTAGGAGAAATTTACATTAAATTTAAATTAAATATTGTTTTTTTAGCGACAAATTTGGATCATTAGTTGTTTATGTTTTCATTAAATTTAAATCGTTTGTGGTCTACGTTTTCATTAGTTGTTTATGTCTCGTATTGTTATATGACTAGTATATACTTTAGCATGCAATAGACCTTAGACCTTGTACTCGTTATTGCATGTTCCGTTATGTCAATGATATGTTAATTTCTGATATGGCTTTGTACTCTGTCACACGAGCGATTATATGTAAAGACTTGTCGTTGGGGCGTCAATGACATGACACTTATCGTGACAGTGTGTAACTAAAGTTCACGGCGTCTCCAACTTGTCTTTTGATTATTACATATGTCTGTTGTATTACGTGACTTATTTATTGTTATGTGTAGTCACATATGTTTAGTTTAGTACTATGATATGTTTTATATGTGTCTCATTGGGCATGAAGCAGAACCACCCGATCATATCCATCTCAAGATCCACCAAAAGAAACAAATCACCCAAAAATCATGTTATCAAATTCTAGTTTCTAAATCTCAATTCATAACGCCCAGCCTTACACTAATACCCAAACGACCACACGATCCAAAAGTTGTTGTCACCTCTTCTCTTGCTTGGGTATCATACCTGAAAATTAAACACTGCCAAAGATTTGGCTCGTTGACCGGGGCTACAAGCTTAGTGGTTAACTTCACAAATATGTCGAATGTTCTTAGCAGCAAAGGCTGAACAAAACGCAGAGGTTCTTGAGGTATTGCTTGAACTGGCACACTTGACAGCAGGTGATAAACTGTCGACTCCGGGTATTCGGTAAACTCCGGTGTGAGATGGAAGAGCGACATTCTCACGATCCTACGACCCACTTCACCATCTGCATCTGCATCCGCATGCGAAGTGTCAATCATCAAAGCATATCCATCAAAGGTTTGTTGAAAAAGGCGTCCTGGTATAAAACGGGGATGGTGAGTATGGATCTCTACATAAGCCCACTGTTGTTCAAACGTGTGTTGAAGTCTTTGTCCGAAGTTTGTTAAATACATAAGATTTTCTGACCAGAAAGTTTGTCTTGTAGTGAGGAGACTATTCATTTGTTCAGAGCTTAAACGGTCTCTCATCCGGGACAAACCGCCGTAAGGGAACCCCGACCTCTGGTGGAATGATATGCGACCACGTTCACAAAAACAAAGTGCTCCGAGAATGCGTTTTCTTCAACAAATACCACTATTTAGCTATGGTTTTTTATAGTTGTAATCGAAATTTGTGGTTTCATCTAGGTTATTGTGCAACGTTATTTATAATTGATGTTATTAATGCTTTAACTGGTTGAGCTTGTTTTAATGATTTTGTATGAATTTGTTTTAGGTAGGCGACATGTTCATGACAATACTAAATAATCTGCCTGATGAACTAATGTGGCACATGTCACACCGATTCGACATGACCGAGCTAGCTACATCAAGACAAAACAACCTACGGGTTCAAGCGATGGTTTTGGACGGATCATGACTTCATGATAAGCTAAAACACCCAAAAAGACGTTCTGTGTGGACATTTATGCATTTCTACAGCCCACATGTGCCACACAACCACCGTGTTGTGGGCATTAGGGCACATGATCACCGAAGAATCACTTATTACCTAACCGCATTTGCGTCGACCTATATCACAGTGCATTGAACATTGTGTTGATAAAGGGCGTGGGAGGTGTTTTGGATAGAGAATGAAGGTTATTTGATCTGTAACATGTGGAATAAGAGCCATTAATACCTAGTCTTGAACGGGTTGCATCTAAATGATGGGAGGAACACAATTGATGGAGGATCCAAATGACCCTTTAAACTACGTGTTCAAGAAAATGTGTTTAATCATCACTTTGTTTATGTGCACGTTATCGCATGTCATTCCACTAGAGGAATGTGGTTCCTCTTAGGGGGTTTGTCAAGGACAAGAGCTGTCTTGACCCCTCAATAAATGAACAGCTTCCCAACTGTAAGACGGTCTTTTTGGTTGGAAGATTAAGATGTTTTGTATCTATCAAACTTGCAAAAAAGACCACAACACACGTTTGAACAAGCAGATGCGGCTTATGCGGAAATCAATTTCCATTTACTCAACCTTCCTCATCTTGAAGATTTCATACATAAGCGGGCAATTCAAAGCCAAGATGGATACGTGCTGACAATCGACTTTTTGGCTAATGAGGTGGATGGTTGAAAGTGTTGCTTTTTTATAATAATTATATAAAAAATGATCATTCCGACAATTATATGGCCCACTCGACCTTCTAGCTTCTCAGCCAAAAAGTCGATTGTTAGCACGTATATAACATTATAAAGGTTGAAAGTGTGGCTTTTGAGCCGAAACGGGTGAAGTGCACACCAAAATTCCGTAGTCTACGCCAAAGGCCCACTGAGCGCGTACAGTGAAAATTGAGGTCATGGGTCAAGTATGGCATGCCGGGGTCGAAACTACTTTTATTGAATCTTGGCATTTGAACTTGAAACCTATGTGCTTTAGTTTAGCTTATAAGGTATACATCACATAATTCATGATTGGGTGGGGGGTTGGGTCCAACGGTCAAAGCCATCAGAGTCACGGGTTTGAGCCCCGCCAAACAGTGGCGAAACTTGAACTCCGAGTCAGGGGCCGGACTCCGACTAAAAAAAAAACAGAGAGGGCTGGACTCAAATTTTCCGTCGTAAATAAGTTGAAATGCTATATTAAGGTTTTGAGATTGTTTAACAAAATCAAGCCTTCCATAGACTTCTGGTAAACTAATTAGGTTCAACTCAAGGCATTCAAGAAAGGGTTGGAGGTGTGGTGGTGTTGCAAATAGGGTGGCGGGGCTCAGGCTGGCAGGATTTGCATCGACGGTAAACTTTATTGTATTACTTTATATTTCTTTTCTAAATTCTAAAACTTTCTCAATGTGTAAGCTTCTGTAATATTGAACAAAATATAAGATAAAATGACCGTTTAGCAGAAGTTATGCGTAGCACTCGTTACTATTAATATTATAAACTAGGCCTGCACGTTGTGACGTGCCATTTCGGTTTGATTATTTGAAGCAATGGGAAAATAACCGTAGTGTAGAATATAGGAACTTGGGATAAAGTAGCCAAATCTGCAGGTAGTTGAAAAAAAGGACATACCTGAACACAGTCATAAGGATATCTTTTAGAAAGCTTGCTTATGTAATTGTAGAACTCATAAATCACCTGAGTACAAATCATTTAGCCTTAAAATCAAGAAAAGCCAACTAAAAGATGACTTAAAATATGTACAACTTGCCAAAGAAAGAAAGGCACTTTTCTTAACAACAAAGTTAATAACCAAATAAAGGCAAATATAAGCTGCAAAACTAAAATATTATAAGATAAGAAAATGGTAGAAATGTTGTTGAAAGTCTATGTTTGTCTTCATTTCAAAACCTAAACTTTTCCACAGATTATAACATGATATATACCCGCCTTAAAAAGAGCATCTTGATGTTGAATTTGCACAACACATAGATAGCAGTGCAGATCAGAGGTCAGTTCTTTACAAGGGTCTATGTTCATCAGAAAAAAAATGCTGCTAGTAGATTTATAATTTTGTCATTCCCTAAAGCCCATTTTTAATTCAATAAAAGCTTTTTGCAATAAAAAAATACCCTAATCATGAGAATAACATGATATACAACTCGGATCTTCAGATCTTCAACAAAAGAACTCAAACCAAACGATTTTATTCACCCAAAAAATACACAACAAACAATTCGATATGCAGACTTTAACAACTGTAAACAAAACTCAAAGATTACCACAATGACAATTACTATATGGCAAAGAAAGATTAGACTAGAACCACAACCATCTGATTCAAGATGAGTTCAGATCTGGAACAAACAAAGCCCTAGTTAGGGGGTGTTTGGGTTAGCTTATTTAAGTTAAAAACGACTTTTCGTGAGAAGGACTTATTAACTTATGACTTTTTGAAAATGACTTTTTAAAAAAGTGTTTGGGTTAGCTTATGAGCCAATAAGTAGTTTTTTTTAAAAGGTGTTTGGTTTAAAGCTTGTACCAGGTCTGTTCAGGGGCGGATTTAGAGGGGTTTACCGGGTTCCCAGGAACCCAGTTGATTTGGAAAAAAACGTTTTTTTTGTAGTGTAAACCTTGTATGATTTGGAAAAGAACGTTTTTTGTAGTGTAAACCTTGTATGATTTGGAAAAAGGAACCCAGTGAAAAAACTGGCTGGATCCGCCACTGGGTCTGTTCCCTCTTCTATATTCAAGCATGCATGCATCGACAAACTGCTTGAACGTAAAATCATCCCACAATACTCTCGATTTATTCTTGTTAGATGATGTTTCACAACCAACGACTTTTTGGCGGTTGTCATCCATTTACACTAACTAACTGCTGGATATTCTTACTCTGCTGGTAACAAGAACAAGGCAGTTATCTGGGAGGAAAACACTTTGTACGACTACTTGTTGAACCCTAAGAAGGTATGATTTTTGCTTACACTAGCTCAGCACTAGAACTACTGTCTCTGAGCTTTTCTAAAATATTTCAATTTGGAAGTTCTGTAGAAAGAATAAGTTTGTAAACCAAGAAACAAGTTAAAATTTTGCTAATGACATGGTTCATTTTATAAACTACGGTTTATAAACAACACTTAATTCTATACTAACTAGTTTTTTGACTCAAAGGAAATTCTATACTAACTAGTTTTTTGAAAACATCACCTGGCTTAAAAAAAACAACAGATAGTCACAACAGTTAATCCAAAAACTATATACTTAAACATAAGAAACAACAACAGCAGCATAAAGATTATGAAGACCAACCTGAAGAGAAGTCGTAAGGGTTGGATATATCCGGTATGGCTCCGACAGCGACGAGCAACAGCAGCAATAAGCAACAGCAGCAATAAGCAACAGCAGCAATAAGCAACAGCAACAAGTATGTCTAATTGATTTTAGGCAATAAGCAACAGCAACAAGTATGTGCATAACAAGGTTTCAATCTCATAGCTATTTCCCAAAATATAAGCTACCAAAGCAGCATCATAATTAAAGAATAAACATGGATTCGGATATTGAGCGTTTTATGCAAGCATTAACAAACCTTGAGAGGAGGTGGTGGACTGGTATGGTAGATGGGGGGCAGATGTAAGGGTTGTATATAAACAAAGCTGGCATGGTAGATGGGGGTAATTGAAGTCGGTAGTTGGAGGATTAATGGTGCTAGATGAAGGCGGTACTTGAAGATGTGCATCAGGTTATTGAAGGCGGCAGATGAAGGTGTATTCGCTGCAAACCTTAATTGATGAACAGAGATTGTACAGGGTGTCGCTGGTAACCTTAATTGATGAACAGAAGGAGAGAAAGTTGGAAAGATATGTACAGGGTTACTTTAATTGTTACGAGATACGTACAGGAGAGAAAGGAGGAGAGAAATTGTTGGGTAGTTGGAGGATGAATGAAGATGTTGGCGGCAGATGAGGGTTGTTGTGGAGGGGTTAATGGGGAATTTGTCCATAAAAGGACTTTTGGGTTTTGAGAAGTCAATAAGTTAAAAGTTAATGCAAAATAAGGAATCCCAAACACCACCTTAGGGTGAAGGGAGTGGTGTGGTGAAGTGATCGGCAAACCGGTTTGCCGAGGGGCAACACCGGCGCCGTCCCGTTTTCCCGCGCGGCAAAGTTGTGAAATCGGCTAACCATCACCGATCGACAAAGATGAAAAGTGATGATGCTGATGATGATTGAAGAAGGTGATGGGTATTTGTGGAGGGTAGGAAAAAAAAAAAAGAATAAAAAAAGTTTGTTACTTTCAAGTGTCTAAACCACTGCCAACACTTTTCACCAAAGTTTAAACTCTTCACACTTGCTGACATGGCACACTCTGATTGGTCCATTTTGAAGTTTGTCATGTGAGAGAGAAATTAGAGCTACTGGGAAAATCTGTGAACCACCCTCAGTAACTAGTCTTTTATATGTGCACCAAGCTTGAGCCCACCAAGTCTATAAGTCAGCCCACGATTGCAGCCCATGACTCCCTTTACTCAGCAACAAACAGCCCATTAACATTAACATTTACCTATATATTAATTAATTAATTAATTAAAAATTAAAAAGTGAATGAAGGTTAATTAAAAAGTGAAGTTAATGAACAGTAACAATAAATAAATGTTAAAAGTAATAAAAATAGAAATGAATGAATAGTATCGGGTACCGGCCTATATATTAAAAAGTGAAGTTAATGAACAGTAACAATAAATAAAGGTTAAAAGTAATAAAAATAGAAATGAATGAATGGTACCCGGTACCGGTATCAAATTTACCAAACTGAGTGTATTTTCGGTATCCGTTCGGCACCGGTATTCAGCGGATTTTACCCTCAAATACCGGTGCCGTACCAGTACCGACCGTATCAAGCCGTGCTGTACCAGATATATTCGGTAACGGTATTTTCGGTACCGGTTGGTACCGAGCTCATCAAATCCTGTAGCAACGTACCAATGCAAGTAATTGCATAGTTTAGATTACTTTTCATACACACAGTAAGTAAACTGTATTTCGTTTGAATGAGGTTTTATATACACAACTTATTTTGCTTTATTTTTTGTCTTTTTACGTAATGAATGAATTGTAGCATGTAAAATTAACTTGGATATTTAGATTATTGATGAGCAAATTGTATCAAATCCTGTAATCAAACCGGTATCGTATCGGTACCAAATTTACTATACCAAATCATTTTCGGTACCAATTTGGTACCCACCTTTTAGCGTTTTCAGAATTGTTACTTTCGGTTCGACACCGGTCTAGCACCATACCTATATTTATTGATTTTTACCTTCAAATACCATACCGTATTGTACCGAGCATTTTCGGTGCCGGTACCTAATTTCGATGATTTTCTGGATCGGCACTTTCGGTGCCGTTACAGGTACCGAGTTCATCCATATTTTAACGTATTAGCACCGTAATAACTGAACTGAAAACAACCGAATTTCCAACGTGTAGGACGTGTGGGTCCTATTATTATATATTAGGTTATTTAAAATCGTTTTTTCTAGGACGGATTGACTATCCTTTTCACGACATTTTTATTTATGTTTTGATATTCGGTATCTGCTTGCCGTTACCGACACGCGTTTTGCAGTCATTGGGTCCACGCCGCAACGCGCGGGCGGAAATTTAACTAGTTAACATTAAAAACTAACATCAAAGTGCAATGCTTTTTATACTTTCACTCAAACAATCACAGGCACATCAAATTTGCAAGATATGTTCTAAGCCTACCAACATCATAAAAAGATATACTGTGAGAGTAATGAAAGCTAAGACATTTCCATGTACTAGAAAAAACAATACACGACTCAAATGCAAGCTTTTCTGAAAAGAAAATCCCGCGTAATTAGTTATATGCTTAAATACCATAATTTTTTTTTTCGGGCAAACATGTTAATAGTAGCTAAATTTTTAACCGAGGAATTCTAACCAATCAAGATGAAAAATTTTCACAATTAACAACATGGTGCCTACATTTAAAAGAGATTAAACCAATTAAGTTGTTTTTTTTTCTTTAGTGATTCAAATGGTCAGTGTGCACATTGGAAGGGGGTGAATGTTTCAAACAACTCTCGTACGTTATAATCAAGTATGTTAATATATAAGTATGTTGTCCGTTTACCTTTATTTCGATGTAAAACGTTTTAATACATAAGTATGTTAATGTTGTTTTTATAATGATAATCAAGTATCTATCTATCAATAAAAAGAATATAGATGGGTCAAACATAAATATAAAGACATAAATGGCAAACAAACCGATAACATTTGTAGCGGGGCGACACAATCCTCTGTTCTTGGAGCAGAAGCTATTTGTTTGGCTTTATATCCGTCCCAAGGTATCATTTCTAATACATCCGTGGCATTGTCAAGAAACCAGCCTAGAGTTTTCCTTAATAAGGTTGTATGTTTTGTCATCCTATGAGAAAGGACACAATGGCTTAAGTTAGAGCCTGGAATGGGCAACAATTATATATTTTATTTTGCCACTCAAAAGAGATCGGGTTAGGTTGACCTAGAACACTTTTTGTCCACAAGACTCAGTTTTGTTTTTGTTTTTTATATATTTTTTATAATGATTAGCGTATTCTAATTCTTTGAATAGAACAATTTAGTAGCTTTTATGCATTAAACATAAGTGACTTTTGGCATGTTTCCTGTTAAGCTATAATCTTTTTTGACCCGTTAGAGATTCAACATAACCCAAATTGGCCCATCCATAAGTCAACGCGCTGAACGTGCTTCTTTTTCTTTAGACTTTCTTCCAGCTCAGCAATTTTTGGTTAAACAGCCCTTTCATGCTCAATTATCATGTTCTTTTCTTTCTTTCCTGGATGAAAATACGTTGGTATTTTTAATGGTCGTAGTGGTTCACACTAAAAATAAACTCTTAACTTTCACCCATCCGACCAATTTTCCTTTAGGATACATATTATGATTCGACACTTTCAGGACTCAAATTTACCACTTAGTTATATTTGAGTTCATGTTGTGACACTATTCAGCTTGGTTGCATTTGTAGCCAAACAATCACATACATGCAAAGCTTCGAATGGAGATAAAAAGAAAAAAAAAACTATAAAGTTGTGCCCTGAACTCTTTAAAAACTTCATAAGAGCGCTTTGCAAAGTGCAATGCCAATAGCTCTTGAAGGTTTCATTCAAAGTCGGAATATGTCCATGTAACGGGCCACATCTGAAACATACATCATATTTGCACAAACTTTAACAAGCATACTACTAGTATTTAGTTACTTATCATAACCATAGAGTCATACAGACTTAAAAGTCAAACCAAAGATTGGACTTGACCAAAACATTTTAGATGTTAACAAAGTCAAACGGTATTCCTTCATGCATTATTGTTTCAGATCTGCAACATAGAAAACCAACAAAACAGAAATTAAGATATGCTTGTTAGTCTAAGTCATTTCACAAAATAAAAGGTCAGGTGAGTTGTTACCGGAAGCAAGCTCTCAAAATTTTCCCTAACCCATTTAGCATATTCCTTATCAGGCCCTTTACCACTATCCTTAGACAGATGTGGCCAAATACTAGAAAGTGGTTGATGAGGATATCTGACTACCGTAACTCTGCGACCATTCTCAATGTGGTTTTCGTACCAAATCTCTGAGATTCATATTAGGATTCGCCATCATTAGAACGTAATTGATAAATATACCCCGCCAAGCAGGGATACGAATGTCATAAAAAATGAAATGAAATCTTTTATTATAATATTTCCTTTCAATGCAAGACAGAGTAATTTTTTATTTATATTTGTTTGTCTAACTCTAAAACTACCAACATTTATACAAATATCACATTAAATTCCTATTAGGCTTAAGCAAAGAGGGGAATGTAACTCAAACGATGGAGTGGAACAGATTGTTACCTGAACGGTCATATGCATACGCTGCGGGATCCACACGGAAAGTGCGCTTGGAAACATATCTTCGAGTACCTATTAGTTAGATACAAATAAATTGTTCAATAGGAACGTGGTAAAAATAAAAATACATGGTACATTGTTACTTATTATTATTATAACCATGTAGCATTTTGCAAACTAAATAAAAGATCAAAACAGTCAGACAAGTGGTTGCGGAGCATGGATTCTCAACACAATTGCGCTTGCTTCCCTATGTGTTAACAAGATGTTAAGATTGCATTGCAGATTAACGGTCAAACAAAAACACTTTACACAAAAACACTCCTCCTCCAAACATTTTTACTCACCTCTCATTATTTGAACTACATTGTCCAAGAACACTACACAAATATATCGAAAACAAAGAAAGAACCACCAATATATATAATGTTTTACAACCCAACCCAACCCAACCCAATGAAACTAGAAGTTACCAGTAGTTGCTGATGCGGAGTTAACAAGATCCTTCTCACGAGGGCACTTGAGAGTCTTTCTAGCTATTAATTAACAGAACAAGATTATAAAGTTAATATAAAATCTTGACTAAAATGGTCAGTAAAAGTGTAGTACTTGCTCACTATACCAGCCAAAATCTTGAAAATGGATCCTCCAGTCACTTCTGCATCAGGTATAAAAAAAATTGTTCAACATTAACATAATAAAAAAAAAAAGTATATATGGTTACTTATCATCATAACCATCAATAAAAGATCAAAACAGTTCAGTAATACCAAACAAACGCTCACCAGAAGCTGCATAGTTAACACGAGGGCGCCTGAGAGGCGTTCTTTTCTTTGTTTTGAACAGCAGCTTGAGAACCTTTCTACCTATTAATTAATTAATTAAAATTAAAAAGAAAGATTAAATTCGATTCGATTGTACCTTTTATCTATCTATGAATAACAAGAATTCATCTTATAAGTAATAACCATAATATACATGCGTATAGCATCAATTACGTACGTACCTTCTTCGTCTTTCATCGAATTAGGGTTTGTTTGTTTGTTTATTTGCGGATTTATTATATATACCCCCAGGGTTGGATTTTTTCAAAACTTTCACTTTGCCCCTCTATCAAACAACCAAATGACAAAACATTCTCCGAATTTAACTAAAAGAATATTTTTACAATTATCTAAGATTAAACGGGTTGTATAAGCTCAAACACGGGTTGTTAATTTTTGAAGACATAGCAAAAACGGGTTGAATGGTCAAACCACTTAACGAGCGTCGAATATATAGTATTAAACGGGTTGTATAAGCTCAAACACGGGTTGTTAATTTCGCATATTTTCACCTTTAGTCTCTAACTTTCTAAAATTACTTGAATAGTCCCCAACTTTTCATTTTTTGTTCCCGGATAGTCCCTGGGTCTAACTTCAGTTTGTTTTCTCTGTTAAGAGGGTGTGAAATGACAAAAATACCATTTCCTTAAAAAGGCCAAACCACAGGGACTATCCGGGTATCTTCTTCATTTTTATTTATAAAACCCCACCACCACACTTCATCTTCAACCTCCACCCACCATCACCCTCCACCATCACCGCCACAGTCACTCTCTCCTTAAAGTCTCATAACTTATATACCTTTTCTCCATTAACAACACTCTCCTACTGCTTTCAGACTCATCTTCTGCACAAACCCTCTTCTCAACCGAATCAAGATCATATTTTTTCATTGAGTTAGGATTTAAAACTGGAACCCCAGTTGAGATTTTGATCTGGGTGTGCAGAAAGATTGAAGAAAATAGTAGAAATAAAAGGGATTTCATTTGGGATTTTGCAAATGGTTATGTGATTGGGGGATTTTTGATAGTGAGTGCAATTAATGAGAGGGTGGTGATTGAATGATGGCCATGGCATCTCACCTACAAAATGTAATGACTTCACAACCTCTGTTTATGTATTTATTATAGCATCTCTAGCACAAAATGTAATGACTTCACAGCCTATGTTGTAAGGATTTGCAACCCCACTCTCTCTACAATTGTAATATGAAGCACCAGGTGTACCACAAGGTACAACCATCAATTTTCAGAAAAAACGAAGATAAAAGAAATAGGAGGGGGCGGTTACCGTGAACCCGTCGGACCAGCAGCCGTGCCGCCGCCGGTCTCCGCCGCGCAGAACCAATGCCACTGCCGTCACTCGACCCACTACCGAACTCGCGTCATCACGCAACCCTCACAGTCAAACCTCCATCGATGTTGCTGCCAACAACACCACCACCGCCGCCGTCGTGATGCTGATGCCGGCCACCGGAGGACTCTGCCGAGCTCCGGGTGGCCTTCCTCTCTCCCTCGCGTCTCTAATTCCTCTGCCTCTCTCTCTCTCTCTCTCTCTCTTTGCGACCTGGTATGGAAGATGAAAGGGGAACGAGAGATGGAGAGTGACTGTGGCGGTGATGGTGGAGGGTGGAGGAGGGTGATGGTGGGTGGAGGTTAAAGATGAAGTGTGGTGGTGGGGTTTTATAAACAAAAATGAAGAAGATGCCCAGATAGTCCCTGTGGTTTGGCCTTTTTAAGGAAATGGTATTTTTGTCATTTCATACCCTCTTAACAGAGAAAACAAACTGAAGTTAGACCCATGGACTATCCGGGAACAAAAAATGAAAAGTTGGGGACTATTCAAGTAATTTTAGAAAGTTAGGGACTAAAGGTGAAAATAGGCGAAACCACAGGGACTATCCGAGCATTTTTCTCTTATTGTTATATATTAGAAGTCGACGTAACGAGCGTATGTCCGTAACGAGCGTCCAACCCGTAACGAATTCTAAATATATAGTATTATTATATATTATTGTAGTCGAAATAACGAGCGTATGTCCGTAACGAGCGTCGAATCTGTAACGAATCCTAAATATATAATGCTATTATTATATTGTTGTAGTCGTCGTAACGAGCGTATGTCCGTAACGAGCATATAATAATCATTAACAAACAAAAAATATATTAATCCGGCTTCAATGTCGAAGTTGACGTAACGAGTGTATGTCCGTAACGAGCGTCGAATACGTAACGTATCCTAAATATATAGTATTATTATAATATTGTTGAAGTCGACGTAACGAGCGTATGTCCATAACCAGCGTCGAATCCGTGACGAATCCTAAACATATAATATTATTATTATATTGTCCGTAACGAGTGTATGTCCGTAACGAGCGTATAATAATCATTAAAAAAACAAAAAAAAATATTAATCCGGCTTCGATGTTGAAGTCGACGTAATGAGTGTATATCCGTAACGAGCGTCGAATCCGTAACGTATCCTAAATATATAGTAGTATTATTATTATATCATCAAAGTCGACGTAACGAGCATATGTCCATAACCAGCGTCGAATCCGTAATGAATCCTAAACATATAATATTATTATTATATAGTCCGTAACGAGCGTATGTCCGGTTCGACGTCTCGGTCGACGCAACGTAACGGCGTCCACTGTCCTAAATATAGGATATTATTTATTACACCGAGCGTATAACACACCAAAAAACATAATAAAATTATTTTAATGGACGAATTATTTTTTGGTTTTCAGGATGATGATGGACAATGACAATCTCGAGCTGCAGGAGCAGGTGGAATAGCAGAAGCAGCGTGTAGGTCCAACTAACGGAGGATCTAGTCGCCTAATCCTTGTATACGAACAGACCCGGTTGTGCGGAATCCAACCGGGAAAGCAAACCGAGATCAAAACACGAACACAAAGATTCAATGTATAACACACACACTTGTATATATGAGTAGAGTTCAGGTTACAAGATTACACCATATAAGATTCACACACACTAAACTCTCTCTCAGTTCTCTCGGTTCTCTTAGTTCTGTGTCTCTGTGTTCACACCTGTCTTTCTGTCTTCAGTGCTGGTTATATAAAGGACCAGGTCGACGAAACATTCAAACAGCCGACGAAAGTTCTTGACGAAATACCATAGCTAACGAAACATCAGATGTTTCGTCAGGATCAAGTGCAGGATTTTCGTCACTATCATATCATGACAAAACATATGTTTCATCATGAGTCTTTCGTCAACATAAGTATATGCACACAAACAAGTTAATTTGTTTCTCAAAGATACTTCACGTGAACATGGAATGATTAGATGCAAAAGTTTTCACATGACATCATCATGGTGATGTCATGATGATGTGTCGGCGGGAAACGGCTCACGGCTCTTCGTGCTTCGCGTGTCGAACTCTGGGTCGCACGACGGAGGAATGTCGTGACATCGGGCTTGAGCCGAACCTAACCGAGTCGAACCGAACCGAGTCGCGTCCACATAATATGTATCAACAAACTCCCCCTTGGACGCTACTCGTGAGGTTCGTCTTCCATGTCTTCCATGTCGGAGGATCTTCAAAGTCTTCACGTGTCGTAAGTAGAAAGTGTATCAACAAACTCCCCCTTTCATTTAGGAAGTGTGTTAACAAACTCCCCCTTAAGATAAACTCCATTTTCAGCACTTAGATCCTTGAGGTGTTGATGATAGGTCAGCGGCAACTCGATCATCTTTATATTTTGAGTGCCTCCACGTTGTGTCTTCATTCCGAAGCTAGTTTTCTATCAGGTTCGCATCTGCACATTCAAGAAAGCTAAACGCGTAATGAGAACAACTGCTTGGAATATAGTTAACGTAAACAAATGACACACATGTGACCATGTTTTCAACTACCGTCTGACAGTTTGAAAGTTTAACAAATTGTTCAATTTTGGATTTTAACTTTCAAAAACTTGCAAATTTCGACCGTTTATGAAGATTCAGTTGTTTTGGTTTCGATCAGATTTCAGGTGTCGAAGACTCGAGTTCCAACATCGGGTAATCAAAACTAAGATAGAAATAAAATCTTTTTGGTTTTTATAAAGTTTATATTAAAACACACCTAAAATCTTTTTGGAATTTTGAATATTTCAAATATAAAGACAGAAAGCAGTAAATAAATATAAACAGAGATGCAGAAACTGAAAGCATTAAATAAATATTTACAGACATTATTTTTGCGAGTTTCGAGGGTAAGAGAATCATATCAGTGTACGGTCACGTCAAAACTCTCTTGTTGTTCAATTAGTTAACATTTAGATAAGCATCCTATAACGATTATCGGTATTGATGTCCACATAAGCTCAACTTATCAGATATAATCATGGCGAGGGGATACGATTAGTGTATGATTTATACTTATCGACCGGTGTTCATCCACACACGACACATTCCCGTATCAAGGTATGCACGAGAGTTCATCTTACTGGTGAGTATACCATTTATCATCTGTTTTGACGTATATGAAAATGTGAGATACTCACTTATTTTTGAATTGAAAACAAGCCCTATGTGATAGAATCACTTATTGATGAGGAACTTGATTTTCATATGCATGAGGGCACAGGAGCAAGTTCGTGAACAGGTCATTACTAATGTATAGCAAAGAGACGAACTTGACTCCCAGATAAATGTGATATATTATCACTTATTTTTGTGGACATGTGATTGTTGATCACTTATTGAGGTCGTATGCAGTATGTACACGTATGTATGGTATCATGGAAGATCTAGACTTCGTCTCCGTTGTTTTCGGTAAAAGAAACAACCGTGATACCCAGATGATAAACAGCATAAAGACCACGTATCTCAGAACCTCGGCAATCTCTCAAACGAAATTTCGGTACTAAGACCATATGCCAATGAGCGGTTCCCACACAGTCTTTAGTCGATTTAGATTTATATCACCCTGCACACTTTAAAATGATTGTGAGCCTACCGATACATCTTATATAGAGCTGCTTATCGTTTTTCATTTAAGGTTTAAAGAGGTTTCGACAGACCACTGATGTACTATCATTTTCTCTTTTGCTCGCCAGGAAACTCATTTTCTATTGTTTGTGTGTTTTTGAATTTTTCGATGTTTTTGGATTTTTCAAATTTTGATTTACCCCCCCTAAAATGCAAAAACTATGAGAAATTAAGAAAACACAAACAAATATTTACAAAAATGATTTTCCGATGTTGGATTAACTCAAGTTTTACCTCGATGCCGTTTACCAAAACTAATTTTGATCAGAAATGATTTATCGAATTTTGGAAAAAAAATTCAGTTGGCATGTCGGTAATCGGTGTGGACCAAAACAACATTGACGAGTTTCACTAGGGGTGAGCATACAACCGAATTAACCGAACCGTAACCGAAATAGCCGAACCGAAATAACCGATAACCGAAATAACCGAAGGGTTGGTTATCTATATTTTTAATAACCGATTTTTGCGGTTCGGTTATGGTTATTCTTATTTTCATAACCGCAAATAACCGAACCGAATATTTTAAACATAGCCAAATTCGTAGCACCATAAGTCTTTAAGTTTGTATTTAAATGCTTAACCATGGCCTAATCTATATGTATCTTTGGTGAAGTATTTGAATGTTTTAACTTTTAACCATGGCCAAACCTTATTGGCCCATTACATTTTACACTAACAATGACCCAACTTTATTTGCCCATTTAAAGTCCAACATTAGAAACAATGAAAATAACCGACCTATAACCGAACCGAAACCACATTAACCGCAATAACCGATTAACCGAAACCGCATTAACCGAAACCGAATGGTTATGATTTTTTGATAACCGCAGTGTGCGGTTATGGTTTCGGTTATAGGTAATAATCGAACCGAACCGCACCATGCTCACCCCTAAGTTTCACATTGAAACAATCACGTGTGAGGTGATATTCGAGATCAACGTGTCTGGTCAAAGAGTGCTTATACGAGATGTTAGTAATTCATAAAGCAACTTAAATATCGACAAAGATAGGAGAGATTAGAAATTTAAAACCGTAATCCTGCAACTTCTTCGTGCATTGGCAGGAATCTGAGTGCTCTCCTAAACTGGATATCCACCCAGTGTGGATTTCAAGATCGATTTTGCAGCTACTTCAATGAACCAAGAATTCTCTTTACAGCAACAAGATGAAAAACCTTCGGGTCTGGCTGGTAAGTGGCAAATGGAGCATGTGGGAAAGCTTGTACACATCATCATTGGTCGATCCATGCATGATGTATTCCACATGTTTTTGCACCAGCAAAGGTCTTTCGTCTTTCTCCTTTAGAAGTAGTGTGCGGTTGTTTAATCCACTCCAAGGTATCCGCACACCCAGTGTGGTTTGTTCAACAAACACATTTTCTTCAATCACACCGTAGAGAAAAGTACCCTACACGTTCATCTTGTGGACTTTGAACTTCTTGTAGAAGAAAAATCCATGAATCTTCAAAAGGCTTCAGACGTGCTACAGATGCGTACTTTTCATTGGAATCTTTTCTGTCGACCCGATCAAAAACCATAACAACCAAATTTTGGCACATTTTTCAACTTGTCGAATTTTTCAACTTCATTCAACCACATTCTTTCACCATCATTCCTTCATCGGAATTTTTGTCTTCTTTGCTTTTTCCTTTCTCTCCATCAACGGCAACAATATTCTCCTAGATGTAACAATATTTCGGAGCCTTATGTTGCCGATCTTGTACATGGACGCTCCACTATCAACAATCCTAAGACTATCAATAGTTCCTCCTGGAACATCCTGCACACTCATTCAGAGATTAGTTGGAGAGGGGGACCCAAGCCTTCACAGACTTGGGTCGTTCGTCATCATCGAGAATTGTAACATCCATTTCCCGATGATTCGGAATTGATGTAGCTCCCCCTGAAATAGTTTCCGATTTTGGTTTCCAAATCTGTTTTTGTTTTTCATTTTTAACATCTGATTTAACAGACTGTGTTTGGACAACCTCTGGTTTTAAATCCTGTTCAACTTCTTTTCTTTGTTTCTTTTTCTGTTTCTTTTCTCGCTGTTTAACAAGACGAGGGTCCTGTTTTGGTGAAACAGATCTTTTATGGTAACTGTTACCATGGGGGCATCAACTTTTGCCTTTCCTTTTGTGAGATATGGACAGTTTCTGACAATGTGCCCATACTCACCACATTCAAAACATGATCTCCGCTCAACAAACCTCGGAGTATCATAAGTGTAGGAGCTTGATAATGAACTTCGTGATCTTGAGGTACTTGGTCCTACATCACAACAGTTTGTGTGTTGTGTGTAGTTGTTTTGACTGTTTCTTTTCAAAATTTTCTTTTGCATAACAAAATCTGTGTTGGATTTGTTTTCAAAAGATTCGATTTTATCCGTCCCTTAGGACTTCACGAAGTTAATCTTTTGAAGCTTTTTCTTGTTTTGAGCTCTTTTACCCTTTCTCTTTCCTTGATTAGCGTGATTTTGCTTTGTCGAACTGTAAGTTTTTGATTTCCATATTGTTTCCGAACTTCGGCTTTTGGGATAGGAGTACACTGAGTTACTATAACTCTTGGGCTCGACTTTCCCAAAAACTTACTGGTTGAATCCTCAAACACTTTATCAATCAAGGATTGATTAACATTTTTAATGGGAAAATCTGTGTTTGAGTACACTTTGTCGGAACCAATCAACGTATAAAGCAAGTTCACGCTTTCACAATCTTGTGCAGACGTGGACTCAACCAGAACAGTCTTAGCAGGTTTTGCGGGATGATCACATAGAATATGATTCTCAAGAGGTATGCCATCTTCTTTGATTACCGCATCAGACTGTGCTGAGTCAGTATCATCGGATTCATAATCTGAAGAATCAGCATCCTCAACAATGACTGGAGGATCCTGATTTTGTTCAGCAGATGATACATCTGTATCTGCTGACACATCCGAATCTGATGATACTTCCATTTTGTATCCAAGTCCGGTTGCAAATTCCTCAATGTCTAAAGGAACAGATTGTGCAAAATGAGTTCTATTTTCCTCATCAGGCATTGCGTCATAATTGTGTCTAACCGGTGGTGGACATTTTTTATATCCAATGCACGTGACATCCTTTTTCTCTTTCTGAACATCGATGATGTGATCCAACACATAACTAGAGTTTAAATAACTATTTCGCTTAAGCTGGATCGCCTCACTTTCACACTTTACACAGGCTAACTCTTTTTGCATGACCTCGAGACGATTGATATAACAATTTATGTCAGTTTGTTTTCTTGAAACCATTTTTGTTAGCTCGGTTTTATCTTTTCTTAAATTTTCAATCACCGTTTTAATCTCTTTTTCATGGTTTTCATAAAACATGTTGGCCTCTTTGCATTTCGAAAGATCCACGATCAAACCCTGATTGTGGATAAATGTCACGTCATACTTGCTTTGCAAATCGTCATATTTGCTTTGCAAATCAGACAATTTAGCACTTAATTTAACACAACTATCACACCTATCCGAACTTGGTTCATCGACACATACCTGACTGGATTCACTCTCAGATATTGACCTATTTTCCTCAGAATCAACATCTTCCCTTGATGATTCACATTCAGATCCATCCTCACTTGAACTCGAACTTGCATCATCTTCAACTGAGCTACCGTCATGTTCAAAACTGTCATCATTTCCCGAGGATTCACCATTGCTGGAATCTTTGACAATTTCGGCATAAAACGCAGTTCCTGTCTGACTACAGTTCCTTGGATCAAGAGATGATGGTGCTACAGTAGACCTATAGCTTTGTTGTGAGGCAACTGGTGGTAGTGGATTTCCATACAAATCGGTGTTTGAGACACAGGTTACTGGTCGCTGAGCAACTGGTACCAGATCACCATACATATTTCTAGCCATTTTCCGTTCACTTTGATTTTGGTTAGTAACCGATGCCCACTGCTCTGCCGTAATTGAACTCGCTTTGGATGAACCCCACCACTCTGAAGTCATGATGAAATGAAAACACGCAACTTAACACCAAACTGTGAACTACTGCGAAAAACAAATGTCTAAGTGTTTTGTGAAGCCCAATTAAGAGACAAGGCCCAAATGTACTCCACGAAAAAATAAGATAGATGAATAACTAGTCTTTCGTAGGAAATGACCATTCACTGTTATGGGCCATAAATCACTGCCCACCAATAATAAAATGTAATTCGTGAAGTGAGAGGTAGGCCCAATTCACAAAGAAAACAACCACTTAAAAACACAATTTAAACCTCAAAGGATCCTTCTGTGAAACAATTGAAATCCCCGAAAAGATTACCCCTTTAAATAAAATATAAGTCCACTAAATATTTGAGCCCAAATGATAGTTTACACAGGTTCACGAAGAGTTGTTTTTTTTTTTTTTAAAAGACTAAGTGACGAAAAATTTGGTTTTTCGTCAAGTACCAATTGTGATGAAAAATGGGTGAGAAGTTAGTTTTTCGTCAAACCAATTTTGAGGAAAAACTTAGAGTTTTTCGTCAAAGGTAAAACAAATTCAAGTAGTCTTTGTTGACTAAGTGGACACACATAAAATATATTTTTCTAAAAACCCACCAACCCTTTTCCTTTCCTTCTTTTTAATAATCAAACCTTATCCTGACAAGGATGGTTGGTAAGACAAATATCACTCACACCATGCCTTCTAGCACAATCAGTTTACCAACCCATCATTGCCTTGTGACAACTTTTTCAAAGTAATAATTTTTAAATCTTTAACACTTCAATAGTAACTTCAACCAAGATCAAAACATGAATTTTTTGAAGAACAATTTTGAAGAAATGATGAACTCGATGAATATTCCGGCGATATCGATGAGTTTTTCGGTGCCGGAAAATTTCCGAACAACAGTTTTGCAAGAAAACTTCAATAAAAACCTTAACACAACATGTATAAATGAGATTTTAACAAGGTTTTGTATGAACTAATCAGCAAAACATCAAGATTTTCAAGGTTATAAACTTGTTTTTCCAGAAAAATGCAAGAAAATCCTTTAAAAACACAAGAAAACGTCTCGGTTTTAACAAGGAAGAGAGCCAAGGCTCTGATACCACTTGTAGGTCCAACTAGCGGAGGATCTAGTCGCCTAATCCTTGTATACGAACAGACCCGGTTGTGCGAAATCCAACCGGGAAAGCAAACCGAGATCAAAACACGAACACAAAGATTCAATGTATAACACACACACTTGTATATATGAGTAGAGTTCAGGTTACAAGATTACACCAAATAAGATTCACACACACTAAACTCTCTCTCAGTTCTCTCGGTTCTCTTAGTTCTGTGTCTCTATGTTCACACCTGTCTTTCTGTCTTCAGTGCTGGTTATATAAAGGACCAGGTCGACGAAACATAAGCAGGTCGACGAAACATTCAAACAGCCGACGAAAGTTCTTGACGAAATACCATAGCTAACGAAACATCAGATGTTTCGTCAGGATCAAGTGCAGGATTTTCGTCACTATCATATCATGACGAAACATGTGTTTCATCATGAGTCTTTCGTCAACATAAGCATATGCACACAAACAAGTTAATTTGTTTCTCAAAGATACTTCAGGTGAACATGGAATGATTAGATGCAAAAGTCTTCACATGACATCATCATGGTGATGTCATGATGATGTGTCGGCGGGAAACGGCTCTTCGTGCTTCGCGTGTCGAACTCTGGGGCGCACGATGGAGGAATGTCGTGACATTGGGCTTGAGCCGAACCTAACCGATTCGAACCGAACCGAGTCGCGTCCACATAATATGTATCAACACAGCGTCAGTCGGTGTAACACCTCGAAAAATTATGTTAAATAAAATAACGACACGAGTCATGTAAGACAAAAGTGTTATAAACCCGGATCTAGTTAAAGATGTATGGCAGGATTTAAAAGTGTCGACATGTTAATTAATACCTCTGAACGACATCGTTATGAATCCCAAGACCCTAATCTATATTATAAACATCTAATATACATTCAAATCCGGTAATTGCTAGTAATAATTGATTCATAATTGCAAGAGTGGGATCCTACGAGGATATGCATGACAAACCTTCGTTTATGGCTTTTCGTTAAAGTCTAAGACAATATTGCAACATGGTAGGGTGGACATGACTATTCAAGCATGATATAAAGGCCCCATACTGATAATTCATGACCCAAAATCGTAATACACTAGTTACCCGTTCGAAACTTGGAAGGTCAAGAGTTTTTGCCCCTGATAAAGGGCTTACGGACCGTAAAGGACCCCCTTACGATCCGTAAGGCTTGCCCAGCGACAGAAAGTTTGACAGTTGGCTGTTTTGAGCATGTAACCGACTTAGAAAGATATTTTCCACTTCCATGCGCGACCCCTACTGATTTTTAGGCTTAGGGGAACTTGTAAATGATCTGGGAACAATGCTAGACTTGTGTGGCAAGATCATGAGCAACCTAAAGCACTATATAAGTCCCACAATGTTTGCAACATTCTTGCATTCATTCCATCTGCATTTTTTGAAGACTTCTGGAGTTCAAAAGCAGAACCAAGTCATCCCTAGTCGAGATTAGTACCTTGGTAAGTATCCCTGACCTTCCTTAATTGAGTTTTGCTTAGTTATTAGCTTAAAAGTCAAACTGTCGTAATTAAGGTTTAACTTATCGATTAATCACTAATGGTTCAGTGTTTAGTCAAATTAAAGGTAGTTATAAGTTGGTAATTATGTGGGCAATAAACCCTTAAAAGGACACCCTCTGATTCCCGCTCTAACTAGATCAAATGTCGGGGCAAAGTTGTTTATAAAAAGTCAACAGAACCATAATTTTAGAATTAACGCATACTTAGCAATGCAGAAGGCGTGTAACCTATTTTATCACTCATATAACATGGTAATAAGTGTAAGAACATGTCTAAGCATGTTCGACCCGACAATTTTCTGTTTAGACCCGGTTCGGAACCGAAAATCGCAAAACTTTGACTTTTGCTTTGACTTCAGTTCTGACCCGATTTAGATAGGTTTGGAAAATGCCTTAGGGCGTCCTTAGGACCAGGCTACATGATGGTATAACCCTCTGTGATTGGTTCCTTGATTGCCCGATTCGTTTACACGTTTCCGTTAATTGCCTAACGTTGACCATAATGCCCTTTTGACCATAAAACGAGAATTTTGGAAATGTGAAAGGACAATAATCTTTATTACTGATTTATAAACATGTCCCTAAAATTTCATATCAGTTGGAGGTCTAGATTAGGAGTTATGCCCAATAGCGTAATTAGAAAGCTTTTTGTTAATTAAACGACGTAATTAGCGTAAAGCCTATCTAAACCCAATTTTCGACACCAAACCTTTTACCCACTGATGTAATATAATATTTTGGGATTTTTGAAGATTTTTAATTATTTTTAACCTGCTCATAACCTAAGGTTATGGCCTTGATTCGGTAAATACCGATTTTACCCTTTTTGTTCATAAAATGAGTTCTACATAGTATTTTGACACAAATCCAATTGATACTGATTTTATTTAATAAATGAAGTATTTTGAACTTTATAACCTGATCAGAAAACTTAGATTTCCTGTATAACCCGGAAATCGCTTAAAACGGCTTTTTACGCGTATTAAACACCTAGTATGGGTTTAAAACTATTTTCGCATACAAGACTTATCACCAACTGATATAACCTGTTAAATTAAGTTGTTTTGCTGATTATTTCAGACCCGAGTCTCAGAATTATATTTAATCCCTTTTATAATCTTTAAAATGACCAAAATACCCCTAAGGGGCTTAAATTGAGATTAAACTCGTTTTGGGCATAATGGAAGATATCCTACTGATATCACAACATATTTAAGGTATATTAACTTAGGAAACCTGTATATGACTCTTATGGTTACCCGTTACGCTTCTTGCGCGTTCGGTTCGGTTTATGTAACTAGTTTGCATAAATTAGCCGAAACGGGTCAAACCTTATCGTTTTTATCTCAAAATCCAGATTGTGTTTAGTTTACCCATATTATACAAGTCTTCAAACATGTCGGGTCTAAATCACATTCTATTCCGGTGTTCGCTTAATCATGCGTACGAACCGTATCTTCCTTTAAAACTAACCGGTCTAAGTTTAGGCTAAATTAAAGACCCATTAGGATTCTAATAGGTTATTATAAACCTTCGTTCCAGAATAGGAGAACCGGTAAAAGCTACACGCACTTGCTATTTGTGATTGATACTTGCAAAGGTAAATACTTTTAACTTATTTTCCCTTATACGGGCTTGGGGTATGGTATATAAAATACCGCTTGGTCGGGCATTGAATCTTTAATCGAATAGAGGTTACACCATTGATATGCTCCGTTTTGAAATGTTTTGTTTGCTTAAAGCCTTTGGGGGGTTAATGACAATGTCCCGGATATCCTTGGCATCATTTTACGAAATGGCCACGACCTAAGCACGGGGTGTAGGCGTACACCCGTCGGTGCCTAAAATCATAATGTGGTGTGTCTATTGATCTTTACCCGGTCTACGGATCAGGCTACTGAACGCATAAGAAACATGTAATTCTTTTACAAGATTATATTCAAATAATTATCCCAAGTTATTAAAAGCTTTGTGCCACGTGCATTCAAATCAATTTTATTAAACCATTTCAAAATGAGTCAGTTAATTGTATTTACCAGTGTAAACTGACGTATTTTCCCAAAAAGGTTAAGTGCAGGTACTACACGAACTAGGCTGGCTTTCTCCTAGCGTCCACAATAAGTCTCGTAAGCTTGGATGTCAAAACTGTTGAACAATGTTTCCTATTTATTAGTAATCCACCTGTGGATTATTTTCAACTGTTTGTGATACTTGATATTACAATTATATTCGGTTGAAATATATCTATCTTTTGCTTCCGCTGTGCATTTAAATATTGTGTTGTTTGACTGTAATGTTACCAACTACGTCACGATACTCCCCCACCGGGCCCACCGGTAAAACGTGGAAATATCGGGGTGTGACAGGTTGGTATCAGAGCCAACATTGAGTGAATTAAACACTAGCCTTTTGTGTTTAATCTCAATGACACAATTGCACATTCCTAAATTTTCGAGTCTAGACAAAGAACTTAGGACAAATCCAAATTTGTGTTTAAATATTAACTTTGTCCTTTATGTTTCTTGTTGTATCTTTTATTTGTCTTAATAGGAAATGCCACCAAGATTTAGAAGAGGAGGACGAGGTAAGGGGCTGATCACCGCCCCCAATGATCACGAAGCCGGGCCTTCGCACCGGCGAACTCCTTCTAATACTATGAGTGCCGATCCGTAAGGAGCCTGGAGGACCTATACGGAGCCCGCTAGGCGATCTATTTCGCATAGCTCAACGCCTCCCTACCGCCATTCCTTTGGGCCGCATTCGGAAAACGAGCCCGAAGACTCCCGCCATTCCTTCCTACCATTGCAGCGATCTGCTTTGCACCGTTCCTTTGGCGACCCCACTCCTGTCTTTCAGGGCCGGTTCAACCCGGCAAACTATATTCAAGAACCAGTGGGTTTTAACCCACTAGGACCTGAAGACCATTTTTCGGGAGACCAAGCAATGGACATGGACGAGGACACGGATCCCGTCGAGCCTGCATCAGGGACCCCCAACCATCCCATCGAGATCTCTGATGGATCATCCTTCCACGGATCACCCTACGGTGGTCCAAACAGTTACCAAGCAACGTTTAACCAACATGAATGGTACTTTACACCTTCTCACCATTCATCGCCTCACCACCAGCAGCAGCAGCAGGATCCCTCCGGGGATTCGCGTTTCCTGGCAGTCACGCCACCGCCTCCACCGCCGCCAGTTCATCAAGCACCTCCAGAACCACCAAGGCGTAGGAGAACAGGCGCACGGATATCCGCGCGAGGAGGGATTTTCACTTTAGCACCCCTCATCACTCCAGTGGCAGCCACTATCCGCCACTGCATGAAGACCCACAAATGGGCGGGCCTTCAATCCCAGTTTCTGAGGTGAATTCTGCACCAGTTGCGCCACCACCGCCACCTATGGGATTTGGCAACCCAATTCCCACATACGCCGGTTCAACGACGTATAATCCGTTTAAGCAGCCGGCTCACATCAACTATAATTATGCTGAAGCCGACCCGTACTTGGTAGCGGCCAACTACAACGCCCTTCATCCTGAAGGACCGTATGGAGCCCTTTGGGGAGTGGGATACCGAACTCATGGGTATCAAATACCTGCTAGACCTCCGACTCAACACCTGTCGCAACCACCATGATTTTCCCCACTGGAACAGGAGGAAATCCTCCAAAGACTAAGTCGAGTGGAACATGAATTTCAGGAGGAACGTAGGAATAACAGGGGATTCCTCAAGGGCCTAGCAAGCCTATTAAAGGGGAAGAGGAAGGGGATCATTAAATCCCTATATGTATTATTGTATTTCCTATTTTAAATCAAGTCCCTGCATGGACATTCATCTTGGTACTTAGTCCCTGCGTGGACTTGTCTCTTTAGTCCCTGCGAGGACGTCTATTTTAGTAATTGGTCCCTGCGTGGACTTGTAATTTCAGTTTAACCCCTGCGTGGGTAATTTGTCTATTAAAAGTCCCGTTTAGGGCAATGTGTACTCTTCTAATGTTAATGGAATGTTAAGTTTATAAATTTCATTTTGTAATTATATGCATAACTATATTATACATGAAATAAATGAATTAAAAATCATTCCTTTTACAAATAATCTGCCTGTTGAATATTAAATAAAGGATCTTAAAGGTATAACCTAGCCTGCATGTTATTATAAGACTTGGCCAAGATGGTAAGACCTGTTTAAAAAGATTCAAATCCCTGTTAACATCTGAAAACATGTTAACGCTCCTGGCAGACGTGATTCGTTAAAATCACACACGTCATTCTTATAATTGGGTTCTTCAAAAGATTCCTGACCTAAATTAATGATCTATAAATCATTGGGTTAAATCATCAATTAAGATGATCATATAATTGACCATACATTGGTAATATAGTGCCCACGGGCCATACTCATTGTCATTTAAGACAAAAGACAGTAGTAGTCTACGACTCCCTGTCAGAAAAAGGTAAAGAACTATGTTCAAACCTTCATGCCCTGATTCTCTGAAATCATGGCTTATGATTTAAAAATGTCCTCGTGACTAGGCCTTTTGTGCTACAAATAAAACTATTGTTGTTTTATAATTAGGATAAATTATAGTAAAAATCCTAAATAAATATGATTAACAAATTAGCCAAATATGGCCTGTGTTACCATGGTTAACGAATTGCCATAAAAGACAATTCCATAATAAACTCCCAAATAAATTATTGTCATATCTTATGCAACAGTTCAAGCTACATGGCTGATTCAGATGAGATCAACAGCCACCCACGGGAGAATCAGGATGATGCCCGAATTAATATAGCGGGTGCTGAACTGCAAGCGTTAATAGACAACACTGTTACGAAAGCTATAGAGCGGCATTATAATGAATATAGCGGGACTCGAAGTAGGACCCTATCCGCACCGCATTCAAAACCTAAAACTCATTCTGAGGCTCACAGCAAGCCACCCTCCAAGAAGGAAGAACCAAAGAAAGATGATGACGATCGTCACTCTTCTAATCACCAAAGGAGTGTTCCCTCTCAAAGGACCATACTGAACCAAGGACCCCGTGATAAGGGTTGCTCCTATAAGTATTTTGTTTCATGCAAACCCAAGGATTTCACTGGGGAAAAAGGGGCTATAGACTGCATGACATGGTTGGATGAGATGGACACCGTGGTTGATATCAGCGGGTGCGCTGAGAAGGTTGTGGTAAAGTTTGTGTCTCAATCGTTCAAAGGTGAGGCCTTAGCCTGGTGGAGATCGTTGATTCAAGCTACAGGGAAGATTCCACTGTACAATATGACATAGGAACAATTTGTTGCCCTCATCAAGGAGAACTACTGGTTGAAAAGATTGAGTCGGATTTTCTGTCATTGGTGATGAAAAATCTGGATTGCCAAGCTTACCTTACAAGCTTTAATACAATGTCACGGTTGGTTCCTTATCTTGTGACCCCAGAACCCAAAAGAATAGCTCGATTCATCGGGGGTTTAGCCCCAGAAATTAAGGCAAGAGTGAAGGCCTCTCGGCCAGCTACTTTCAGATCTGTAGCTGATATATCTTTGTCCCTCACACTGGACGTGGTCAGGCAGAGACCGCTGAGGAACACGGATGCCGAGAAAAGGAAGCGTGAAGATGACAATTCACGAAGGTCAGACAAGAAGCACCGGGGAAACAATGACCACAAGAAGGGGTCTGAATCTAAGAAGGATGGGCATCAATCTGGAGATAAGCCCAAGTGTAAGGTCTGTAAGAAGTACCATTTTGGGAAGTGTAGACTTGACTCAAAATCCCAATCTCAGCCGAGGCCATGTGGGATTTGCAAATCTTTGGAACATAAGACCCTAGAGTGCAAGAAACTGAAGGACGCAACGTGCTACAGTTGCAATGAAAAAGGGCACATTAAGACAAATTGCCCAAAATATGCAAAGAAAGCCGAGGAAGGGAAGAAGACCAATGCTAGGGTCTTCAGGATAGATGCAAAGGATGCTGTGCAGGACGACAATGTGATCACAGGTACCTTCCTCATAAATGATGTCTATGCAAGAGTACTTTTTGATTCAGGCGCTGATAAGTCTTTTGTAGATAATAAGTTTTGTGAAATGTTGAAATTGCCTGTTAAAACTTTAAGTGTGAAATATGAAGTGGAATTAGCTGATGGAACCATAGAAACCGTCTCAACTGTGCTAGATGGATGTTTCATATCCATTAGGAACCACTCTTTTCCTTTGTCCCTACTTCCTTTGAAGAAGCAAGTGGTGATCAAGACCCCGTCTGGTGAATCACTTACCATTCAGGGAGATACCCAGTATGGACTGCCTGAGCAAGTATCTATGCTCAAAGCCTCTAAGTGTTTGAAGAAGGGTTGTGTCATCTACATGGCACAAGTGACTATTGATGAGCCGAAACCTAAGATGGAAGACATCCCCGTCATTTCTGAATACCCTGAAGTTTTCCCTGAAGAACTACCTGGTTTACCACCAGATAGACAAGTAGAATTCAGAATTGACATCATCCCTGGAGCAGCACCTGTTGCTAGAGCACCTTAAAGGTTGGCACCAACAGAGATGAAGGAATTGAGAACACAACTAGATGAATTGCTAGCTAAAGGTTTCATTAGACCTAGTTCATCCCTTTGGGGAGCACCAATCTTATTTGTCAAGAAGAAGGATGGATCGATGCATCTGTGCATCGATTACCGCGAGCTTAATAAGGTCACTATCAAGAATATGTATCCATTTCCCAGGATCGACGACTTGTTCGATCAACTTCAAGGAGCGAGTTACTTTTCTAAGATTGACTTAAGGTCAGGCTATCATCAACTGAAGGTTAGAGATGAAGACGTGCACAAGACTGCATATAGGACTCGTTATGGTCATTACGAGTTCCTAGTGATGCCTTTTGGGCTCACTAATGCACCAGCGGCATTCACGGATCTCATGAACCGTGTCTGCAAACCATACTTGGACAAATTTGTTATCGTCTTCATTGAAGACATTCTGATTTATTCAAAGAATCAGGCCGACCATGAGAAACATCTTCGATGTATTCTTTCACTACTTCAGCAGGAGAAGCTCTATGCCAAATTCTCTAAATGTGAATTTTGGCTTCGTGAAGTCCAATTTATTGGACATGTGGTTAGCGAACGCGGAATCCAAGTAGATCCCGCTAAGGTTGAAGCTGTCATGAATTGGCAAGAGCCGAAGACGCCCACAGAAATTCGCAGTTTCTTGGGATTGGCAGGATACTACAGGCGCTTTATTGAAATTTTTTCAAGGATTGCTGCACCCCTAACTTCTCTGACTAGGAAGGATATTAAGTTTAACTGGGGGCCCAAGCAACAAGAATCCTTTGATATCCTTAAGCAGAAGCTAAGCAATGCGCCTGTACTGACACTGCCTGAAGGAATAGAAGAGTTTGTGGTATATTGTGATGCATCACACACCGGGATGGGATGTGTGCTTATGCAGAAAGGCAAGGTTATTGCCTATGCTTCACGTCAGTTAAAGGTGCATGAAAAGAATTACACCACCCATGACTTAGAGTTGGGTGCCGTTGTATTTGCACTGAAGCTGTGGAGGCACTATTTATATGGTATCAAGTGTATGATTTATTCTGACCACAAGAGCCTCCAGCACCTGTTTAACCAAAAGGATTTAAACATGAGGCAGCGCCGATGGATGGAGACGTTGAATGATTACGATTGTGAAATCCGATACCATCCAGGCAAGGCGAATGTAGTCGCTGATGCCTTGAGCAGAAAGGAAAAAGTGAAGCCTATAAGAATCAATGCCAAGAGCATTGAGATAAAGAATAGTTTGAATGAGAGGTTGTTAGCTGCGCAGAAGGAAGCTGTGCTGGAAGCTAACTATCCTAACGAAAAGCTAGGAGTGACTGAAGAACAGTTATCCTATGGCAAGGACGGAATTCTAAGGTTAAATGGACGAATATGGGTTCCAGTTTATGGAGGACTTCGAGACGTTATCCTCCAGGAAGCCCACAGTTCTAAATACTCCGTTCATCCTGGAGCTGACAAGATGTACCAGGATCTGAAAGCAAATTTTTGGTGGATAGGCTTGAAGAAGTCGATAGCTACCCATGTAGCTAAATGTTTTACATGTGCGCAAGTCAAAGCTGAACATCAGAAGTCGTCAGGTTTGCTACAACAGCCTGAACTTCCCATGTGGAAGTTGGAGATGGTGACAATGGATTTCATCACCAAGTTGCCAAAGACCAGGAAAGGAAATGATACTATATGGGTAATAGTAGATAGATTGACTAAGTTAGCACATTTCCTACCCATTAAGGAGACTTATAGCTCCGACATGTTAGCCCAATTGTACGTAGATAAGATTGTATCTCTGCATGGTGTACCAGTGTCAATAATCTCTGACAGAGATACCAGATACACATCACATTTTTGGAAGAGTTTCCAACAATCTTTGGGCACGCGCTTAAATTTCAGTACGGCTTACCATCCTCAGACGGATGGACAGAGTGAGTGTACCATCCAAACTTTGGAAGACATGCTTCGTGCATGTGTGATTGACTTAGGTGGTAGTTGGGATAACCACCTACCGTTAATTGAGTTCTCGTATAACAATAGCTATCATACGAGCATCAAGGCTGCGCCTTTCGAGGCCTTGTACGGTAGAAAGTGCAGAACTCCCGTCTGTTGGGCGGAAGTTGGAGATGTGCAATTGACAGGACCTGAAATAGTCTTTGAAACGACGGACAAGATTGTCCAGATTCGTGACCGCCTGAAAGCTGCCCGAGATAGGCAGAAAAGCTACGCAGATCTGAAGCGTAAACCTCTGAAATTCGAGGTAGGTGATAAAGTGTTGCTTAAAGTATCACCCTGGAAGGGAGTAATGCGATTTGGTAAGAAAGGTAAGTTAAGCCCGAGATACATAGGACCATTCGAGGTCATCGAATGTGTCGGATCAGTTGCTTATAAGTTAAAATTACCTGAAGAGCTCAGTGGTATTCACAATGTATTCCACATCTGCAATCTGAAGAAGTGTTTCGCTGATGAATCACTAGTCATACCACATACAGATGTGCACATAGAAGAGAGCTTGAAGTTTGTTGAAAAACCTGTGTCGATCAAGGATCGACAGGTTAAGAAGCTTCGAAGGAAGCACATGCCAATAGTAAAGGTTAAATGGGATGCCCGTAGAGGTCCCGAGTACACATGGGAAGTAGAGTCTACCATGAAAGAAAAGTACCCTCATTTATTTCAGTAAATCTCGAGGTCGAGATTTCTTTTAAGGGGGTGAGGATGTAACACCTCGAAAAATTGTGTTAAATAAAATAACGAAACGTGTCATGTAAGACAAAAGTGTTATAAACCCGGATCTAGTTAAAGATGTATGGCAGGATTTAAAAGTGTCGACATGTTAATTAATACCTCTGAAAGACCTCGTTATGAATCCCAAGACCCTAATCTATATTATAAACATCTGATATACATTCAAATCCGGTAATTGCTAGTAATAATTGATTCATAATTGCAAGAGTGGGATCCTACGAGGATATGCACGACAAACCTTCGTTTATGGCTTTTCGTTACAGTCCAAGACAATATTGCAACATGGTAGGGTGGACATGACTATTCAAGCATGATATAAAGGCCCCATGCTGATAATTCATGACCCAAAATCTTAATACACTAGTTACCCGTTCGAAACTTGAAAGGTCAAGAGTTTTTGCCCCTGATAAAGGGCTTACAGACCGTAAAGGACCCCCTTACGGTCCGTAAGGCTTGCTCAACGACAGAAAGTTTGACAGTTGGCTGTTTTGAGCATGTAACCGACTTAGAAAGATATTTTCCACTTCCATGCGCGACCCCTACTGATTTTTAGGCTTAGGGGCACTTGTAAATGATCTGGGAATAATGCTAGACTTGTGTGGCATGATCATGAGCAACCTAAAGCACTATATAAGTCCCACAATGTTTGCAACATTCTTGCATTCATTCCATCTGCATTTTTTGAAGACTCATGGAGTTCAAAAGCAGACCCAAGTCATCCCTAGTCGAGATTAGTACCTTGGTAAGTATCCTTGACCTTCCTTAATTGAGTTTTGCTAAGTTATTAGCTTAAAAGTCAAACCGTCGTAATTAAGGTTTGACTTATCGATTAATCACTAATGGTTCAGTGTTTAGTCAAATTAAAGGTAGTTATAAGTTGGTAATTATGTGGGCAATAAACCCTTAAAAGGGCACCCTCTGATTCCCGCTCTAACTAGATCAAATGTCGGGTCAAAGTTGTTTATAACAAGTCAACAGAACCATAATTTTCGAATTAACGCATAATTAGCAATGCAGAAGGCGTGTAACCTATTTTATCACTCATATAACATGGTAATAAGTGTAAGAACATGTCTAAGCATGTTCGACCCGACAATTTTCTGTTTAGACCCGGTTCGGAACCGAAAGTCGCAAAACTTTGACTTTTGCTTTGACTTCAGTTCTGACCCGATTTTGATAGGTTTGGAAATGTCTTAGAGCTTCCTTAGGACCAGGCTACATGATGGTATAACCCTCTGTGATTGGTTCATTGATTGTCCGATTCGTTTACACGTTTCCGTTAATTGCCTAACGTTGACCATAATGCCCTTTTGACCATAAAACGAAAATTTTGGAAATGTGAAAGGACAATAATCTTTATTACTGATTTATAAACATGTCCCTAAAATTTCACATCAGTTGGAGGTCTAGATTAGGAGTTATGCCCAATAGCGTAATTAGAAAGCTTTTTGTTAATTAAACGGCGTAATTAGCGTAAAGCCTATCTAAACCCAATTTTCGACACCAAACCTTTTACCCACTGATGTAATATAATATTTTGAGATTTTGGAAGATTTTAAATTATTTTTAACCTGCTCATAACCTAAGGTTATGGCCTTGATTCGGTAAATACCGATTTTACCCTTTTTGTTCATAAAATGAGTTCTACATAGTATTTTGACACCAATCCAATTGCTACTGATTTTATTTCATAAATGAAGTATTTTGAACTTTATAACCTGATCAGAAAACTCAGATTTCCTGTATAACCCGGAAATCGCTTAAAACGGCTTTTTACGCGTATTAAACACCTAGTATGGGTTTAAAACTATTTTGGCATACAAGACTTATCACCAACTGATATAACTTGTTAAATTAAGTTGTTTTGTTGATTTTTTCAGACCCGAGTCTCAGAATTATATTTAATCCCTTTTATAATCTTTAAAATGACCAAAATACCCCTACGAGGCTTAAATTGAGATTAAACTCGTTTTGGGCATAATGGAAGATATCCTACTGATATCACAACATATTTAAGGCATATTAACTTAGGAAACCTGTATATGACTCTTATGGTTACCCGTTACGCTTCTTGCGCGTTCGGTTCGGTTTATGTAACTAGTTTGCATAAATTAGCCGAAACAGGTCAAACCTTATCGTTTTTATCTCAAAATCCAGAATGTGTTTGGTTTACCCATATTATACAAGTCTTCAAACTTGTCGGGTCTAAATCACATTCTATTCCGGTCTTCGCTTAATCATGCGTACGAACCGTATCTACCTTTAAAACTAACCGGTCTAAGTTTAGGCTAAATTAAAGACCCGTTAGGATTCTAATAGGTTATTATAAACCTTCGTTCCAGAATAGGAGAACCGGTAAAAGCTACACGCACTTGCTATTTGTGATTGATACTTGCAAAGGTAAATACTTTTAACTTATTTTCCCTTATACGGGCTTGGGGTATGGTATATAAAATACCGCTTGGTCGGGCATTGAATCTTTAATCGAATAGAGGTTAAACCATTGATATGCTCCGTTTTGAAATGTTTTGTTTGCTTAAAGCCTTTGGGGGGTTAATGACCATGTCCCGGATATCCTTGGCATCATTTTACGAAATGGCCACACCTAAGCACGGGGTGTAGGCGTACACCCGTCAGTGCCTAAAATAATAATGTGGTGTGTCTATTGATCTTTACCCGGTCTACGGATCGGGCTACTGAACGCATAAGAAACATGTAATTATTTTACAAGATTATATTCAAATAATTATCCCAAGTTATTAAAAGCTTTGTGCCACGTGCATTCAAATCAATTTTATTAAACCATTTCAAAATGAGTCAGTTAATTGTATTTACCAGTGTAAACTGACGTATTTTCCCAAAAAGATTAAGTGCAGGTACTACGCGAACTAGGCTGGCTTTCTCCTAGCGTCCACAATAAGTCTCGCAAGCTTGGATGTCAAAACTGTTGAACAATGTTTCCTATTTATTAATAATCCACCTGTGGATTATTTTCAACTGTTTGTGATACTTGATATTACAATTATATTCGGTTGAAATATATCTATCTTTTGCTTCCGCTGTGCATTTAAATATTGTGTTGTTTGACTGTAATGTTACCAACTACGTCACGATACTCCCCCACCGGTAAAACGTGGAAATATCGGGGTGTGACAGTCGGCTGCTCCACTTACGGGTCAGCCATACTTGGAGTTTTCTCCGGAGTCCGAGGCTGTTGGCCGTTGCGCCAAGCTTAGGAGGATGCATGTCGGTGGACACTGGGCGGTTTGTTGGCAGTCTCTTCAGACCTTCATGGAGGCGGATAGGGTGCGAGAGTTTATTCCGTCTGGTTCACCGTGGGATAGGCTTTTTGAGTTATCACATATGCCGAGCTACAAAGAGATTCTCGTCAAGGTTCTGTCGTCGTTCGAGTTTCGTCCTCGTCGGGCAGACCAGCTTGTGGACCTGACACACCCCCCTCCCAAGAGGTTTCTTTCTGCCTGGTCGGCCAGACGCGTGCTATGTCGCTTTCAGAGTTTGCGACTCACTGTGGTTTATACCAGGAGGCTGAGATTGCTACGGATCTCTATACGCAGGTACGTTTAATATTAATATTTGTTTTGTTCTTATTATTATTATTATTTTAATATATAACATTTACCATTTGATATTAATAACGTTTGATAAACATACGTGTAAACAGGGGTTGGTAATGGTTGATAAACCCACGCTTTTAGGGTTTTGGGTGTGATTGCGGAAAACAAGTCTTGGGACCACGTGAACTCCAAGGGGAAGGTTTCGTGTATAATTGACCCGCTTTACAGGTACGTTAGTTATTATTGTTAATATTACTTATAATTGTGTGATTATTATTACTGACTGGTCTCCTCTGTGCAAATATCTTCACAGGCTGATCTCTTCTTCCATCACTGTTCGTGGGAAGAGCCGGGAGTGGTGTACGAGTGGGGATTTATTTTTCCTTTATTGCCTCTTGTACAAGAGGCCGTGCGCTCTTGCACACGGGTTGGCACAATACTTCGCCTACGCATATCATCGGCAGGAACGCGGGTTATTATTCGGCGGCGCTTATGTCACTGTGATAGCCCTTTCGTTTGGCTATCACTCAGAGGGTGACCCACAGTTACTACCGGCGATACAGCCAAAGAGGTTGGGGATGAGCACGATATCCAACATGAAGATTGTTCGAAAATTCCCACCCCACGGGAAGCGTTTACACGGTAAGGACGACTAGCCCTTCGTGCCGAGCCAGTTTTCGGAACAGTTCGACACGGTATATCCGCCACCCGTGCTGAGGCAGGTGCCAGATCTGGTGCCGGATATGGATATTCCGGACATGCCACAGCCGCGCGGACCGCCCGGGGCGCCTCAGTGCACGTTGGCTCTGGTCCTGCCCCAGGAGCAGCGACGTATCAGCAACTAAGACACATTGTATACATGTTGTCGTATGCACTTCAGTGGTTAGTTGAGGAGGCGCAGGAGCGTCTACAGCGTGAGGGATTACCTCCACGGCCATACGATCCGCCTCCAGTATGGTATCAGCAGCAACAGCAGGATCCACTGCCATAGTATTTTATCTTTTGTTATCTATTGAGTATTTAGTTATATTTTATCTTTTGTTACGTATGTGTAAACTTACGCTGTGTATATCAAACTTATGTTGTATATATCATATTCAGTCGTATTGAAATAATATAGTATGGAAACAATATTTCAAAATAATTAACGGTATAAAAAATTTTAACGGTATAATATTCGAACTGCTCTCAGACTTGTTATAATATTTTAATTTAGGGCAATTGGATTTTAACACGTCAAACTTTGAAGAATTGGCCGATAACACCCGCAACTAACACTTTGATCTGTGACACCCCAAACTTTTAATTTTGTTTGTCATTTCACCACTTAGTTAAAAAATGAGTAACTGAGTTAGTCTTCCATCCTAGCTGGCATCTTACGTGGACTATTTTTGACAATATTAAAAAAAAACCAACAAATGATAACAACTAACATCACTGCAAAATCCTAGCTGGAGATGATTATGTGTCAAGCCCCTTCATACCCTTCCTTTTTTATAACACAACAAATGATAACAACTAACATCACTGCAAAATCCACCGTCTTCATCAACCATAAAGCCGCAGGTATCCTCAACGAAGCCATAATCCACCGCCCCACCCAATTCCTCACTGCAAAATCACTCTCCGACACTCAAAAACTCCTCGGAATCACCATCCCCACCCTCTGTTTCATCCGCCGTTACCCCACCCTCTTCATCAACCACTCACCCTCCACAATCATTATCATCGCCGTCATGAGGTACCGGAAAAACAAACCCATCTGAAAAAATCGAGCAGTCAAACAAACGCCTCCTCTATAGAGAAATCGATATACCTGTTAGATCTATGAATAAAATGATCACCGGAAACCCGATCTCTGTCTCCGATTTCAACCAAAATGTCGCCTCTGTACAACAACTAGGGTTCACCATTGCCGGAACCCTTGTTAGTCGGAATAGAATGAAATTAACTCTCATCGCTGGATCTGTCAGTCGGAATCGGACCCAAAGAACTCTCATCGGTGGATGTGTTCGTCGAAATCGAACCTCAACTCTACAACCTTCCTCGTCGGGGTACATCTGTCACGGCCCCCGACCCGGTTTGACCCGTTTCAGGAGCCGCGTGACAGAAATACTGCGGTATTGATTTAATTGAGTTTAACAGCGGAAACAGGATCGTTTAAAGCTAAAATTTTTCCCCGATTATTTTATTTCACAATTCGGGATAAAACCCCGATAATTTACAATAGTATGGTTTTTCTAGGAAATCGTTATGTTACAAAACTTATTCTTTATTTTATAATGAGCCACTATTTTAAGCTTGAAATGCTCCCCAGAACTTTTCCTGAATTACAACAGATCACCTGAAACATGTTTGAAAAAGGTTTTGTCAGCGGGAAATACTGAGTGAATCATTCTATTTACTAAAATGACACATTTGTTATAATTTACAGTATTAAGAGCGATTACAATGTTTCTATTATCAAACCAACTACCCACGGTACTTGTCACTCGACCGAATCTGTGACTATGGTCATATCCCCCATTGGCTGCCCCAATGGTGACGATTATCAAGTAATGTATACAAAACCCCACATACCGGCTGTAATTTGGTGATTACAAAGACTTAATCCCCGTAATTATAACTTTGAAAATAACATGATTTTGTAAATAGTTTTGATAAAAAGAGAGAATGACTCACATTGCTGATTTAATATGGTCAGAGTCTAATCTATGATTTAGCCTTGTTAACCTAATATAAATAACAATGCACACAAAACTGGGTTAGTAATCAATCCAGCAATTACGATAATTTACGAGATCAAATTCTCACAATGAATAACAAAATGCAATACTTCATCCATCGAATTAACGATGATCCGTTGAATTAACAACGAACGACAAAGTATAATACTTTACCCATCGAATTAACGATGATCCGTCAAATTAATGACGAACGATAAAGTATAACCCTAATGTGGGCGGCACTTAAACATTCATTGGATATCTTGATCGTCGGATAAATGAATCGTAGCAGCGATTGTGCTAATACCCTGTTTTGTAGCAGAATTTCGATACCCGTGGGTGTAATTTCGGAATAACAGTTCGTAATACAGTGTGTGAATGGAATTCTTTCGACGTAAAATGTTCAGATTACGAATGCCACAGCCTGCTATTTATAGGTAAAATTTGACTAGCTTACGGACCGTAAGCTTAACGATGTTGAGGTCCGTAAGGCAGCTTACGGTCCGTAAGCTTATCAAGGTTACGGTCCGTAAGGTATCAAAGTAGGCTATAGGGTAGCCACGGTTGGGACTAGCTCAGGTGACTTGACATATTAGAATTTCAGTTATGTGACAACGCTGATTTGTGGATAATCGTCCATTAGGGTTTATCCCCCCCTGAGTTTTAGGGGCCCTAATCCTGATTCTGAAAATTATGAAAATTTCAGGGTTTGTTCAGAATCACTTGGGTCTCTCAATTAGGGTTTCCTTTTGGACTAATTAATATAATAATGATGACTTTTGATGAGAGTTGTTACATTCTTCCCACCTTAAGAAAATCTCGTCCTCGAGATTTACTGGAATAATTGAGGATACTTTCGCTTCATTTCTGATTCCAGTTCCCAAGTATACTCAGCTCCCCTCTTTGAGTCCCACTTTACTTTAACTAAAACTAGTCGTTTGTGTTTGAGAAACTTGATCTTTCGATCTTCAATTTGAAGAGGTTTCTCAATAAATTTCAACTTTTCGTTTACTTCTATATCTCGAAGAGGTACTACCAGTGATTCATCTGATAAGCATTTCTTGAGATTGGATACATGAAATACATTATGTACTCCAGATAATTCTTCTGGTAATTGTAAACGATAAGCAACTGGTCCTATACGTTGGATCACTGGAAATGGTCCTACGTACCTTGGACTTAGCTTTCCTTTCTTTCCAAATCTGACTACTCCTTTCCAATGAGAAACTTTTAACAGTACTCTGTCTCCAACTTGGAATTCTAACGGCTTACTTCTATTGTCTGCATAACTCTTCTGACGATCTCTAGCCGTCTTCAATCTTTCCTTGATTTGAGTAATCTTATCAGTTGTTTCTTGCACTATTTCAGGACCTGATAATTGATTTTCTCCTATTTCTGCCCAACAAACGGGAGTTCTGCACTTTCTTCCATACAGTGCCTCGAATGGAGCAGTTTCAATGCTTGAGTGATAACTATTGTTATAGGAGAATTCAATTAATGGTAAGTGATCATCCCAACTTCCACCAAAGTCTATTACACATGCTCGGAGCATGTCTTCTAGAGTTTGGATCGTCCTTTCACTTTGTCCATCTGTTTGTGGATGATATGCAGTGCTCAAATTTAGTCGAGTTCCCATAGCTTGCTGGAAACTTTTCCAGAAATGGGAAGTAAAACGACTATCTCTATCCGAAACAATGGAGAGTGGAACTCCATGTAAGGATACAACTTCATCTACATACAATTTAGCCAGTCTTTCCATGCTAAAGGTTTCTTTCATAGGTAGAAAGTGAGCTGATTTGGTTAATCGATCCACAATTACCCAAATCGCATCATTACCTTTTCTGGTTTTGGGTAACTTAGTAACAAAATCCATTGTTATAAGTTCCCATTTCCATACTGGCATCTCTAACTGTTGTAGTAGTCCTGAAGGTTTCTGATGTTCTGCCTTAACTTGTGAACAAGTAAGACATTTAGAAACATAGCTGGCTATGTCCCTTTTCATTCCTATCCACCAGAAATTCTTCCTTAAATCTTGGTACATCTTATTGTTTCCTGGGTGCATAGTGTATCTAGATTTATGAGCTTCTTCTAAAATCTTAGGTCTTAAGCCTCCCTGCTTAGGTACCCAAATTCTACTTTTATGGAATCTCCAAATTCCATCTGCTCCTTGTTCTAATTCCTTGATTCGTCCTTTCATTCCTTCAGCATCATCCTTGGTTGCTGTAGTTTGAACATTCTTCAATTGTTCCATTAAATCTATTTGTAGATTTAATCTGAGAGCACGAACCCGTCGTTGTTTCTCATAATACTTACGACTTAAGGCATCTGCAACCACATTCGCTTTTCCTTCGTGATACTGAATATCACAGTCGTAGTCGCTTAAGATTTCCATCCATCTCCTTTGCCTCATGTTTAACTCTTTTTGCCCAAAGATATATTTTAAACTCTTATGATCTGTATAGATAGTAAACCTACTTCCGTACAGATAATGTCTCCAAATCTTAAGGGCAAAAATTACGGCTCCTAATTCTAAATCATGAGTCGTATAATTCTCTTCGTGCTTTTTCAACTGCCTTGATGCATATGCAATTACCTTCTTGCGTTGCATAAGCACACATCCAAATCCTAATTTTGAAGCATCACAATATACTTCAAAATCTTCAGTTCCTTCTGGTAAGGCTAAGATTGGTGCATGGGTTAATTTCTGTTTTAAAATCCTAAAAGCTTCTTCCTGTTTAGGTCCCCATTCAAACTTAGTGGCTTTACAGGTTAACTTAGTTAATGGTACGGCTATCTTGGAAAAATCCTTAATAAATCGTCTATAATACCCAGCTAAACCTATAAAACTTCTTATTTCCATTGCTGTTTGTGGAACCTTCCACTTGGTAATTGCCTCTATCTTAGCAGGATCTACGTGAATACCTTCATGATTTACCATGTGTCCTAAAAATTGCACTTCCTTTAGCCAAAATTCGCATTTCGAGAATTTGGCGTACAACTTTTCTGTTCTTAACAAAGTTAAGAGTGCATGAAGATGTTCACAATGCTCTGTCTGACTGTTGGAATAAATAAGTATATCGTCTATGAAAACAATTACAAATTTATCCAAGTACGGTTTACAGATCCTATTCATCATGTCCATGAATGCTGCAGGTGCATTCGTTAACCCGAAGGGCATGACTGTAAACTCGTAGTGACCATACCTAGTTCTGAAAGCAGTCTTAGGTATGTCTTCTTCTTGTACCTTCAATTGATGATATCCAGAGCGTAAATCGATCTTAGAAAAATATCTAGCCCCCTGAAGTTGATAAAAAAGATCATCAATCCTAGGCAATGGATATCGATTCTTAATTGTAACCTTATTCAATTCCCTATAATCGATACACATTCTCATTGAACCATCCTTTTTCTTTACAAACAACACTGGCGCTCCCCAAGGGGATGAGCTAGGTTGTATGAATCCTTTACTTAGTAATTCATCTAATTGCTTTTTCAATTCTAACATTTCTGTGGGTGCTAACCGATAAGGTGCCTTGGCTATCGGTGTAGTTCCTGGAATCAAATGAATCCTAAATTCTACTTCTCTATCTGGAGGTAATCCTGGTAAATCTTCTGGAAATATATCAGAGTATTCTGATACTACTGGTATTTCCTTAAGATCTTTTCCTTTAGTGCTAATGATTACTGAAATCATATACACTATTCCTTGTTTTCGTTCATAATTAGCAATTTTCATTACTGATATGAACTTCATGGGTTTCCGTGGTTTATCTCCTGTAATCCTAATCACTTCTCCGGTGGGTGATTGAATTTCTATGGAATTCTGATCACAAAGGATTCTAGCATGGTTGGCTACTAACCAGTCCATTCCTAATACAACATCAAATTCAGCTAAATTCATCGGCAATAGTTTTGCAGAGAATTTATGTCCTAAAAGTTCTATGTTTCCTTCTTGCAACACTTTATCTATTTTAACTGAATTTCCGTCTGCTGTTTCAACTGTAAAAATCTGCCTAATATTGGTTAAAGGTAAACTAAGAGCTTGACAGAATGAAGTATTTATAAAACTTTGGTTTGCACCAGAGTCAAATAATACTTTTGCATATACGTTGTGAACTAAGAACGTACCCGCTATCACATCCGGAATAAGTTCTGCTTCTTGAGTGGTCAGCTGAAATGCCCTGGCATTCTTCTTAGTAGTTCCTTCGGTCGTCTTGGGTTTGTTATCTACTGGTTTGACCAATTTAGGACATTCTGTTTTATAATGCCCCGCTTCTCCACAATTAAAACAGATTACTGTTTTCTTTTTGCAGTTCTCTTCACGATGTCCTACAGTTTTGCAAAAATTGCAAGTAATATCGCATCTTCCATAATGCTTCTTTTTGCATTTCCTGCAAAATGACGGAGTTGGAGATTGCCATGTTCCTTTTCTCTTGAAGCTGTTATTATTACCCACACGAAATCCTTGGGTAATTTTCTGAGCTAGTGCCTTTTTCCTATCTTCATCTCTTGTGCGTACCAATTCATCGGTTAAAGTGTTGGCTAATTCTACCGCATCATCAATAGTGCGTGGTCTCGCAGCTTTAACAATATTGCGGATTTCGCTAATTAGCCCCCAAATATAGCGAGAAATAAGTACCGGTTCTGGCGAAGCCAGTGTTGGTACCACTCTTGCATATTCAAAGAATGTCGAGGTATAACCGCGACAATCCACACTCATCATCCGATGATTTAAAAACTTATTCGCCATTTGTTCCTTCTCATACTCAGGACAGAATTTTCTTTCCACCAAACCTTTAAATTCTTCCCAAGTCATAGCATAAGCTATTACTCTTCCTTTTGATTGTAACACAGTATTCCACCACTCGAGTGCTCCTTCTTTGAACAGATTGGATGAATACATGACTTGATCATCTTTACCACATTTACTTATTGCAATGACTGCTTCGGTTTTCTCTAACCAACGCAGTGATGCAGTTGCTCCTTCATTGCCTGCAAATTCAGTGGGTTTACAAGCAAGGAATTCTTTGAAAGTGCAACCAGGCGTTGCAGTTTTCATTTTCTTGGGTAACGGAGCTTGATGTGGTTCCTTATTATGATTATCATGATTATTGCCTCCATTTACACTATTACTGAAGTTATCTTCAGTAATCTGTTTACTAGGAATAATTTGTTGCGGTTCGATCGGATTCTTTATAGCAGCAACGAATGCTGGAATAGCATTGGCTATCCCTTGAGCAACAATGTTTTCGATATCTTGCCGAGTCATATATTGATCTCTTGAATGTTGTTCAGAATGATTAACTTCATTAATAGGTTCATTACCACTGTTTGCCATCTGATAATGTATATATATAAATTTTATTAGTAACTGACAAATAATAATTATATACAAACAATCAGAAAAATTATATAATACAGATATAATCAAAATAATCGATTTCTCGATTTCATTTATATATCTATTATAATATACATCATTACTCACAGATATCATACAGAGTTTTATTGGTTATTTACAGACTAACTTTACTAGTACTATTATACAACTACCATTTTATCATCGTTCTATCTCTCGTTACTTGCTGTTCTAAAAACGCATTTCCCTCTCATCGTACTTCCAAGCAATCTGTCCCCCTATTTCCCTGATTCTAGTTCCAGCATCAAACAACTCTTCGCCAAAATGGCGAAGTTCAGCCATGTTTTCATTGCTCATAGGTGGATTAGGTAATGGTTCTGGATCGAATTGTGGAAGAAAAGAGTAAGGATCGTTGACAATATTTTGAAATTACCAATCGTTCGTCCACCATTCGTCCATTCCTATGGGTTGGGAGTGGACTATTGGATTTGGAATTGCTGGTTCCCAATTCATAGGGAGTTGGTTTCCAAGAGAATAATTAAAAATATTATTATTATTATTATTGACAGGCTGAATGGTTTCACAGCTTGCCAACAGGAAATCTATCTCATCTTGAAAAGTTCTTTCCTGGGTTGGATTGGAACTCTCTCCGATTTCTCTCTGAGCTGGTATAGACCCTTGCCCAACTTCCATTACTACTTCTTTAGTAATTTCCTCCATCTGTATTTCTATCTCCTTATCCTCCTCTTTGTCTCCAGTTTCCATTTGTTTAGAATTCTCTCCAGTTATAATTTCTTTTCCCTTTTTCAAAGGATTGTTTATTTTGGGCAGTTTTTTAGCTGGCTTCTTCTTACGTATTTTCCTCCATCCTACATAAGTTCTTTTCTTTTGTTTTGACTTGCTCAAAGGTGGAACCTTGAATTCTACTGGTTGTTCAACATCGGGATAGTAGCTAGTATATTCTTTGGAAGCTTCGATAGTTACAGGATAAAGATTAAGGTTCTGAAAAGCTTCGGATATCCCACTCATGCTGATGTAGCATATATGCAAAATGCATAAAATACTAAGTTAAAATTTACAAATAACTTTGTAATTTATTACATACTGTGTACTAGTTGATTACAAAGATAACTGAAAACACATTTAGGTTTCAAATTTTATTTATCACACAGAGTTTCTAGATTGTGAGAGTAGGGTGCTAAACTTTTAAAGATTTATATTTTCTGCTACTGTGGCTAGCATATATAAATTTGCCCATTTCTCATCTAGTTTATCTTCCCAAGGTGATTTATCAATTAATTCCTGAGTTTCTCGTTTAATCCTCTTTTCTCGGATTTTCTCTTTACTTTTCTTAATAATCATTTCCCTCATTCGAGGAGAAAGTGATTCCTCGTATTGTGCCTTTCGCACGAATATTCCTTCTTCAGGAATTTCAGCCTGATTCGAGGATTTGGTTCGGGATGAACTTCCCTTCACATTAGATGATCTATCTAATTTAAGATAGATGCTTGACAGCTTTTTCTTACCCATACTGTAACTAACAAATAATCAATTAATCAGTTAATAATACAAATAATCATATAATAGTAATCAGGAAAAATTAAGTATTTCTAAATACTTAATTAGCTTAACCCAGTGGCTCTGATACCACCTTTTTCTGTCACGGCCCCCGACCCGGTTTGACCCGTTTCAGGAGCCGCGGGACAGAAATACTGCGGTATTGATTTAATTGAGTTTAACAGCGGAAACAGGATCGTTTAAAGCTAAAATTTTTCCCCGATTATTTTATTTCACAATTCGGGATAAAACCCCGATAATTTACAATAGTATGGTTTTTCTAGGAAATCGTTATGTTACAAAACTTATTCTTTATTTTATAATGAGCCACTATTTTAAGCTTGAAATGCTCCCAGCACTTTTCCTGAATTACAACAGATCACCTGAAACATGTTTGAAAAAGGTTTTGTCAGCGGGAAATACTGAGTGAATCATTCTATTTACTAAAATGACACATTTGTTATAATTTACAGTATTAAGAGCGATTACAATGTTTCTATTATCAAACCAACTACCCACGGTACTTGTCACTCGACCGAATCTGTGACTATGGTCATATCCCCCATTGGCTGCCCCAATGGTGACGATTATCAAGTAATGTATACAAAACCCCACATACCGGCTGTAATTTGGTGATTACAAAGACTTAATCCCCGTAATTATAACTTTGAAAATAACATGATTTTGTAAATAGTTTTGATAAAAAGAGAGAATGACTCACATTGCTGATTTAATATGGTCAGAGTCTAATCTATGATTTAGCCTTGTTAACCTAATATAAATAACAATGCACACAAAACTGGGTTAGTAATCAATCCAGCAATTACGATAATTTACAAGATCAAATTCTCACAATGAATAACAAAATGCAATACTTCATCCATCGAATTAACGATGATCTGTTGAATTAACAACGAACGACAAAGTATAATACTTTACCCATCGAATTAACGATGATCCGTCAAATTAATGACGAACGATAAAGTATAACCCTAATGTGGGCGGCACTTAAACATTCATTGGATATCTTGATCGTCGGATAAATGAATCGTAGCAGCGATTGTGCTAATACCCTGTTTTGTAGCAGAATTTCGATACCCGTGGGTGTAATTTCGGAAGAACAGTTCGTAATACAGTGTGTGAATGGAATTCTTTCGACGTAAAATGTTCAGATTACGAATGCCACAGCCTGCTATTTATAGGTAAAATTTGACTAGCTTACGGACCGTAAGCTTAACGATGTTGAGGTCCGTAAGGCAGCTTACGGTCCGTAAGCTTATCAAGGTTACGGTCCGTAAGGTATCAAAGTAGGCTATAGGGTAGCCACGGTTGTGACTAGCTCAGGTGACTTGACATATTAGAATTTCAGTTATGTGACAACGCTGATTTGTGGATAATCGTCCATTAGGGTTTATCCCCCCCTGAGTTTTAGGGGCCCTAATCCTGATTCTGAAAATTATGAAAATTTCAGGGTTTGTTCAGAATCACTTGGGTCTCTCAATTAGGGTTTCCTTTTGGACTAATTAATATAATAATGATGACTTTTGATGAGAGTTGTTACAACATCTCTCACCGGTTGGGGTTGTTTGAACATTAACTGGAAAACGAGCGATAAGAGTTGGGGTTGTTTGAAGATGTGATGGGGGCGGGGTGGAGGTATGCCGGAGACGGTGAAGGTGATGTGATGCTGTTGTGGTGGTAGTATTTAAGAGAGAGAGAGAGAGAGAGAGAGAGAGAGAGAGAGAGATGAACATGGGGATGGGTGGCTGTGTTGGTGGTGAAAGGTGGTGAAACTGGTGGTGGTTGGTGTTTCTGATGTAAAGAGAGACAGGCAAGGTGTAATTGAGTGTTTCATATGTTAAAGGGGGAGATGAAATGAGCTTTGCCACGTAACTTCCATGTCATTAAGTCCACGTAGGATAAGTCTTGACACATAGGCGTAAACACTAACAAACTTCCATGTGTTTGCCACGTCATGGTGCCATGTAGGATTAACGATGCCAGCTAGGATGGAAGACTAACTCAGTTACTCATTTTTTAACTGAGTGGTGAAATGACAAACAAAATTAAAAGTTTGGGGTGTCACAGATCAAAGTGTTAGTTGCGGGTGTTATCGGCCAATTCTTCAAAGTTTGAGGTGTTAAAATCCAATTGCCCTTTAATTTAAACGGTATAGTATTGAAACGATATAATATATTTGAACCGTACCCGAGTGTTTCAAAATATTTAACGTTATAGTATTCGAACTGCACCCAGACTTGGTATAGTATCTTAATTTAAATGGTATAGTATTGAAACTGTATAATATATTCGAACCGTACCCAAGTATTTCAAAATAATTAATGGTATAATATTTTAAACGTTATAGTATTCGAACCGCACCAGACTTGGTATAGTATTTTATTTTAAACCGTATAGTATTGAAACAATATAATATATTCAAACCGTACTGATGTGTGTAAAATGCAACATATAAATTACATCAAATGAGGCATAAAACTAACCCTTTTTAAGTACTAATATTGGAAAAAGAGTGTTTTTGTCTTCCTTTTGTATTTTCAGGATTAAATGAGCTCAAAAACACAAAAGAAGCAAAAAGACAGCTAAATCCAACATAAATACAAGGAAAGGAACATTAGTGGACTGCCCGAACCCTCAACGGCACCTTCCAAAGCAAAAAGGAGAAGACAGAAGGCTGAACACGCCCCGTGCTCAGCCAGCACGGGGCCATGCCCAAGAAGCAGCAGAAAAGACAAATCCATAGAAGCTTCTATTGCCCATCACGGGCCGTGCTCAGCGGACACGGGGGCGTGTCGAAAGTACAGCAGGCGCATTTATTGTAATTGCGAATTACAATTAATGAGGAGAGAGATTGTCAGACGGACACGGGGCCGTGCCCAGCGGACACGGGGCCGTGTCCAGCTCTCTGTTCAGCCTATAAATAGGAGTGCTTGGATTCATTTCATCTCATCTCATCCCTTGGCACACCACCTCTCTCACACTTCATCCACCACCCACCACCATCACAACACCATCATCCACTACCATCATCCATTGTCCATCGTAGAGTGTGTGAGTCGTCTCGGGATCCAAGATTGATCGTAAGAGTTCTTGACAATCAAGGCCATGTTTGCCTAAGTCTCTTACATCACTTGGTGAAGACAAAGTGTCTAGTATAATACTTTTTATTTCTAATCTTTTGCACTTTTTATTTGGTTTTGTATTAATGACTTTAATAACTAGTTACTTATGTTGAAGGTGATCTTTCCTTATCGTTTGTCCGTGGTGTCTTGGCATTATTTTACTGTCTATATAAAATAAAGGACTTTCACCATTCATATCTCCACGGTCTATATGGAGGTATGTTGGCTACCTGGTAGGGGGTTAAGGGAACAGTTTGGTAAAGGTCTTGCCATTGTTCAGCGTTTAGAGGTCCTGCAATGGACCTGGGTCAAATTTAGTAGGACCTCCTTCAATACTTCACGGTATTGGATGGCGGGGGTCCAAACTCTTTGATCCCCTCATAAGTTAACTACTATTAATACTATAACCCGGCTACTTAGGACTGTATCCCTGCTGACTCAGACTACTTAGCCGAGGGTAACGTCACCGCCAAAAGCGGGGCCTACCACAATACTGCATTAATAACTTAATTCATTATCTTCCAATAATCCACCCTTTTAGGATTGTATCCCTGCTGATTCAAACTACTAGGGTGAGGGTAACGTCGCCTTCAAAAGAGGGGCCTACTACAATAATTAAGATAATCTCTTAATTATGTGCAAAAGTGCAGAAATAATCAAAGGTTATACTAGATACGAGTCGGAACCAAGTGATTAATCTTGTCTATCTGTTTTTTCTTTTATTTTCATTTTCAGCATTTTAGTTAGTTTTATTTTTCTTAGTTTAAAACATTTTTTCTAAACTTTTATTTTGGTTAGACGTTGAGGATAAACCGGTACTAAAAGCTCTTGTGTCCTTGGACGACCTCGGTATCTTACCAACGCTATACTACACTCAACGATGGGTGCACTTGCCCATATGTGTGTTTAGTGTTAGTGAAATATCGTGTTTTATAAATTTAAAACTTGGCTAAAATAAGTGTTAAAAAGGGCTTAAAATATACACCTAATATAAGTAACACTTCGCACGCATCAAGTTTTTGGCGCCGTTGCCGGGGACACAAGGATTTTGAGAAAGTTTAAAATCGACGGCTTAATCAGTTTTTTCAAAACCTTTTTACAACGCGCGCACATTTTTCTGCATTTTAGTCTAGTTTGCATTTACAGTAGCCTGAACACGGGGCCGTGCTCATTGAACACGCCCCCGTGCTGCATATTTTTAGTTAGATACCCAGATACAGAGTCTGAACACGGGGCCGTGCTCACTGAACACGCCCCCGTGCTCAACGTGACCAGTAACTTTAATTAAAACGCCCAGATACAGATCCTGTACACGGGGCCGTGTTCACCAGACACGGGGCCGTGTCCAGCCTTCTGTTTCAGTCTTTGTTTTCATTTTCTGGTCCCGAGACTCAGTTGTGGTCTGCTGAGTGATTCTTATGGATCAATACTCAGGAGGTTACAACTACACCTATGATGAGGATGATTATAGGGGTAATTATTGCACTAATTGTCGTAATACACGTTCGATTCAAAATAATCACTCGCATCAACCATCCGATTCATACGCTTACTATGAGGAGCCCAGGTACGAGCCATCAACTTCATACACATCCTATGAAGATCAAAGGTATGAACCTCCTCCCTCATACTCATATTTTGATGAACCAAGGTATGAGCCTTCTTACTCATACTTTGAGGAACCAAGATATGAGCCACCACCTTCATATGCTTATTATGAGGAACCTTGGCATGAACAACCCACCTCATATGAGTATTATGAAGAACAATATTACGAACCTTATCCATCATATGCTTACAATGAAGAACAATGGTGTGAACCATCAACTTCATATGGGTATTATGAGGAACAAGGGGTCGAACAACCGGATTCAAGCTTAGAAAATAATGATTCTTTTTCTATAACCGAGGTGACCGATATGATATTAGAACACATTAGAGTTATCGATCGATGTTTAAAAGAAGCTCGCGCAAGGGAAGAGGAGTCCCGCGCAAGAGAAGAATTAAAAAAGGAAGAGATAACTAAAAATGAAAAAATGGAAGAACAAATAAGTGAAAAACCGACACATGAGTTAAACGAAGAAAAAGGTGAGTCCAATAACGTTAAAATCCAAGAAGAGTCTAATTTTGAAGAAATTAATCTCTTGACACCTTCTTTCGAAAATCATTGTTTAATACCCACTCATGCTAAGTTTTTAAAAGAATTAAACACTAACGCTAAAATTGACGAAACAGTAAGTGTTAAGTTAACTAATGATCAAACTTCGCTAATAAAAGAAGACCCATTTGAAATTAACATCACACCGGTTCCATGTTTCTTTCAAAATTCGTTTATTAGTAATGTCACAATCGATAAAGATCTCTGTGTTAACATAATGCCTAACTACATTTTCGAAAAATTAAGTATTAGTGATTTTTCTCCACTTCAAATACCCATTTTTCTATCCAATCGGAAAGTAATAAAATCAATCGGTATAGTTGAAGATGTCTTGGTTCAAACAAATCAAATGGTAATCCCCACCGACTTTGTCATCCTCGATGACGCTCCTCTAGTGTTGGGACGACCATTTGTAAAAACTCACGAAGCTTTGAAAAACCGGAAGTTCAACAATTTACCTCTTCAATTAGGGGCATTTAAAAGAAGTGTCGATCTCGAACGATCAATGAAATATCCATTCGGCAATAATGACCCCCTAATTGAAGATGAAGATGAACCACCCGATACAAGTGAAGAGATTGACCACTTTGTTGAAGAAGAGGTCGCCATAGAACAAACTTTTAAAGTTCTTGATCGAAACGAGCAACCAAATAAGGAGTCTCCTAAAGACCCACCACTTGAGCTCAAAGAACTTCCAAAAGGTTTGGAATATGCTTTTCTAGACAAAGATGGTAAGTTACCTGTAATTATTTCGTCTAAATTAGATAACTTAGAAAAAGAAAAACTAATTAATCTTTTGAAAAAACACAAAAATGCAATAGCTTGGAAACTTGTTGACATAAAAGGAATTAGTCCTTCTATGTGCACACACAAAATTTTGATGAATGATGACTACAAATCGGTCATACAACCACAACGTCGAGTAAATCCAAATGTTCAAGAAGTGGTTAAAAACGAAGTCATCAAATTACTTGACGCCGGACTTATCTATCCTATTTCCGATAGTCCTTGGGTAAGTCCCGTCCAAGTAGTTCCAAAGAAAGGAGGTATGACAGTAATTACTAACGAAAAGAATGAATTAATACCAACGAGAACCGTCACAGGATGGAGAGTATGTATAGATTATAGACGATTAAATGAAGCAGCAAGAAAGGATCATTTTCCTTTACCCTTCATTGATCAAATGTTAGAAAGATTATCCGGTCATAAATTTTACTGTTTCTTGGATGGTTTTTCAGGTTACTTTCAAATCCCGATAGCACCCGAAGACCAAGAAAAGACAACTTTCACATGTCCCTATGGAACTTTTGCTTATCGACGCATGTCGTTCGGTCTATGTAATGCCCCCGCAACATTCCAACGTTGCATGGTAGCCATTTTCCATGACATGATAGAAAAGACAATGGAAGTCTTCATGGACGACTTTTCTATCTTTGGGGATTCATACGACCAATGCCTCGATAACCTTGAACGAATGCTATCCCGATGTGAGGAAACTAACCTCGCCCTTAATTGGGAAAAATGCCATTTCATGGTAAAGGAGGGAATAGTACTCGGTCACAAAATCTCAAGCGAAGGAATGGAGGTGGATCAAGCCAAAATAGATACCATTTCTAGATTACCTCCTCCATCCTCCGTAAGAGCTATTAGAAGTTTCCTAGGGCATGCCGGATTTTATAGACGGTTTATCAAAGACTTTTCAAAGATCTCAAGACCTCTAACGAAATTACTTGAAAAAGATGCTCCTTTCATCTTTGACAAGGATTGCAATCAAGCATTTCTAACCCTAAAGGAAATGCTAGTCAATGCACCTATCATGATAGCACCTGATTGGAAATTTCCTTTCGAAATCATGTGTGATGCTAGTGACTTTGCAGTTGGAGCTGTCTTGGGACAGAGAAAAGAAAAGCATTTCCACCCAATATATTATGCTAGTAAAACACTTAACGATGCACAAGAAAATTACACAACAACTGAAAAAGAGTTACTAGCTGTGGTATTTGCTTTTGATAAATTTCGTTCTTATCTTGTTCTTTCTAAAACTATAGTCTATACAGACCATGCAGCCATTCGATATCTCTTTAAGAAGCAAGACGCAAAACCACGTTTGATTAGGTGGATTCTACTCCACCAAGAATTTGACATTGAAATCAAAGACAAAAGAGGAGCAGAAAATACAGCAGCAGATCATCTTTCACGCTTAGAAGACCCAGCTTTGGAGGCAACCAGGGACGAGCAAATCAACGAAAAATTTCCAACTGAGTCCTTGGAAATGGTGGAATATAAGGAAGAACCATGGTACGCCGACTTTGCTAACTACCTAGCTAGCAGTATAGTCGCAAAAGGATGGCCACATCATCAAAGAAAAAAATTCTTTGCCAATGTGAAACACTACTTTTGGGAAGATCCATATCTTTTCAAAATGTGTGCCGACCAACTTGTCAGACGATGCGTACATGGTAGTGAAGCACGAAGAATTCTCCGCCATTGTCATGAAGGTCCATACGGAGGACATCATGGTGCTGCCAGTACCGCACGAAAGGTATTTGATTCAGGATTTTATTGGCCAACCATTTACAAAGATGCTCAAAATCTTGTAAAGACATGTGATGCTTGCCAAAGAACAGGTAATATTTCTTCCAAAAACGAAATGCCACAAAATGGCATTCTTGTTTGTGAAATTTTTGATGTATGGGGACTCGACTTTATGGGACCTTTCCCACCATCAAAAGGAAACAAATACATACTTGTGGCAGTAGATTACTTGTCTAAATGGGCCGAGGCCGAGGCACTTCCAACAAATGATGGAAGAGTAGTGGTAAGATTTCTGAAAAAATTATTCTCTCGTTTTGGCACACCTAAAGCTCTAATAAGTGATAGAGGTACCCATTTTTGCAACCATCAACTTGAAATTTTTTTAACAAGATATGGGGTCTATCACCGGGTTTCGACAGCTTATCACCCTCAAACAAACGGACAAGCCGAAGTGACTAATAGAGGGTTAAAACGAATACTCGAAAAAACCGTAGGGTTAAATAGAAAGGAATGGGCTGATAAATTAGATGATGCTTTATGGGCTTTTCGAACTGCTTATAAAACAACGATAGGTACGACCCCATATAAGCTAGTCTATGGAAAAAGTTGTCATTTGCCAGTAGAAATTGCACACAAAGCCTACTGGGCAATCAAAAATGTAAACTTAGATCTAGAATTTGCTGGTAAAAATCGATTCTGTCAAATAAATGAATTAGACGAGCTTAGGAATTATGCATACTCAAACTCCGAGATTTATAAGGAAAGAATGAAAAATTGGCATGACAAACATATTAAACCTAATGAATTTCGGGTAGGAGATTTAGTTCTTTTGTTTAATTCACGACTTCGATTGTTTCCTGGTAAATTAAAGTCTAGGTGGTTAGGACCTTTTTCAGTCACCCACATTTTTCCACACGGTGCTGTAGAAATTAAACCTCGAAATGGGCCACCATTTAAAGTCAATGGCCAACGGCTGAAACTCTATCAAGGATTTATTGAGGATGAGGAAGAAGAGATCTCGCTTCAAACCGTGGAAGAATAAAAACATCATGCCTGGTAAGTTACGAACGATTGAGACGACAAAATAAAGCGGTAAGTTTTCTAAACCATAGCTTATGGGAAAAAAAGGGGCACTCACACGCTCACACACACAAAAAAAAAAAATTTGCTCGGCACAAGGCCGTGTCCGCTGGACACGGGGCCGTGTTCGCGCAGCAGACGGGATAAAACCCCTTTTTCAAAACAGTTTCTTCATTCCACACGCCCCGTTTCCCCATAAAAGCTCTGGTTCCAGGCGATTTTTCGCAAATTTTCGACGTCTCTTACCGATCTAACAACGTCAAGGTATGATTCTATCACTCTTAGTAGTTAGATTAGTTACTTGCATGTAGTTAAAACACCACAAATTTGGAAAAAAATCTAGGGTTCTTGATGTTCATCCGGATCGAACCTAAAATTTTTGCCTAAATCTGTTTGCATTTAGTTAGATTAGTGTTAAGGAAAGTAAATACACTTAGATTGTTCATAGATTCACCCGATTTCTTACAAAAACCCCAAACCCTTGTTCTTGAACCGAAAAAGACAAAATTGATAAGGTAAACGGGATATTTTGGGAAAAACGATGTTTAGGGTTTCATTTTCGGGGGAAACCGCACCTATTGGACCAAAAATTTTCAAGTTTTCGAAACCGGGTCGAAAAATGAAGTTTTTGAGTAACAGACCCCTGGACACGGGGCCGTGTCCGCTGGACACGGGGTCGTGTCCAGCCCGCTGTTTGCAGTTTTGTCCGAAAACACTTCTGTTTCGTACTAATTTTTGGTGTATTCTTTCAGATGGCAAAATTCACAAGGTTCAATGCAAGTGAGCTTGATGCAAGGGCAAGGTATGAGGTTCTTCAAACAAGACCCGAAGAGTACCCCAGGAGAGCTTGCACGGATCTGTTAACCTTGGTAAACCAGCTGAACCGATTCAACAACATCGTTACGGGACCACTAGCTGTTGCATTAAACACTAGGCTTCGGTCGGTGCATCAATGCACCATGGAGTTCTACAGTACCTTCAAATTCAATTCAAGGTGTGACCCATTCGACAATGAAGGGGTTGTATTTCGGTGTGGAGGGACAATGTACTCGATCTCCATGGCACAGTTTGGAGCCATAGTAGGTCTATACCAAGAAGAGGAATCGGGAAACGAAGAAAATACCGGGGGATTACGAGACTTGGAGGGAGATGAAAGACAAGCCGCATGGGCTCAAATCGGTGAAGGAATCTACGACCCTCACAGCACCAAGAGTACGAAGCTAAGGGATCCGCTCTATCGCTACATTCACAGGATCCTCACCTACCCTCTAAACCAACGTCATGACAGTAGCGGTGTTGTAGGGTTGAAAGATTTGGTTGTCCTCTACTGTATCCACAACCAAAAGCCTCTCGATGTTCCGTATCTCCTGTTAAGAAACATGCATCTCAACCGCCTTGCTCGAGCTCCAACACCTATCTTCTTCGGAGGATGGGTGTACCGTCTTTTTAAGCATTACACGCGAATTCCAAGAGCCTTTGAAAGAAGCCCATGGTCGGGACGAGTTAACTACCACATTTGCCGAGCCATGAACTTACTCTATGAGGCGGAAGACGGAACAGTGAGTTTCCAAAGAACACAAGGCTATGCATGGAACCCACAGGAGGCCCTAGTTCTTCACGCACCACCTCCCCACCACCAGTATCCACCCCATGGTGATCCGGGTCAATCCTCCTCACAAGGGGGCGGTTTTCCTAATTTTCAAAGCTTACATGATCTTATGCAGGAAAACCTCATGTGTACCAGGAACGCCTACAACCTCGCCAACAACACATACCACCGGGTCGGAGCTATTGAACGCAACATCAACGATATACAAGACGATATCAGCAGCATCCGGGAGCACATGGCGGGGCATGGGGATGGAGGTGATGATAGCGATGAAGATATGGAGTAGAGGGTTTGGAGGAGTAGGAGCGGGTTGATGGCGAGCCCACAGGTTTAAGTCCCTTTATCTATCGAACGATTGGTGGCCTGCGTGCCAGAAGTTGAACAATTTACTTTCCTTAAACACTTTTATTTTCCGTTTTATTTTTCTTTTACTTTATGCTTGGAACAATTAACTGTGGTAATGTAGGATGTTTGTGTTGCTTGGCGTGGTATTAAGTGATGAAACATGTACAAACCAAGGCTTGGGGTGCTAAGCCTCAGCACTTATAGGGCCAGGATGGAAAAACCGGAGGAAGAAACCTGTTTTTCAGGCTTTCAGACTGTCCACACGGGGACGTGTCCAGCCAACACGCCCCCGTGCTCACCTCCCAGACCTGCTGTTTGGCTTCTGTTCTGCAGAATTTTACCAGACACGTGGCCGTGTCCAGTGGACACGGGGCCGTGTCCACCTTATGTAAGTTCTTGTTACTGGCACCTGAACACGGGGTTGTGCCCACTCAACACGGGGCCGTGTTCAATGCCCAGTAACACAAATTTTTGCTTTTTAAACACTATTTTATACATCTAATCAACCTAAAAATTTATTTTGGGACACATTGAGGACAATGTGTAATTTAAGTGTGGGGGGGATGCTAAAACCTTGAATTTTGCAAGTCCTAAATACAAGCCTTACACAAAACTCTATTGGAACCGCTAATCACCCCAAATTTTTTTCAAAAATTTCATTTTTTTTACTTGTCTAGGTTTAACCCGGGAAATTCAAGTTCTCAAAAAGGTTATATTTTTACAAATTTACAACCGATAGCGTAGTGATAAAAAGAACCAACATAAGAAAATTATGAAAAGGCATAGCAAACTTATTTAAAATTTGATTATATATACTTGATCACATAAAAACCCATTCCCACAAAAGTGAGTTTTGAGCCTTTATTGAGCACACAATTACATATCATTTGACTAAATGCTCATTTTTCGTTTCTTGTGTGAATAGCCGCCTGGTTCTTACGACTCTAGAACTTGCCATGACAATACATTCCCGGTCCTTATCAACTTAAACCCAAGTAAGTAAATGATAGAGGCATTAGGACTAACCCTTTTTATTTCTACACCATTATTTTTCTTTTTCTTTTACCACCTACCCAAAAATCCCCCTAGTTAGCCCCTTTGAGCCTAAACCTTTTCGTTTCATCACCCAAACAAAAAACCCTTTTACCCACCAAACCCTTTTTCATTTTTAACCCTTTATTTTAGTAACAAGTTCGGTTCTTCGCAAAAAAAAATATATATATATATATATATATATATATATATATAAATTTTTTTGATGAAGCAAAAAGAAAATAAACAAACAAGTTAATAAAAAATAGCTTAGTTTGAGTAAAAGCTTCATCAAAATAAAAAGTTGCAAAAATACGAAAACCGATACTTGTTACGCTTTTAGCCCTTTTTCTACTAACCACTAACCCAACCACCTACCTTTAACCCTAGCCTAACCCTTAACCCGCAAAGTCCTCTTGATATCTACAAAGGTATAAAAGTTAAAAAGGAGGAGGATTGATTTCTTGGCAAGCCTATGGTAGGAATAAGTTCCATGCCGCTCTCGAGCGATTCACTAAAAATACACCTTCGGCCGAGTGTGAGTGATTTCCCCGTGAGGTATGTGAACTTGTATATAAATAGAATTTTAAAAAGGCATGTTATGCCCAAATAAGTAAATTCTTTTATGAAAAGTTCTAAATAAATCATTACGAATAGGAGTGTAAATAAATAAAAATAAAACCCAAAAAGATCTTGGAAATCCCGACACTCTACGACAAGCCCAAAACCTTCTCTTCTACCTATTCCATTTGGGAGTGTAAGCCACATATTAAAGAGTCTTGCTTGAGGACAAGCAAAAGTTCAAGTGTGGGGGTATTTGATGTGTGTAAAATGCAACATATAAATTACATCAAATGAGGCATAAAACTAACCCTTTTTAAGTACTAATATTGGAAAAAGAGTGTTTTTGTCTTCCTTTTGTATTTTCAGGATTAAATGAGCTCAAAAACACAAAAGAAGCAAAAAGACAGCTAAATCCAACATAAATACAAGGAAAGGAACATTAGTGGACTGCCCGACCCCTCAACGGCACCTTCCAAAGCAAAAAGGAGAAGACAGAAGGCTGAACACGCCCCGTGCTCAGCCAGCACGGGGCCGTGCCCAAGAAGCAGCAGAAAAGACAAATCCATAGAAGCTTCTATTGCCCATCACGGGGCCGTGCTCAGCGGACACGGGGGCGTGTCGAAAGTACAGCAGGCGCATTTATTGTAATTGCGAATTACAATTAATGAGGAGAGAGATTGTCAGACGGACACGGGGCCGTGCCCAGCGGACACGGGGCCGTGTCCAGCTCTCTGTTCAGCCTATAAATAGGAGTGCTTGGATTCATTTCATCTCATCCCTTGGCACACCACCTCTCTCACACTTCATCCACCACCCACCACCATCACAACACCATCATCCACTACCATCATCCATTGTCTATCGTAGAGTGTGTGAGTCGTCTCGGGATCCAAGATTGATCGTAAGAGTTCTTGACAATCAAGGCCATGTTTGCCTAAGTCTCTTACATCACTTGGTGAAGACAAAGTGTCTAGTATAATACTTTTTATTTCTAATCTTTTGCACTTTTTATTTGGTTTTGTATTAATGACTTTAATAACTAGTTACTTATGTTGAAGGTGATCTTTCCTTATCGTTTGTCCGTGGTGTCTTGGCATTATTTTACTGTCTATATAAAATAAAGGATTTTCACCATTCATATCTCCACGGTCTATATGGAGGTATGTTGGCTACCTGGTAGGGGGTTAAGGGAACGGTTTGGTAAAGGTCTTGCCATTGTTCAGCGTTTAGAGGTCCTGCAATGGACCTGGGTCAAATTTAGTAGGACCTCCTTCAATACTTCACGGTATTGGATGGCGGGGGTCCAAACTCTTTGATCCCCTCATAAGTTAACTACTATTAATACTATAACCCGGCTACTTAGGACTGTATCCCTGCTGACTCAGACTACTTAGCCGAGGGTAACGTCACCGCCAAAAGCGGGGCCTACCACAATACTGCATTAATAACTTAATTCATTATCTTCCAATAATCCACCCTTTTAGGATTGTATCCCTGCTGACTCAAACTACTGAGGTGAGGGTAACGTCGCCTTCAAAAGAGGGGCCTACTACAATAACTAAGATAATCTCTTAATTATGTGCAAAAGTGCAGAAATAATCAAAGGTTATACTAGATACGAGTCGGAACCAAGTGATTCATCTTGTCTATCTGTTTTTTCTTTTATTTTCATTTTCAGCATTTTAGTTAGTTTTATTTTTCTTAGTTTAAAACATTTTTTCTAAACTTTTATTTTGGTTAGACGTTGAGGATAAACCGGTACTAAAAGCTCTTGTGTCCTTGGACGACCTCGGTATCTTACCAACGCTATACTACTCTCAACGATGGGTGCACTTGCCCATATGTGTGTTTAGTGTTAGTGAAATATCGTGTTTTATAAATTTAAAACTTGGCTAAAATAAGTGTTAAAAAGGGCTTAAAATATACACCTAATATAAGTAACACTTCGCACGCATCACGTACCCGAGTATTTCAAAATAACTAACGGTATAATATTTTAAATGTTATAGTATTCGAACCGCACCCAGACTTGGTATATTATTTTAATTTAAACGGTATAATATATTTGAACCGTACCCGTGTATTTCAAAATTATGAACGGTATAATATTTTAAACGTTATAGTATTCGAACCACACCCGGACTTGGTATAATATTTTAATTTAGACGATAACGGTATAATACATTTGAACCGTACCTGAGTTTTTCAAAAGATTTTATTGGTATATAATATTAACGGTATGATATTTTAAACGATTTCATGTTGGAACCTGGTGAGAATTTATAACACCAAAACACCAAATTCACAAAACATAATTATGATGAGTTATATACGTTGCGTATAACTCTATACATAGCGTATATAAACCCTAGTATTATGTGCTAATGATGTTGGTGCATATTTCGTACGTCTGCCACTGTGCGAATAGTTAGATAGAGGTGTGTTGAATATTGTATAGAATAGGATCAGTTAGACACGGTGTTGATACTGTAAAGGTCCATCCGGACGGATGGACATCATTCTAGTCCAAACCCCATCCGGTCGAATAGGTATTGATACTGTAAAGTCCATCCGACGGATGGTCATCCGGACGGATGGACACTAGCTCATTCGGACATGTGTAGGTTGTTGCCTATAAATAGGGAGTTGGGGTTCCCATTTGGACAAGATTTTGGTTCCTAGAGGGGACATGCTGTCTAACTGGTCTCACGGTGCTGTAACTTGTCAAGATATGAATAGAGACCAGATTATAAGTGACTGCTCGGTGTCGTATTTATCTTCTACTCCTTTCTTAGTAATAATAACGAACCGAACACGTCGTATCGGGACCGAGGCTCCGTCAAACTCGCCGGTTCCGGTAATCTCAAATGATTGCTAGCCAGACGCTGAAATTCATGCATTATATACATTGAGTATAGCTTTATACATAGTGTATAAATCCTAAGTGTGCAAATAGGCAACAAAAGTGTACCTATAGTTTCTAAAAAATAGAGAAAAACTCACCTATATATGATATATATGCATAGAGAACAATTCACACGACATGAAACATAAAACTAAAATTTATTAAAATAAAGATTCAGGATTAAATTCCTCTAACGAAAACAAATATGTCAATATATATGTTTTGTTGGTTATCAAGTCTCAAAGCTCTACCAAGTCCACTTAATAATTAACCTATTAGATAAACTAGAATATAAAAACCACAAATGCTTTGTCTTCTATTTTCAGTCATGCACTATCAACGTGAGTCTTGAAGCCATGCCTATTCCATGCATAAATTCAAATCAATCTAAAATATTAATTGACGACCCGTACCCATGACCTGAGTAACCTCAACAATCACCTCAATCGTTTATTCATACCTTTCATTCACAATAGTGTCATCGGCTCGTCTTCAATCAAATTCGCTTCTTGATTTTTCAATTCACTCGTTGTTGTAGTGACCATATTCACAACACTTGTAACATTTCACTTGTAACATTTCACGTGGATTTTATCCCGGAAACGCTCGTTACCATCTCGACCCCTCACGGACCCACGGCCTCTTCCGGGCCACATCCAAAGTCATCTCGGTTTGAGCTTCAAACGCCACAATGTTTACACCCGTGCGATTTTTCTTGGCTAGCCAACAACAAACCACCTTGAGTGTCCTCCGTTCCTTTCAAGCGCTCCTCGTATGCTTTCAAGCTACCAATGGCTTCATTGAATAACATTGAGTCTAAGTCGAAGCATTGCTCAATAGATGCCACAATTTGAAGAAACGACTTGGGCATTGAATCACAATTTGAAGAAACGACTTGGGCATTGAATCAGGCAACCTTTTCACCAACTCGACTTCTTCAAGTTCATACCCAAGAATTCTTACCTTCGATGCTAAACCACTCAATTTTGCCACGAAATCATCAACATTTCGCCATCCTTCATATGTGAACTTTCAAGCTCCCTTCTTACACTATGTTCCCGAGTCTCATTTAACAGGGGGAGGGGAGAGAAAATTCTCTCCGAATCTCTCCAATTTGGGAGGATGAATATATGGTCATATTTTGTCATATTTTCTTTTCTTTTCCCTCCCCTCCCCCTGTTAAATGAAACTCGGGAACATGGTTTTTTATATTTTCATCTCTTTTCCCTCCCCTCTCCCTGTTAAATGAGACTCGGGAACAGAGTGTTAATGTTGCAGGTCGCGCCGCTCTCACCTGATCTACACCCAAATACCATGTCTTCAGTTCGTCCCACACTTGCTTGGGGTCGATGTAGTTACCCATTTGCAGGGGCGCATATTAGAATGGGCCAGGGCGGGGGGGGGGGGGGGGGGGACCCCCTGAATTTTGGGGTATATACGTTTTCGACCCCTGGTTCTATAGAAATTTTTGGGTATATACGTTTTCGACCCCCCGTCGGAAATCTCAAGCTTTGCCACTGGCCATTTGCACAACCATCTCCTCGGGTATGGCTTGAAACAAGAAGGCAACCACTTGTTTCGACTTCTTATGTCCTGGTTCTTCTCCTAAAGTCCTTGATTCGACGGTCTCCCATCTACCGTGTTCATAGCAGTCAAAATCAGATATTGGTACGTCACTGAACCACCTTCTTTAGCCGGTACCAACACCATTTTTTCTTATCAAACCCGTTCCAAGAGGTCTATTCCACCGATCAAGATCTTCAAGACTAATTGAATATCTGTTATGATTTTTTTTATTATTATTTAGTTTTCTATTTTATCTTTCAAATCTTGGTATGAATATTAGGGATCACTATTGTTTAGTAAAGCTTTGTTTATTTTAATAAAAATTGTAAGCTTTAAGCTTGATATTTAAAAATTAAAACCTTCCGTTCAAAAAAAAAAAAAAAAATTAAAACCTTCGTTCACATTTATTTCAATATAATTGTTAGTCTTTGATCCGTTTGAATCACCTTTGTGTTTGCATTAAAATATTTGCTCTAATATAAATCATGGATTAAAAATGGCCTGGTCTATTCGCACACGCCATTTGTCTTTTTGCACATCCAAAGCGCCCCGCTTGGCAGTCCTTTGCTGTTGACCAAGACCAAAGCGCCCCGCTTTGGCCATAGCGCGGCGCTTTGGATGTTTTTTTTTTGGAAGCAGGTCGGATGTGGGTTAGTTTGGTAGGGATTTTTGGAGGAAAAATTTTTATTTGAGTTTTATTACATATAATTCATAGTTGTTTTATAATTACGTCATTATTTTTATAGAACGTATATAATATAAGTTCTTAACGTAGTTTACTTTGTTAAATTAAACGAACACGTTAAATAAAATGTACAGAAAGCCATAAGAATTAAACGTAAACAATCCAAAACCAACGTGATGTAAATAGAAGATTAACTGCAATATATATATAGGGAGAAGATCATGCGAGAACCACCTCTTATTGCGAGAACCGCGAGAACCAATGTGAACACACCAAAAATGCATAAAAATAGCTAAAAATCACACAAAATTTTTTTTTTATTTTTTTAATATTTTTTAGGTTAAAATCGCTACTTTTCGAACCAAAAAAAAAAAAAAAATTTTTTTTTTAAATTTTTTTTTAAAATTTTTTTTTAAAAAAAAAAAAAATTTTTTTTTTTGGCTTCGAAAAGTAGCGATTTTAACCTAAAAAATATTAAAAAAATCAAAAAAATTTTTTTGGATTTTTTTTTGATTTTTTTAGATTTTTTTTAGATTTTTTTAGGTTTTTTGAGGGTTTAGTTTTTAGCATTTTAGCTTGGGGGTGGGGGGGGGGGGGGTTTAGGTTTTTGGGGGGTGGAGGAGGGGGGTTTAGGCTTTTTTTTGGGGGGGGGGGGTGGGGTTAGGTTTTTTTAGGTTTTTTTTAGCTTGGGGGGGGGGGGGGGGTTTAGGTTTTTGGGGGGGGGGGGGGGTTAGGTTTTTTTTGGGGGGGGGGGGGGGTGGGGGGTTTAGGTTTTTGGGTGGGGGGGGGGGTGGGGGTTAGGTTTTTTAGGGTTTTTTTTTTTAGCTATTTTAGGTTGTGTTCACATTGGTTCTCATGGTTCTCACAATAAGGGTGGTTCTCGCATGAGCCCCTCCCTCTATATATATATATATATATATATATATATATATATATCAGTTTGTACATACAAAACAAAAAGGTACAACTGAGTACATAATACATAACAAAACACTAAACAAACAAACTAAGGTACTAATACTCGTGCGGTGGGGACGGTGGGAGGGGAAGTGGAGGCAACCCAGCGAGCTCTCGTAGAGCAAGGAGCGTCTCGACTATCCAGTCAATGCGTGCGCCCTGGCGTCTGAGGCGCCGGTCGAAGTCCTGAGCCACCTCACGCGCTGCCGGAGGCAGGTCAGCGTAAACGTGCTGCGGGTACTGTGGCGGCTCAGGAGCTGGCTGAACTGGTGGTACCTGGATCTCCTCGACATGCTCCACCTGAGCCGAATCCTCGAATACAGGCTGAGCCTGAGCCTGAGCCTGAGGTTGAGCCTGAGTCTGATCCTAAGGCTGGCCCGGGTACTGATCGAGGCCCAGAGCCTGTAGCTGAGCCTGCCGAGCGGCCTCCTGAACAGGAGGAGGGGCTAACACTCCAGGCCTCACCTCAATAACAACCGGGATGACCTCCGGCACCACCTCCGGATGCCAAATTAGCCCGTCACGGCCCTTAAACCTCAGACCAACATCAAAGGTACGGGTGATCTGCATACTAGATACTGACGCGCGGCCCCACCTGGTTGACGGGATCGGACAGCTCCGGATCATGCTCGGGCACGAGCCCTAGCGAGCGTGCAATGGCGGTGATGTATGAGCCAGTGTGCAGCTGCCCGCGGAGCTGCCGGTGGTATGCTGTGGCAAAGTAATCTGCCAGGCAGGCTGCTAGATCGCAGGGCTGGCGGCGAAGTAGGCAGTATAGAAAGAAAAGGTCATAGAGGTTGACCTTCTCCCTGCTGGTACCCCGCGACACGATAGATGACGCGATAACATGGTGCAGGTATCGGTACAAGGTGTCTCTAATGGTGGTGGCCTTTTGCCAGGATTTCCCAAAGGGAACCCTGGAAATGGCCCTCCAGAAACTGATAAGCGTGTGCCTGTCCATCACCGTAACCGCCTGCGTATATAAATCAGTATCAAGCTCGGGCTCTGTGTACAAACCTGTATGGACAGCAAACTCCCGCACACTTATCTGAAACTGCTGACCGGCGAGACGGAATGTAACCTCGTGGACTGGAAAATCCGGGTCCTCCACGTAATCCGCCGGATGCGGCGCGTATGTAAACGTAGAAAGAAACTCGACCGTAAGCTCAGGGTACGAGTCCTTCATCGCTATCTGAAATAGGCGTGACCAAGGAGTATCTAGTCCAACTATATCACGCGCTCGCGCGGCCTCTTCCACGGTCTCCAACAGGTCCCAGTCTATCCCTACATGCCCCCCAATCTCTATGGTGCGCAACCTAGCGCATCTCCCCCTCGCCCGTGACCCCTGTGGAAACTGCAGGTACGGACATGCCGGCTCTCCCTCCTCTCCCACCTCTCCCTCAGCCTCCATATGCTCAATCTCGTCATCGGAGGAATCCATCCATGCACGTTGAAAAGATAATAAATAAATAATATTATTTAAACAATTTAAATAATAAACAAATAATATTAAGTATAAAACAATAAACAAATAATATTATTAAACAATTTAAATAATAAACAAATAATATTAAATATAAAATAATAAACAAATAATATTATTAAACAATTTAAATAAAAGATAATAAACAAATAATATTAAATATAAAATAATAAACAAATAATATTATTAAACAATTTAAATAATAAACAAATAATATTAAATATAAAATAATAAACAAATAATATTAAATATAAAATAATAAACAAATAATATTAAATATAAAATAATAAACAAATAATATTAAATAAACAAATAATAATAATAAACATATAATATAATAAACAAATAATATAAAAATAATATTAAATAAACAAATAATAGTAATAAATAAATAATATTAAATAAACAAATAATATATAAAAAAAAAATAAACATGAACCAAAGCGCCCCGCTATGGCCTCGGCGCGTGTAACACCCGTCTAATTTTACTTGATTTTATTAGGTATTTATATCATTTAAAACATAATATTGTTAGACTAACTTGACTTTCATTACAAAAATCGATAAATACCATTAAGCTTAGCCATCATATGACTAAGTTAAAACATTTTAAAAGTTGTTTAAACAAGTGTCTACAACCCATACACAAAAGTATTAAAGGTTTAAAACGTTGCGGAAGCTTCAAAATATAGTGTTCGGTTCTTCATTCTATGCTTGATCGCCATCCGTAAGTTCCCCAACATGGCCTAATGTCAAAAACACATCAAAGGTTAGTTTTGAAAATAATATAAGATGTATAATTGAAATCTAGGGTCAAAACAATTGAAAACAATCGAAATTTCCGGACTCAGCTCGCTCGCGCCCCGCGAGGACCCGCCGCGTGTCGCGACGCCAACCATGCATTCTTCCGCGTGGCGCGGGGGGACCAATTTTCCAGCAGCTCATGTTTTTTGAGTTGCAAATTCTGCCAGTTCCGGAAAACTCAGATTTCAACTTCAAATGGGCATAACTTTTGACTCGTAAGTCCGTTTTAGGTGATTCTTTTTCCCATACGTCTGTAAATTCATTACCGACATAACTATAATAAATTTACTACCCAGAATTTAATTTACGGACCGAAAGGCCGTATGTCACTATGTAATTATTCCACCCATTCTAACCTTATGCATTTTACTACCATTTAACTAATAAACCTATGGCGCCTTATGCCCAACATCTGGGGCTTATTATCAACCGCATTTCTTACCAATTTCATGGTTTAATGCCTTTGTGATTATTATCGCCATTATCGACTACTAAAACGTTTAAAACTACAATTTTAACACTAATAGATCCGTTGGCTCATCTTGTGGAACCATCCACTTATGATGACTACCAATTTGGTCCATTGACTATACTACATCTATCAATTCACATTCCAACCATGATCAATATAATTTCTACCAATAACGCATAGTTTATCCATATTTCAACGAATGTAACGGGTCAAGTTACATACCTTAGTGTACGCCCTTCAACCGCAAATCACCATCGGCTTGTCCACTCGACGTTCCGGTTTCCTTTCCTATAGAGTTCAATTCAAGACATGTTTAGAACTCTCTTTAAACCTCTCTTCGCATAATATACCGAAACATCATAATTATGTGTTAAGGCTTTAAATTTCTATTTTAAGCCTTCTTTGAGGCATTTTCACAAACACCTTAAAGGCAGATTTTTCACAAGATTGTATGACAAGTTTCTAGCTTATCATTTAGCCCTAATTTCACTTCAATCAACATTCTACATGATTGTTAGCTTCTAGAATTCTGAAATCACTTCCAAATTGTCAAATTACACAAAATTAACACCCAATATCCTAGTATTCATCAATTTACCCATAACCCATTATTCACATACAATGGTGTTCATGGATTCACCAAAATTTCCTATGATTTCAACTTCTATTGGTCTAGGGTTTGTTCCTAGACACTATAGTTGTTCCTTAATCATCATAACATATACATGCAACCCTAATTCAGATTTTTCCCAATTTCATGAGAATTTCAAGTTAAGAGTTTTCACTAAAATTTACATACCTTGTAATCCTCTTGCGATGAGGATCACAATTCTAAGCTCGGATTTTCGTTTGGACCAGATTTGCTCCTTCAATTTGAGAGTTTTAGTAGAGTTCTAGGTTTTGTTTGAAGGTGGGTGTCGCCCCCATGTTGTTCTGATCGACCAGACTCCCCAAGTGGGGTGTTTGGTTGTGTTTTATTTGTTTAATAAAATTCAAGTTTCAAGTTTAACAAACTAAACCCCTCCACTATGATCAACATGAAATTTGGTTGCTTTTTAACCTACTATAGATTATTTATAGACTATTAACTAACCAGGTTAAAATTCCTAGTTAGTAAATTCTTGTTTATTTATACTTTAAAATAAAAATATAAAGTTTTATATTTTTCGGGGTGTTACAAGTCCACCCCCCTTAAAAGGGTTTCGTCCCCGAAACCGAAGTACGTACCAAATAATGTAGGGTAGAGTCGTCGCATCTCTTCCTCGGACTCCCACGTAGTGTCCGAGCCTTTTCTATGCTCCCATTTGATTTTGACTTGGTCGATTTGTCTATTTCGTAAGTATTTGATCTTTCGATCTAAAATCTCCACCGGTCTCACCGCATAGTTCAGACTATTATCTACTTCGATATCATCGAAATGAATATAAGCTGTTTCATCCGCTAGGCACTTTCGTAATTGTGACACGTGAAACGTGCTATGAATTCCACTTAGTTCCTCCGGTAGCTCAAGGCGGTAAGCTACCTTGCCGACCTTTTCAACGATTTTAAATGGCCCAATAAACCTCGGGCTTAGCTTTCCCCTTTTTCTGAATCTAATAACGCCCTTCCATGGGGAAACTTTTAGCATAACCATGTCACCAACCTGGAATTCGATTGGCCTATTCCTCTTATCAGCATACGCCTTTTGCCTGTCTTGAGCCGCTTTCAAGTGTGCCCGAACTATATCGATCTTCTCATTCGTGGCTCGTACTATATCTTGGTGGGCGAGTTCACGCGGACCCACTTCACCCCAACATACCGGGGTTCGACACTTCCTACCATAAAGCATTTCGTACGGTGCCATTTTAATACTTGATTGGTAGCTGTTATTATACGAAAACTCAACTAACGGTAGGTGAACATCCCAACTTCCTCCAAAGTCGATTATACACACCCGTAGCATATCCCCCAATGTTTGTATTGTTCTTTCACTCTGTCCATCCGTTTGAGGATGGTACGCAGTGCTAATGAACAATTTGGTTCCCATTTGCTCTTGGAAATCTCGCCAGAAATTTGAAGTAAACCGGGTATCCCTATCAGACACGATGGATACCGGCACCCCATGACGTGCTATTATTTCATTAGTGTAAACTTCTGACATCTTTTCTGACGTATAAGTCTCACGAATCGGAATGAAGTGAGCACTTTTCGTCAATCTATCCACCACTACCCATATGGCATCGAAACCACGATTCGTCTTAGGCAACTTGGTTAATAGGTCCATTGTAATATGTTCCCATTTCCAAACCGGTATTTCTAACGGTTGCAGTTTGCCATATGGTTTCTGGTGCTCCGCCTTGACTTGTAAACATGTCAAGCATTTTTCCACATACTTTGCCACATCCCTTTTCATTCCGGGCCACCAATAATTTTGTTTCAAATCATTGTACATTTTGGTCGCACCCGGATGAATTGAATAACGGGATTTATGAGCTTCATTAAGTAGAAGCGCCTTCACTCCACAAGTATGTGGGACCCATATCCTTCCGGATCGAGTCTTCAACCCGTTATTCCTATCCGACAAATCTTTCAATTGATCGAGTATTCTTTCTTTCTTCCAATTCTCTTCTTTCATTGCTTCTGATTGCGCCTCTCGGATACGTTCAAGTATACCTGAGGTCACCACGAGTTGCATCGATCTTACTCGTATTGGGACATAGTCCGCTTTTCTGCTCAGCGCATCCGCCACCACATTAGCCTTTCCGGGGTGATAATGTATTTCACAATCGTAGTCTTTCACCGTTTCCAGCCATCGCCTCTGTCGCATATTTAACTCTTTCTGATCGAAAAAGTATTTCAAGCTCTTGTGGTCGGTGAATATGGTGCACTTTACCCCATACAAGTAGTGCCTCCATATTTTTAATGCAAATACCACCGCGGCCAACTCGAGATCATTTGTGGGATATTTCTTCTCGTGCATCTTCAATTGTCTCGAGGCATAGGCTATTACCTTGCCCCGTTGCATCAACACGCAACCGAGCCCCGATAGTGAAGCATCCGAATAAACCACCATGTCTTCGACGCCGTCCGACAATGTCAATACCAGAGCTTGAGTTAACTTTTCTTTTAGCGTTTGAAACGCTTTTTCTTGATCGGCACCCCAAATAAACTTTTCTTTCTTTTGGGTTAGCTTTGTTAGTGGTGACGCAATCTTGGAGAAATCTTGAATGAATCTCCTATAGTATCCCGCAAGCCCCAAAAAGCTTCTAATTTCTGAAGGGTTCTTCGGGGGATTCCATTTTGATACAGCCTCTATCTTTGATGGATCCACCAAAACTCCGTCGGCACTTATGACATGGCCAAGAAATTGTACCTCTCGTAACCAAAAGGCACATTTAGAGAATTTTGCATATAATTTCTCTCGTCTAAGTGTCTCTAACACTTCTTGTAAGTGGTGTGCGTGTTCAGCTTCACTTTTCGAATACACCAAGATATCATCGATAAACACGATGACTAACTTATCCAACATTGGCTTGCAAACCCGGTTCATGAGGTCCATGAAAGCCGCGGGTGCGTTTGTTAGCCCAGATGACATCACGAGGAATTCGTAATGTCCGTATCTCGTGCGGAAAGCCGTCTTCGGCACATCTTCTTCTTTGACCTTTAGTTGGTGATACCCCGATCTAAGGTCAATCTTTGAAAACCAGCTCGCGCCTTGTAGTTGGTCGAATAAGTCATCTATTCTCGGAAGCGGGTATCGGTTCTTTACCGTGAGTTTGTTTAACTCCCAGTAATCGATACACATGCGCATGCTCCCGTCTTTCTTTCTTACGAACAACACCGGTGCGCCCCAAGGAGACACACTCGGCCTTATGAATCCCTTGTCAAGCAGATCTTGGATTTGGGACATCAACTCTTGTAATTCCGACGGTGCAAGTCGGTATGGGGCTTTTGCTACAGGTTTCGCGCCCGGAATCAATTCGATCCCGAACTTAATTTCCCGTTCAGGCGGTATCCCCGGTAAATCCTCCGGAAACACATCTTCATAATCTCGTATCACCGGTACATCTCCAATCTTTTGTGATTCTTTTTCGGGCTCATTAGCGTATATCATGATTGCCTTGCATCCTCGCTTCATAAGCTTGTGAGCTTTCAACATTGAGCATACTATGGGGTTGCCTCCTTTTTCGCCATAAATGGTGACGTGTTTTCCGCTCGGAGATGTTAGTTTTATCTCTTTACGAAAACACACGACCTTTGCATGGTGTTGAGATAGCCAATCCATCCCAACGACTACTTGAAATTCTCCAATCGACATCGGGATTAGATTTATCAAATATTCTTCATCGTCAATGCTCAGTTTACAGTTTTCACATACATCACAAACAATAAAGCTCTTGTTATTACCTATCTCTACATCTAAGGGCACAGGTAATTTTGTTAGAACAAATGAAGGATGTCGAATAAATCCATATGAAACAAAGGATTTATTCGCACCCGTATCAAATAACACACGTGCAGGAATCGAATTTACAGCAAATATACCTGAGACCACGTCAGGTTCAACCTTCGCTTCTGCGGCGGTCAGTTGAAAAGATCTTGCCTTTGCTTTTGGGGCTTCACCTTTTGGTTCCTGCCCATCCTTCTTTCCAACCAGTTCCGGGCATTCCGACTTTTTGTGACCCGTTAGATAACAATTGTAACAAACCGTCACTTTCTCCGGGCACGATATAGCCATATGTCCCGTTTTTTTGCATATGGGACAAGGCTTATCCTTGTAACGGCATTCGCCTTTATGACCCTTTCCGCAGATTCTGCAACTTGGCGACCCGCCTCTCGTATCAAATTTCTTTGCGGTTTCGTTTGTTCGTGCCTTCTTAGCAGGGCTTGGGTTCACATCTTGTGCTTTCCGTTCACCCCTTTCAATGCTCTTTTTCAGTTCGATCTCCCTTTCCCGAGCAGCATTTATGATCTCGGTAAGGGTCTCGTATTTGGAAGGGGTGATAAATTCCCTATACTCAGCACTCAACATGTTGTGGTAGTAGTATATCTTTTGTTCTTCATTCGTCACTAAATCATCGCAAAACTTCATCTTATCCATAAACGTTGCCGTAAGCTTGTCTATGGTCTCATTCTTGTGCCTAAGTTGCATGAATTCCTCCTTGATTTTATTCATAACCGCCTTGGGGCTATGATGCTTAAGAAATGGCGTCTTGAATTCTTCCCAAGTCATGACCTTAGCAGCTTCAATACCGATCTCTCTCTTTTTGTTATCCCACCAATCTTTCGCTTGACTCCTTAGTTGACCCGTACCATAGGCTACGCAGTCATTTTCGTCACTATGGGTCCTCTCGAATACCCCTTCGATATCACTTAGCCATCGTTGGCACACTATTGGGTCAACCTCCCCATTATATATTGGTGGTTTACAGGCCATGAATTCCTTGTATGAACAAGACTTTCGTCCTCCATGCTTTTCCTTTGCTAAATTTGAATCATCTTCCAATTTCTTGATTCTATCTTCTACTATTGATAAAACTGTGTTTTGAATTTTATAGATAAAGCCCGACAAACTGTTTTCGATCGCCTTTCCAACCTCTTCGGCAATCACTTCCCTCATTTGTTCGGTGACTCTTGGCACCGCATTATCATTACCTCCATCAGCCATCTCTATTTCTGAAATGTTTACATAGGTTGTTAAACATTCCATTTATAACACATGCTTTACTTGTTTTGATTCAATCAAGTTCATAACTTGATTTAATCATTCTTGTTTCAATTCAATCAAGTTCATAACTTGATTTAATCGTTCTTGTTTTGATTCAATCAAGTTCATAACTTGATTTAATCATTCTTGTTTAATGCATTTCTTGTATTTGAGTGAGCTTACACACTCTTTTCATGCATATTTGTTCGTTTCTCATTCTTTACATAATACATAATTCATTAACAAAATAAGTTAATTCTTACCAGACGATCGATCAAGCTTGAACCGAACACTTTGTTGACAACCTTAAGCTCTGATTACCAACTTGTAACACCCGTCTAATTTTACTTGATTTTATTAGGTATTTATATCATTTAAAACATAATGAGTTAAATGCCATTTTAGTCCCTGTGGTTTGGGCTATTTTGCCAGTTTAGTCCAAAGGTTTCATTTTTAACCTGTGGGTCCAAAAAGGTTTCACGGTTGCCATTTTAGTCCACTTGATTAACTTCATCCATTTTTTCTGTTAACGAGAAGGCCAATTCGGTCATTTTGTATGTAATTCTGTTAACTAAAAGGGCAATTCCGTCATATAAAATGACCGAATTGGCCTTCTCGTTAACAGAAAAAATGGATGAAGTCAACCCAGTGGACTAAAATGACAACTGTGAAAACTTTTTGGACCCACAGGTTAAAAATGAAACCTTTGAACTAAACTGGCAAAATGACCCAAACCACAGAGACTAAAATGGCATTTAACTCAAACATAATATTGTTAGTCTAACTTGACTTTCATTACAAAAATCGATAAATACCATCAAGCTTAGCCATCATATGACTAAGTTAAAACATTTTAAAAGTTGTTTAAACAAGTGTCTACAACCCATACACAAAAGTATTAAAGGTTTAAAACGTTGCGGAAGCTTCAAAATATAGTGTTCGGTTCTTCATTCTATGCTTAATCGCCATCCGTAAGTTCCCCAACATGGCCTAATGTCAAAAACACATCAAAGGTTAGTTTTGACAATAATATAAGATGTATAATTGAAATCTAGGGTCAAAACAATTGAAAACAATCGAAATTTCCGGACTCAGCTCGCTCGCGCCCCGCGAGGAAGTTTACGCGGGCCGCGAGGACCCGTCGCGTGTCGCGACGCCAACCATGCATTCTTCCGCGTGGCGCGGGGGGACCAATTTTCCAGCAGCTCATGTTTATTGAGTTGCAAATTCTGCCAGTTCCGGAAAACTCAGATTTCAACTTCAAATGGGCATAACTTTTGACTCGTAAGTCCGTTTTAGGTGATTCTTTTTCCCATACGTCTGTAAATTCATTACCGACATAACTATAATAAATTTACTACCCAGAATTTAATTTACAGACCGAAAGGCCGTATGTCACTATGTAATTATTCGACCCATTCTAACCTTATGCATTTTACTACCATTTAACTAATAAACCTATGGCGCCTTATGCCCAACATCTGGGGCTTATTATCAACCGCATTTCTTACCAATTTCATGGTTTAATGCCTTTGTGATTATTATCGCCATTATCGACTACTAAAACGTTTAAAACTACAATTTTAACACTAATAGATCCGTTGGCTCATCTTGTGGAACCATCCACTTATGATGACTACCAATTTGGTCCATTGACTATACTACATCTATCAATTCACATTCCAACCATAATCAACATAATTTCTACCAATAACGCATAGTTTATCCATATTTCAACGAATGTAACGGGTCAAGTTACATACCTTAGTGTACGCCCTTCAACCGCAAATCACCATCGGCTTGTCCACTCGACGTTCCGGTTTCCTTTCCTATAGAGTTCAATTCAAGACATGTTTAGAACTCTCTTTAAACCTCTCTTCGCATAATATACCGAAACATCATAATTATGTGTTAAGGCTTTAAATTTCTATTTTAAGCCTTCTTTGAGGCATTTTCACAAACACCTTAAAGGCAGATTTTTCACAAGATTGTATGACAAGTTTCTAGCTTATCATTTAGCCCTAATTTCACTTCAATCAACATTCTACATGATTGTTAGCTTCTAGAATTCTGAAATCACTTCCAAATTGTCAAATTACACAAAATTAACACCCAATATCCTAGTATTCATCAATTTACCCATAACCCATTATTCACATACAATGGTGTTCATGGATTCACCAAAATTTCCTATGATTTCAACTTCTATTGGTCTAGGGTTTGTTCCTAGACACTATAGTTGTTCCTTAATCATCATAACATATACATGCAACCCTAATTCAGATTTTTCCCAATTTCATGAGAATTTCAAGTTAAGAGTTTTCACTAAAATTTACATACCTTGTAATCCTCTTGCGATGAGGATCACGATTCTAAGCTCGGATTTTCGTTTGGACCAGATTTGCTTCTCCAATTTGAGAGTTTTAGTAGAGTTCTAGGTTTTGTTTGAAGGTGGGTGTCGCCCCCATGTTGTTCTGATCGACCAGACTCCCCAAGTGGGGTGTTTGGTTGTGTTTTATTTGTTTAATAAAATTCAAGTTTCAAGTTTAACAAACTAAACCCCTCCACTATGATCAACATGAAATTTGGTTGCTTTTTAACCTACTATAGATTATTTCTAGACTATTAACTAACTAGGTTAAAATTCCTAGTTAGTAAATTCTTGTTTATTTATACTTTAAAATAAAAATATAAAGTTTTATATTTTTCGGGGTGTTACAACGCGGCGCTTTGGTTCTTCGTTATGAAGAACAGGCCTAGCAACTCGATCAAATCCGCCCAAATCAAATCAAAATCAAACATATAACTTGAACCAAAACGATAAATGAAGTTCGATCGTACCTAATAGCGTTTGAAATCTGGAAAAAGAAGATCTTCGCCCTAGTGTGTGTAATCGCACCTTTGTGTGTGTGTTTTGTTTGTTGATGAAATGGGGGAGAAGGCTGCCCCGCTTCAGGTATAACGAGGGGCCAAAGTGCTGCGCTATGGCCTAAGCGGGGCGCTTCGGGGCCAAAGCGCTGCTTTATGGCCTAAGCGGGGCGCTTTGGGCCTTTTTTAAAATTTTTAAAATTGTTTTTAATTCACAAACGCGTCGATAATAGTCTAAATTTTACGTTTTTTCCATTATACATCATTTTTTAATATATATGGACTATACTGCAAGTTCCGGATCAAATCGGTTACGTGTGATGTCTTATTCCGTTATATCATATCATTTTGGTTTGAAAGCACAAGTACTCCTGTGAGAAGTGTTATGTGTATCAGCCGCCTACCGTACATGAACATGACGTATTTTTTCATTAATTGTAGTATTATGATGTATATTGTCATTTTGGATCGTACAAGTGCGTATTGAATCTGATTGGGTCGTGTCGGTGACATTCGGTTTTTAACGTGATGTAACGCATATATTGAACAAACACAAACGTGATTATTATTAAACACATTTAACATACATCATGAACATATGGGGTTACATTAAGGTCAGGGGCACGATACGTAAGCATTTTGTACGCGTTGATCTGATCCCTGTATAATGTATGCCAGGCTGCTGCGCGCTCTGTTCTGTTCGCTGTCCAGAGTAGGTTTGGGGGAGGCATTGAATAACAACCTCCAAGCTCTACATGTATGAAATGCCCGTCGTCGACGAACACAACCGCAACCACCAGGTGAGGTTCCTCAGCTTCGTTTGGCCCGCCCAGCAGAGGGAAAATTGTATCGCTACCATGAATGTCGAAGGTGTGAACAATCAGACCGTATCGTTGGGCAATAAGAAACCCCGTCTCAGGCATCGACATGTAATTTTCGATACCTGCTTGTCCCACCCCCTTGAAATCGATCCGTCTAACCAGCGCATCATAATGTCCTATGTTTTCCGGATCGAAAACCTGCCTCCAAAGCGATTCGTTCATACGTAACTCCTTTATAAGTTGTTTCCGGATCATCAAATATGAATTTTGTTTTACTCCTAACCCAACAGCCACCGATCGAAACCCACAATGACCATCTGGTTTTATGTCCTTTATTCTAACAATGTATGGATGGATCACTTTGGGAATCTGAGATGCGTAGTTGCGGATCGCTATATCCGTCTTAGGACCGAGCTTGATCATCGGGAAATCAGGGTGTAGCTTGAGCGGTTTGGTATTCTTTTGTCTTCTAGAATCTTCGGGTGATATGTACGAGCTGTGACGGGGAAGATCGTCTGAGGCCTCGACCCAAGTTTCTTCTGACGGAATGTACGAGCTTTTTCTAGCGGCTTCAACCTTTCTTTCTTCCTGCGTTTTCAATGTTGGGCGACCACGAGTTTTCTTCAGAACAGCAGGAGGTTTTTTGTTATTGTTCCCTGGATTGAGGATTTGCTGAAACTTTTCAAAGAAGCTCCTTTTCACTTGAGGGGGTGTTGGATCGATCTGTTGTTTCCATTTTTCAAATTCCGCGTCTATATCGATATCCTCTATTTTATTCTTTGCAGGCTTGAAGTCAAGCTTCTTCCAGAACACGTCTATGTGTGTGATCCGGAGTTGCTGACCTGTGAATGAAAACAAATTAGGTGGCAAAATCATAACGAGAAAGGTCAAAGATATTAATTACCGTTATTTTCCAAATTTTCCAAACGACAGGCACATGGCAAACCACAGCTGGTAAAAAGTTGGCAACCACAACTTGCACCGTAGGCTCTCAACCCGTCTTCCTTACGTTTTAGTTCCATACTCAAAAGCTCAATCGCATATATTGAAACCTTTCTGAGAATATATGCAAGCATGGGCTGATTCTTGTGGTGCGTCATCACTTTTCGGAGGCTTGCTTCAAAGCTACTTCTAATCTCGGCGTATTGTCTATCAACAACATGATCAACATACAGTACAAGTTTATCCAGTGTGTTGCGATGACTTGGAAAGTGACTTTTTAGTGTTGCATGCATGCCCTCAACCCTGTTGGTCGTAGTTTGGTGAAAGTTGATAGTTTTGTTAATCCAGCAAGATACAAACTTTTCACGGTACGGATCCAACCAGGATTTCTTCAAATAATCAAAAACCTCTAAAATTAAAAAACGTAAATAGTCAGTTTTTGTTATTATATAAAATTTGAACATAATTATGTAAGAAATACCCACGTTCACGGTCATCTTCTTTCAGCTGTGCTTCAAGGTTTTCCAAGTTATACCTGTATATTTCCTCGGTCGTAGACTCGCACAATGTCCAAAATGTACGTACGAATTCTTTCCACTCCTTGTCAGAGAATTTCTTCTTGTTGTTCTTATTAATATTTTGTTGAATATGGAACCGACAAAGATACTTATGCGCTTTTGGAAAAACTTGTTCACACGTGTTCATTAGCGCAAAATCCCTGTCTGTTAAAATCACGCGCGGTTCCATACATCCTACCAGCATAGACTTGATCCTCTGCAACACCCATAGGTAGTTCTCTGACTTCTCAGCGGAAATTACCGCACAAGCAGCCGTAAACGACTTGTTTGTCGACGTCATGCCTACGACCTAAACAAATGGCAGGTTGTACATGTTCGTTTTGTAGGTGGCGTCAATCATTAGCACATGCGGGAAGGCACACCACATAGTGAATGATTTTTCGTGAACAAAGAAGACATCTTCAACTTCGTTCGATATCTCATTCGTGCGCATGTAATAAGTGTAATCTTTTTCGAGAAGAATGTTTTCAAGTTTTTGCATCGGAGACTTACCGACATTTTTTTCGGCGTTGATCTTCTGAACAGCGTTGTGTATATCTTTCGGAATAAGCTTTCTAGCCGGATTGTTTTTTGTCAGCGTTCGCCAGATACTTTGGTTGGGAATATCTTGCTCTGCCAGCTCCTTAACCAGTTTTTTATCCTCCGAAGAAAGCCTTCTCGCATACGCGTGACCCTCTAAGTTTTCAATAGGAGTGTTATTATGCTTCGCCTTCGTCACCTCGATCCTCCAAACACTTTCGGATGATTCCGAAAACCCGATCATCTCGAACGGGCAACCTATTTTCTTGCTACCCGTTTTCCTCTGTGTAGCTATACTCTTATGCTCCCCACCAAAAGTACATTGAAACCAAATCTTGTAATTCTCTCCTCTTTTATTCGACCTCTTAATCACAATGAAGTAACCATTGTCTTTTGCCGTGTCTTGTACCCAACGCACCAACTCTTTACGTGACGAAAAGGTATGCGTTGTATCAAACGAAAATGTAACCGGGTAACAGCCTTCCTCGTCAACAGACACATCCTCCGGCTCACCATCGTGTCACCGAGGTTCGAATAGACTTGATGTTCAAAGCTCTGTTCACAACCGTAACTGTGGTTTGGATAACACTCCTGCTGTACAAAGCTCTGCTCGCCACCGTAACCGAAATTCGAATAACCTTGTTGTGCGTAAGGGTCCTCCACAGGGGTATTCAAATCCAGCTTCACCGTGTTATCACGATAACGAATGCCAGATACAACCTCTGCCTCCCTCGAGTTGGACGAGACCGGTTTCTCATACGAGTCAGAAATAGCGGTCCCCTCGTAAGAATCAGGAACAACTGACTCGTTAGAATATTGACCGAAAAGATAGTTGCTTAACCACGACATCATTTTTTCAAGACATGTAACTAATAGAGCAAAGAAAATCAACAAACAACAAAATCACCGAATACCCTCGAATGCTAAATCTTCTGTCTATGCAGGTTTAAATAATGAAAATTTGGGGTCGAAGCGCCGCGCTTTGGCCATAGCGCGGCGCTTAGGGTTCACGGGACACTGCAACATCGTATCACCTTTATGTCTCTGCAACTTATGTTTCCAACGTCAGTCAAATCAACTTTTGTCAACCAAAGCGCCCCGCTATGGCCATAGCGCGGCGCTTTGGGGTGTGAAAATAATTTTCACCGTGTGAGACTAGCATGACCCTTAAAAATATGTCTTCAAAATATAGTAAATGAATTTACCATTCCCACAACGTACTGCACCTTCTTTGGCCTGATCTATGCAAATGGGATCTGCAGCTCCATTGAGAACCGATTTTTATTGAAGTCAACAAAAATATAATATCTTTTTCCAGTTAAGAATTTCGTGAACTTGTTATATATATATAAATCTAAAATTCTACGTGGGTTTAGATCGTTTACTATTAAAGTTATTTAAAAAGTTTATAAATATGTTTGTCATATCAAATGATCAACGCAAGAATTACAACTATTCTAGAAAAGCATGGGTTCTCAATTAATCGAATAACGATGTTGGTTATTGGATAACCATAACCATAATAGATTGGTTATGGTGGTTTCGGTCAAACAATTTATAGTGAATCGGTCATGGGTCGGTTAACCAAGAATTTAGGTCTAGCTGAAAATAGCTCAATTTTTTTTTTGACCATGCAACAAATTGTTATTAGATTTCTATATATTAGTAGATCACATAAAGGTAAAAAATACATATGTACTAATAATACCAATTACTATTGAACATTTAAACAAAACTATATTATAAAATCCATAAATTCAAAAAACAAAAAAACATTCAACCAAAATGATATCATATAATAAATGTTCAACTAAAAACATCAATTAGAAAAAAATGGTGAAAAATCCAAAATCCGACAAAAAAATTACTATATGTTAGTTCAGTCATGGTTGGTACGGAAATATTAATAACCATAACCGACCAACTACTTTCGGATTTTAGAAAAACAATTAACCGACCCGTCGGTTTTTTTATGTAGTTTGATTTTATTGGTTAATTTAGTTATGGGTGTCTTAATTCGGTTTTTACACACCCCTACATTTAAGCTCGTTAATTATAAAAACGAATCAAATTGGAAAGTCTGTGATACATCTTCATTGATGGTAATCTGTTGGTGAAAGTCAGTTTTCTAGTACCGGTAATCTAACAAATCCTTTATAAACATGTTTTAAATGTAGTACGTCTATTTTCAAAGTAAAGTGAATAAAATTTTGGACTTTATAGTATAATTTACAAAAATAAAGTATACTATAGATTCTAGGTTAAAATATACTAAAGACTATTTTCCTTGAAAAGTCAAAACTAAACTAAACTCAACTTAAATTTTACTCTTTGTGTCTACACTCTTGAAAAGTCAAAACTAAACTAAACTCAACTTAAATTTTACTCTTTGTGTCTACACTCTATATTAATCAAATGAACATATACATGGGTCTGAGCAAAAATGGCACCTGATACGAAATTTACCATCAAATTTATCCTACTTTCACTTATTTTTCTTGAAATTTATGTAACTCCAACTAATCAAACCCAAAATGCTCCTTCTATCTCCAATTTACCGTTAACAGCTCTGCAGGATGAAGCAGCACCCATGATAATCAAAGTATGTTTAATTATTATTCCATTTATTTCTGTACAAATACATTTTTTACTTATTATAATGAATACGTGTATTTCTTTAATTTGTTAGAAAGACAACATTCAAGTGGCAAGAATCGAAGCACAGTTAGCTAAAGCACGAGGTGAAATCCGTAAATCGATTGTTCAAAGAAGTTTCGCATCGAATGGAAGTTTGGGAACCATGTACAGGAATCCCTTCTCCTTTTTTCAGTTAAGTGCTTAAATTTTATAGAGAGAAAATGTTAAAAACGGTTTATATACAGTTGTTTTCTGTTATTCATACAAGTATATAAACAATAATATACTTGTATGTTGTTATCGTATTCTTAAGTTAAAAAAATTGATCAGTTTTAAATTTTTGGAGTTCTGAAATGATGTGTTTGTATTACAAATAAGTAGCTCTTTGATAACTTCTGAATGGTTAAGTGTTAAACCAGTAAGAGATATAGTATAATGCGTAACCGTTCAAAGGCAAATGTCTGACCAATTCAGATTAGATGTCTTAATTATTCAGACTCTGTATGATGCTTAATCATTCAAAAGCAAATGTCTGAAACGTTCAGACATCTGCTCGCGAAACAAACACTCTGAACCATCAAGTACTGAACTAGTAAGAGATCTGAACCATTAAGAGTCTCATTAATAGCTAAACAAACAACCGCTAAGTCACTTAATTTTTATGAAACTTAACATTCATATAAAGTTAATAATAAGATTATCAGTAATCAGGGGCGCAGGATCATAGTGTTATATATGTAGTTTTCATATAGAAATTTTTGGGTATATACATTTTCGCCCCCTATAATGTCCATTACGCATGGTCTAATATAACGAATAAATGAAACACGAGTGATTTTATAGTTGAAAAAAGTATAAGCTGTTTTGATTGAAACAATAATTAAATTTGGTTATCACTTAATAATTTTATCACACCTATGAATCTTTTTAGTTATTATAAAACCTAAAAGATTGTTGTATCATTCAGGAGTCATTCTGAAATGATGAAGACGTTCAAGGTATGGACTTATAAAGAAGGAGATATCCCATTAATGCATGATGGTCCGATGAAAAGTATATACACTTCCGAGGGTTTGTTCATTGAAGAGATGGAGAGAAAAGGAAACCCTGTGGTCGCTAACCGCCCTGATGAAGCACACGCCTTCTTTATTCCGATAAGCATAACCAATATTGTTCGTTACCTCTTCGATAGTTCAGATCATCCATACAATTTTTTAGAAAAAATACAACATATAGTCGAAGACTATATTGGTGTCATTGCAGAAAGGTATCCTTATTGGAACCGTACCAATGGAGCTGATCATTTCTATGTTTCTTGTCATGATTGGGTATGTACATTCCTTGAACCTTTTTTGTTTTGTTTTTTTTTCAAAATGAGTTGTCTTAATAACACATGACAAATGAGTCTGGTTGAGTTTGATTTCTAGGTTAGTGTTTGGGTACGTAAAGATGGGTTAAGTTATTCTACAAAGCTTCTAAAAATAAGAAGTGTACAAAGACACAATGGATGACACAAGATTACACAATGTCGGTAAAAATATGACACAATGCCGAAAAATATAACCCAATGTCAAGGAAAAAACACAATGAGTGGCAAAAAAGACGCAACATATAACGCAAATTTAGAAGAAAAAAAACACAATGATAAATAAAAAACACAATGATAATAAAAAAAAAATTCTAAAATCTACAACCTACAGATGCAAAAGTGAAAAACTAAAATCTCACATCGTAGAGTTTGATGAGACGGTTTTAATGCCGATTGAATAAGATCAGTCGGAGTCCATTTGATATCCTTTGTACGACTTTTTATTTTTAGTAATCTTTGTATTTGATTCTAAACGACGTCCAGATATATAGCAATTTCAAAGTTGGAAACTCAGATATGTGGTTTTTAATTAATTTTGTTTTTTTTTCTTTTCAATTTTGATGTAACGTCTAGTATATATTGAAAATACAAAAACATAGTGTGGTTTTATTTATCAAAATCTTGATATAAGTTTTATTGAAAATTAAGCTGTTTTTTTATATTACATGACCAAAAATACATATTATCATGAAAATTTAAATCGAAACAAAGAAAAGAATAAAACAAAATTAGGTATTTAATTCCTACAAAATATTATATATTATTAAAAACAATTAACTTTAAAAAATATATACAATATCATTTTTGTTGAAATCACTATGTACTAACCTAGAAATGGAACTTAAATAAAATAAGTCCATTAATCATTATAAATTTAAAAAATATCCCATTTAAAAAACTCACATTTCTTTTTAGTTATTTAGCTAACTAGATTTCTATGTTAACATATTGAATGATACTATGTATAACCACAGGGACCATTTGCTTCACGGGGAAACCCTAAACTCTTCAAGAATCTCATAAGAGTGCTTTGTAATGCCAACTCCTCAGAAGGTTTTGTCCCGATACGCGATGTATCAATGACGGAGATTAACGGGCCATTCAATACCATCCCAAGTGTAAGCAGTGGCCAATCACCTTACAATCGTTCAATCTTGGCGTTCTTCGCAGGCGGAAACCACGGTTATGTACGCAACAAGTTGTTCAAATATTGGGGAAACAAAGAAGATAATGATATTCAAGTGCACACTTACCTTCAAGAAGGTCAAAACTACACCAAGTTACTGAGTCAAAGTAAGTATTGCTTATGTCCTAGTGGCTATGAAGTTGCAAGTGCTAGGGCAACCGAAGCGATCTACGTAGGATGCATCCCCGTCATAATCAAGGATCATTACGTTCTACCGTATAGTGATGTGTTAGATTGGAGTCAGTTCTCTGTGGAAGTGCCCCTAGATAAGATTCCAGATTTGAAAAGAATTTTGGAAGATATATCTTTCACCAAGTATTTGGAAATGCAAAAAAGACTAATGGAAGTACAAAGACACTTCATGGTTAACATTCCAGCTAAACCATATGATGTCTTTCATATGATTCTTCATTCTGTGTGGCTAAGAAGACTTAATGTTCGGTTTCTAAGTTCATCATGATTTAAATATATTACTGCATTTAGCCATTAGTCAGTTGAATGTAAATCCATTGTGGGTTTGCAATACAATCTACAACCGTGGTAGTGTGGCACAGGCTCTACAAGACTACAACACAATAACCAGCTTGTTTTCATATATTTTCTTTCTTATTATTTCAAGTTTTCTTTATCTATATAATGTGAGAACCGTTGCTTTCTTTATTTCTATTATCCGAAGCATATACTAGATATGTATAATTGTTTATTTTTTTATTTTTTTTATTTTCATCAACCATAGGGGCTATCAAATATTGCTTTGGTTTATATGGGAAGATTCTTTGCAAAACACTAAATATTGCGATAACACACAGAACAAAATGAATCACTAATTTTTTCAATCCTAAAAACCTAAAAAATAAATGAAAATGTTATAAATGTAAGATTTATTGTTTCTCACACTAGAATTTAAAACAAAATATGAAAAATCTTCAGTTTTTAAATAACCTACACATATGTAGGTTATGTGTAGGCTAAATTACCTACATGTATGTAGACTATATGTAGGGAAAAATATATGATTTTTTATGACACATATGAATGTAAGAAACATAAAATTTAAGAAATATGAACCGTAAATCCCAAAATTTAGTGATTTAAAGTTGTTTTTTTTTGTTCTCGCAATAAATAGTGTTCTGTAATAATCCTTATCCTTGGTTTATATATATATATATATCATTATTATAATATTATAATTAGGAGTTATATTCTTAGTGGAGGGTTCAAATGAGAAAAAAAAATTGTAAGAAAAAAAAAGAAGAAGTTTCAACCAATAAGAATGCTTCATTTTACTTATTTAATATTTATATTTAATTTTAATGTAATGATATATTTGTAAACTTACATAGATCATCAATTTCTAGTTTTCCTATTTAATAGCTAATTACATTAAGGGTATGTTTGTCAAAAGTAGCTGGAAGCTGGTGGCTGGTGGCTGAAAGCTGGTAGCTGATGGCTGTAATTTTTTAGATATATTAAGGTGTTTGGCAGAGTAGCTGAATCTTTTAATAAAATGTATAAAAAATGGACATAACTAAAAATTTCATTATCTTTAGAGGTTAAAATAGTCATTTTTTTTGTAAAAGCTTGTAGCTCATTCTAAACGCTACTAGTAGGAGCGTTCAACCATGGGCGGTTCTTAGAAGACCACTGGCAGGGCCACGGCCCGGGCAAGTTTTTCGGCCGTAGTGCTAATTTTCCGCATTTGGATCGAAATTTTTTATATATACTATGTTTGGCCCGGGCTTGTCCGGACTTTTTTTAGTGCCCGTGTCTTTCGGCCCTGACATGTTCATCGGGCAAAATCCGCCACTGCGTTCAACCAAAAGATTCAAGCTCCTAACCTAAAAACTTCAAGCTCCTTTAACCAAACAAGACTTTTTATTGAGTATGAGCTTTTTCTTAAAAGCTTAAAGATAGAAGCTGCTAAAAGCTCTATGCCAAACATATCCAAAATTTGTAACTTATTTTCAAAATATATATTTTTTCAAAAAAATAAGAAAAAATAATTTAGAGTGTATGACAAATTGATAGGTGTGTAGGATAAATAGCGAGTTGTGTAGGATAAATTTAAATATGAGTAGGATAATTTTCGAAATATGTATGATACTTTTTATGTGTGTAGTAAAAAAAATAGTGTAGAGAATAATAGTCTTTATGTGTAATTAATTACTTAAAGATATTAATAAACGAGATAAAAAAAATACTACTTAATATTTTACAATTGTACCATTTGTTCTCAATTAAATTTTCTCCTCAAATGAGTCTCCCCTATGTTCTTATTAGAGGTCCTATGTAATTATCATGAATATATTCATATAAATAATTGGATTAATAATACACAATATATTACTAGATTTTTAATTTTCTATATTGTTCAGCAATATAATGATATCGAAATTACCACTTTTGCTTTAGAATATAATCTTAAGAGCATACGTAGTGGGGCGCGACCAACCCCTATAGCACCAAGATGGCGCCTTGCACACCAAAACAAAGGGCGCTATGCCCAAAAAAAATTTGAAGGCGCGATAATTATTGCGGCGTTTTGAATGGATGAATTGATTTTTTTGACCGTTTGTAAACGGTCATTTTAATAAAAAAAAAAAATCAATTTATTTTTCAAACTTTCCTTTAAATCATTACCTCCTCTCCTATTTTTTTTTACCACAAACACTCAAAAACTTTCATCTCTTCCATTGTTTTTACAAATCTTGATATTTTATACAATGCATCCATACAACCGTGGCTTCATTCCTCCCCGATCTAGTGCGGACCCAAACCAAAGTGGTAATCCTACTCGCCCCGTGTCGCCGGTTCCCACAATCAAACTCTATATCGGGGAAGTGGACCGATATAAACAAGAAATGCACAAACTTTCAAACCGTGTACCAACGCTTGTTTTCCGGATGGAAAAGTGGAAGTAACGATGAAGATATTACGCAAGCGGCATTGGTCGAGTATACGAAGGGTAATGGCCATTTCCCATACATGAGGTGTTGGCAAATCCTTCGCCATAGCCCCAAATGGCGTTGGCACAAAAGGAGCGGATTGAAAAAAAATATAACCTTTTTGATTGTGTAATTTTTTTTTATTCTAGTTTAATGTTTTTTTTCTAGTTTAATGTTTTTTAATTTATTGTACTTTTTTTTTTGTTTAATGAAATGAATTTTATTTTTAAAAAACTTACAAATGAATTAAAAAAATAAAAATTAAAAAATGAGTAATGATGACAAAGGGGCGTTATGACTACGGCCTCAAATTGCATAACGCCCCATAAAGCCCCTTGCTGACGTGTCACGCCACGTGTCGCATAACGCCCACAAAGGGGCGTTATGACTACGCATGGCCTAAGAACCCTCAACTATTTCATTGAGTACACTTTCTCATGAATCGATTGTGACAGCTTCCTTGTGTAACTAATTACACCTTCTCTGGTCGACAATGTTTGAGCAAAATCCTAACAACCAATGTAATCGATGACACCTTCTCAGACACCATATGTCAATTAGAAACAATGTGGGCTTCTATAACAAGAAACGGTTCGACTCAAATGAGTTCGCATCCATCAGTTTTCCCCTCATCACCAATGTCAACGTTGTTAACAAGAAATGATTTAGGTTTCTTTAATCCTAATATCAAGGAGGTGATTGAACTATTGAAGTCAGTTGGAGGCTCATGGTAATAGTACATTAGGAAGAAGATCAGAGAACAAAGAGAACAAGCAGGGTATATGATTTTTTTCATTTAATTAAGGCTGGAGATATTTGGACACCCATCGCGCCTATTTTCACACCTTTTGTGCCCTAGACGCCTCGTATAGACCTATACGAGGCATCTAAGCACTGAATTCAAGGGGGTCTGCGAGGGTGTCAGGCACAAAGTTTAAGGAACCCTAGACGCCTCGTACAGACCTATACGAGGCGTCTAGGCTTGGGTTTTTTTTTTGGCTGAAATGAGGGTTGTTTTGGTGGGTTTTGGTATGGTTTTTTGGATAGTTTTTGAAGATGTGAGTTTTGGTTAAAAAAAATTTTGGTTTTTAAAAAACTTTTGTTTTTTAAAAATCAACTATTTTAAAAATCGGCTCACTCTATTTTAAAAACTTTTGTCTTTTTTAAATATTATAATGTTTTTTAACATTTTACTTTTTTAAATATTATTATTCCGATTAAAATTTTATCTCATTCAAATATTGTTTCCGTATTATATTCAGGGGATATATTGTTTCCGTATTATATTCAAAACATATTTTGTTTCCGTATTATCTCAATTTAAGACAACAATCATTAGGTAACCAAATAACTGAAAACAAACATAAATATGACATATATAAGATAACTTTGTACATCCATAACAAAAATATATAAGATAAGTTTGTACATCCATGATAAAAATAAAAACAACAACAGGTCTATGCATCCAAATCCGAATATGGATGTGGCTGCTGCGGCTGCTGCTGCTGCTGATGTGGTGCTCGAGCCGGTGGAAGCGGTATCGGGGCACCCCCTCTCTCTCTCGTCTATCCTGCTCGCACCGTACCAGCCAACGTACCAAATCGTGGAGGCTGTCAAGCTCGGCTCGTACATCCGGATGTAGCGCAGCTCCTGGGGCATGACCTGGAATAGCGTGACGTGGAAACTGAGGCGCCCCGGCAGGTGGCGGTGGCTGTGGCATCGCTGCACCGTCTACATCCTGCGGAGGCTCCTCAACGGGCACTACATCAGCAGGATCTGCAGGAGGATAAACGGGCTCGAAATGCTCTGGTAGGGCCTCCTCTGTCCATATGCCCCCGTTGCGGTTTTTAAACCGCGAGCCAGCTGCGAACCTCCTGATTACCCTCATCCCCCACAGCGACTGCATGCCCATCCGCGTCGGCATGACTGGCGGCGTCCGTAGATGTGGGTCCTCGTGCAGTACGAGGCCAAATGAACGGGCAATGACGGTCACGTACGCCCCGCCATACAAAAATCCGCGCTCCTGTCGGTGATGGGCGGAGGCGTAGTACTGGGCTAGACCGTGTGCTAGCGCGCACGGCCTCCTATACAACAAACAATAAAGGAAAAAAAGATCTGTGGTCGTACACCACTCACGGCTGTAGCCGCGCGCTGAAATCGAAGTAGCGAGCAAATGGTGCAGATACATGCAGATAGTGTTAGCGAAATACAGAAACAGAGATTAATAAACAATGCACATAATCACAATAATTGCCGTAATAAACGTACGTACCTGTACAGTGGGTCCCTAACAAACGACACCCTCCCCTTCGACTTGTCGTGCTCCCAAGTATTTGGCCCCGTAATCACCTGCCAAAACCCTAGAAGAATGGGTTTGTCAACCACCACTTGCCCCGCTGTGTAAATCTCAGTCTCGATCTCCCCCTGCATGTATAAACCAGAACGCACCGCAAAGTCTGCTAGCGTCATTGTACGCAAAACGCCAGCGAGCCTGAAAGAAATCTCAGGCGGAGGGGGAGCATCTGGGTACGGAAGCGCCACTGGGACCCCAGGAGGGTGAAATGTGAATGACGAAAAGAACTCGACCAACAGCTCCCTGTAGGTCGGCGTGTGCGCCAAATCAAAAAGACGATGCCACGGCGAATCGAGAGGTATAAACCGATGCTCTCTATCCGTCTCAGCAAGCTGGTCCATCGCATCCCAGTCGATCGATGCATGCGATCCAATGTACATCCTCCTAAGCTTCTGGCAATGGCGGGCGGCATCGGTGCCGTCGGGAAACTCTAGGTACGGACAACCCTGAAGCGTATCCAGATCCGGCCGCCGCCTCCGTCGTGGACCCTCCTGAACCGGCTGAACCGGCTGTGGCTCATCAAGATCTATCTGAATGTCGTCGCCCTCCATAATCAATCTGCAGGTAAATAACGTATACATATAAAAACAATAATAAATAAATCAGAATAATAATAATAATTAATAAATAATAATAATAATACTTAATAAATAATAATAATTAATAAATAATAATAATAATTAATAATTAATAAATAATAATAATTAATAAATAATAATAATAATTAATAAATAATAATAATAATAATACTAATAACAATAACAATAATAATAACAACATTAACAATAATAATTAATAAATATTAATAATTAATAAATAATAATAATTAATAAATAATAATAATTAATAAATAATAATAATACTAATAACAATAACAATAATAATAACAACATTAACAATAATAATTAATAAATATTAATAATTAATAAATAATAATAATTAATAAATAATACTAATAATACTAATAATTAATAAATAATAATAATAATACTAATAACAATAACAATAATAATAACAACATTAACAATAATAATTAATAAATAATACTAATTATAATAATAATTAATAAATAATATTAATAATAATAATAACAATAACAATAATAATAATACTAATAATAATTATTAATAAGAAAAAAAAAATTACAGAGCCTCGTAGCCCTCGTATAGGGCTATACTCGGCGTCCTGTTCTTCCCCATTCATCTTCAACCTCACACTCAAACCCCCAAACCCCACAAAAATCAAATTTCAGGGCAAACCTACGGTCTAAAGGCAAAAACGTTGCAAAAATACAAAACTACGGGGCGAAATACGTACCGGTGATGCTTCAAATCTTCGAAAATCCGGTTGAAATACGTATCCGAGGCGTATAAAGGTGTATTATCCGTATGTGTGTTTGTTTATTGTTTGGGGGCTATAACCAGCCTCGTCTAGACCCCCCCAGCCTTATACGAGGCACAGACGCCTCGTATAGAGCTATACGAGGCGTCTTGCTTTTTTATTAAATGACCATTTAGCCCCTGGTATGCCCCCAGTATAGGCATTATTCAGGGGCAAAATGGTAATTAACCATTCCAAAAATATATTTCTGGAATGGTTAATTACCATTTTGCCCCTGAATAAAGCCTATACTGAGGGCTTTACAGGGGCAAAATGGTAATTTAATAAACTTTTTTTAATAATTAAAAAACAAAAATCTCAAAAAGTTGCCGTCTCACAAGACGACACGTATAGCTCTATACGCGGCGTCTGGGTTTTCAAAATTACCTTTAAGCCCCTGTTAATGGTCTATACTGGGGACTTTCAGGGGCAAAATGGTAATTAACATAAAATATTTTCAAAATTCAAATTTTAAAAAAAGAATTGTTGCCGACACTGTAGACGACTCGTATAGCTCTATACGAGGCGTCCAAATTCAAAAAATTCAAATTTTGATTTTCAAATTTTCAAAATTCAAAATTTCAAAAACCCGCTCAAATAGACGTCTCGTATAGATCTATACGAGGCGTCTGTGGATTAGGAAATGACCTTTTAGCCCCTGAAATAAGCCTAGATTGGGGGCATACCAGGGGCAAAATGGTCTTTTGGGCATAGTTATACGACGCGTATAGCTCTATACGCGTCGTATATTTTTAATTTTTTTTTAAAATGATATTAAACTGTTTTAATTATTGAAAAATGATATTAAACTGTTTTAATTATTGAAAAATGATACAAATTATAAAAAAAATTATAGAAATTGTAGAAAATTATAGGAATTAATAAAAAAAATACATTCAAATTACAAAAATCATTCTTCCGTATCATTATCGATGTAATTAAGACTGGGGTTTGATCTTGGCGGAGGATTCATTATCGATGTATACCATTCTAGACGTGGCAAGTACATATCTTCCCATTGTTTCGTATGGGGTGTTCGGTTGGTCAACCATAGCCCGTGTGCTGGTGGCATTGGATAATCCCCTTCCAGCTTAACATGTATGAAGTGGTTCTCGTTTACATGTGTAAGCGTTATGAACAATGGTTGTTGATTAGCCGGAGGACTTAGTATCGGGAAGAAAGTGGAACTCGCACCCATGGTTGTCGTTAACAGGTGCACCCCGATACCGTACGTTTGTGCAATAAGAAGTCCTGCATAGGGGAAGTCCATCCAGTGATCCCCCCCACAACCGGACACTGAATCCCAAATTAGGCCCTGACGATGCGTGTAAAAATAACCTTTATCCCATGCTTCAAATATTGGGAACCAGATCGATTTGTTCTGATCCATTTCTTGAACAAGGTGCCTTCGAATGAGCCCCCATGAACTCTGTTCCATACCTAAGCCCACAGCCACAGACCGAAACCCACAATGACCGTCCGGCATCACATCTCGTATGCACGAGTCGTACGGATGGAACACTAGCGGAATGTCATCCTGAAACTGTTCGATGATTCCCACGTACTCGTCCCCAATGATTAACGGAAAACCGTGAGCATCTCGTGTCTCTTTCTTCTTAGAACTCTTTGAACGGCTTAGGCTCGCTTTGGGTTTTTGGGACCTTATAACCGACTGTTGAGAGGCCTGTGACGGAACGTACGAGCTGTGACGAGGTTTGTCATACTTACTTTGTCGGGAACCTTCAAAGCACGTGTTTGCATCACCGAATGAGCTTCTCCTCAATTCTTCATCTATACGAGAGGCCTCGTCCAACCTTTGTTGTACCTGCTTTGTTGTTGTTCGGCCACGAGTATTTTGTTGGACAACCGGTGGTTTCTTGGTAGATTTCTTTGCAGTCAACACCGCTTTAATCTTTGAAATCAGGCTTTTTTGCTGAGCTGGGGGGTGCGACTCTAATTGTTGTCTAACAATATTTAGCTCTTCGACCACGTCCACATCATCGTCTATCAATTTACAACTTTGGAAGTTAAGTTTCCGCCAGAAGACGTCCACGTCTTCGAGTTGAATCGGACGCTCTGCACGGTTAAAAACAACATTGTTTAAGTCACATGATTAACGGAAATATATCACACAAGTGTTGTACGTTTAACAATTATTACCTTCAAGAATGTACTTTTCTATCCTACAAGCACAGGGCAACCCACAGCTGTGCCACATTTGGCAACCACATGATGAATGAAAGCGCTCCAAGACATCTACCTTCCTAATTGCCTCGCCCCTCAACAAGTCAAGGGCTGTATGGGATACTTTTCCAAGTAGGTGTTGAAACAACGGGTGTTTGTGGTGGGTCATTCTTTTTTCGATGCTATCTCGAAAAGTCTTCCTTATTTCACCGAACTGTGTCTCAACTATATCATGGACACAACCAACTACACGGTCCAGCGAGCTCCTATCTTCAACGTATCTCTTTAAGTTGGCGTGTTGGCTCTCAACTCTGTTTGTGGTACGATTACCAAAGTTGCGCCTCTTATCAGTCCACGCAAAGACGAACATCTCCTTATAGTCTTTTAGCCAGTTATCGTACACGTATTTGAAGACTCCTAAAACATAAAAATAATTTAATAAAATTTGCATATGTGAGTCGTATGTTATTATAAAAACTTACTAGAACGTTTGCACTCCACAAGTCGTTGTCGCATGTTGCGCAAGTGGTACTCGTAGATGAGTATGGATGGAGACTCAATCAATGTCCCCCAGAATGACAAAAATTTCTTCCAGTCTTCGTCTGTGAAGGCACCCTTGCAGTGCTTCATAACATTCTGTTGTATGTGCCACCTGCAAAGAAGCCTGGAGGCGTTTGGAAATACTTTAGCACACGCGCCCATAAGGGCTAGGTCTCTATCGGTTAAAATCACACGTGGCTCCATGCATTCATCCAACATTGACTTGACCCTCTCAAGCACCCACACAAAGTTATCACCCCGTTCTTTACTAACAACGGCATGCGCGATAATAAACGATTTGTTGGTAGGCGTCATACCAACAATCTGGATAAAGGGCATATTGTATATGTTTGTCTTGTACGTCGCATCGATCAGCATGACGTGGGGGAATGGACGCCACATGTCTCTCGAGTACCGATGAAGAAAGAGGATCTCTGTTACGATCTCTGTTCCGAGTTCCTCCCGTGTCTCGTAAATAAAGTCGTTGTTTATCAGCTTGTTTTCTAGTGACTGCATGGGAGTCAATCCTTGTCTTTGTTCGGCTCTAATCTTCGCCACAACGTTTTGAACGTCTTTCAGAACATGAAACCTGTCGGGGTCCTGCTTCCTTATCGTTTAAAATATTTTGTGCGACTCCATGTTTTGAGTTGTCAGCTGCTCGATCAGTTTCATTTCGCTTGGAGTAAACCTTCGCACAAACGCGTGGGCCGACAGGTCCTCACAAAGTTCGTGGTTATGTTCAATTTTTCCGTCTTTAATCTCCCAGGTTTCATACGGGTGGTTTCGCACAGCCAGCAGGTAAAACGGGCAACCGGTTTTTTTGCTTCCGGCTTTTCTAAGTGTTGCTGTAGTCTGGTGCTCACCACCACGATCACATTCAAGCCATACCCTCCGGATTCTTCCAGCGGTTTTCTTTGATCGACGGGTGACAATAACGAAACCATCCGCGTTTGCTATTTCTTGTATCCGATTCTTTAGTTCATCTAAAGAGTTGAAAACCTGTAACATCGACAATAATAATAAATAATTTTAATAAATAATAATAATAATATTAATAATAATACTAATAATAATACTAATAATAATAATTAAATAATTAAATAATACAAAAATAGTAATTAATACCTGCTTTTTTAAGTACGGACTGTCCGGGATGGGAGGTGTCTCACCACCATATCTACCATATCCACCATAACCACCGTCTCCTCCGTATCCACTGTATCCACCATCTCCTCCGTATCCACCGTCTCCTCTGTATCCACCGTCTCCTCCGTATCCACCGTCTCCTCCGTATCCACCGTCTCCTCCGTATCCACCGTCTCCTCCGTATTCACACCCGTATCTATAATCCGGATACCCTTGTTGCGTCAGATAACTTGGTTGACAAGCATGGTATGAGTCATCTACAGGGGCTGTTTCATCAACAGGGGGATGATTGTTCAAATCTAGAAACGGTTTGTTTTGTTCTCCTTGTATACTAGACACAACCTCCTCTTGCTCATTAGAATCGGGAACGCAAGACTCCTCCAAAATAAAGAACCGTATCATCATTAGTAAATAATAAACTAAAACAAAAACTAATTAAAACATTTAAGTACCTGTACTGTTACCGGATCGCTTTCGGGCACCCAGTTCTCGCTATAATACTGCCCGAAGACATAGTTGCCGTCCCAGTATGATGACATTTCAACACTTCGGGATGATAAGAACACAAATTAAATGCCGTCCCAGAATGAAAGAAGAAGAAGCAGAATGAAAGAAGAAGAACAAGAAAATGTCTTAAATGTCGGATGCTCGGGACAAACCATACACTGTATGTTGCACTTTTTCATAAGCCTTCGACGTCTCGTATAGCTCTAGACCCCTCGTATACGTTTTTGTCACCTGTCGAAGACGCCTCGTATAGGTCTATACGAGGCGTCTTAATGCCTCGTATCCATCCCTCGTACAGACCTAGACTCCCCGTCTGATGTGACTGATTTGACATTGTGCTTTGGTGCAGAGATGGTCGGAAAAGTAACCCTATACGCCTCGTATAGGTCTAAACGAGGCGTCCTGAAGGGTGTCAAAATAGGCATAAAGGTGTGTAAATATGTAGACCCTTAATTAATTAACTAATTAAATTTTTTTTATTTAAAGTAAATTACACAACCAATCCTCAACTATTTAATAATTAATTTACATAAATAGTCCTAGATTTAAAAAGAAAAATGTCCCTAAACATAATAGGAAAATATGAAAAAGTTAGTGCCAGAGATGAGAATATTTAAAATATGGTGATTGAACCAAGTAACATATACGAAAAAAGATTCATTTATAAACTAAAGCCATTAAAAACCAAGATACAAAAATGAGGATTTTGGAACCCATGTTGATGTTTGATGTAAAAAATATGATGCAATCATCATCTCTTGGATATTTTAATGAAATTAGGTTTGACTTTGTAACCAAAGTGAAATGTAATATCATCAAGTCACGAGGTGATAAAGTGAACGCTTGTTTTAGTTGTTATAATTCTAAGTGTTCGGGGCGGATCGAAGCTCCTAATCTATGGAGGTTCCAATGGTGGGGGCGAGGGCAGCGCCCGTGGGAGCAAGATCCAAGGGGCGACGATAGGCCCTGACAGAGTCTGTCATTAATTAAAGAGTAAACTGCAATTTTACCCCTTGTGGTTTAGGCCAATTGGCACTCTGACCCCCTCTAACGAAATAGTTGCAATTTTACCCCCAACGTTGATGTTCTGTCGCAATTTTACCCCCTGCCGTCAGTCAACAGTTATTTGACTGTTATAGATAGGGGTATTTTGGTAATCTTACCCCATATTTATTATTATTATTATTATTATTATTATTATTAAAATCAAATTATCATCATCATCTTCAAATAACCCAGATCCATCATCATCTTCAAATAATTACTCCAACATATTAGATCCCATCTGCAAGGTTAACTTGGAGCCTATCCACTAAAACCCTTCTTCACCAAACACATATCCAAACTGGGGATCAAGATTCTCACTTTGACTCATCAATGGCGGACGACGACATTGAAGAAACTGCCGCTCCGATTTCTTCAAACCGATAAAAAAAAGAAAGAGGCTCACACCGATGCTCCTAACAGGCCAAAAAGTTGAAGTAATCTTATACCCATTTCAATTTTCTCATCAAGTTTCCTTTTTTATTCATCTTTTTTCGATTTTAGGGTTCTTCAATCAAGTTAATTACACCTTGCAGATGGGATCTTTTTTCGATTTTAACTCTGTATGAATTGGTGGTTGAGGTGGCTGGTGATGACGACCGACGACGACAAACCAGAGCCGCAGCGGCGGCGGGTCGCGGCGGAGCACGGCGGCGACGATGGTGGTGGGGTTCTGCTGCGACGATGATGGTGGTGGCAGACGACGACTAAGCAGCGAAATGAAAATTTATGTAAACAATTCCTAATTTGTGAAGATATTCCAATGTGAGTACTATGGGGTTGATAATTTGTGCTTCATTTCGTGAAGATATTCCTAATTTGTGCTTCATTTCGTAGTCTAAGTGGAAGAGTTGATAATTTGGTTAGTAATTTGAGATTCCTTGTTATAACTATGGGGTTGTGAATCGGTGGGGTTGGTGGTGGTTGTTTATAATTTTCCAACCTAAAAGAGCTTATTTTCTTGTGATATTCCCTTCTCATCAACTCTACTTGGTTTCTAAGTTTCTGGTTATATTTTCTTAGTGTGGTAACTCATTCTGGTGTTTATAAGTCTGTTTGTTTGTTTGATGTCAAATGTCATTAGTCTGAGTATGAATGCTTATATAACTATGGGGTTGTGAATCGGTGGGGTTGGTGGTGGTTGTAGTGGTGAATGGCGGTGGCAGTGGTGGTACCCGGTGGTGATTATTGTGGTGGATGATAGAGAGACAGGAGAGAGATGGTTGTTTGAGTTCTTGATGAACCAGGGGGTAATATTACAGAGTAGAACAAAGCATATGAGGTAATATGAAAGGGCATTATAGTCATTTCACATTCCAGTTAACAGATCTGTTAACTTATTTGACGGCAGGGGATAAAATTGCGCCAAAACATCAATGTTGGGGGGGGGGGGGGTAAAATTGCAATTATTTCGTTAGAGGGGTCAGAGTGCCAATTGGCCTAAACCACAAGGGGGTAAAATTGCAGTTTACTCTTAATTAAATTGTTTTTCTAAATTGCATTAGAAAATATAAAATTTCAAACGAACCATCAAAATTCGATTTAAAAGTGATTACGGTGCTGTTTGTTTTTTCTGCAGGAAAACCTCTTCTGCTGCAGGCCACATCTGCAAACATCTGCAGGAGAAGAGGTGGACCAAATGTCTGCAGTCTGCAAGGAGAAGAGGGTTTGTTTTTTTATATAAAACCTCTTCACCATTTTAAAACACACACACAACACACTGATCTCTCTCTACTCTCTCTCTACAATCTGCACCACCGCCATCATCATCACCGCCACCACTTCACCACCGCCACCACTTCACCACCGTCATCATCACCACCGTCATCATCACCACCGCCATCATCACCACCACTTCACCACCGCCATCATCATCACCGCCACACACTGATCTCTCTCTACTCTCTCTCTACTCTCTCTCTAACAGATCGATGATGATGATGTAACAGATCGATGACGATTTGGGGGTTTTGTTTTTGATCGTTTTGGGGTGTTTTGTTTGCCATCGATTTAGGGTTTCGGAGGTGGAGGTCGATGGGTGTCGGCGGAGGTGGGGGTTTCGGAGGTGGAGGTGGGGGTTTCGGAGGTGGAGGCGGAGGTGGGGGTTTCGGAGGTGGTGGCGGAGCAGTGGTGGTGGTGGCGGAGCAGGGGTGGTGATGATGATGATGGTGGCGGAGCAATGGTGGTGGTGGCGGAGCAGGGGCGGAGGTGGAGGTGGAGGTGGAGGTGGTGCCAAGAAGAGGTAAAAAGCTTTGGTTATATCTCTTCCTCAGGAAGAGGCTGGGGAGAGGTAAAAAACACTTCTCAAAAAAAAAAAAACAAACACTCTTCTGAGGCTAAACCTCTTCCCGCGTCTGCACGGTGCAGACAGAAGAGGCCATGAAGCTCTTCTAGAAAAAAACAAACACCACCTACGTGTCTCTCAAGTCATCCGATGTAAACCTATTCTCCCTAACATGATCCATAGATTTTACAGTTATATTTTTAATATTATTTATCTACTAATTCTAACGTTTGTATTTTCCTTAGATTGAAACAACAATAAATGTACATCATTTTAGGAAAAATATATAACGAACGTGTTCTCTCGTTTTCTTTTACATATTTTGTATTATGTAACCATTGTATTCCTTAAAGGGGAAGGATCCACTAAAAAAGTGGATTTTGCCTAAGTAGCTTAAGAAGGATTGTGATGATGACATGTGACACTCCTAATAAGTAGGAATGGAGGGCATTTTGGTCCTTATAAATAGGAGTAAAAATGACATGTGACACCCCTTTTGTTTTTTAAAAATACAACAAAAAAATCTAGTAAAAAACATTTAGCACAAAAAATCTAGTACAAAAAATATAGGGTTATTGGATTTTGTCACCCGCAACTATCGGCCTTTGGCCGATGACACCCGCAACTAACACTTTGACACCCGGCACCCCCAATTTGTCTTTTTGTTTGCACTGGCACCACTCAGTTAAATATTCTCTAACTTGGTTAGTTATTTGTCCGACGTGGCACCATTTTGCTGATTGTACATGCTGATGTGGATGATGAGGTGTAATGTCTCCTTCTCCTTTATAACACAGACATCCCAAATGAACCCTAATCTACAAGTTCAAAGTAAGAAATGTGGTCTACATCTACTTTAACAAGATGTTTTTTTATTTGATCTTTCCCCTTCCCTTAAAAAGATGTTTTTTTTTTTTTTCAGATATACAATATAAAAGATACACAAAATTTATTTGTTATTGTTGTAAGTGTAAATTACAAAAATCGTCCTTTATGTATGTCACTTATTGCAAAATGTGTCATTTATCTTTAATAATTACAGAAAACGTACTCTATGTTTGCAAACCCTTGCAAGTTATGTCTTTTAGCCCTAACTTAGTTAATTTTTGTGGTTAAATCTATTAGTTTTCATTATTTTTGGTCCATATCTCTTATTTATTGGTCGATATCTTTTCTGTTTTTCCTCCTAGAATTATGTCCCAAGATTAGTCCTTCTTTATTTACGTTTTCTTTTATGTATTTATATGGGGTTTGTTTCCTCTTAGCCTTGTATCAGAAAACATTCAATATCAATAAAACTTTGATACCTTGAGATTTATAATGGTATCAGAGCAGTGATCCTGCTGCTCCGATAACGTCCATGGCAGGCGACGATACTTCGGTGGCGAAGGACAACGGCGGCAACGTCATTGATTACAACTCTCCATATTATCTTCACCCTTCCGATTACCCTAGACAAATGCAAGTTAATGATGCATTGTCAGACAAAAATTATGCGGATTGCGTGCAGGAGATGGAGAACTTCCTGTTCGCTAAGAATAAGGTTGGCTTCATCGACGGCTCGATTAAGAAACCTGAAGAGACATCCAAGGACTATATGCCATGGATGAGAGTAGACGCAATGATTAAAGGGTGGCTTACAACCACTATGGAGAAAGAAATAAGATGCAGTGTTAAGTATGCCAACACCGCTGCAGAGATGTGGAAAGATCTACGAGAAAGGTTTGGGAAGGAAAGCGCACCGAGAGCTTATGAACTAAAGAACAAGATCGCTACTACACACCAGGACGGGACCACTGTTTCAGCCTATTACACGAAGCTTCGGTCTCTATGGGATGAAATTCAGTCCGTATCTCCTATCCCACGGTGTACTTGCAACGGGTGCACATGTGATATTGGAAAACGGTTGGTTGAACATCAAGAAAAAGAATGGTTGTACGAGTTTCTCATGGGGCTTGATAACGAATTTGCAGTTATCAAAACCCAAATCTTAGCCACCAAACAGACTCTGGGACTCGGTACCGCATACCACCTAGTTGCTGAAGATGAACGACAGAAGCTTATCACCGAAGACAAGAGACCATCTGTTGAAGTCGCCGCCTTTAAGGCATTTGTTCCACAAAAACGAGACAACTCATCCACGACACAGCAGAAAACAAAACTCCATTCCAAATCAGGAAAGAAAGAAGAAGTACAACATTGCACCAACTATGATCGTGACGGGCATAGTCGAGAAGGTTGCTTCAAACGCATAGGATATCCTGAGTGGTGGCCGGGTAAAGCAAAGGGAGACAAGTCAAAGCCGAAGGCTTCCTGTGTTGAAGGAGGCTCGAGCCCGATCCCTGGGCTCACCGTGGAGCAATACGCCTTCTTAAAACATTCTGAAGGTGGAACCAGCACAGGTGACGAAGGAAACAAGCGAGTAGAAAACATGACAGGTAGATTTGATGATAAGGATGATTGGGTAGTTGATTCGGGGGCTACCGAACACACAACCTACCTGAGTGACATCCTTGTTAATAAAAGAAAAGATGAACACGAGATGCCTGTAATCATTCCAAATGGTGATACCATCCCGGTTGAAGGGAAAGGCGATTACACGTTACCGGGAGGCACCAAGATTGATGGGATATTACACGTGCCCAAGTTTACTTGCAATTTATTATCGGTTAGCCGATTGACTAAAAATCTTCAATGCTTAGTGACATTCTTTCCTGATTTTTGTGTCATTCAGGGTCTTCGTTCGAGGAACTTGATTTGTGCGGGTAAGTGCAAGGGAGGCCTATACCGAATGGGGATGTTTCAAGAAGAAAGGAAGGCTATGTCAGTTACTGTTGAAAGATGGCATAAGAGGTTGGGTCACACGTCTCAAGAAAAAACTAGCTAAGGTTGAATTTTTGAAAGGTGTTTCTTTTAATCTTAGGAATAATATTTGTGATTCTTGTTCAAAGGCTAAACATACAAGATCCCCTTTTCCTTTAAGTGAAATTAAAACAAAAGAATGTTTTGAGCTTTTACATTGTGATGTGTGGGGCAAGTATCGGGTTCCTTCTTTTCAGGGGCAAAATTATTTTTTAACAATTGTGGATGATTACAGTAGGAATGTTTGGATTTTTCTCATCAAATATAAAAGTGATGCTAGTAGTTGTTTGATTAATTTTTGCAAGATGGTTGAAACCCAGTTTAGTAAATTGGTCAAAAGGATACGATGTGACAATGGTGGAGAGTTCACATCAAATCTTATGTTGAATTTTTACACCAAGCAAGGTATCTTATTGGAAACCACTTGCCCTCACACTCCTCAACAAAACGGGGTTGTTGAGCGCAAGCATAGGTACTTACTTGACACAGCTTTGTCCTTGCGTTTTGAGGCAAAATTGCCAAAAAGGTTTTGGGGAGAATGTGTCCTTACGGCCGCGTACATCATCAACCGATTGCCTTCCAAAACCATCGGCGATAAGACCCCATATGAAATATTGTATAACCAAAAACCTGAATATGACCACATGAGGGTATTTGGTTGTCTTACTTATTTTTGGAGCATTGAAACCAAAGGTGACAAGTTCGAAGTAAGGGGGAGACCAGGTATATTTCTAGGGTATCCCCAAGGAACTAAAGGCTACAAAATATTTGACATAGAGGATAAGAAAATGGTGGTATCTCGTGATGTGAAATTTCACAAAAATACCTTCACGTTTCCGGACCAAAATCAGCCTGGAAATGATGATGACATCTTTGTTCCCTTAGAGGCCCAAGACTTTGAAGGCCTAGACTATGAGCTAATCCCTACCACCAATGACACAACTAATAATGGGCCTGAATCTGGCCTAGAAAGCGATCAAGTTGATGATGAAGGCCCAAGTTCTGTTAATGAAGAAAGCGGCAATGGGCTTGAGTCTGGCCCAAACGAGACATGCACTGAACGACTAAGAAGGGATCGAGCCTTACCCAAGCGATTAAATGGTTTTGTTGTTGATCTTCCCCCTTCGGTTGATCACGCACATACCGCACCAACTCAAGCCGCCTCAACGGTACATCCCTCTACCAATTTATCTCTTATGGTTTTGTTGAGGTTCACGCGGGCCGCGACAGACTCCAATTTCACCTATAAATAGCTTAGCTCAGGAGCTTTCATTCTGTGTTGAAACCAACTTTCAAAAACGAGATTATACTGCTCAAAAGTCGAAATTTCAATTATTATAGCGAGGCGCTGCTACGATACCGGGTATTAACTCGATCGCTGCTACGATTCAATGTCCGATCGATTGAAAACTATCCAATGGATGTTTAAGTGCTGCTCAAATTAGGGTTATACTTTGTCATTCGTCGTGAATTCGATGGATGTTTAAGTATCGCACTTTGTCATTCGTTGTGAGGGTTTTAATCTCGTGAGTTATCGTAAATGCTGTATTAGTTACTGACCTAGTTCGTGTGCATTGTTATTTAAATTAGGTTACAAGGCTAATCAGTAGGCTAAGCTCTGTCCGTATAAATCTGCAATGTGAGTTATTCTCTTTATCAAAAGTATTTTACAATACTCCATTTTCAAAAAGTTATAATTACAGGGATTAAGTCGTGGTTATCTTGAATCACTGGCTAGTGGGGTATTGTGCACATTACTAATTTCTGACGGGTTAGGCTAATAAATCCTAACAGTGATTAACGTCACTACTTGGGAAAAGACCCAATAGTGGTATGACCATCGTCACCAGGTGACACGGCGCCAGATAAAAATAAGATAGAAGCCATTGTAATCGCTCTTATGTTGTAATTTATAACCATGTGTCGTTTTATCAAATTTGAATAGCTCGCCAGCATTTCCCCGCTGATAAAATATTTTTAAAACATGTTTCAGGCGACCTGCTGTAAACCAAGGAAACGTGCTACGGAGCACAAACCAGCTTGAAGATGTGGCTCAGTTAAAATAAATAAACATTTTTTATAAATCAGGGAATTTACTTATGAAATTCCTCTATTGTAACTTACGGGGTTTATCCCGAATTATGAAATAAAATAATCGGGCATTTCAGGTTTTTAAAAGATCCTGTTGAATCTTCCGCTGTCGCATCAATTAATAAATACCACGGGTTCCTGTCCCGCGGCTCCTGACCGGGTCAAATCGGGGTTGGGGCCGTGACATGAAAAGGTGGTATCAGAGCCACTGATTTAAGCCTATTAAGTATTTAAATATACTTAATTTTTCCTAATTGCCATTTTTTGATTATGTGTTTTATTAACTGACTACTTGTTAGTTACAATATGGGTAAGCAAAAGCTTTCGAACATCTATCTTAAATTAGATAGTTCACCAAAAGATAAGGGAAGTACATCCCAATCAAATTCCTCAAGATACTCAGCAGATACTGAGGAGTGAATATTTGTTCGTAAAGCACAGTATGAGAAACCACTTACCCCAAATAAAAGAAGTTTGATTATTAGAAAAAGTCAAGAGAAAATAAGAAAGTCTCAAATTAAAAAGACTCAGGGAACAAGCAATAACCCACCATGGGAAGATGAGCTAAATGAAAAATGGGCAGATCTCTACATGTTAGCTACTGTAGCAGCAAATGTTAACCTTTAAACTTCCAACACCCCGACCCAGTATTAGCACCCATATTATCCATAAGTCAGAAATTTTAATATTTTAGTTGTACTAAAAAAAAAAAAAATAGGTTGTTCCAATAAAATGGTTATTAGATATTTGTAATTAATATTAAAATTTCTATTCTGTGATTCTGTGAAAAATTTAATTTACAAAATTTTTAACCTAAAATTTTGTGTGTTTCTTTATAAATGCTAAACAACATGAATGAATTATCTGAAGCCCTTCAGAATCTCAATCTATACCATGTGAAAATAGAAGTTTCCAGAGACTTTACTGGTTACTTGGCCGATGTGGAGGAACCCATTGAATTTCAAGCTCCACCTCCGGAAAAATCAAAGCCAAAGAGAAGAAGAAGATTTGTGGGATGGAGGCGTGTGCGCAGAAGAAAACCAGCAACTAGGAAAGTTCCCAAAATAGAAAATCCCATGGATAAAGGAAAGGGGATCGAGATTGGGGAAAGTTCTAGGCAGGCAGGAATGGAAATTGGGGAAAGTTCTAGGCAAATCAAGGAATTGCCATTGCAGGAGGAATTGGATCACATACTGGCAAGCTGTGATATCATTAGACCTATCAATGAAAACCTCTTCCCTTATCCTGCTGAAACCCAACTTCCAGTAAACTTGGAACCGTCCATCCCAGAACCTCTGATCCATACCCAACCTTTAGGAGAAATGGACGAGTGGTGGACCAACGACTGGCAATTTCAAAACCTCCTAAATAATCCTTTTACCTTTTTCCCTCAGTTCGACCCAGAACCTGCACCAAACCCACCAATGAGAAATGAGAACTTAGCTGAACTCCGCCATTTTGGTGAGGAGCTGATAGATGCAGGAAATAGGATCCGGGAGGTGGGAGAACAAATCTCCTGGAAGTACGACGAAAGGGAACATCACTTCTGAGGTGCCAGCTGACAGGAGATAGTGTGGTTGGGAAACTGTGGTTGTTTAATAATAATAATATAATAATCAAAATAAAACGTGTAAAATAAACAATAAAACTTGTGTAAAATAATTAGTTTGTACGGATGCCTAATATATATAAAATATCGAAAGTCGAAAGGTCGACAATTTTGGCTATATGTGTTTACATAATTATGTGCAATTATTTAATTATGTTTGGTTATTAATTATTTTATACTAATTACTTATTTAAATTAATTACCAGATGGCACACGCTGGTAATGAACCCGATAATAAAGTTAATCAATCTGAGCATAACAATAAAGATCAATTTCTGAATAGGCAAGATATCGAGAATATCGTTGCTCAGGGAATAGCCAATGCTATTCCAGCAATACTTGCTGCTGCTAGAAATCCAGTTAAACCTCAACAAATTATTCCTAGCAAACGCACACACGGTGACAATTTCAGTAATAGTGTAAACGGAGGTGGCAACCATACTAATAACAACAACGATGGGATGCAAGCTCCACTCCTTAAGAGAATGAAAGCTGCAACGCCTGGTTGCACTTACATGGAGTTTCTTGCCTGTAAACTGGCTAAGTTTGCAGGTAACGAAGGGGCGATTGCTGCACTACGTTGGTTAGAGAAAACCGAGGCAGTAATTACAATAAGTAAATGTGCCGAGGACGACAAGGTCATGTATACATCACATCTTTTCAAAGAAGGGGTGCTAGAATGGTGGAATACGGTACTTCAAGCTAAAGGAAGAAATGTGGCCTATGCCATGAATTGGGAAGAATTTAAAAGTCTAATGGAAAGAAAATTTTGTCCCGAATATGAAAAGGAACAAATGGCAAATAAATTTCTGAACCACCGGATGGTAGATGTAGACTGTCGAGGGTATACTTCGACATTCTTCGAGTATGCGAGAGTAGTACCAACCCTGGCTTCGCCAGAACCGGTACTTATTTCCCGCTATATTTGGGGATTGATTGACGAAATTCGAGATATCGTCAAAGCTGCGAGACCTCGCACTATTTGACGATGCTGTGGAATTAGCTAGCACCCTAACCAACGGGCTGATACGCACAAGAGAAGAAACCCGGAAGAAGGAAGTGGCCCAAAAGATTACCCAGGGATTTCATATGGGTATCAGAAGTAATTTCAGGAGAAAAGGAACTGGGCAATCTTCCACTGTTCCATTTTGCAATGCCTGCAAAAGAAAGCATTTTGGAAGATGCAAAGGATATTGCAATTTCTGCAAAATTCCGGGACACCAAGAAGAAGATTGCAAGAAGAAGAAAGCAACAGTCTGCTACAACTGCGGAGAAGCTGGACATTTTAGGCCAGACTGCCCTAAATTAGCCAAACCAGCTGATAACAAAGCCAAACCTACAGAAGGAGCTACCAAGAAGAACGTAAGAGCCTTCCAGTTGACTACTCAGGAAGCAGAGTTAATTCCTGATGTGATAGCTGGTACGTTCCTAGTTCACAACTTTTATGCCAAAGTATTATTTGACTCTGGTGTAAACCAAAGTTTTATAAATACTTCATTCTGCCAAGTTCTTAACTTACCCTTAACCAATCTTAGGCAGATTTTTACAGTCGAAACGGCAAATGGGAATTCTATTAACATAGATAAGGTTTTGCGGGAATGAAAGATAGAACTCTTAGGTCAAAAATTTTCTGCAAAACTGTTACCTATGAAATTAGCTGGGATTCGATGTAGTATTAGGAATGGATTAGTTAGTAGCTAACCATGCTTGAATTCTTTGTGATAAGAATTCCATAGAAATTCATATACCCACAGGAGAATTAGTGGTGATTACAGGAGATAAACCATGAAAGCCAATGAAATTCATTTCAATAATGAAATTGGCCAGTTATTCCAGAAAACAAGAAATGGTGTATATGATTTCAGTAATCAATAACACGAAAGGTAAGGGACTGAAAGAAATTCCTGTAGTATCAGAATACCCTGATGTATTCCCAGAAGAACTACCAGGATTACCACCCAATAGGGAAGTCGAATTTAGAATTCATCTAATTCCTGGAACGATACCGATAGCTAAGGCACCTTATCGGTTAGCACCCACCAAAATGTTAGACTTGAAAAAGCAATTAGATGAATTACTAAGTAAATGATTTATACAACCTAGTTCCTCTCCATGGGGAGCGCCATTGTTGTTTGTAAAGAAGAAAGATGGTTCAATGAGAATGTGTATCGATTATAGGGAATTGAATAAGGTTACAATTAAGAATCGATACCCATTACCTAGAATTGATGATCTTTTCGATCAACTTCAAGGGGCTAGATACTTTTCTAAGATAGACTTACGCTCCGGATATCATCAATTGAAGGTACACGAAGAAGACATACCTAAAACTGCTTTCAGAACTAGGTATGGTTATTACGAGTTTACAGTCATGCCCTTCGGATTAACAAATGCTCCCGCAACATTTATGGACATGATGAATAGAATCTGTAAACCGTATTTGGATAAATTTGTAATTGTCTTCATTGATGATATACTCATTTATTCCAAAAGTCAGGAGGAACACTGTCAACATTTGCATGCACTCTTAACTTTGTTAAGAGAGAAGAAGCTTTACGCCAAATTCTCAAAGTGCGAATTTTGGCTACAAGAAGTGCAATTCTTAGGACACATGGTGAATCATGAAGGTATTCACGTAGATCCTGCTAAAATAGAAGCAATCACCAAATGGAAGGTTCCGCAATCAGCTATGGAAATTAGAAGTTTTATAGGATTAGCCGGATATTATAGACGGTTTATCAAGGACTTTTCCAAGATAGTTGTACCCTTAACTAAGCTAACCTGTAAAGCAGTTAAGTTTGAATGGGGACCTAGGCAAGAAGAAGCCTTTAGGATTCTAAAGCAAAAGCTAACAAATGCTCCAATTCTAGCTTTGCCAGAAGGAACAGAAGATTTTGAAGTTTACTGCGATGCTTCAAAACTAGGATTTGGATGTGTGTTAATGCAACGCAAAAAGGTAATTGCGTATGCGTTAAGGCAATTGAAAAAGCACGAAGAAAACTATACAACTCACGACTTAGAGTTAGGAGCCATAATTTTTGCCCTTAAGATTTGGAGACACTATCTCTATGGAAGTAAGTTTAATGTCTATACAGATCATAAGAGTTTAAGATACATATTTGGGCAGAAAGAATTAAACATGAGGCAAAGAAGATGGATGGAGATCCTAAGTGACTACGACTGTGATATTCAATATCACGAAGGAAAGGCAAATGTAGTCGCATATGCCTTAAGTCGTAAGTACCATGAGAAACAACGACGAGTTCGTGCTCTCAGATTAAATCCACAGTTAGATTTAATGGAGCAACTAAAGAACATTCAAAGAACAGCAATCCAAGATGATGCTGAAGGGATGAAAGGAAGAATAAAAGAATTAGAACAAGGAAGTGATGGAATTTGGAGATTCCACAAGAAAAGAATTTGGGTACCTAGGCAGGGAGAATTAAGAAATAAGATTTTAGAAGAAGCCCATAAATCTAGGTATACCATGCATCCTGGTAACAATAAGATGTACCAAGATTTAAGAAATAATTTCTGGTGGATAGGGATTAAAAAGGACATAGCTAGATATGTTTCTAAGTGTCTTACTTGTTCACAAGTTAAAGCAGAACACCAGAAACCATCAGGGTTACTACAACAATTAGAAATGCCTGTATGGAAATGGGAACTCATAACAATGGATTTTGTTACTAAGTTACCCAAAACCAGAAAAGGTAATGATGCGATTTGGGTAATTGTGGATCGATTAACCAAATCAGCTCATTTTCTACCTATGAAGGAAACCTTTAGCATGGAAAGGTTAGCCAAGTTGTATGTAGATGAAGTAGTATCCTTACATGGAGTTCCACTCTCCATTGTATCGGATAGAGATAGTCGTTTCACTTCCCATTTCTGGACAAGTTTCCAAGAAGCAATGGGAACCCGACTAAATCTAAGCACTACATACCATCCTCAAACAGATGGACAAAGTGAAAGGACAATCCAAACCCTGGAAGACATGCTTAGGGCATGTGTGATAGATTTTGGTGGAAACTGGGATGACCACCTACCCTTAATTGAATTCTCTTATAACAATAGTTATCATTCAAGCATTGAAGCTGCCCCATTTGAAGCATTGTATGGATGAAAGTATAGAACTCCAGTTTGTTGGGCAGAGATAGGAGAAAATCAATTATCAGGTCCTGAAATAGTACAAGAAACTACCGACAAGATTACTCAAATCAAGGAAAGACTCAAGACGGCTCGAGATCGCCAGAAGAGTTATGCAGACAATAGGCGTAAGCCATTGGAATTTCAAGTTGGAGACAAGGTACTCTTAAAAGTTTCTCCTTGGAAAGGAGTAGTTCAGTTCGGTAAGAAAGGAAAGTTAAGTCCAAGATGCGTAGGACCATTCCCAGTCATCCAATGAATAGGACCAGTTGCCTATCGCTTACAACTACCAGAGGAGCTAGCTGGAGTACATGACGTGTTTCATGTATCCAATCTCAAGAAATGTCTATCTGACGAAACTCTGGTGGTACCTCTTCAAGATATAGAAGTAAATGAAAAGTTGAAGTTCGTAGAGAAGCCACTACAAATAGAAGACAGAAAGGTCAAGTTTCTCAAGCACAAAAGACTAGTACTAGTCAAAGTCAAATGGGATTTGGGAGCTAGAATCAGAGATGAAGCGAAAGTATCCTCACTTATTCAAGTAAATCTCGAGGACGAGATTCTAAATAAGGTGGGGAGGATGTAAGGACTCTCAAAAATGTCTCAAATCGACCCATAAGTAAAAAGCCGGACCCCTGAAACTTTACTGTGCATGAAAAACCAAGAAATTAAAGTTTCTGAGTTTCAGGCGGGCCGCGTAAGAGTTGGTTTAGTCTTACGCGGGCCGCGTCAAAGTAAAGGTTGACCAGATAAGCGTCCAGATCCACGTGTCACACGCGTGGCAAGTCTAGTGATGACACCGTAGCCCTAATCTACGAACTAGACCTCCACGCGGGCCGCGTAAAGATCGGCCAGCGGTTCACGCGGGCCGCGATCGACTCCAATTTCACCTATAAATAGCTTACCTCAGGAGCTTTCATTCTGTGTCGAAACCAACTTTCAAAAACGAGATTATACTGCTCAAAAGTCGAAATTTCAATTATTATAGCGAGCCGCTGCTACGATACCGGGTATTAACTCGATCGCTGCTACGATTCAATGTCCGATTGATTGAAAACTATCCAATGGATGTTTAAGTGCTGCTCGAATTAGGGTTATACTTTGTCATTCGTCGTGAATTCGATGGATGTTTAAGTATCGCACTTTGTCATTCGTTATGAGGGTTTTAATCTCGTGAGTTATCGTAAATGTTGTATTAGTTACTGACCTAGTTCGTATGCATTGTTATTTAAATTAGGTTACAAGGCTAATCAGTAGGCTAAGCTATGTCCGTATAAATCTGCAATGTGAGTTATTCTCTTTTATCAAAAGTATTTTACAATACTCTATTTTCAAAAAGTTATAATTACAGGGATTAAGTCGTGATTATCTTGAATCACTGGCTTGTGGGGTATTGTGCACATTACTAATTTCTCACGGGTTAGGCTAATAAATCCTAACAGTGATAAACGTCACTACTTGGGGAAAGACCCAATAGTGGTATCACCATCGTCACCAGGTGACACGGCTCCAGATAAAAATAAGATAGAAGCCATTGTAATCGCTCTTATGCTGTAATTTATAACCATGTGTTGTTTTATCAAATTTGAATAACTCGCCAGCATTTCCCCGCTGATAAAATATTTTTAGAACATGTTTCAGGCGACCTGCTGTAAATCAAGGAAACGTGCTACGGAGCACTAACCAGCTTGAAGAGGTGGCTCAGTTAAAATAAATAAACATGTTTTATAAATCAGGGAATTTACTTATGAAATTCCTCTATTGTAACTTACGGGGTTTATCCCGAATTATGAAATAAAATAATCGGGCATTTCAAGTTTTTAAAAGATCCTGTTGAATCTTCCGCTGTCGCATCAATTAATAAATACCACGGGTTCCTGTCCCGCGGCTCCTGACCGGGTCAAACTGGGGCTGGGGCTGTGACACTACACCCCGTGCATAGGTCGTGGCCATTTTCAAATGAAATGAGCCGAGGATATCCAGGACACGGTCGTATTAACCCCCAATGTTTATGTTATCAAAGAAGACAGATTAAAACGGGTTATGTAAATTTATTAATCACAATCCGATTAAATGATTTCATACCCGACCAAGCGGTATTATTATAATACTGTATCCCAAGCTCGTATAAGGGAAAATAAGTTAAAAGTATTTACCTGAGCTAATACTTGATTCACAGCAAAATAACTCAGTCGTATCCAATCTATCTAAATGCAGGTAGCTTTTTCCGGGTGGCTCTAGTCTGGAGTGATGGTAATATATAACCAATTCAGAATGCTAACGGTCTTATTTAAGTCGTAGACTTAGACCGGCTAGCTTAAAGTATCTAAAACGGTACGATACGCTAGATTAAGCGATGGCCGGAATAGAATGTTATTTAGACCCAACAAGTACGAAGACTTGTATAATATGGGTAAACTAAACACATTCTGGATTTTGAGATCAAAATGATAAGGTTAAACCCGTTTCGGCAAACTTACGTAAACTAGTTACATAAACCGATCCGAACGCGTAAATGCATAACGGGCAACCAAATGAACCATATACAAGTCCCTTATGTTATTATGCTTAAAATATGTTAATGCATCAGTAGGATGTTAACATATATGCCCAAAAAGTAATTAAGACCAAATTAAGTCCCATAGGGTCATTTTAATATTTATAAAAGAGATATTATAATAAACTGAGGTTCTGGTCTTTGGTAATCAGTAAAAATATTTATTTTATCACATTATATCAGTAAGATATCATACATATGTGAGGTTTACCATTTATGGCCAAACTATGCCCCGAAAGGGTAATTTGGTCATTTCACATATGCTTTTAAGGGCATTTTTGGAAGTCTGAGTTTATGACTTATACCTATTGTAATAATATTAAAATTAAAAAATTCAGTAGGTAACAAGTCTTAGGTGTTAAATATGGTTTTAAACCAAATTATGCACCTAATTAGTGTAAAAGTCGCTAATTGACGATAATTAAGATGTTTATGGAAATCTGAGATTTTGATCAGTTTTAAATGCTCAAAATATTTTATCTAATGTATAATATCAGTAGGAAAAGGTTTGGCATTCAAATCATATGTTAATCTCATTTTATGCATAAAAAGGGTATTATCGTCATTTACCGAATTACACAAGAACTCTATGACATGGTCAGGTTATAATCTGATCAAAAATTCCAAAAATCCATAAAAATAAAATCTTAATAGTAGGTAATTAGTTTTGGGTCAAAATCCGTTTTTAAACATGCTTTAAGATATCGTAATTTAATTAATAAAAAGTGTCAAATTACGATATCGAGCATAACTTTAGTTTGAGACCAGAAACTGATGTCAAATTTTCGGGACATACTTATATATCAGTTATAAAGGTTTTTGTCCTCTCACATTTTCAAAATTCTCGTTTATATGTCATAAGGGCATAACGGGAATTTATATGCATAATAACGGACATGAGCATATAATTCAAAATACTAATGACCAGGTAATATAACCTCAGAGGGTTATACTACAACATAATACGGTCCTAATGGATGCTTAAAACATAAAGGATTTAAGCTTAATTGGGTCAGAACTGAAAGTCAAAGCAAAAGTCAAGCTTTTACGACTTTCGGTTGTGAACCGACCCTAAACTCAGAATTGTCGGGTTGAACATGCTTATGCATGTTCTAATAATAATTACCAAGTTATTAGAGTGTTAAATTATAATTTATAACCTCTGCATTATTGGTTTTAATTATTATTTACAATTCTGCCAAGTTTGACTTTTAACTAAATAGTTTGACCCGACAATTAACTAAGCAAACGAAATAACTAGGAGGTGCCCTTTTAAGGGTTAATCACCTACCTAACTATGGTCACATAACCACATTCATCTCGAACAGTGGCTAGACCATTTGAGTTTAAACCGAATGTCAAAGCTAATTTACGATAACTTGACTTTTCGGTTTTTAAATTATAAAACTGAACTAAAGAGGGGGCTAAGACACTTACAAAGGGTCCTAGCAATCTTTTCTACTAAAAATGAGTTCCCTTTCAGATCAGGAAGGTCCAGAATTGAGAGAGGAGAAGATTGAATGAAATGTGCAATTTGTGGAATGAAGAACACCACCTATTTATAGATTTTTGAAGGGTCCTTGGATGATCAACAGGTATTAGGAGGCTCTTGGGATGTTTACACATGTCCTAACAGGTGTTATATTTGGTTTGGAGCCCAAGGAAATCGATTTGATTGGTTTAGAAGGGATTGAAGTGGGCTGCAAGGCAAAAAAACAAAGCTGCCCAGACCTGGGCATAGGCTACGCTGCTGGGGGCGTAGGCTACGGCCTGCACAGATCAAACACACACAACAACTTTCAAACTTTGTCATTTTTGGCCCCCTTGTCTTCCATACTTGCATGTTTTGTTATAATTAGTAACAAAAGCCCTCCTTGGCCAATATTTGGCACACCTAAGAGTATGACCGAACATCACGGAGTTCCTGATTCGATTAAAAGGTCTCTCAAAGGCGTAGTTTCACACATTGACGCTTTTGGTCCTTTTAACGCACAAAGTTGTGCGTAATATCGTTTAACGATATCAAAGCCTTTCATAGCCCAATTAAGCATTCCTGAGAGTATGACCGAACATTACGACACTCCAGTTCGCTTATATGGTCCCTCAAAGGTGTAGTTTTAGACGTTGACGCTTTTGGTCCCTTTAACGCGCAAACTTGCGCGTATCATCATTTAATAGCATCAAAGTCCTATGTAGCCCATATTTAGTCTTCTCGAGAGTATGATTGCACATCATAATGCTTTAGGTTCGTTAAAAGGTCATTCAGAGGTATAATTAAACATGTTGACGCTTTTAACCCCTCTAACATACAAACTTGCGCGTATCTTCACTTATTGGCATAAAAGCCTTGAATGGCCAATATTAGGCATTCCTGAGAGTATGATCAAACATCATGAGGCTTTGTTAAAAGGTCACTCAGAGGTAAGAATTAACATGTTGACATTTTTAAACCTTCGTCGCTCAAACTTTCAATTAATTACGCAAATGGCTCCTCTCGTCCAACAAGTGGCTCGTTTGAGAATATGGACATCGTATAAGGTCACTCAGAGGCTAGTTTAGGCATGTTGACATTTTCAGTCCTTCTGTATTCGAGGTTTTCTATTTTTGACGAAGTTAGCCCCTTATAGTCAACGTTTGACTTTATTACGGTTTATTACACGTGTCAACACATTGTTGGACACGATTTTACAAGGTGTTACACCATCACCACCAATGATGAGCCGAAAAGTTTTAAGCAAGCCATGCAGGATCCAAAATGGGTTGAAGCCATGCAAAGAGAAATTCAAGCTCTTGAAGAAAACAACACATAGACTATCGAGTCCTTGCCAGAAGGAAAGCAAGCCATTGACTCTAAATGGGTCTACAAGATCAAGTATAAACCGAATGGCGAAGTCGAAAGATACAAAGCAAGACTTGTAGCAAAGGGCTTCACTCAAATTGAAGGTGAAGACTTTCATGACACTTTTGCTCCAGTAGCAAAATTGGTGACCGTTTGGGCTTATTAGCCGTTGCTACTAAAAAGAATTGGTTCATCCACCAACTTGACGTTAATAACACTTTTCTCCATGGTGATCTAGATGAAGAAGTTTATATGAAAATTCCACAGGGCTTTTCTAAAGATAACGAGAATCGTGTTTATCGGTTAAGAAAATCTCTCTATGGTCTCAAACTAGCTTCTCGATACTGGTATCAAAAGTTTACAAGTGCTCTTCTTAGTCTCGGTTTCTCATCATCCAGGGCTGATCACTCTCTCTTTTTATACAAAGATGAAGACACTTTCATATCTATTCTCAGCTACGTAGATGACGTTATCATTGTTGGTAACAATTTTGCAAAAATCCAAGAGATCAAAAAATGTTTGCATGACAGATTCAACATCAAAGATCTTGGCCAACTCAAATATTTTTTGGGAATAAAGGTTGCCAGAATGTCTCGAGGCCTTTTTCTGAGTCAACTGAAATACACCCTCGATATTTTAGAAGATAGTGGAATGGAAGGTTGTCGCCCAAGTATGTTCCCAATTGAACAGAACCTTAAACTTGGTATAGATAAAGAGGATCCCAAGGTTGATGCCGGTGTCTATCGTCGTCTCATTGGACGACTCCTTTATCTTCAAGCTACTCGCCCGGACATAGCCTTTTTGGTTAACACTCTTAGTCAATTTGTTTCAGATCCTCGTCAAAACAATATGAATGTTGTTACAAGGATTCTTCGGTATCTCAAAGCCACTCCGAGGCAAGGCATTCTTTTATCAAAGGAGGAAGGTACAAACTTGGTTGCATATTCCGATTCGGATTGGCTCGGTTGTTCTCTCACTAGACGTTCCCGGACCGGCTACATTGCTCTCCTTGGTAGTGCTCCTATTTCATTAAACACTAAGAAGCAGTCTGCTGTCTCACGTTCTTCCGCTGAAGCCGAATATCGTGCCATGGCTACCACTGTCAGTGAGCTCATTTGGGTACGATGGCTCTTACAAGAATTGGGTGTCCCTCAAACTTGTCCTACCACTATTTTTTGTGACAACCAAGCTGCTCGACACATCGCCAATAATCCAGTCTTTCACGAACGCACAAAGCATGTTGAGATGGACTGTTACTTCGTCCGTGAACGTGTTGAATCTAGAGAAATATGCACTATGCCTATTGATTCCAAACTTTAACTCGCTGATCTTCTCACCAAGGGTCTTGGCGCTTCTCAACTTCGTTTTTACTTGGCAAGCTTGGCGTTGTTGATTTACACGCTCCAGCTTGAGGGGGAATATTAGTTTTCAGTATTTTTGGTCCATATCTCTTATTTATTGGTCCATATCTTTTCTGTTTTTCCTCCTAGAATTATGCCCCAAGATTAGTCCTTTATTTACGTTTTCCTTTATGTATGGTTTGTTTCCTCTTAGCCTTGTATCAGAAAACATTCAATATCAATAAAACTTTGATGCCTTGAGATTTATAAAAATCTGACAAAGTGGACCCCACATGAGGGTATTTTTGTGGTTAAATCTGATCAAATGGACCCCACATGAAAGTAAAATGACCAAAATACCCTCATGTGGGTTTCATTTGGTCATATTTAACCACAAAAAATTAATTGAGTTAGGGCTAAAGGACATAACTTGCAAGAGTTTGCAAACATCAAGTATGTTTTCTGTAATTATTGAAGATAAAACACACAGTTTGCAATAAGTACATACATAAAGGATGATTTTTGTAATTTACTCTTGTAATAAAATGTTACATATAAAAGAATAATTTAGAACACAAATATATCACATAAAAAACTACAACATGTACCAGATTTTTCTTTCCAAAAACAAATTAAATTCTTTAAAAAAGAAAAAAACTTATTTTATTTAAATCTCTCGAACACTTTCTGTGAAAAGAGTTATTAAAAACTATTTATTATTCCACAACGTATTGCACCTTCTTTGCCTCAATTTATGGACATTGGATCATCAACCATCAAAGAACCCATTTAGTTTAATTTAAAAACATCAAGATTTCTCGATCCTTTATAAGAACACTTTCCTCCGATGGACATTGGATCAGCAACCATCATTTTTAGTTTAATTTAAAAACATCAAGATTTCTACATCCTTTGTAAGAACATTAAACAAGGTTCCTAATAATCCCACACCCCAAAATCTTAATTTCACACCCTATATACGGGTCGTATAACGTTATACGGCCCGTATAGAATAATTTGACATGACAAATATTTGGTCGTATAATGTTATACGCCTCATATACATAGAGAAAATATTAGGCCGTATAACATTTTATACGGGTCGTATAACATTAACCGCGTCGTATAGCATTATGTAAGGTTTGGGTCGTATAACATTATATACGGGTCGTATAATGTTATACTAAGATTTTAGGGGTGTGAGAATACTAGGAGCCTAACAAAAGGTGTTGAACTCGTTTGGGTTGCAACAACTAGAACTCAACTACACTAGTTATTTTTTTATTTAGAGTAAACTCCCATTTTGGTCCTTGTGGTTTGGGCACTTTTGCCATTTTAGTCCAAATCTCAAACTTTTTACATCTGGGTCCCTGTGGTTTGCATTTTGTTGCCATTTTAGTCCAAATCTCAAATTTGGCCAGATTCCTTAACTTAAACCCCCTTATTTTGTCTTTATCCTCAGGGGTATTTTGGTCATTTAGATTTATTATAAGTCAAATTTAATAAATAATAATGTCACTGCCAGAACAACAATAATACCACTGCCAGAACAACAACAAGCACCACCACCACCACCACACCTCCACCACCACCACCACCACCCCCACCCCCACCACCGCATCATCCCCACCACCACCATCCCACTGCCGCCAACCCTCCCAAACCCAAAACCCTCAAAAACCCTCACATAACTCAAAGCTGTTAAATCGGTGGTGAGGAATTCTTCACAAAATCAACACCAGTTAAAATCATAACAAAATCAACAGAAATAAACAAACAAACAACCATAACCACTACTCAACAATCAACATCAATACACATTATCCATGAAAAAAACACTCATTCAAAACCCAAATTCTCCTAAAATTTACTATAATAGTACTTACAGAATGTAGAGATAGCCTAGGGAATGAATCGAAGGATCAATTTGAGTAAGACATGTCGCAAACGTTGCGGCCTGTGATCGAATTACGTCCTCTGATTGTTTCAAACGGTTGTTTAAATGACCTAAATCCTGAGAACTGCCTGATAACCCTTGGATTTCGGTCACTAGTGAATCCCCTCTTGTCGCCAAGCACCATCACCTGCCACCACCCTCTCGCACCCCCTGCAACCACCGCCCCCCTCTCTCTCTTACATCACAACACCATCACCTCCACCTCCACCTCCACAACTGCAACTCAATCCGGTGAGCACCTCCACCCAAAATTCGCCCTAATCTTCCACTATTCTCCACCACCGTCGCCTTATCCCACCTTAAAAACCCTAATCGGTTTACTATTCTCCACCACCGTCACCTTATCCCACCACTGTCGGAGATCTATGTCGCCCCCGTAATTCCTCCTTGGTGCTATGTCTGATTTGGGTATGGGTGTGTGGTTATCGGAGAACCACCACCTCCTTCACCTGCTCTGCCGGTTCTCATCACGGTGGTGGTGGTGGTGTTCGACAGAGAGGAGAGAGAGAGAAGAGAGAGATGGGTGTTTGGAGAGAGAAAGAGAGAGATAGGTGTCGTTTTCCGATGTCGGTTCTCATCACGGTGGTGGTGGTGTTGGCGGCAGTGGGATGGTGGTGGTGGGGATGATGCGGTGGTGGGGGTGGTGGTGGTGGTGAGGTGGTAGTTCAGAGAAGAGAGAGAGAGAGAGTTGAAGTCGATGATGAAGATGTACTGCAGATTTGATGTGTGTGTATATATATATATATATATATATATAGGGTAAGGTTCATGCGAGAACCACCCTTATTGCGAGAACCAATGTGAACACAAAATAAAATCTAAAAAAAATCAAAAAAGCACTCAAAATTTTTTTTTTATTTTTTTTAATATTTTTTAATAAAAAATCGCTATATTTCGTTCCCATAAAAAAAAAAAAAAAAACTTTTTTTTTCGAGTAATAGTTATCCATGCACATGTGCATATGTATCATTATTTCAACAAATTCGGTAATACGTTATCAGGAATAGACAATTGCACTTTAATTTACAATACCATTAGTAATACACTACTTTTTACATTACCAATATTCAAAATGCACATGTGCATAATTAGGTATAACCATGATATAACGTGTTTTGGTACAAAAAGTTTGTGATTTTGAATGGAGAAGTAGACCCATATACATGTTTTTTGGTTAGTTATATCTAGTGGTTGATGGTTTGGTTATAGTTGTCAATTTTTTTATGTAATATGTTGATTGGATGGTATAAATGGTGTTTACATACATGTAATAAAGTGAAAATATTGTTAATGGTATTGTATTATGGATGGTAGGAGGTAATGGTATTGTATTATGGATGGTAGGAGGTAATGGTAGTGTATTATGGATGGTATGATAGATGAAAGGGAAAGTGTATTCAAAGTGGTGTACCAAAACACCTTATTTCATGTTGATACATATGAATGCACATGCGCATTTCTAATCTTGGTAATGTAAAAAGTAGTGTATTACATATGGTAGTGTAAATGAAAGTGCAATTGTCTAATATATGTAATGAATTACGGAATTTGTCAAAGAAATGACAAAAATGCACATGTGCATGCTTGTGTATTATGGATGGAATGATAGATGAAAGAGAAAGTAGTGTACCAAAACATCTTATTTCCTGTTGATACATATAGATGCACATGTGTATTTCTAACATTGGTAATGTAAAAAATAGTGTATTACACGTAGTAGTGTAAATGAAAGTGCAATTGACTATTATTTGTAATGAATTACGGAATTTGACAAAGAAACGACACATATGCACATGTGCATGGATAACTTTTATTCAAAAAATTTTTTTTTTTTTGAAATTGTTTTTTTTTTTTTTATTAACAAAATATAGCGATTTTTTCAAAAAAAATAGTAAAAAAAAATAAAAATTTTTGGGTGTTTTTTAGATTTTTTTAGGAATTACTGTTTGTGTTCACACTGGTTCTCGCGGTTCTCGCAATAAGGGGTGGTTCCTAACGGATCTTTGTCCTATATATATATATATATATATATATATATATATATATATATATATATATATATATATATATATATATATATATATATATTAATTTTTGAATTAAGAAAATGTTAAATGAAAAGCAAAATGACCAAAATGCCCCTGAACTAAAAGACAAAATAGAAGGCTGCAACAGTCAAAAAATAGGGTTTTTAAATTTTGGACCAAAATGGCAACAAAATGCAAACCACAGGGACCCAGATGTAAAAAGTTTGAGATTTGGACTAAATTGGCAAAAGTGCCCAAACCACAGGGACCAAAATGGCAGTTTATTCTTTTATTTAAATTAAAAGATTTCGAATATAAGGTCACGCAATTATGTCTAATTTATTTAGGTTAAAAGATTTAGAATATAAGGTCACGCAGTTATGTCTAAAGAACGAATTGGGCTTGAATCATTTCTTAGTTATATATTACAGGGCCGGTTCATGACATAACCAAATTTAACTATAGAATTAAATTACAACAACATAAACATTTTTATCTATTGCTTAAACTCTAGTAATTAAAATAGTTATTTAACCGAATAAATGTTTTACTCCTCTCTCCCACTATATGATTCATGTAGCTCTCTGTTTATAATAGTTATAATGACTTGCGTGCGCACACATATATATAGGGTCGGGATTTGGAGAAAACGGTAGAAAGTGTGAGAACGGTGAGAACGCTTATGGATCGTCCGATTAAAACAATCTATGGACTAGATTGGCGCGGTGGCGTTTTCGTAAATAACATCAATTTTATTACGTGGACGCGCCTCAATAAGGGTAAAAGCGTCTTTACACCTTTATACCAAAACGCCATAATGATGAATAAAACACCAATACGGACCAAATCACATCGCTATATGAACAAAAAACATCCAAGACATAAAAACACATCCCCCAGAACCTGAAGCGCCATATTTTCTACTATATACCATTCAACTTACAAACGCCAAAATTCCCAAAACATCAAACACAACTACTCAAAAACGCCATATTTTCTACTATATACCATTCATCTTAGAAAACGCCAACACACTCAAACATCAAAAGATTCCAAAAGATCGACGGTTCTTTCAGATACACTATTTACTCAGTAAAACGCCAAAAATGCCAAATATCGTTTCTTGTATATTCAAAATATTGTTCTGCGCCAAAGTGTCGGATAATGCATTCTTCCATGAGGTGCTGTGACTCAAATAACATTTTGCTGCATGAGATGGACAAGTCATAAACAAAAAGATGCTGGGGTCAGACTTATGTCATTTTCTGTGTTTTGTTCTTGATGAATATTTAAATGGCATAAAAAGACGAATGACACTACTGAGTTGTTTGAAGATACATATTCAAAAAAAAAAAAAAACCCATGTCATTTTGTCTTTTCAAACGGCCACAAAAACACAAGCATGGCTAAGCCAAACCACCAGCGAACATGATTCAAAGAAGAAAGAGACTGATGACAGTGAAGATTTGAAAGATGAATTGTTTTTATTTTTATTTTTTTAATTTTCTTTTTCTGTTGTTTGCTATGTATTTTTCAACTTAGAATAAAAAAATACATTATCTTAATTAAACGCCAAACAGTCATAATGCATATGAAAACACCATAAATGGAGTAAAGACGCCAAAAACTCCCAAACTATAATGAAAGTAACTTGCAGAAGTATTAATTAAAAAAAGCTAAAAATGAAAAAAAAAAACGACAAAAACTACTTAAACTCATTCAAAAACGCCAAACCTGAAAAGCTGAACAAAAAACAGTAAAAATACACAGTAAAACTAAAAAGACGGCTACTTTATTAATATCATTTATTATAAATAAAATCCCGCCTAAACTACGCGCCAAAAACATCCTATAAAGAGAGACTTCTCTGCACAAACAACTTATCACAAAACCATAAACAAACGTCATATTCCCTAGAAACCATTCACTTTAAAAACACCAAAAAAATATACTTAAAAAGCCACAGATGCAAAACCTCGATTCTGCTATATTGAGTATTGATCTGAATGAAGTTTCACTGAATGGATTCTTCTCTGAGTTGGGTATCTCTATAATCTTTTGTTGAATGAGATGGACAAATATTCAAGACAAAGAGACTGATGACACTGATATGACATCATGTCACTTTGTTCTTAATGGATATATTGATGGCATGAAGGGATCAATACATTAGAGCAGGCGTTGGTCTTCAATATGTCATCAAACAAGTATATATCCACCCACCATAAAGGATGCCACAAAAAATAAGCATCTTCTAAAGATGGCCGTTATGTAGGAAAATAAGGATCTACATAAGGCATTCAAAAACAGGTTCAAAACGCCAAAAAAGTTAAAGTAGAAGAGTCTGATGACAGTGAAGATTTGAATGAGAAATTAGATTGAAATTTTTATTTTATTTTTTTCATTTTCTATTGTTTGTTATGTAATTCTTTGTTGTTTATCATCTAATTATCTGCTATTTTAAAAAAATTGAGTATAAAACGCCAAAATCTACAAACACCAAAACGCCTGATAGTTTGAAAACTATGAGAACGAATGCTAGCAAAGTGCGAGGTTGCTATATAAAACGCCAAAAACGCAAACAAAGTATTACTGAAAAAATCAACACTAATTGACAGATGAAAATTGAAAGAAATAGTAAAATAAAGAGACGGTATCATTTATTGCCAAAAACATTATAGTTATATTACTGCCACTACATGGAAAATTGAAAATTATTTATCTTTTCAAAACGCCATAATTGCCTGTCACATTATAGGCCTGTATCCTATATGGCAAAACACTTGATATAATAAAATCAAGAAAATTACTGATGTTTTTTTAAATTAAAAGCCTGCATCCTAATCTAAAAATCAATAAACACGCCAAAACAATACTTAAAACGCCAAAATATTTACTGTAGTTCTGATCTAAAAACAATAAAAACGCCGCGTATTTAATAAACGCCAAAAAAATGGAAAGATGAAGGGACACGCGTTAATAAAAAAGAAATATGAAAGGACAAAAAAACCCCTTCGCCTTTCTCTAAGCGGCGTGACACGTGTTAGGCCAGGAAGCGTGTAACACCCTAACAATTAATAACTTGAAAACGACATACCGGAAATATGAGCCCAAAATTTTTCTTTCTTTATTAGCCATATAATATACTTGATGTCTAATACTAGAAATATTTAATACTTGACTAAAAGATTTACATCGTTCATTCTTAATTATCGCATCCATTTACATATAAAATCCCCAGTTATGTGACTACTCTTCCCGTACAATTCTTGCTCTTGACTCGATCTTCAATCCTCCAATACTTTATGCCGATGTTAATCTGCGTAACCTACATTCACCACAAACATGCACATCATTAGAATTTGATAACTACAATTCATAATCTATCATACATAATTAAATGACCACGCCACATTCTTTCTATTCTTTGCAAGTCCTTTCGATCATTCTTCCACGTACAATCTAGCATTCCAATTCCTCAAAACTTCACAACGGATTTCAATAGCATACCTGCAATTCTCAAGGCATATGATTAGCAACTTAATACTCAAACGTTTTGAAGCTATGTATACATCTATTCAAGCCCCATTCCTTCGTGTACCATAAATACAACATTGTGCCTACGTACATCCGTGTGTATACTTATAGTCATCTAATACATACACCCTTACATACGTACATATATACAAGCTCATACGTAGCACTTACACAATTCAATATGGTTTACTGACGTGTCCTAATTTCAACCTCCGAGTAATAAAACATGAGTGAATAACTTACATACATACTTACTCCTATTTATAATTACTTACTCACGCTTCCTAAACGCTTTTTAATTGACTTTCGGGTACATTTCGGATCTTAAATATGAGTTCCATAAACACCCGTAGCTTATCAAGCTGTTTGGTAGGGCTGAGGTACATTATAGAAGCTTATCGAGGCTTGGGATGGGTTCACGGGGTCCGAATTCGAAGAAAAACGAAGAATTGCATAAACTTTATATTTTGTATCTAACCTCCACCGTAAGTTACGGTAGCTACCGTAGCTTACGGTGGCCATGAAATCCTTACGGTGATAACCTACTGCCTTACGGTGGAAAATGGCTTCAGCTCCTACCGTAATTTATGCTGGCTACCGTAATTTATGCTAGCGCCCAGATCAGCTTTCCATTTTAATACCAAAACTCGCATAACTTGCTCGTTTTGCATCCGTTTCACTTGAAACTTATTTCTAATTGTTCATAACACATTTCCTTACCTAATTAACTAAAAAATCCATACCTTGAGGTCCTTAAACTTTATAAATTACATTAACGTTACACGATTCATGCATATATGTTCGACCCGTTTGATTTCGCCATGCACTTTTCGTTACCTTATGAACTATTAACAACTTATTACGACTTTCCTTTCCATTTATTTACCTCCTCAATCATTCCTACAAGACTCCTAACCTTCAAAAATAGACTTTAATTATATACTAAGAAGTGAGGTTCGGAACTCACTTACCTTGTGCATCCGTGTCCGTAACCGCTTCCTTGCCTCATCTTGACCCGTTAGCCTTCCATGCTTGGTACATGCTAGTGTGGTTCCTATTCTTTCATGCCGTCATGCCATAATAATGTTAGTACACATGCTCATTCATATTAACACACATTTTCCAACTATTATCTACATTGACTTTCACTAACACGCATACGACATGATTTGCCAACCACATTGTTCAATATCTTCGAAATCCAAATTCGTTATCACACATAACACATAATTGGTCTAACACATATTCCATGATCTCTTGATTCTTATATTTGTGTCAAAATGCCTAACCATGCTATAAATTCTTGGTTGACTTTCAGAAAGTCAACCTTCTAGCATATAACTTCCAACCTTTGAATAAGTATTCATGTTGATATAGTAGACCATATTAATGACATCACATTCATTTCATACATAATTTTGTATGACACATACAACTACATGATCACCTAGTCACATACACAATATACACATAATCAATTTACACATACTTATGCTTTCATAATTCTACATTTGACAACCACATTGCTAAGTTAGACAACTTAACGTAATTCATAACATCATCCTTTACTAGTATGGTCATATGTTATACATTTAGTACACATTCACTTTTTAATCGCAATTAAGTGATTAATAAAAACATATGGCGAGCATCGCCCGTTCAAGCACAATGTACAAGCTTCTAATGCATAATCTTGACCAACACATACATTCAACCCGAATTCTTGTACTAGTTCCATCTAAAGAACATTCTTTAAGTTAATATACTACTAATAACATCATTATCATACCTCATTCATATATGTCAAGCCACTTCCTAAAATCTCACATCCTAGCTTCACCTAGACATTTCATCAAACACTTAGTGGGCATACTACTTTCTAAGCATAATGTACAACTAATTCATGCATAGTCTTCTAGGTTCTCACTTTCAAGTATCAACATAACAAAACATAAAACTAACTCCATACCATATTCAACCTAACTTTCAAGAGTTATCGTATTTACATAATACATCAAGAATTTAACAAGACTTAGACATAGTGAAACACCCATGTCATCTTCATCACCCAACTAGTGGGTGTTCATCTTTAAACATCAATTTAAATCAAAATTATGCATAACACATGTTTCATATGATGATACTAACCCAAATTCATACCCAATTTCACATAAATTCATAGATTGATCACAACCTACTTCCTACAAGATCATCAAATTAAATTTTACAACTTACCATACGTGTAGCAAGCCTAGATGGTCAAGGATTCAAGTTCATGCATGAAGGCATAAAGGCTTGAATTGAAGGTTTATTCTTCTCCTTATTGTGGGTGTCGACCACACCACCAAAACACACACTGACACTACTGAACTTTCTAGTTAATGCAAACTTTAACTCAATTTCCCACTTTTAGGGGCTGTTTGGTAGCCTCTTAATCCATTCAGAGGCTGTCTCTTAATGAAATCATTTGTGGCCCTTATGTCTGAATGAATAAGAGGTAACCTTATGTCTGACTGGATAAGTGGTAACATCTGAATGGTAAACCATCACATATCACATTCTTCTACATTATCTTTGTTAAACTCTTAAATGATTTCATTAAGAGGTAGCCTCTTAATGTCATTCAGATGCTACCAAACAGCCCCTTAGTCCTTCTAGTTTATTATTTTGTCTCCAATAGCTCTAAGTTTCATTCTCTTGTTACTTAACTAACTATTTAACTAAGTTAATTAGCTTGGTTATTATATTTTATGTCATCACATAAAGAAACATACTAGTCAATTAAAATTCGTGGATTTGGGGCGTTACAAGTCTACCCCCTTATAGGAGGTTTCGTCCCCGAATCCTTTCTCATTCCTACTAGACCAATTCCACTCTTACTTTTTCAACTTATTCATTTACGAGCCTTACTACAACTTGAATACATTCGGGATCTTGACTAAAGTTTTATTCATGCATAAACATAATTTTAAGCATTATCCCTACGTTCTTAAATTAAGTAAACTTCTTTCATAATACATGTAATTCGGAATCTGATACAAAGCTCTTATTAGTATTATAATCCACTTTATAATACTATATCCTAGCACAATCGTCGCTAGCGGTTCGTTCATTGAAATTTATTCCAAATGTATACTATTGGTCGTAAAAACCTTAGTTTTACGGCTTGTTTCTATCTTTCTAATTAAGCATAACGTATTCATACATTTGTTAATAAAGATAAATCGATTTATATAATCACTTTCTTATTCATAATTGCTAGCTAAACATTTTACTAACCTTGACCTCGTTAGATAAACCAACGGTTTGTGACCCGAATCATTCCGTTCCTTCATGAGTTAATGCAATACCTAGATTGATCGCATCCGTTCATTTTTTTGAGTTTCCTCCTAGGCGCATCCTTTCAACAATTGTCTCGTTTAGATTAACATGGCCAACTAACCCAACATCAAAGTTTGCATTTTCTGACGGTACTTGCCACTAATACGTTCACTTCAAGTGCTTATTCCACCCGGCGTTTTTAAACATCCACCATTCTTTCATAACTTTCTTACATGTACGCTATAACATATCACACATACCAAATCCTTACATACAATACTTTCATTTCGTTAATTATTTCGCCAACCAAGCACTTCTACCTATCATGTACATATTGAAGTACACGTTTGTACTCCTACCAAATCAAGCATACTTGCAAGACATTTCCGTAGCTTTTTTTTGTGAAAGTTTTCTTTCATCTCAACTTACATGTGTCATTCACCTGAATTCTAACCCATCATTCGTTATGACTCTCATAGGTCGATTACTAACTCATCTCACATGTGACTTATTCAGAGCTTATTTCTTTCAAATAAGGTTTCTTGCTACTACAATAGCTTTCATCGGTTTTTACTTACTTAATGAATCAAATAGTTCATGCTAGTTGAATATTACTTGCTTAATAATTAACAACTTAACTTTATTTGACTTTTCAGAAATCCAACTGTAATACATTCTTAGCTACGTTTTATCAACTACCCAATTCTGACACACCCCTCTCTAGACGAGCCATAAGCTCCTACCGAAAGCATAATCTTTAATACATACCTGGCGCGAGTAAAAATCAATAACTCGTTATCCATACCTTGCGATGGTCATTCCTTCCCAATTTGTAACATTGCATGACCGTACATTATTCTCATCTGTAAGTATAGGACTTGACAGTTCAAAAAGTTAAATACTGGTTTCAAATGGCGTTCACCATTTGATCCGTATGACTCATTCCTTCAAACATTCTTGCATACGACGTATTTGCATAAATATATTTATATATGTAAAAGTTCAAATCACAACTTGGATAATATCCGCTTTAAAGAATATTTACTTATTTGGTCCGTACATACTTATGAATTCGGACTTTTCATTATTATCATTCATTCTTACTTGTTTGATCCGTCTTTCTTACGGATTCAAACTTACCCTACAAGATCAAAATTACCCTACAAGATCATAATTACCATACAAGATCGTTTGTAGGGTAATTTTGATGATTACTCTACAAGTAAATAATTACGAAAATGACACAACATTTTTTTTACCTTTTCACCATATTCGTACGTTTTGTATGATAATGGACTTTGTATTTGATCTTTTATCTATATATATATATATATATATATATATATAGTGGAGGGTTCAAATGAGAAGAAATTCTTTGTAAGAAGAAAAAAGAAGAAATTTCAACCAATAGGAATGCTTCATTAGACTTCATTTAATATTTGTACTTAATGTAACTATAAGGGTATATTAGTAAACTTACATACATCATTAATTGGTAGTTTCATCTTTAATAACTAACTATATTAAATTTGTAACTTATTTTTAAGATATATATTTTTCACAAAAAATAAAAATAAAAATTCATTTAAAGTGTAGGATAAATACGAGGCGTGTAGGATAAATTATGAGTTGTGTAAGATAAATTTCAATATGTGTAGGATAAATTTCGAAATGTGTAGGATAACTTTTGATGTGTGTAGGAAAAAATATTTAGTGTGGAGGATTATAGTCTTAATGACTAATTAATTAGTCAAACATAATAATAAATGAGATGAGAAAAAAAAACTATTTAATGTTTTACAATTATACCCTTTTATTCTTTTTCTTCTCAATAAAATTTTCTTCTCAAATGAACCTTCCCCTATATATATATATATATATATATATATATATATATATAGTGGAAGGTTCAAATGAGAAGAATCTTTTTGTAAGAAGAAAAAAGAAAGAAGTTTCAACCAATAAGAATGCTTCATTTTAATTCATTTAATATTTGCATTTAATTTTAATATAAGGGTATATTGGTAAACTTACATAAATCATTAATTTGTATTCTCCCTCTTTAATAACTAACTAAATTAAATTTGTAACTCCTTTTCAAAATATATAATTTTTCCAAATTAAAAAAAAAACTTAATTTAAAGTATAAAATAAATTATTAGTTGTGTAGGATAAATTACGAGTTGTGTAGGATGTATTTCGAGGTGTGTAGGATAAATTTCAATTGTGTAGGATAAGATTCTACAATATGTAGGGTATATGTAGGAAATTTTTGATATGTGTAGGTTTTGTAGATTATATGTAGGATAACTAATGATTAGTTGACTAATTAATTAAAGAGAGAAAAATTAATGATATGAGTTATAAATGAAATAGTATTTTACTAATATGCCCTTTCTTCTTTTTCTTCTCACATTAAATTTCTTCTCAAATGAACCTTCCCCTATATATATATATATATATACTTAGTCATCTATGTGCAGGCCCGGTTTTAGGGCTGGGCATCCCGGGTAGACGCTAAGGCCCAAAGGGTTTATAGGGCCCGACAAAATTTCAAGGCCTAGATTTTTAAGTGAGCATCGTTATGTTAAATATTTAATAAATGAGTTCAATAACAAAAAATGACGTTAGTTTAATGGTTAAGACACTCAAATTTGAAAATCAAGGTCACAAGTTCTAATCCCTTCCCATGCATTTTTATTTAAAAAATTTTCAACTATTAGTCTCATGCGTTTTTATTTATCAATCCACTTATTTAATTAACAGTTTGAACTAGTTAACAAGATGATTATATGATTCATTGGTTAATGTTTAGGGTTATATTCTTGAGGTCATGAGTTCAAACCCCATGATTAACTTTTATTTTGGCTCACACTATCTGCACACCTTGGTTGGCTATCTGCACACTTAGGGTTTACCTATGCAGCGTATAGGGTTACCTCTATACGCTGCATATAGAGCTATACTCAGCGTATATAAACCATGGATTTCAGAGCCTTATCAGCAATCATTGCACAGAAAACAAGGGTTTATATACGCTGCGTATAGAGCTATACTCAGCGTATGTAACCCATCAGATTTTTTTATTTTTATTTTTTTGCTATTTTGATGTATTTGTGGTATAAATTCTCACCCGGTTCCAACGTTAAATCGCTTAAAATATATAACCGTTTTGTTATACCAATAATATTATATACCGTTAAATTGTTTTGGAAAACGTATATACGGTTCGAATATATTATATTGTTATCGTTTAAATTAAATTATTATACCATGTCTAGTGCGGTTCGAATGCTATAAACGTTTAAATATCATACCGTTAATTATTTTTAAATACTACATCTATAGGCTTATACGGGTGTTGTATGGTATCCTATAGTATCGTATCGTATTGTATCGTATCGTATCATATCGTATAGTGTATAGTATAAGCCTCGTATAGGTTCCCTGTAGGTCTTGTATATGCCTATAGGCCTATACGGGACCTAAACCACACCTATAGGCCTATACGGGTGTTATATCGTATCGTATCGTATCGTATAGTTGTCACACCCCGATATTCCACGCATTACCGGTGGGGAGTATCGTGACGTAGTTAATATCATCATAGTCAATTTATCACAGTTCAATGCACATCGGAAGTCTAAAAGTAATAATATTACAAACCGAATGAAAGTAACATAAGTATTACAAACGGAATGTAAGATGGATCCACAGGCGGATCAAAACAAGGAAATATTGTTCAACAGATTTTAAAGTGATAAAGCTTGCAAGACTCTTTATTTATTCACTCAGGAGTAGCCAGCCTATTTCGCATAGTACTTGCACTTAACCTTTTGGAAAATACGTCAGTTTACACTGGTAAATACAATTAACCGACTCTTTTGAAAATATTTAAGAAAATTGATTTAAATGTACAAGGCACAATAATCTTTTATAACTTGGGATAATTATATAAATATAATCTTGTATACAGTTTTATATGTTTGTCGTCCATCAGGGCAGGTTAGAAGAGTCGGACAAGATTAACTGACACACCACAAGTATAATGCCCACAAGGAAAACTCCTTATTGTGGGATACCTTTTATACCTACGCAACTGTCAGGTGTATGCCTACACCACGTGCTTAAGTCGTGGCCATTTCAATGAATGAGCCGAGGATATCCAGGACATGGTCATTAACCCCCCAAAGGCATTGCACCAAACAAAACATATTAAAATGGGTTATGCAAATATATTAATCACAATCCGATTTAAATAACTACACACCCAACCAAGCGGTATTATTATAATATCGTATCCCAAGCCCGTATAACGGAAAATAAGTTAAAAGTATTTACCTGAGCAAATATACAAATTTATCTTAGCTGTATACAATCAGCAAGTGCAAATATCTTATACTGGGCTCCTAAATCTGGAACGAAGGTTTTAATAACCTATTAGATTCCTAACGGGTCTTACTTAAGTTTAAACTTGCACCGGTTAGTTTTAAAGAAAGATATACGGTTCAAAACGCAAGATTATGCGAAGACCGGATTAGAATGTGATTTAGACCCAAAAAGTATGAAGACTTGTATAATATGGGTAAACTAAGCACATTCTGGATTTTGAAGTGAAAATGATAAGGTTTGACCCGTTTCGGTCAATTTATGCAAACTAGTTACATAAACCGCACTGAACGCGAATAATGCATAACGGGTAACCAAAAGAGTCATATACAGGTTTCACAAGTTAATATGCCTTAAATATGTTGTGATATCAGGATGATACCTTCCATTATGCCCAAAACGAATTCAAAATCAATTTAAGCCCCGTAGGGGTATTTTGGTCATTTTTAAGATTATAAAAGAGGTTAAATAATAACTTGAGGTTCTGGTCTAAACTTATCAGTAAAAGTATTTATTTTAGTGAGTTATATCAGTAGGGTATTGCATATATGTGAAATTTATCATTTATGACCAAATTATGCACCGTAGGGGCATTTTGGTCATTTCACATAAGCTTTAAGGGTCAATTTTGGAAATCTGAGTTTAAAACTTTTTCTTACTGTTAAATTACCAAAATTTACTTATAACATCAGTAGGTAATGGGTCTTAAATGTTAAATATAGTTTTAACCCATACCATGTGTTTAAAACGCGTAAAAAGTCGGTTTTAGGCTATTTTCAGGTTATAATAGGAAAGATGGGATTTTTACCAGTCCAGAAGGATTAAAATATTTTATTTAACATATGAAATCAGTAGAAAAAGATTTGGTATCAAAATGTTATGTAAAACTCATTTTATTAGTAAAAGGGTATAACCGTCAATTACCGAATCAAAGCAAGAACCCTATGTTATGATCAGTTTAAAATTCAAAAAAAATCTTCCAAAATCCCAAAATATTATATTACATTAGTGGGTAAAAGGTTTGGTGTCAAAATTTGGGTTTAAATGGGTTTTATGCTAAAAATGCCGTTTAATAAATAAAAGGGCTTCAATTTACGATATTGAGCATAACTCCTAATTTAGACCAAAAACTGATGTCAAATTTTTAGGACATGTTTATAAATCAATAATAAAGGTTTTTGTCCTCTCACATGTTCAAAAATCTCGTTTTATTATCAAAAGGGCATAATGGTCAACTTTTAAGCAATTAACGGAAACATGCAATGAACTAGGATTTCTAAGGAACCAAGTTGTATAACCTCAGAGGGTTTTACTAACCTATATTATAGTCCTAAAGGAACCCTAAGGAATATCTAAAACAAGCTAAATCGGGTCATAACTGAAAGTCAAAGCAAAAGTCTACTTTTGCGACTTTCGGTTCCGAACCGAGCCTAAACTCAGAATTGTCGGGTTGAACATGCTTAGACATGTTCTTACTTTATTTACCAAGTTATTTTAGTGTTAAAACATGTTCCATAACTTCTACATTATCAGTTATGAATTTATTTGTAAGCATAGCTTCTGTTGACTTTTTAATATTAAGTTTGACCCGACAATTGACCAAGTTAGAGTGATAATCAGTGGGTGCCCTTTTAAGGGTTTATTACCCACATAATTAGCAACTCGTAGCCACTTTCAATTCAAATAATGGATGGACCATTAGTGATTAATCACTAAGTCAAAGCTTAATTACGACGGCTTTGACTTTTGGTCATTAGACTAATAAAACTTGAACTTAAGGGGCTAAGAACACTTACAATGGTCCTTAGCACGAATTTGGAACTTAAGAAAACTTGCTTGAGCTCCAGAAAGCTCCAGAGATGAGTTGAGAATAATTTTTTGTGAATGTGCAAATGAACTAGCAAACAACAAGTGCTTATATAGCCAAATATACTTCACAAGATCATTCCACACAACCATACAACTGATTTCTGATGATCCCAGGTGTCTCCTATGCATGTAATACTCTTGGCTCAGTCCCTGGAATCGAAAACAAGCTTTTTAAGGCGGTGGAACTGGCTGGACATGCAGCTGTCCACATCTTGGTCGCTGGTGACTTCTACGCGGGCCGCGTAAGATCCTTAAAGGGTCTACGCGGGCCGCGTGGACCTTCTGTTCCAGTAAAAACTTTGGCAACTTTGCAATTTCGGTCCCTGGTCCATATAAACTTTATTTTACTTCCATTTATTGCACTTAGGACCCCCATAGTTAACTTTTAAGGGTCTTGGGTCACAAACTAACTCCGTTAAGCTCCCGTTTAGTCGTACGATTACCCGAAAAGTCTTGTTTTCTTTGAAACTCCACATAATTAATATCCGAAATTCTTGAGATCAAAATATACAATTATTACAATGTTCTTGGGATCGTTAAAAGGTCACTCAAAGGTTACTTTTAACATGTTGACACTTTTAACCCCTATGTTTTATAAGATCCTTATTTTGAGCACAAACGACTTTCCAAGTTCGATAAATTATTCGTTAAAGAATATGAACATCGTGTGAGGTCAATCAGAGGCACAAGAATGGCATGTTGACACTTTGGATCCCTTTTATTAACATATTTACATTGTTTGACAATTTTAGTCCCTCAGATCAATCCATTACACGTTTAAAGTCCATGATACGTGTCTTTATTATATTGGTTGCGATTTTACGAGGTGTTACAATAGTATAGTATCGTATCGTATCGTATAGTGTAGTATAAGCCTATACTACATCTATAGGCTTATACGAGTGTTGTATGGTATCGTATAGTATCGTATCGTATTGCATATACTACGCTATACCATACGATATCAGACTTATTAGCTTATACGAGGTCAATACGTGACATATACAACACCTATACGATACGATATCACACTTATAGGCTTATACGAGGTCAATACGGAACCTAAACCACACCTATACGATACGATGTAACACTTATAGGCTTATACGAGGTCAATACGGGACCTAAACCACACCTATAGGCCTATACGAGTGTTATATCGTATCGTATAGTAGCGTATCATATCGTATAGTGTAGTATAAGTCTCGTATGGGTTTCCTATAGGTCTTTGTATATGCATATAGGCCTATATGAGATCTAAACCACACCTATAGGCCTATACGGGTGTTATATCGTATCATATCATATCGTATAGTGTATAGTATAAGTCTCGTATAGGTTCCCTGTAGGTCTTGTAATTCATAATATTTGTATTATTTTTAATTTTTATAATTTATATTTGTATTATTTACCAATTATATTGTTTTTTTATAAATAAACATGGAAATACCCCAAAATACACACAATTAATTTTCTTTTTTTTATAAATAAACAAAGGAATAAACAAAAACAATACAAAAAAGGAGCTTTATATACGCTGCGTATAGATCCCTACGCAGCATATGAAACAAAAATGACACAACTACCCTTGTATTTAGCTTGTATAGCCTCAACACAAGGGTATAAAGGATATTTTCTGACCTTTATATACACTGCGTATAGCTCTATACGCAGCGTATATAAACCTTGTGAAAAACTGATGCTTCAAACCCACCAAAATGACCCCAAAAGTTCAGATGGTTTATATACGATGCGTATAGAGCTATACACAGCGTATATAAACCCCTGTTTTCTGTGCAATGATTGCTGGTCAGGTACTGAGATCCATGGTTTATATACGCTGAGTATAGCTCTATACCCAGCGTAGGTAAACCCTGATTCAACTAGGGTTTGGTGTGCCAATAGGCACATTGGTGTGCCAATAGGTACACCCTTTTATTTTTAGTTAATGAATTTGTAACGATTCATTTCCTAAAAACAATATTAACGTTTTATAAAGTGAGATTACACGACATGTTATGCCTAAAAACATCACTAATTTGAATCACATATTTATATATACATGGGTGTATAAACATATTTTATCAAATTACACCATTTTTGGTTTGGTTTGTTTATTTTGTAACAATTATCGTCGTATTGTGGTTTACTGATATATAAGTTTATATTATAATAAGTGGGCCCAATTTTTTTGTTTCGCCCGAGGCCCAAATTTTTTTTATCGTTCTCGGAGACGACCCTGTCTATGTGCATATGTATATATGTAATGTGTAAGGTTTATTTTGTATTATAATTATATTCATATCTTTATATGTAGATATACTGTATTGTATTACATAAAATTATTGTAGTGACATGAGCCTATCGGTTCGATTTGAGCTTTAAGGGGCCGTTTGGCAACATCTGAATAGTTAAGTGCTGAACCAGTATGAGGTCTGAACCATTAAGTGCTGAACCAGTAAGAGGTCTGAACCATTAAGAGCTTGTATAATGCTTCACCGTTTAGAGGTAAATGTCTGACCAATTCAGATTAGAGGTCTTAACCATTCAGACTCTGTATAATACTTAACCATTCAGAGGCAAATGTCTGAACCATTCAGACATCTGCTCGTGAAACAAACAGTCTGAACCATTAAGTGTTGAACCAATAAGAGGTCTGAATTATTAAGAGACTCATTAAGAGGTAAACAAACAACCCCTAAATGAGATGATATTATCCATCTCTTCCTCATACATTTGTAGTTAACTTGAGTTAATAACTTGATTACAAATTTTGTTAAATTGTTGATAAGTCTATAAGTATAGAAAAAAAAAATCCCTCATTGATCCCCTCTAGTTTTAACGTAAATGAATTTGAAGATTAAATGCCCCAAGTCACATAATGGCATTGAATACAACAATAAAGAGTTTATTGGTTATTGTGATGAGAATTAGATTAAGGTGGTGAAAACAATCCTAGAAACACTAATAAGAATATGATGTAGAAAACACTAAATGAAAGGGCAAAAGCATGAGGTTTCATACATGGTTGCCCAAGAAGTTGCATTTCCATTTTGTCCAGGCTGGTATGATGGAGGATAATGTAGAGTACCTCGTCGCTATGTCGAGATCATGAACTTGATTTTGGCGCATCAAACAAATAGCACTTGCATGTCTCCTACCACTCCTAGCCTGTGGTTTGCGAGTAGATCATGATATCAAGTTCATCCCTCGAACTAGGTATGTTCTCTTTGCACTTCCCTCGTGTAACTTGGCACCTTTGTGAAATAGGTCAATGGCAGTCTCAATAGAAGCATAGTTATCTAAGTATATCACATTGTCTGCTATAATTTTTATGGTACATATATTTCATTTTGATAAGTTATACTTAGCAAAAGTGTTATGTTTTCGTCATTTTTATGTCATAACATACTATAGTCATTGATCAATGAGGAAATTATACCATTTTTACTAAGATTAGTGACAAACAGAGACATCAAAGTATGATTGCCAGTGTGAAATTTTAAGACATGTACTATATTATTTTATAACATTAGAGTTTGTTCCACAATACTTGTCAATCACCATGATATCTTGAGTTCAATCTCACTAGGTGCTATCATTATTGTTATTTATTGCATTTATAATACATAAAAACGTTCTGAGATTCAAATGATAGAAGATAACAACAAACTAAATCCTTTAAATTATTGAGTCAACCAGAAGAAAAAACTCCAAATACATATTAATTAGATATTTGCATGTGAACGTGAAGTAAACTTTAAGGTAAAGTTAAATTTTGAAAGCCACTACTCCCCAAAACGTACTCCATACCTTTTGTGTAACTCAGATTCGATATACAAGCATGATTCGATATACAAGCGTGAAAATGTTGGCCATGTTTTTTGAAACGCCACATACCAAGGGGCTTCGGATTTATTCTTCAGCAAATAGTTCATAACCATAAAATTCAAATCATACACAACGGAAACATTAACACAAATCATCCTATTACATGAAACATGTCTAAAACTAATCATGACATTAACAACATAAACTTTATCATAAACGGGATGCAAGTCTTTCAGTAGGGTGGCTTCATCTGCCCAGCCTAGAAACTGATCTCCACTTAACCAAACTTTAACTTAATGTACATACTAAAAGTCAGATAAATAAATTCTATTTAATTAAATAACTTTAACTTTGGTAAACACTTTAAACAAGAAAAAATAAACTTAACCACATAGCACATCATTGTAACAATTATCTTTAGCATGCTATCATATAAAACAACTTTTACACTTTAGAAACTATGACAAGCAAACTACAAAGACACTGACCCCTGTGCAATGGCGACGTAGGTAGCCACCTATACCACGACCCTGGACGTAACTGCCTCATACCGTGCCACACGCATACTATAACATTTTACAATTTTAACACTTTATAAGTTTAGCACTTTATCACATTACTTTAGCTTTAGAAACTAACTCGTGTGTCGGGTTTGTAAATCATGGAATGTTAACTTTTGTTACAACTCTTCAGCACGTTCCCGACACCTAAAGACTACAAGTTATACTATCATTTTCTATATGACTACATTGTTTTAATGAACAATCTGTACGTTAGTAACTTTACCAAACTATGTCATACTTTAAAACGTAATACTTTGATTTCGAAAACATTATCAATTATGTACACCGCCCTAAAAATAATAAATTAAAGATATGGATCTAGAAACTCACCTGTGATACTATGCTGCAATCTACAAAAACAAGAAGGATCCCGACGCCCGAAGTCCTAAGTCAAATACGGTCAACATACAGGCGCAATGTCAGCAATACGTTCTAATGTTCATGTGCAAATTCCCAACTTGTGCAAACTAAATTTACACGTAAGCTAAGTATGGGCGCAAATTATGTCCATGCGCAAAGTCGAGCAACACGCAAAGTATAGTGCCGCGTAGACACAAGCGTAAACTACAATCTATTTATAAGTGTTAACCAAGTGCAAAGTCCTTCACCCGTGCATAGCGACGCGCAACGTAAGTGTTTTCTTAGAGAAAACTGAGAAAGTCAAATGTTGTATGTTTCTCATTTACAATCATTCCAATATATACATGATTTGCTGTACATAAAATTAGGAGTAATAAACTCCTTTACAAAAATACAATAGAACATTAAATATTAGTCAACACAATTTGAATTTTGAATAACTTGATTTCAACGACTATTACCCCCTTCAAGCGAACGGGTAGCGGTCCAACTCAGAGCTTGGAACGAAAACGTTCAAAGAGAGGTCTCGGTAGACTTTTAGTGAATATATCCGCTACCTGGAGCGTGGTAGGTACAAACTTGGTATGTAAGCGACCGGCGGAGACCAATTCCCGAATAAAATGATAATCAATATCAATGTGCTTGGCGCGTTTGTGAGACACCGGGTTTTGACTTAGGAAAAGAGCACTTTTATTGTCGCAGAAGAGAGTTGGGCGATCGGGTGGAAGAGCATGCAACTCTCGTAGCAGATGGGTTAACCAAATAATTTCAGCCGCGGTGTTCGCCATGGCTCGATATTCAGATTCGCAACTTGTTCGCGCAACGGTTGGTTGTTTCTTCGCACTCCAAGAGACCAAGTTACCTCCTAAATAAATCGAATACCCATAAGTAGATCGACGGGTTTCGATACAACGCGCCCAATCCGCATCAGAGTAACCAACTAGGGAGGTTTTAATGGGATGATCAAATGTTAAGCCATATGACAATGTACCTTTAACATAGCGAAGGATCCGTTTAACAAGTTGGAAGTGGGCGGTTGTTGGGTTTTGAAGAAACTGGCTAGCTTGGTTAACCGCATAAGATAGATCAGGTCGTGTTATGGTAAGATATTGTAGAGCACCTACCAAGGAATGATATAATGTTGGATCATGAAGTGGCGTGCCCGAGGAGATAAAAGTATCTGATGTGGTCAGAGGTGTTCCAACTGGTTTGGCATCGAGAAGACCCGCTCGTGAAAGGATGTCGTATGAATATTTTGCTTGACTAAGAAAGAGGCCGGATGAATTTGAGATGACTTCTAGTCCTAGAAAATAGCTTAACATGCCCAAGTCCTTGATTTTGAATTCTTTGTGTAGGCACTCAGTGAAGTTTTTGATAACATGTTGATTGTTACCTGTGAGAATTATGTCATCTACATAAACCAATAAATAGATTAAAGCTTTGTCGGTTTTGTAGATAAAAAGAGATGGATCGGCTCGACTACATTGAAAACCAAGCGTAATAAGAAAAGCACTTAGCCGTTGGAACCAAGCTCGTGGGGCTTGTTTGAGGCGACACACGTGATTTGGAAATTTCGAGTTCACGAATCCCGGTGGTTGTTCCATATACACGGTTTCATTTAGATGTCCATTTAGGAACGCATTGTTGACATTAAGTTGCCGTAGTTGCCAATTATAAATGGTGGCAAGACTAAGGACCACTCGAATTGTTGATGCTTTGACAACGGGACTAAACGTATGTGAAAAATCGAGCCCCGAAACTTGCGTAAAACCTTGAGCTACTAAGCGTGCTTTGTAATGCTCAAGCGAACCATCGGCTTTGTATTTAATGCGATAGATCCACTTCGAACCCACGACATTGGAGTGAGTTGGTCGTTGAACAAGATCCCATGTGTCATTTTTCTGAAGAGCTGTGAGTTCATCTTCCATAGCCGAAACCCAATGAGAGTTTTTCAAGGCTGTTTTGATGCCTTTTGGGATATGAGAAGTGAACAAAGCACGATGAAGATGATTGGTTGAAAAATCAGTTAAGTTTGCAAAGTGCTTTGGTTTGAAGATGCCCGATTTTGAGCGAGTATGCATGGGATGAGTGGAAGCCGTAGGTTGATGATGGAGTTGCGGGTTTACAAGGTTGAGGGTAGTGGTGGGATCATTGTGAGAATGAGAGGTAGATGGAGGAGAGACTGTGGAAATGTCGGGTGAATTTGAGTCGGTTGGAGTGATATGTGGGGGTGGTGAACTGTTGGCGGGAAGTGGGGTAGTGTTTGAAGTTGGTCCGGTAGGAGGCGTAGGAGTTTGGGCTGATGAGGTTGAATTGATGGGATTAGTGGAGGTTTGGGCTGATGGGGTTGGGCTTGTATAATGAAGTGGGCAGATTGTGCATACCGTAGGGGAGGTACAAGAAGTGGGTTTAGGATAGGGTTGTGTGTGATGTGTTGAGGATGGAGTAGTAGGAGATGGAATAGACTCCTCAAAATTTGACATGAGAAGTTTTGATTCATCAATGTTGGATACAACACCCGAGAACGGAAGATTATCTTCATCAAACTTTGCATGACGTGTCATATACACATGGTATGTGATTGGGTCTAGACAACGATACCCCTTATACTTTGGACTATAACCAATGAAGATACATGGTGAACTCCGAGGAAGGAGTTTGAGCTTCATGTAATCTCGTAAGTATGGAAATACACGACATCCAAAAACACGAAAGTTTGAGTATGATGGCGGATGATGAAATATTAGTTCAAATGGAGATTTGTTGTTTAATATGGGTGTAGGTAGATGGTTTATAATGTAGGTGGCGGAAGTGAATGCGTCTAGCCATAATTGAGATGGATCATTTGCATTGAACATCATGGCTAAACCGGTTTCGGTAATGTGACAGTGTTTACGTTCGGCCCGTCCATTTTGTTGAGGTGTATGTGGGCATGAAAGCCTATGAAAAATGCCATGTTGTTGGAAAAGATTTTGTACCCGATTATTTGTGAGCTCGGTACCACCATCACTTTGGAAAACTTTTACTTTGCATGTGAATTGATTATGAACAAAGTTTAGAAAAGTCACAAGTATATTGTAAAAATCCGATTTGAGTTTTAGCGGGTAAAGCCATGTGAAACGGGAGAAACGGGAGAAATCGTCGATAAACACAACATAATATAAGTACCCACCCATCCGTAGAGGGTATTGGTGAGGGACCCCAAAGATCACAATGAATTAGGTCTAACACACGTGACGACCGTTTATTATTTTCAACAAAAGGTAAACGTTTTGACTTAGAAAGTTCACATGACGAGCATAAACCCGGTTTAGGTAATAAGGACGTCACAAACACTTGTCCAAGTTTATTTAAAATTGAAATGACATCAAACGAGACATGGCCTAAACGGCTATGCCATTTATCAAAAGAAGCACGAAGATGAGGAGCAACAAGGGTAGCAACGAGAGACTTGTGACTTTGGGAGAGGACATAAAAACCATTTTCACATGTACCTTTAGCAAGGACCGCCGCTGTTTTTCGGTCCTGGATATGAAAAAAATGATTAGAAAATAAGACATCGACTGGGGTATCATTTGTTAACCTACTAATGGAAAGTAGATTTCGTGTGATGTTTGGTACCACAAGAACGTTTTGTAATGGTATATTGTTAAGTTTAGAGTTACCAATTTTGGTGACCAGTAATGATTCTCCATTACCAAAAGTGACAAATGTATTACCCGTGTTATTGTGTGCTTCATCGAGACATCAGTGGATCGAAGCATGTGGGTTGTAGCACCAGAATCGGCTGTCAAATCTGGATTAACATTGCATTGGGCGTTAAAGGTTTGGGCTAGATGCGCATCCAGTGGGGTAGCCCGTTGGGCATAAGTAGCAAGATTTGGACAGGCGTTTGCATAATGCCCATCCTTTCGGCATAGTTGACAGTGAGGTGGTGATGGAGAGTGTGAAACCCGAGTGTTAACGTGCTTATCTTGTGTGGTTTATTGCCGTTTACGTGCTTATATACTTCGAATATGTTCACTACGAGCTTTCGTGAATTTACAGGTTTATCACGTAATTTGGTGAATTTAAAGAGGTTAGAGATGATGCGGAACGTTTGTGGATGGAAAACAAGATATATTACATCATTGGGGATGTGTTTCGAGTCAAGAGATAGCTTGGATGCATAAGAAACGTAAAACAACAAAGTATAGGAGCTGTTTGGGAATAAAGTGGAAGTTGGAATGTAGCAAATTATGGCTCACATGCTACGGTTGAGGTGTATAAAAGTATACTTCCAGAAACTTCAAACCGTAGGTTACGGTTTAGATATGTTGAAACCAAAAGTTAACAGAAGCTTTGTACCGTAACTGGCAATCAAAACCGTAGTTTACGGGTTAAATAAAAGGAGGTGGCATATGTGGAGGCATGCGAGTTTTCTTTTGGTTTGAAAAACAATTAACAAGATCATCATTATTGATTCTAGTCTAGATCATCACATGGGCCGAATTGAGGGGTGTTGGACTTGACGGCTGAACAGGTGGGCCATACGAAGACTTTAGGTTTGGATGGCACATGTTGGCACTTCCTTGGAGTTGGTGAGAAGATATCAAACATCACAACATTAAATAAACATAATCATCATCATCTCAACAGCGGCCGATCTTGGGAGCAACAACAAGGCACGTGAGGGTTTGGTTTCAAAAAGGAATCTCAATATTATCATCACATCGACGGCAGACAAGAGGGAGTGGCGGTTGTTTTTGGTTTGACTTCTTGGTACATAAGACATCATCAATCACTTTTTGGAGCCCATTATTCACGTGACTTTGGACTTGGGATTTTCTATAAAACAATGTCATCACAATCTCAACAAAAGTTAATGGGCCACATCCTCATTAAATGGGGCGGCACTTGTGGACTAGGGAATTTTCTTTTGGGCGGCCCATGCTAGACGCAAACGAGGGTCTTGAGGGAAAAGGAACCGATAACCTCATGATTATCACAAGACGGCTGGAACATGAACACATCTTTTAACAGCAGGGGGGTTCGTATTAAGTCTTTGAAGATCAACCAACCGAGATGAGCGGCTAATCTCTCATGGACACTTCGGGTGAATGATTCTTGTGAGACACTTTTAATTCTAGTTTCTGTTTTGTATTGAGATTTGGATTTGTAGTCGGGTGACAGCCGACTATTTGCGTGATTATATTATTTGTGTGACAGACAAATCCTGAGTGACAGTCAGAGTTATAATTATGTTTTGAATCCAACTATGCTTTTGTTGATTGAATGATTTCTATGTATGTTTGTTTTAATATTTATCTGATCAATTAATATTAAGATTTTGAACTGCATAGGTAATTGGTAGATGTGACAGATTTACTATTCAATCAATAGCAACCAATAAAATCAGAACTAGGTTATTAGTAATTACAGAATCTGAATCCCGGAGTGATCACCTTTTCTCATCATTGTTTATTACAACTCAATCTTTTTCATAATTGCAACTTGTTTCATGTGTTTTTAATTCCATATCAGTTTTACAATCATCAGTTTATTTATTTTTTTTAGTTGTTAGTAAATACTTAATGTTACACACTTTCCACAATCCTCCTCTGGTTCGATATCCGACTTATCCTATCTACATAGTTTAGTTGGTTTTTGCATGTCCTTAACGACAGACATCAAAATGGCGCCGTTTCCGGGGAGTTAGTGCGCTTAGTTTTGGTTTTTAGTTTAGTTTAGTTTAGTTTCTTTCAAAAAAAAAAAAAAACAAGACAAACAAACCTAATTTTTTTTTCTCTTGTTCAGTATTACACGAGGTTGTGTTACTTGTGCAGGCTATCATGGACATGAATTATGATGATGGCCAGGATTATTATGAGCCGTGTTCGTGTTGTGGTGAATTTGGTCACTGGGCTCAAGATTGCCAAAATAAGTACAGGATGAATCAAAACATTCAGTGCAATAATCAACGAGGGGGTTATTCAAACGTCTGCCAGAATCAAATCGGTCGACAAGTGGATCAGTCTGAATTGGATGACATCCGGGTAGCTATCAAGGAGCTAACAAGCATAGTCAAAGAGGTCATGTATCGACAAGAGATCCTAGAGGCTAGGCATCAATTGTTGTTGGAACAAACTGAACAGATAGTTACACATGTACGTGGGGTAGTTGCAGTAATCGCAGATTCAGGTACGTCATCTAATCATAATCAAGTCGACTCAACACATCAGTTTTCCAGTTCCCAAAACACAGACAGTGCACACATTGATACGGTAAGTTTTCAACCATCATCTGAGCTTTATGTGAATGAACAGACTCCATCATCAAGGGTTGAGAAAGTGGTGGAGCGTAGTGAGTATGACATTGATCAGGATTTGATTTCACAAACTAAATTAGACACTAAAAATGTGGAAAAATCCTTTAACGTTCCATTTCCTTCTGCGTTAATAGCCCCGGTGTCAACTAAACCAAAAGTGGATCCAACACACGATGAAAAATGGGAAAAATTTGAAAAGCGAAATATTAATTTACCCTTTTTGAAAATAATTAAAGAAAATCCCGATAATGTTGAGTGTTTAAAAGAATTAAGTTCCAGAAAACGACGTCACAAAATTCCAAAAGAATTAGATTTAACTAATAATGTGAATGCCGTTTTGTTGGGTACTCTTCCCACGAAACTCCAAGATCCGGGAGCGTCTATTATTTCTATACAAGTGGGTAATTTTAAAATAGACCGGGCTTTATTGGATCTTGGAGCGAGTGTTAGTATTTTACCGGGGAGTTTATTTGATCAGTATGATTTTGGTTCATTAGAAAAAGCTAATACAACTGTGGTTTTAGCTGATCAAACTCCTACGAGTCCTAGGGGGATTGTGCGAGATGTGATAATTAAAGTTGGTGATTTTTATTATCCGGTAGATTTTCTTGTTCTTGATTGTGTTAAAAATTATCAACCAACAGTTATTTTGGGAAGACCGTTCTTAGCCACCGCTCATGCTAATATTAATTGTGTTGAAGGAACGGTCAAGTTTAGGTTTGGGTCTCAAAAGATGACAATTAAAATATTTTCCAGTTTGACTAAACCTAAAGCTAATGACAAAAGTGGACCTTCTGAAGAGAAGAGTGTTTTATGGTTAACGGGTTAGACGAAAATAAAAGGAAGAGACAGAGAAAAAGAACAAAGAAGAGGAAAAGGAAAGAATCATACTCGTCAAATGAGGAAGAGGCATACATGTTATTCCTTGACAAATATTGGGGAATGGGTGCTGATGATAGTGATGATACGATGAAGAAGGCGTGCAAGCATCCCACTCAACCACCATGAGTGCCAGGTTAGGTCTGGCTGAAGACCCATAAACTTAGCGCTCTCGGGAGGCAGCCCGAGGATGTAGAGTAGGGTATATTTGTTTTGTTTTTGTGTGAGTTTGTTTTGCAGGTTACCAGGTATGAATCTCTACGGATGCAGTGGTCCAAGTGTGGGGATGTTTGGTGAAGTCCCAGTACGTTCTAGTTGCAGTTGCGGACTATGCACGGGTTAGAGTTCAGTCAGAACTATCCATACTCAATCTCCATTTGGACAGGGATGATTTGCACGCTAATTGTAGAGATTGACCCGAGTACTTGTTGGACACGGCCGCGAATGAAATGCTATACGGTCGTGGTAGAACATGACATATGAGGCTTCTATGCTTTAAACCAGGGGAGTCTGTTCCACTTTTATTATTGCATTTCTATTCGTGTTTTTGGTGGTGTTAAACTCTATGTGTTAGGGAATGTGTTTTAGTTATTTGTGTTAGGGATTGGCCGCTTATGGGATGGTTTGGTTGTTATTCCCGGGTTTGTTTTAAAAGCGCCATACATTGGGGACAATGTCGCCCAAGTGTGGGGATATGGAAACCCGGGAAGGGAAGGTTTGGGACAAGAGTTTGAAAGAGGTTGAAAGTGATTGAAAACGATGAAAACTGAAAAAATTGAAAATTTTGAAAATTTTAAAGAATTTCATCGCCTTGCGTGAACTAAATGGATATGAAAACCGAATGTTTCAATCACTAATGGGTTCCTTGCCGGTAGTAAACTAACATAGTCCCTTGTCATGGTCGTTCCTTTAAGTTTCATGAGAGTAGGTCCGACAGGTGTTTTTAGGATAAAAGAATTGAAAAGAGATGTCTATTTAGGGGTAACATGCTTTAGATTGCATACGCTACGTGTCGGCAGCCCATTTACCCTTTCTTGGTGAGAATTTGAGCCTGTAGAATGATAGAATGATTTATATTATGACTTCATTTGTTGAGAGCAGGCCGCATGTGACTCTGTGTTAGAACTTGTATGATTTGATACATGCTGAGACTGTGGTTTGATATGTGCACGTAAATGATAAAGGCATTAGGATATACCTTACACCTGTTTGTTTGTTTCATGTTTACCTAATCACTACCCCTAGTAGCCCTGTTGAGCCTATTTACCCTTTCATTTGTCCACCCGATGTGAGATTTGTGATACCGACCGTGAATGACAAATTATGAACAATTGAAAAAAAAAAGAAACCAACAGAAAAGAAAAAAAAATAGAAAAGAAAGAAAAAAAAAACAAAAATAGAAGTTTTGTGAAGTTTTGTTTATGTTCTTGGGTAAAAAGCAACCCAAAATATGTTATGTTTGCAAATAATGTTGTCACGGTTTGGTCGTTTGTTTGATCGCCATATAAAAATATAAATACAAGCCAAAAATCTCCTACCCTTAGCCTAAGCCCAAAACCGAAAGTCCTTTTGATATGTGCCGTGTTATACGATGCAGTGGAGGTATGATTTTTATACAAGCCTATAATTACAGAATTGCATGTTTGGTTTTGAGTGATATAAATGCTAGCACATTACACGCTAGCTCATATGTTTAAACCGAGAGGAAAGTTGATTGTGAGGGGCATGTAGCATGTGTTATAGTCCTAAGCATGTTAGTTTTGAATAGACAAGTCTTAAGTTAAAAAAAAAAATATATACAAAAATTGCACCAATTGCTTGTCGGACTGTCAATCTTGATTGTGTTAGTCTATGGAACGGATATGACTTGGGACTTAAATTGTTGCATCGGTTAAGGGGTTTAGAGGTGTTGTTACTATGGTGAGTAGTTCTGTATCGGTTTTCTTGAGGACAATCAAAGGTAAGTGTGGGGATGTGATGGAGAGGGTGAAACCCGAGCTTTAAAGTGTCTATTTTATGTGTTTCGTTCTGTTTTTAGTTATTATACGTGTCGAATAAGATAACTATGAGAAATTGTCGTTTGCGCAGGTTAATTGCTTAACTCGAGGAAGTTAACACATTTAGAGTTGATGTGGAATGTGCGATGTTGGCGAATGTAGCAAACGGAAGGGTTCGGATGCGTTTCGGATCGAACAATAGCTTGAAATCGCAAGAAATATGGGAAAGTTGATTTGAAAGTTGAAAGGGAGCTGTTATTTGCGCTGGGGGTTACGGGTTCTAATACGTAACTTATGGTTTGCAACATGTGATCTGAGAGTTGAAGCAGCAAGTTCGACATGTGGTTTACGAAATGAGTACGTGTCTTACGGATTGTTTACATGGGTTCACATAAAAGAAACAGCAACCCTTAATTGTGGCTTACGGTTGTAAACCATTACCTACGGTTAAGAAAGAAATGGGGTGCACGTGGTCAAAGGTTAGGTGGGTTTAAGGTGTTAAACAAAACCCTACTTGGTGAGCTGGAAACCATCGATCATTAGCAACCAATAAGAGAATTTTGGGGACTTCCTTGATCACGTTTTTTGGCAGCCACTTTAATAGATTTTTGGAGCCAACATTAATTATAACTTTTGGGCTCTCATATATATTCACGAAGTAATTAGCAGCCATCGACATTAACTTTGAAGGGACCATTATCACGATGGATTGGAGCCACACATTAATTATTTTTTATTTATTTTTTTGGGCTCCACTATCATCGATTAATAGGGGGCTTTGACAACAACTTTTGGCAGCCACAATACACTTCAATATCCACGAAAGTTGGGCAGCACCTGTCACAAAATAATGGCAGCATCATTACAAAAGTTTGGGCCATTTTGCAACACTTTTGGGGGCCATAAACACTTCATGATGATACGAATTATGGGCAGCAACTTAATTGGACTTTTGGGCCCATAATACATGATCCATTACGTTTTTGGGGACTGCCAATTCAGCGACTTATGGTGGCAGCCATATAACATCACTTTGGGGGGCTCGAGAAGGGAGGACGGACATCATCATTCATTATCACTTCATATCGATCAATCATTGGCAGCCATGCCTTCAACATTCTCTCAAGCTTTTGATCGGACAAGCATCATGAGCGGCTAAATCATACGTGGCTTCCTCCAGACAGATGGTTCAGTTAGGTTTTATTTAATTTCAGTTTTATTCATGTTTGGAATTACTTTTGGATTGACAAACCTTTATAAGTAATTTGATGTGTTGATTTTGTTTGAACTATTTGCTTCTGTTTTTGAGTCCTTACTTTACAATTTGTTCGGTTGATGACAAAACCTTGTAGCGGATTGGGTGACATAGAGTAGGTTGATTCACGCTAGTGAATAGGGTTAATTGACTTATAAGAGATCTGATGACAAAGACCCGTTTTCAGTAACCAATCAAACTAATCAACTTTCCCACACTATGTCTATGTGGTGTCAATTATTGAATTAAACTGAGATTTTGTAAACCTAGAACCTGAAGTTTGGAGGAGGTTACCTTTACCACTATTGTTTTCTATATCACATTAGTTTAGACTTTATTTTCTAAAAAACAACCAAACCAATCAATTAATTATTTTATTTAGTTAATTTAGATAGAAAACCAATTCTGACCACATACTCCTCGTGGACCAACACCCTACTTACCCTAACTAGTTAAGGTATTTAGGAACTTTTTATAAATATTTTTTTTGACCGACCAAACGACATCGATCAAAATGGCCATTTTGATGTCTGTCGTTAAGGACATGCAAAAACCAACTAAACTGTGTAGATAGGATAAGTCGGATATCGAACCAGAGGAGGATTGTGGAAAGTGTGTAACATTAAGTATTTACTAACAACTAAATAAAATAAACTGATGATTGTAAAACTGATATGGAATTAAAAACACATGAAACAAGTTGCAATTAAGAAAAAGATTGAGTTGTAATAAACAATGATGAGAAAAGGTGATCACTCCGGGATTCAGATTCTGTAATTACTAATAACCTAGTTCTGATTTTATTGGATGCTATTGATTGAATAGTAAATCTGTCACATCTACCAATTACCTATGCAGTTCAAAATCTTAATATTAATTGTTCAGATAAATATTAAAACAAACATACATAGAAATCATTCAATCAACAAAAGCATAGTTGGATTCAAAACATAATTATAACTCTGACTGTCACTCAGGATTTGTCTGTCACACAAATAATATAATCACGCAAATAGTCGGCTGTCACCCGACTACAAATCCAAATCTCAATACAAAACAGAAACTAGAATTAAAAGTGTCTCACAAGAATCATTCACCCGAAGTGTCCACGAGAGATTAGCCGCTCATCTCGGTTGGTTGATCTTCAAAGACTTAATACGAACCCCCCTGCTGTTAAAAGATGTGTTCATGTTCCAGCCGTCTTGTGATAATCATGAGGTTATCGGTTCCTTTTCCCTCAAGACCCTCGTTTGCGTCTAGCATGGGCCGCCCAAAAGAAAATTCCCTAGTCCACAAGTGCCGCCCCATTTAATGAGGATGTGGCCCATTAACTTTTGTTGAGATTGTGATGACATTGTTTTATAGAAAATCCCAAGTCCAAAGTCACGTGAATAATGGGCTCCAAAAAGTGATTGATGATGTCTTATGTTCCAAGAAGTCAAACCAAAAACAACCGCCACTCCCTCTTGTCTGCCGTCGATGTGATGATAATATTGAGATTCCTTTTTGAAACCAAACCCTCACGTGCCTTGTTGTTGCTCCCAAGATCGGCCGCTGTTGAGATGATGATGATTATGTTTATTTAATGTTGTGATGTTTGATATCTTCTCACCAACTCCAAGGAAGTGCCAACATGTGCCATCCAAACCTAAAGTCTTCGTATGGCCTACCTGTTCAGCCGTCAAGTCCAACACCCCTCAATTCGGCCCATGTGATGATCTAGACTAGAATCAATAATGATGATCTTGTTAATTGTTTTTCAAACCAAAAGAAAACTCGCATGCCTCCACATATGCCACCTCCTTTTATTTAACCCGTAAACTACGGTTTTGATTGCCAGTTACGGTACAAAGCTTCTGTTAACTTTTGGTTTCAACATATCTAAACCGTAACCTACGGTTTGAAGTTTCTGGAAGTATACTTTTATACACCTCAACCGTAGCATGTGAGCCATAATTTGCTACATTCCAACATCCACTTTATTCCCAAACAGCTCCTATACTTTGTTGTTTTACGTTTCTTATGCATCCAAGCTATCTCTTGACTCGAAACACATCCCCAATGATGTAATATATCTTGTTTTCCATCCACAAACGTTCCGCATCATCTCTAACCTCTTTAAATTCACCAAATTACGCGATAAACCTGTAAATTCACGAAAGCTCGTAGTGAACATATTCGAAGTATATAAGCACGTAAACGGAAATAAACCACACAAGATAAGCACGTTAACACTCGGGTTTCACACTCTCCATCACATCCCCACACTTAACATTGATTGTCCTCAAGCAACCATTACAAACATTACTCACCTTATTAACAAATCACCATTAAATCCCTTACCGAATTAGCAATTTAAGATCCCAAGTCATACCCGTCCCATAGACTGACACAATCGAGATTGACAATCTGACAGATAAATGATACGCATTTGAAACAATTTAAGACTTACCTAACTAAAACTAACATGCTTATAATACTACACATATGCCACATGCCCCTCACAATAATCACTCCTCTCGGTTTAATCAAGACTAGCGTGTAATGTGCTAGTATATTTTTTCGCTCAGAACCAAATATGCTACTTTGCAATCATAAGCTTGTATAGCAATCACACCTCCACTGTATCAATTAACGTAGCACATATCAAAAGGACTTTTGGGTTTTGGGTTAATGGTAAAGGTAAGGGAATATTTTTGGCTTTTTATGTTTATTTGGCGAACACAAATGAAGATACCAAACCATGACAACTTATTCACAAAACTACCAACACTTTGGGTTATTTTTCAACTCATTTATTTAACACGAACATAACTATGATTTTTTTTTCTTTTCTCTTTTTTTTCTTTTTTCTTTCTTCTTTTTTTTCAACAAACATCTAACACGTACTTGTCATTCCTGGTTAGTAGTCAAACGGGTTAAACAAGGTGTAACAAACGAAGGGTAAAAGGCTCAACATGGTTAACTAAGGTGGGTGGATAAACAATCAACAAATAACACAATGGAAGGGATCCTAATGCCTTTATCATTTATATGCATACGCTAAACCACAGTCTCGGCACGTATCAAACCACACAAGTTCTAACACAAAGTAACATATGGCCTACTCTCAACAACTGAACATTTATTGTAATTCAACTATCACTCTAGTAGGCTCAAATATCTCACCGAATAAAAGGAAATTGGGTTGCCGACACGTAGCAGGTGTAATTCCTAAAGCATGTTACCCCTAGTTAGGCATCTCTTCTCAACTATTTTCTAAAACATGTTAGAAACACTCTCATGAAACTTAAAGGGACAACCATGACTAGGGATCTAAGTTAGTTTAATATCAGTAGGAACCCTTTAGCGATTGAAAATGTTGGTTTTCATGAATTTCAAGCATACTTGAGACAAAAAAAATTCAAAATTTTTCAATTTTTAGCACAATTCAACCAAATCAAGCCTTTAAGATCAACACTTATACCAGCCCTCTCTCGAGTTACCGCATCCCCACACTTGGGATACATTGTCCCCAATGTATAGTGCAATTTATAATCTAAACTCGAGAGATACCACCCACAAACCATGAACGGCTAACAATCAACTTGACTCACAAACAAAACCACTCCCAACACAAAAATTTTCACACCACCAAGTATACGAAAACAAATAAAACACAGGATAGATAAACACATGCACCTGATCAGAAAACAAGTGAGTGTTTGTAGTGGTGTAACTGCTGTGATCTAGCTGGAACATACTCCCTCATAGATTCTTTGAGATCTCACCGGGGACGTTGCCAAACATCCCCACACTTGATTCCTTGCATCCGTGAAGATGGAACGTAGAAACCTGTCAAAACACAAACACACCAAAGGAAACCAAAACAAAATACAATACAATACTCTACATCCTCGGGCTGCCTCCCGAGAGCGCTAAGTTTAAAGGTCTTTAGCCAGACCGTACCTGATATGCGCTACGATGGTCTCAATGCGCACTTACCTAATGTATTTCCGATGAATGCCCGGAAATTTACATGCCATCTCCATAGGTTTGTAAGTATAATTGGCATGTTCAGACTGCACCTGCGGGTTTCGCTAATCCACTTCCCGAGATATACACCGATGTCTTGTAGCTTCACCCTTTTCATCTTCTTACTCGAACCCTCTTCCCCACACTTGTTAATTGGAATGATTGATATGGGAAGAGTTTCAGTACACATATTCATCTCATCAGACTGCTCTGCCTCATCATCCTCACACACCATCTGATCCACCAGTGACTCTTCATTAGATAAAGGACTCATTGGTGTGGTATTATCCTCCACAACCTCATCCTCCATGTGAGAATAATCTCTAATATCAACAGGTAATGGTGAGAGACGCTCTTCTATTTCTGTCTTCATTTTTAACTTTTGACTCTTGGAAACTAGGCAGCTGATTCGATCTTCATCGGAAAGGTTGGGTGCTAATAAATACTGCTCGAGTTTGGACAAACTCGCTTCCAACATAGCAAGCTTTTTCTCCTCCTCGGTCTGATAAGCATACACACCCTCGGGCTCAGGATATTCCTCGGGATGATACTGTCGGTATCCCTGATACGGTGTTGAAATGTATGCATCCATCATTTTTTCATTCCAATACTCTGGATTTTCCAAATACACCGCGCACACATCATCATAAACAGAAGTATGATTACGACCGCAACAGAAACATCGTCCATCCGTCCTTGGCTCATAATAAGCATCCTCGTCCCGATCCCATCCGTCAGAGTAATAACCATCCTCCACCGTTGTATCAGAATCATAGAAATATAGTGGAGGGGAAGGATTATTATAGCAAGACATCGGTGGCTCTTCCAATTTCGCTTTTTCCCGTCTAAATCGGGCCTCGTGGCAATCGATACACGGGTGAAGTGGTTCCTTGCACAGAATGCATGTAAGAGAGCTGCAGAATATTGTAAGATCTGTCATCCTGCACAAACACAAAAACACAAGCACCACGCATAAAACTGACCAAAACAAAACAAAACTGACACTATTTTTAGATTTTTTTTTTAATTTTTTTTATTTTAAATTTTTTTTATTTTAACTAAAACTTAACACTAAACACTTTCGCACGCCTCCCCGGCAACGTCGCCATTTTGATCGATGTCGTTTGGTTGGTCAAAAAAATATTTATAAAAAGTTCATAAATACCTTAACTAGTTAGGGTAAGTAGGGTGTCGGTCCACGAGGAGTATGTGGTCAGAATTGGTTTTCTATCTAAATTAACTAAATAAAATAATTAATTGATTGGTTTGGTTGTTTTTTAGAAAATAAAGTCTAAACTAATGTGATATAGAAAACAATAGTGGTAAAGGTAACCTCCTCCAAACTTCAGGTTCTAGGTTTACAAAATCTCAGTTTAATTCAATAATTGACACCACATAGACATAGTGTGGGAAAGTTGATTAGTTTGATTGGTTATTGAAAACGGGTCTTTGTCATCAGATCTCTTATAAGTCAATTAACCCTATTCACTAGCGTGAATCAACCTACTCTATGTCACCCAATCCGCTACAAGGTTTTGTCATCAACCGAACAAATTGTAAAGTAAGGACTCAAAAACAGAAGCAAATAGTTCAAACAAAATCAACACATCAAATTACTTATAAAGGTTTGTCAATCCAAAAGTAATTCCAAACATGAATAAAACTGAAATTAAATAAAACCTAACTGAACCATCTGTCTGGAGGAAGCCACGTATGATTTAGCCGCTCATGATGCTTGTCCGATCAAAAGCTTGAGAGAATGTTGAAGGCATGGCTGCCAATGATTGATCGATATGAAGTGATAATGAATGATGATGTCCGTCCTCCCTTCTCGAGCCCCCCAAAGTGATGTTATATGGCTGCCACCATAAGTCGCTGAATTGGCAGTCCCCAAAAACGTAATGGATCATGTATTATGGGCCCAAAAGTCCAATTAAGTTGCTGCCCATAATTCGTATCGTCATGAAGTGTTTATGGCCCCCAAAAGTGTTGCAAAATGGCCCAAACTTTTGTAATGATGCTGCCATTATTTTGTGACAGGTGCTGCCCAACTTTCGTGGATATTGAAGTGTATTGTGGCTGCCAAAAGTTGTTGTCAAAGCCCCCTATTAATCGATGATAGTGGAGCCCAAAAAAATAAATAAAAAATAATTAATGTGTGGCTCCAATCCATCGTGATAATGGTCCCTTCAAAGTTAATGTCGATGGCTGCTAATTACTTCGTGAATATATATGAGAGCCCAAAAGTTATAATTAATGTTGGCTCCCAAAATCTATTAAAGTGGCTGCCAAAAAACGTGATCAAGGAAGTCCCCAAAATTCTCTTATTGGTTGCTAATGATCGATGGTTTCCAGCTCACCAAGTAGGGTTTTGTTTAACACCTTAAACCCACCTAACCTTTGACCACGTGCACCCCATTTCTTTCTTAACCGTAGGTAATGGTTTACAACCGCAAGCCACAATTAAGGGTTGCTGTTTCTTTTATGTGAACCCATGCAAACAATCCGTAAGACACGTACTCATTTCGTAAACCACATGTCGAACTTGCAGCTTCAACTCTCAAATCACATGTTGCAAACCATAAGTTACGTATTAGAACCCGTAACCCCCAGCGCAAATAACAGCTCCCTTTCAACTTTCAAATCAACTTTCCCATATTTCTTGCGATTCCATGCTATTGTTCGATCCGAAATGCATCCGAACCCTTCCGTTTGCTACATTCGCCAACATCGCACATTCCACATCAACTCTAAATGTGTTAACTTCCTCGAGTTAAGCAATTAACCTGCGCAAATGACAATTTCTCATAGTTATCTTATTCGACACGTATAATCACTAAAAACAGAACGAAACACATAAAATAGACACTTTAAAGCTCGGGTTTCACCCTCTCCATCAGGTGGTCTCCTATTTTGTTGGAAGCGACCACGGTTCGAGGAAGAACAGCGAAACCTGCCATGAGACGAGTCACGAGAGGAGTGGGTTGGGGTTCGGTTTGATGGGCGATTTGTGTGGGCTGAAAAAGCTGCTTGAGGAGTGGTTTGGGTGTTAATTGTTTGAAGAAAAATTTCATGATTTGTGGCTTGGTCAAGGATATCACGAAACGGAGGAGCCGGATGGACCATTCTTTGGGCGGTGGAGAAGGTTTTGAAAGAAGAGCCTAATCCACATAAGAACCAATGCCGCTTATCTTCATCAGAAACCGGGTGGCCAATGGCGGCCAACTGGTCACACAACAACTTGAATTTTCGGCCATAGTCCGAAACAGAGGAATTGCCTTTCTGGAGCTGTCGAAGGGAGTCACGAAGAGTGTGCATCCTCTCCGTGGAATGATGGCTGTACGCGTGTTCAAGCGCACGCCAAACCTGATGAGCCGAGGTGTGGCCAATAGCCTCGGCCATGGCCTCCTCGGTGAGTGTGGAGTGAAGCAGCAAAAGGACACATTGGTCAGCCTCTTTCCAGGTTTGAAATTTTGGGTTGGGTTCAGTCTTGCCATCATTCGTGATGGATTCTGGTGGGTCTTGAGAGGTACCATCGATGTGACTGACCAGGTTGAGGTAGGAGAGAACTGGGTGCACCTGGTTCTTCCAGAGTAGATAGTTTGTGGATGAGAGCTTGATTGTGATTAGGTGAAGAAGAGTGTGAAGGGGAGTGGTTGTTTGGTCTGAGGTGGTTGAGATTGAGGGACTTGTCATGGCTGAAAGAAGGAGGTGGGTGGAACAGGGAAGAAGATTTAGAAAAGGAGGAGGCGTAAAAGGTATTTTAGGTTTTTGTTTCTCTGGCTGATACCATGAGAAAGTCAAATGTTGTATGTTTCTCATTTACAATCATTCCAATATATACATGATTTGTTGTACATAAAATTAGGAGTAATAAACTCCTTTACAAAAATACAATAGAACATTAAATATTAATCAACACAATTTGAATTTTGAATAACTTGATTTCAGCGGCTATTAAAAACCCTAGATTTGAACTATTGTAGGAGAATATTGATTCCATAACGAAGTCCATGATATTATTAAATTTTACGTGTTACATTTTGGTGTATGTTGTGTATTGATTATTGTTATAAACTGTTTATATTTTCTTAAGAAAATGTTGTATATAGTAGTGTATATATTAGATAGAAGATAAATCGTTGGAATGGTCTCAATGGTGTACATGTAGAAGTGTTATGTTTTCGTCACTTTTATGTTTTCATCACTTTTGGATGGCAATCCGATCGGACGGAAATTCGTCCCAACGGCCTGATCGTCTTGGCACTTGATTATTTTGAAGGTTTTGCAGTTTTGATCGAGACGGTATGATAACGTGCTTAAACAACAGAAACCCCATCTTGACCCAAGTGATCCGATCGAACAGGAATCACCCTAGTCCGATCAGTTCACTGTTCGAGACGGTCGTTCACGTTTAATCCGAAATCAGTTGTCTCTTGGATATAATTCAGATCTTGAACTAATACATCACTAATAAAGAGTAGAAGATCAGAACGAGCTCCGATTCTATCGGTTTTGAGTGCATTGAGTGTAAAAGAGTTGAAAGAATGTTAGAAAACCTTCTTTCAATCCTTTTAACCATGAATATGTGTAGATCTATGCGAGAACATTGTTTAATCTTGTGGAAATCCTTCAGATCTAAGTTGTTCTTGGTGGAATGAAGCCAAACCTTGAAGTTCATAAGAACTCCATGATGACATCACCCTAGAACACCTCAAATCCGATGATTTCATGGTTAAAAGTTAAGATTCAAAGGTGAAAAAGATGAAGGAGTGCGTGTAGATCATAGAAGTACAAGATTTAGGTCGAAAACTTACAAGAATCGCGAGAAATCGAGAGAAATGAGTGCTTGAGTGCGGCTGGTCGAACAAAGAGCTGTCACATCACAAATGATGTGACAGGTGGGTATTTATAGGGTTTCCAAAAGAGGAAAGTGTCAAAGTGTCGGATTGGTCACCGATTGCCATCCGATCGGATGGCCACTCGATCGGTTGGCCACTCGATCTAGGTGTCCGACGCGTTGAATTTTATCGTTTCGATTCGCGAGTTGAGCGTTGCGATTCGAGCGAGCGATGCGATAATATTACCCATTAGTTACACAAATAACCTAACTACTATATCTAACATACAATCACTATAAATAACTTGAGTTTAGCGTTTGCGATTCAGATTGCGATGCGATAGAATTGCGATTGCGATTAAACACCTCAACATAAACATAACATGCACAAGTAACACATAATAGCACACACACATAAAACAATATCCAGAACACATAATTCAGTTTGCGGATGCGATAGCGATAAGTCGATTAGCGATTAAACATGCGATTAAATATCGATTAAACCTCAATTATTAATAGATACTCCACATAATACAACTAAAACAAATAAAGAATAGAATCGATTACAAGTCAAAGAAGTCAAAACAGTAGTTGAGCAAGGAGTGACAGATCGCAATTAGCAATCTTTTCTTCCTTTGACTTCAATCTTGACTTTGACTTTGACTTTCGAAACACGGGGTGTTACAGCCTCCCCTACTTAAGGGAATTTCGTCCCGAAATTAGGCCTTAGCTGTAACAAACAACTGCGGGTACTTCGCCTTCATGTCACTTTCGAGTTCCCAGGTAAACTCGACACCGCGTTTGCCTTCCCAGCGAACCTTCACAATGGGAATGCGTGAGCGTCTGAACACCTTGGTTTCTCTTCCCATGATCTCGACAGGCTTTTTCACGAAGTGTAATGTTTCTTCCACTTGTAAATCCTCTAGAGGGACATGTAATTCCTGGTCGGCCAAGCACTTTCTGATGTTCGAAACATGGAAAGTCGGGTGGACATTACTAAGTTCCTCCGGTAGTTCGAGTCTGTAGGCCACTTTCCCAATCCTTTCCAGAATCTTAAAGGGTCCAACATATCGAGGCGCAAGCTTCCCTTTCTTACCGAATCTGACCACCCCCTTCCAAGGTGCAACCTTTAGGAGTACGTGATCGCCAACGTCAAATTCAAGGGGCTTCCGGCGTCTATCGGCGTAACTTTTCTGTCGGCTCCGAGCTTTCAATAGATTGTCTCGAATTTGGAAGATTTTGTCTGTCGTTCCTTGTAACAGCTCAGGACCGGTAATTTACGCGTCTCTGATTTCGTTCCATACAATAGGCGATCGACATTTCCTTCCATATAATGCCTCAAACGGTGCCATTTGGATGCTAGAATGATAACTGTTATTGTACGAGAATTCAACCAAAGGTAAGTGCGCGTCCCAATTACCACTGAAATCTATGACACACGATCGAAGCATGTCTTCAAGGGTGCGAATCGTTCTTTCAATCTGACCGTCGGTTTGGGGATGAAAAGCGGTACTTAGATTAAGCGTAGTACCGAGAGCAGATTGAAACATTTCCCAAAGACGCGAGGTAAACCGACCATCGCGGTCAGAGATGATGTCACGAGGCGTCCCGTGTCGACAAATGATCTCATCGGTGTAGATTCGAGCTAATTTTTCTTCCTTAAAGTCTTCTCGTATTGGCAGGAAATGAGCTGATTTAGTCAAACGGTCAACTACAACCCAAATGCTATCATGACCAGATTGAGTGCACGGAAGTTTTGTTATGAAGTCCATAGCTATACTCTCCCATTTCCACATCGGGATCTTGGGTTGTACGAGTAAGCCAGAGGGTCTTTGATGCTCAGTCTTGACCTTCGCACAGGTCAGGCATTTCGAAACATAGATAGCGATATCCTTCTTCATGCCCGGCCACCAGTACTTGTAGAGCATGTCCTAGTACATCTTGTCAGCACCGGGATGAACAGAATATCGAAATTTGTGGGCTTCGTCCATCAGAAGTTGTCGCAAATTCGTACGCTTGGGAATCCAAATTCGGTCCAAATAATGAAAGATACCATTCGATTTATTCTCGAGTTGGGCGCCATCGTTTAGAATCCTTTCCTTCTTCAAAGTTCGCTCGGTAAAACAAGCATGTTGTGCGTCACGTATAAGGGCTTCGAGATGATGTTGGGCTTGAACATTATGAATGCTAAGCAGATAGCTTCGTCGGCTAAGAGCGTCGACAACGACATTCGCTTTGCCAGGATGGTAACGAATCTCACAGTCATAATCGTTGAGCAGTTCTACCCACCGGCGTTGACGCATATTCAGTTCTTTCTGGTCAAAGATATGCTGGAGGCTCCTATGATCGGTGAAGATCGTACACTTGGTACCGTAAAGGTAGTGTCGCTAAATCTTTAACGCAAAAACAACAGCACCAAGCTCGAGGTCGTGTGTGGTGTAGTTTTTCTCGTGGATCTCGAGCTGTCGAGAAGCGTACACGATAACCTTGTCTCGTTGCATGAGAACATAACCAAGACCAAGGTTCGAGGCATCGCAGTAAACTACGAAATCGTCGTTTCCGTCGGGCAGTGAAAGCACGGGAGCATTGCAAAGCATAGCCTTGAGAGTTTGAAAGGCTTCTTCTTGTTTAGTTCCCCAAACAAAAGCTTTATTCTTATGGATAAGAGAAGTAAGCGGCACAACGATTTTAGAGAAACCTTTGATAAATCGGCGATAATAGCCTGCCAGTCCGAGAAAAGAGCGGACTTCAGACGGATTTTTGGGTGTAACCCAACTCTTAACGGCTTCGTTCTTTGCGGGATCGACATGGATACCTTGACTATTGACAATGTGACCCAAGAATTGGACCTCCTCCAGCCAAAATTCACACTTGGAGAACTTGGCATAGAGACGGTTTCCCTGGAGTAACTCAAGAACCAAACGTAGATGCTGTGAGTGTTTGGCTTTTGACTTGGAATAGATCAGGATATCATCGATGAACACGATTACGAAGCGATCAAGAAAGGGTTTGCACACTCGGTTCATTAAGTCGATGAAAACTGCGGGGGCGTTGGCCAAACCAAAAGGCATGACAACGAACTCGTAGTGTCCATAGCGGGTTCGAAAAGCGGTTTTGGGTATATCATCCTCTTGAATACGTAACTGGTGATAGCCTGAGCGTAGATCGATCTTCAAGAAACACGTAGCACCTTGTAACTGATCAAATAAATCATCGATTCGAGGCAAGGGATAACGATTCTTGATTGTCAGCTTATTCAACTCCCTATAGTCAATGCACATCCTGAACGAACCATCCTTCTTTTTTATGAAAAGGACAGGCGCGCCCCAAGGAGAGGTGCTAGGGCGGATAAAGCCTTTATCAACTAGTTCCTGGAGCTGACTCGAGAGTTCGCGCATTTCAGAAGGAGTGAGACGATAAGGCGCTTTAGCAACAGGGTTTGCTCCAGGAATGAGGTCGATAAGAAAGGCGATATCACGACTCGTGTGACACCCCAGGAAAACCAGGAAACCAACGCAACTTAACTAGCTTCCTCAGTAACCACGAGTTAAATTTCGGGACGAAATTTTCTTAACAGGGGGAGAATGTGACAACCCTCATAATTCCATGTATCCGTACAATTTATTAATGATAATTAAAGTGCTTGATGTATGTGCTAAATTACTTAACTGTCTTCTGATTACTGTGTCTTACTTACATGTGCTTATTAACGTACTAGTCTTGTGCTGAAAAGTTACTAAATAGTCCGGTATGTTTTCCTGAGTATTGAGAATTAAAATGATTACAAAAAAATATATATATATATATAGGACACTTTACGGATTAATTAAGCACTTTAAAGGAACAGTATCAAACCGAACAACCGGACATTACCAGGAACACCAAAACAATGCTAGAAGCATTGTTTCTATTTTTCTAAACTAGTTATGGGTCCCGAACACCTTAACACCCTATATTATTACATAACACATAAAACACTAACTAAATCACTTAACTTTCTAACCAATCAACTAACTAGTGATTGAAACCAAACCAATACCCCCATCCCCCTTCAAAATCGGTCACAACATTTGGGCCCCACTTGTGATTTGTTGGAATTGTTTATATGATATTGTTGGTCCTTTTTGAAACATAATACCCAAGAGATAAATTGAGAAAATGGTCCATATAAGAACACTAGAGATCATAACACTTCATTCCAACACACACTGCACACAAACCTTCCTCCTTCCTCTTCGGAGCTCTCGGCCGACCCCCTTCACCCACACACCACCCATATTCATTTGAAGTTCAAGCTTTTCAAGAGCATCCATAGGTGTAAGAAGGTGAACAACGAAGCTCGGTGTGTTCGGAAGTTGAAGGACCTCCTCTATTCGTTATTAACCACCACATTTCTTCACTCGAACTTCCCTAGTCTTGAACTAGTGGTAAGAACTTAGATCCGTTCATTTTTCATGTTATTAGAGTTGTTAATAGTTATTTTATGATGAGAATCCATGAACACTAAAGGATCATAAACAAAGCTTTGAACATAGAGCTAACCTAATGATGAAATGTTGTTGAAATGTGATGAAGTAATGTTAATATGAAGTTTGTCACACCCCAACCGATGGCGGAATCATCGGGGCGCGGCACTAGGCGAATCAGATTGCTCAAGAGAATCCATAACAACTATATTGCGATAATATTTAATACATTCGTTATCCCATACTAACAAATAATACAATCACATAAGTTATCACAGATCTATTGTCCTCTCGAACAATGCAAATCCGACAACCTAGATTTTTAGTTGAGTTTCTAGACTTCCTAGCTTGATGTGATATAGTCTGCGATCTAACCTGCAACATACGTTAAAATATTTGTCAATACAAAAGTATTGGCGAGTATACAGGTTTGATAAGTAGCATAATAGATAAAAAGTATAGCGAATTTCCATATGCATAAACGTAATACACGACATATATACTCACAAAACTGATACTACCAACTAAGTCCTCGATGCTCGAATGTACGATGGCATAACTAGACCCCGTCGGGCGCAATAGTACTATACTAGTCGTGGTGGGACGTTGCGAGTATAAGCCCTAGCACATATGCAACTAGCATCACGTATATCTATGCATAACAGTTGTTCGCAAGTGATAATTCGATTGATTGAATATTTCGATTGATTGAATATTTCGATTGAGGAGTTCGATTTGTTAGGAACGTATGTTACACCCAAAATTCAATTAAAAAGGGGTTCAAGTATACTCACAGTGCGTATTTAGCGAGATTACAACTTGATTGAGCGGTTGCGAGTATGTCTGTAATGATCCTTGAAGAAATAGAGTAAACGATATACAGTTAAGCGAGAAGGCCTTGAAAGGTTACTCATTTGGTTGGACTGTTCTCATCCGTGCGGATGGACAGGTCATCCGTCCGGATGACAAGTCATCCGTCCGGATGGCATGTTATCCTTGCGGTTGAGTGTGCGTGCGGATTGACTTGCTGTGCGTGCGGACGAGTGTGCGTGCGGGTGACTTGTCATCCGTGCGGACACATGATCCGTGCGGTTGTGTCATCCGTGCGGACATGTGATCCGTGCGGACGTGTCATCCGTACGGGTGTGTGGTCCGTGCGGGCGAGTGGTCCGTGCGGATGGTGTCATCCGTGCGGGCTGTGTCATCCGTGCGGACTGACATGTCTGTTTCGCACTCTGAACACTGTTTCCGAGTGTTTAACGGAAGAAATACGTTCGTTTTCACTAGGGTAGTGTAATTTCGCATTAACATTTGAAGTTCCGTCAATTCCGACTCATTCTAACTGCCGGGAATCACCCCGTTCCATCAGATCTGGCCGTTCATGGTGGTTCTTCATGGTTAACTCGAAGTCACACAGATTTAGGTGAGATATGTCATAAAAACACGTGGAAATCACCCGGATCTGAGTCGTTTATAGTGAAATGAGACCCCAACTTGAACTTCATAAGAACTCTTGGTGACATCACCTCAAAACGCCACAAATCCGCAGATTTCACGGTTAGAATTTGAGTTTTGAAAGATAGAATGATGTAGATCCGAGTGTAGATTGTAGAAGTACAAGTTTTAGGTTGAAATCTTACCGGAATCGCGAGGAAATCGAGAGAAAAGGGTCTTGGTGCGCGTTTGGTTGAGCAGGAGCTGTCACATCACTGTTCAAGTGATGTGACATGGTATTTATAGGCAACAGAGAAGAGGAAGAAGGTTTTGGCCCGGATAGCCCATCCGTGCAGATGGCCCATCCGTGCGGATGGCCCATGCGTGCGGATGGCCATCCGTGCGCATGCCCATCCGTCCGGATGGCCCATCCGTCCGGATAGTTATCCTGACGCTTGGACTTCTCCGTTTTTGATCGTTTTGACAGTTTTCGAAGCGCGTATCTTTCATAATTAATTTATATTATTATTATAATGTTATTATTTATATATATATATATATATATATATCTCTAGGGGGTCGTATTTACGTATCCATAATCCAAAGTTTCGATAATTCACAATCGGTCTCTGATTCGAGTATACGATTATTAGCGACGTTTCACGGCCATCAGTGAGGGTAGTATAGGTCCTTTCTTGATGTCATCGTGAACGTTATTTCGTGTAGTGCCACAAAGACTGACGGGGTACCGTTTACCCGTATTGTCGTCATAGTCATGATGACTGGAGCTACAGCACTCACCCGAGGGTCCTTGTTAGCGTTAATAGTTTACGTTCGACACATCACGGCCACTGAGGAGGGTAGATTAGGTCCTCACTCAATGCCTCCGTGAGTGTTAGTGTGATAATAGTGTAGTATAATGATATTGTAGCTTGAAAATATGTGATTATCCTTCGAATAGCGATATATACGATATAGTCACATTATGATCCGAATCTCTGGTGCTAGGCGTAACGAGTATAACGAGTAGTAACAACGCACAAAAGTGCGGGTTGTTACAGTCTCCCCTTCTTTGGGAAATTTCGTCCCGAAATTAATCCAATAGGTAGACTTCTAGGAGTTGATCTTGTATACGTAGTGATACAGCGAGCGATTTGACCGTACGTTAACAGCGAGAACGTTTCGAATAAGAGAGATCGACTGCGATAGCAAGAAAGTGACGTAAAGACGAAAGTAATAATCCCGCGAGTTGGCGTTCCAAAGTACCTTGTCTTGTGTAGAGTTCGTTAGTTCGATGCGATTGTAATTTGAAAGGTTTCTCATGACGTAGAGTTAACTGAGTCGATCGTTAACCAACGTCACAAGAAGCGTTCGTTTAGATATTAAAAAGGGATTTGGGATGAAAATCTTTGAAAATTTTCCTTTTAACGTGCGGCCAGCGAGTTGGTACGCGAGAAGCGAATAGCGCGTGTTTGATTAGATTCCACATTACACCCACATGGCACGTTTCCACGGGGGTTGCTAACATGGCGAAACACCATGCTTAACCGGTTAGCCTTGCCTCGTGAAGCGGTGTCATGTGTACTTAATACCATACAGACGACAATGAACATCAAGTGAGCGATAAGCGGTAGATTATACACAATAGGCGATCAGCGATTAGATGGTTAAACGAATGATACAAACATAACACTAGCAATGATGGTGATGATAATCGGATTACGATAAGCGGCAGTTGTTGCGTGCAAGCGATGGAGGTTTGCGATTTCGATTTACGCGGTTCGGTTCGATTGATTAACACCACAGAATTTAACTAACATCAGACCCCACATGGCCTGTTTCCACGAAAGGCCGCTGATATAGCTAAAACACCTTGTTTTAACCATATGAGCTTCCTCTCGTGAGGCGAGGTCATGCGTTCCAACTTAGCACAAATATCACAGATAACGGTAGGCGATAGCGATAGATTGATACACAACAAATGATATAGGCTCACGTGATAAGCGATAGAGGTTGCGAGACACACAAGGTAAGCGATTTCGATTAGTCGAGTTCGATTCTTGTTTCGAATAAGCTTAACGTTTCGTTATGACGCATCACGGCTATCGAGGAGGGTAGAATAGGTCCTCACTCAACAATATCGTGAGCGTTTATTTGCTTGATTGAGATTCGTTGCAACAGACTTACGACCAGTCTTGCGTCGATGCAATTGTTCCTGCGAGGTAGACTCCCCAGAGTCCATCGATGAGGCGATTGCATTGCGTTTGCAGACTTACGACAAGTCTTGCGATGATACGGTTTGTTACGCCTTGCGATTGAGTGTAGTGTGTTGAAAAAAAATCGCAATAGTATAATAGGTCTAATAACGTTCAACTCCACGTGGCACTTTCTTCACGGAACTTCGGTAGTATGGTAAGGCATTCCTCGCCCGACCCCTACTACTTTTATCCCGTGTTTTGGTGTCACCTTTTGTCAAACGCTATGGCACTTTTAGAATTCACTACGATCACCGTGCACTGAACCAAATAATCCCGTGTGCACCCGTGATTATTCATTCCTTGCACGTTTATCGTACCTCGTTCTAAGAGTGTAGTGGGGGTAAAACACATTATTTCGTGATATAGTATATAGCATGTGTGTGAATCTAGTCTAAGTGCGTCGATTAAAGTGTGACAGAGAATACGGGGGTACATTGAGTAATAGAGTAGGTTCAAAGCTTAGAAATAAACGTCGAGAATCGTATCATTACAACTTTATCCTACGCTTGCTAGATGTCCGACGCTGAAGACTTTTGTTGGAGCTGTTGTTGTTGTACTTGAGTTCACGGTTCGATGCGGCAGTTGCGGGTGAAGTGACCGTAACGGTTGCAGTTATTGCAATAGCGACAGTCAGCCCCAACTGGATGATGATAGGTACACGAGTAGCACTGAGGATGAAATCCAGTGTAGGCTCGTTTTGGAAACATCGGAACTGTTCGAAGAGGTTCCGGTTGCAGCAGTTCGGTTGTTGATGAGCTCGGGCTTGAAGTCTTTCGTTTGCGGCCGGGTTCGTCGGTGTTTTGCGAAGAAGTGTCGTCGTTGGAGGACTCGTCTGAAGACTCACTTGCAGAGTCTTTGACTGATTTGTCGGAGTCCGAGGAATCGTTAGCAGATCCGTCAGAAGAATCGTTAGCTGATTCATTAGAAGATTCGCCAGTAGGTATGCCAGAAGATTCGTCAGTAGATTCATCAGAAGATTCGTCAACATGTTCGCCTGAAGGATTACCGGCGATTGCTTGATGAGCTTGTTTGACAGGATTCTTTGAGGATAATCCTTCCATGAGTCGTTTGTTGTTGATTTCTGCGGCTAAGCGGTATGTTTCTTTGATGGTAGCAGGCCTTGCAGCTTCGACAAAATCACCCACACACTCAGGTAAGCCACGAATGTACTTCGCGATGGCCTTTCCCGGAGTGTTGACTTGACTTGGGCAGATTATGCTAAGCTGTTTGAACCTTGCGGTGTAGCCAGCATTGTCGCCTTTGGTTTGCTTGATTTCCCAAAATTCGTCTTCCAGTTTCTGAATTTCGTGAGGAGGACAATACTCTTTCTTCATGAGCTCTTTCAGCTCATCCCAAGAGAGAGCGTAAGCTGCGGAGATCCCACGTTTGTTTCGTTCGGTGGTCCACCAGTCGAGTGCTCGAGATTGAAATACTCCGGTAGCGCAAGTAGTACGGAAGCTATCGGGACACCCACTTTGATGAAGGGTAACTTCGATAGAATCGAACCACTGGAGTAGTTGAGTCGCACCTCCTTCACCCGTGAACTCCATCGGTTCACAGGCTTTGTAGTGCTTGTAGAGAAAAGTAGATTGCGGCTCTTCTGTCTTAACGTCTTCCGAAGTTCGAGAGTTGATAAGAGAGTGAACGCGTGTGGCAATCTGAGGAATGACTTTGACCACTTCCCTGGTCACAAGTGAAGCAATCCTCTTTTCGCTCCTTCGTTCGGTTCGTCTCTTTGCTATCATTCTCGAAGTAGAGTTGTTGGAAGGCATCTAGACAGAAGGAGACTTGGAGTGAGATTCGATCATAATGATTTTTGAGTTTCGTGATGCGATTAAGCGCGTTCCGAAACTTCGTGCGATAGTATAGTAGTATACGAATCATATAGGAGCCATATAGGAGACACGAAATCCTAAGTTCTCACACAATGACTTGTTTGTTTATACGTATCTGTGTATATATATATATATATATATATATATATATATATATATATATATATATATATATATTTGTATAGATGCAACTTGTAATCATACACATTCAGCTTGATTTAGGATAAGCGAGGTTGCGTTGAAGTGAGAAAACGAGAGCGAATGCGATAGGTTATGCATTAGTTTTGTTGCGAACATTCGGATTTCGTTTTAGATTGCGATGGCTATGCGAATCGTGCGTTTATAAAGTAGGGAGTGAAAATCGTTAAATCAAGAAATCGAAAAAGCGTAAAGTTTCAAAACGTAAATAAGTTTCCAACCAATTGTAAGATTGGCAGGTCGTATGGTAAGAGTGCCTTGGGTGTTTAGGCGTCGACTACCCAAGGTAACCCAACTATATTTAACAAGTTCGGGCGCGCGCGTTGATCTAGAAGACTCCATGCTTCCACTGGGATGCAGCTCATGGCATTCGTCTTCCTAGTCATCGCGTGGCTCGAGTTATTGCAATAGTCGAGTCCCTGGTGAAAGCTTTTTGAAAACCAGTTTATAGAGAGTGGAACGACTTATTAAGGTACGGGTTTCACCCCTGTCTTAACAGTTCCGTTCCTAGTTGTGGTTATGCTCTTCGAATAAATTCGCGAGTTCCACTAGATTTCGAAATGGAGGCTTTTGTCGAGATGTGGATGTCACTCCTAACTCGATGAAAGGTTCTCGTGCTAGAAAAATGCGCTGAGTGAGCAATCATATCGAGAGTTCTTGGTTTTCACACATGGTCTCGACTAGATCGCTCGGTTCTGTTTTGCGAGTTTTTTTGAAAACACGTGTATTGTGTCGGCCTTAGGAAAGGCTAAGTAGTATTTCAGCCTTAGGAAAGGCTCCTTCGTGTGAAGTTGTAGTATGCGGTGTTCACACAAAGTTGTAGCTTTTAGAAATTTCGATCGAGAGTATCAAGTAAGCCCAATACAACGTACGAGTCGGCCTGTTGGGACTTAGATATAGACTAGGTCAATTTCTAAGACGTCGACCCGGACTAGGTCGAGTCTGACCTAACTCCCTATAGTTATGGCTCTGATACCAATCTGTCACACCCCAACCGATGGCGGAATCATCGGGGCGCGGCACTAGGCGAATCAGATTGCTCAAGAGAATCCATAACAACTATATTGCGATAATATTTAATACATTCGTTATCCCATACTCATTTGGTTGGACTGTTCTCATCCGTGCGGATGGACAGGTCATCCGTCCGGATGACAAGTCATCCGTCCGGATGGCATGTTATCCGTGCGGTTGAGTGTGCGTGCGGATTGACTTGCTGTGCGTGCGGATGAGTGTGCGTGCGGGTGACTTGTCATCCGTGCGGACACCTGATCCGTGCGGATGTTTCATCCGTGCGGACATGTGATCCGTACGGACGTGTCATCCGTACGGGTGTGTGGTCCGTGGGCGAGTGGTCCGTGCGGATGGGTGGTCCGTGCGGATGGTGTCATCCGTGCGGGCTGTGTCATCCGTGCGGACTGACATGTCTGTTTCGCACTCTGAACACTATTTCCGAGTGTTTAACGGAAGAAATACGTTCGTTTTCACTAGGGTAGTGTAATTTCGCATTAACACTTGAAGTTTCGTCAATTCCGACTCATTCTAACGGCCGGGAATCACCCCGTTCCATCAGATCTGGCCGTTCATGGTGGTTCTTCATGGTTAACTCGAAGTCACACAGATTTAGGTGAGATTTGTCATAAAAACACGTGGAAATCACCCGGATCTGAGTCGTTTATAGTGAAATGAGACCCCAACTTGAAGTTTATAAGAACTCTTGGTGACATCACCTCAAAACGCCACAAATCCGCAGATTTCACGGTTAGAATTTGAGTTTTGAAAGATAGAATGATGTAGAATCGAGTGTAGATTGTAGAAGTACAAGTTTTAGGTTGAAATCTTACCGGAATCGCGAGGAAATCGAGAGAAAAGGGTCTTGGTGCGCGTTTGGTTGAGCAGGAGCTGTCACATCACTGTTCAAGTGATGTGACATGGTATTTATAGGCAACAGAGAAGAGGAAGAAGATTTTGGCCCGGATATCCCATCCGTGCGGATGGCCCATGCGTGCGGATGGCCATCCGTACGCATGCCCATCCGTCCGGATGGCCCATCCGTCCGGATAGCTATCCTGACGCTTGGACTTCTCCGTTTTTGATCGTTTTGACAGTTTTCGAAGCGCGTATCTTTCATAATTAATTTATATTATTATTATATTGTTATTATATATATATATATATATATATATATCTAGGGGTCGTATTTACGTATCCATAATCCAAAGTTTTGATAATTCACAATCGGTCTCTGATTCGAGTATACGATTATTAGCGACGTTTCACGGCCATCAGTGAGGGTAGTATAGGTCCTTTCTTGATGTCATCGTGAACGTTATTTCGTGTAGTGCCACAAAGACTGACGGGGTACCGTTTACCCGTATTGTCATCATCGTCATGACGACTGGAGCTACAGCACTCACCCGAGGGTCCTTGTTAGCGTTAATAGTTTACGTTCGACACATCACGGCCACTGAGGAGGGTAGATTAGGTCCTCACTCAATGCCTCAGTGAGTGTTAGTGTGATAATAGTGTAGTATAATGATATTGTAGCTTGAAAATATGCGATTATCCTTCGAATAGCGATATATACGATATAGTCACATTATGATCCGAATCTCTGGTGCTAGGCGTAACGAGTAGTAACAACGCACAAAAGTGCGGGTTGTTACAGTCTCCCCTACTTTGGGAAATTACGTCCCGAAATTAATCCAATAGGTAGACTTCTAGGAGTTGATCTTGTATAAGTAGTGATACAGCGAGCGATTTGACCGTACGTTGACAGCGAGAACGTTTCGAATAAGAGAGATCGACTGCGATAGCGAGAAAGTGACGTAAAGACGAAAGTAATAATCCCGCGAGTTGGCGTTCCAAAGTACCTTATCTTGTGTAGAGTTCGTTAGTTCGATGCGATTGTAATTTGAAAGGTTTCTCATGACGTAGAGTTAACTGAGTCGATCGTTAACCAACGTCACAAGAAGCGTTCGTTTAGATATTAAAAAGGGATTTGGGATGAAAATCTTTGAAAATTTTCCTTTTAACGTGCGGCCAACAGTGTCGATGTTAACCGATGTTGCAAGGAAGTTTAAAGTTTTTAAATATTTTAAGGAACTCGGAGATGAAAACAAGGGTTACGAAAACTCTCCTATGACATGGATCCAAGCTGAAATCGATGTCGGACCAATGTCCAAAGAAGGATTTCTATTTTGACGTATTAAAAGTTTAAGGAAAAACTGGGCTTATGAAGCTTTCCTTGGACATGGAGTTAAGCTGATTCGATGTTAGCTCCACGTCATGAGAAAATTTCACTTGTCCACCGATTTTAAATCAAAAATTTTGTAAAAAGACGTTTTTAATTAGTACAAAAAGGTAGTTAATTACCGAGCCCCACTTGGCACTTTCCCACGAAAGTTTGTTAATATGTTTAAAACACTTATATATAGGAAGTACCAGCGGCGTATCCACCATGCTTTGCCCATACTATTCCTGTTTCGTGAGGCAGTGGCAGGTGTGCCGATATGACATGGATAGAATTGCGTTTTACTCGGCCCAACCGATAGAAGGTCGGTCCGAGCATAAGATAGGATCGAATAGATTAATCCAGCGAGTTGGTACGCGAGAAGCGAATAGCGCGTGTTCGATTAGATTCCACATTACACCCACATGGCACGTTTCCACGGGGGTTGCTAACATGGCGAAACACCATGCTTAACCGGTTAGCCTTGCCTCGTGAAGCGGTGTCATGTGTACTTAATACCATACAGACGACAATGAACATCAAGTGAGCGATAAGCGGTAGATTATACACAATAGGCGATCAGCGATTAGATGGTTAAACGAATGATACAAACATAACACTAGCAATGATGGTGATGATAATCGGATTACGATAAGCGGCAGTTGTTGCGTGCAAGCGATGGAGGTTTGCGATTTCGATTTACGCGGTTCGGTTCGATTGATTAACACCACAGAATTTAACTAACATCAGACCCCACATGGCCTGTTTCCACGAAAGGCCGCTGATATAGCTAAAACACCTTGTTTTAACCATATGAGCTTCCTCTCGTGAGGCGAGGTCATGCGTTCCAACTTAGCACAAATATCACAGATAACGGTAGGCGATAGCGATAGATTGATACACAGCAAATGATATAGGCTCACGTGATAAGCGATAGAGGTTGCGAGACACACAAGGTAAGCGATTTCGATTAGTCGAGTTCGATTCTTGTTTCGAATAAGCTTAACGTTTCGTTATGACGCATCACGGCTATCGAGGAGGGTAGAATAGGTCCTCACTCAACAATATCGTGAGCGTTTATTTGCTTGATTGAGATTCGTTGCAACAGACTTACGACCAGTCTTGCGTCGATGCAATTGTTCCTGCGAGGTAGACTCCCCAGAGTCCATCGATGAGGCGATTGCATTGCGTTTGCAGACTTACGACAAGTCTTGCGATGATACGGTTTGTTACGCCTTGCGATTGAGTGTAGTGTGTTGGAAAAAAATCGCAATAGTATAATAGGTCTAATAACGTTCAACTCCACATGGCACTTTCTTCACGGAACTTCGGTAGTATGGTAAGGCATTCCTCGCCCGACCCCTACTACTTTCATCCCGTGTTTTGGTGTCACCTTTTGTCAAACGCTATGGCACTTTTAGAATTCACTACGATCACCGTGCACTGAACCAAATAATCCCGTGTGCACCCGTGATTATTCGTTCCTTGCACGTTTATCGTACCTCGTTCTAAGAGTGTAGTGGGGGTAAAACACATTATTTCGTGATATAGTATATAGCATGTGTGTGAATCTAGTCTAAGTGCGTCGATTAAAGAGTGACAGAGAATACGGGGGTACATTGAGTAATAGAGTAGGTTCAAAGCTTAGAAATAAACGTCGAGAATCGTATCATTACAACTTTATCCTACGCTTGCTAGATGTCCGACGCTGAAGACTTTTGTTGGAGCTGTTGTTGTTGTACTTGAGTTCACGGTTCGATGCGGCAGTTGCGGGTGAAGTGACCGTAACGGTTGCAGTTATTGCAATAGCGACAGTCATCCCCAACTGGATGATGATAGGTACACGAGTAACACTGAGGATGAAATCCAGTGTAGGCTCGTTTTGGAAACATCGGAACTGTTCGAAGAGGTTCCGGTTGCAGCAGTTCGGTTGTTGATGAGCTCGGGCTTGAAGTCTTTCGTTTGCGGCCGGGTTCGTCGGTGTTTTGCGAAGAAGTGTCGTCGTTGGAGGACTCGTCTGAAGACTCACTTGCAGAGTCTTTGACTGATTTGTCGGATGATTCGTAGGTAGATTTGTCAGAAGAATCGGCAGCAGATTCGTCCGAGGAATCGTTAGCAGATCCGTCAGAAGAATCGTTAGCTGATTCATTAGAAGATTCGCCAGTAGGTTTGCCAGAAGATTCGTCAGTAGATTCATCAGAAGATTCGTCAACATGTTCGCCTGAAGGATTACCGGCGATTGCTTGATGAGCTTGCTTGACAGGATTCTTTGAGGATAATCCTTCCATGAGTCGTTTGTTGTTGATTTCTGCGGCTAAGCGGTATGTTTCTTCGATGGTAGCAGGCCTTGCAGCTTCGACAAAATCACCCACACACTCAGGTAAGCCACGAATGTACTTCGCGATGGCCTTTCCCGGAGTGTTGACTTGACTTGGGCAGATTATGCTAAGCTGTTTGAACCTTGCGGTGTAGCCAGCATTGTCGCCTTTGGTTTGCTTGATTTCCCAAAATTCGTCTTCCAGTTTCTGAATTTTGTGAGGAGGACAGTACTCTTTCTTCATGAGCTCTTTCAGCTCATCCCAAGAGAGAGCGTAAGCTGCGGAGAACCACGTTTGTTTCGTTCGGTGGTCCACCAGTCGAGTGCTCGAGATTGAAATACTCCGGTAGTGCAAGTAGTACGGAAGCTATCGGGACACCCGCTTTAATGAAGGGTAACTTCGATAGAATCGAACCACTGGAGTAGTTGAGTCGCACCTCCTTCACCCGTGAACTCCATCGGTTCACAGGCTTTGAAGTGCTTGTAGAGAAAAGTAGATTGCGGCTCTTCTGTCTTAACGTCTTCCGAAGTTCGAGAGTTGATAAGAGAGTGAACTCGTGTGGCAATCTGAGGAATGACTTTGACCACTTCCCTGGTCACAAGTGAAGCAATCCTCTTTTCGCTCCTTCGTTCGGCTCGTCTCTTTGCTATCATTCTCGAAGTAGAGTTGTTGGAAGGCATCTAGACAGAAGGAGACTTGGAGTGAGATTCGATCATAATGATTTTTGAGTTTCGTGATGCGATTAAGCGCGTTCTGAAACTTCGTGCGATAGTATAGTAGTATACGAATCACATAGGAGCCATATAGGAGACACAAAATCCTAAGTTCTCACACAATGACTTGTTTGTTTATACGTATCTGTGTGTATATATATATATATTTGTATAGATGCAACTTGTAATCATACACATTCAGCTTGATTTAGGATAAGCGAGGTTGCGTTGAAGTGAGAAAACGAGAGCGAATGCGATAGGTTATGCATTAGTTTTGTTGCGAACATTCGGATTTCGTTTTAGATTGCGATGGCTGTGCGAATCGTGCGTTTATAAAGTAGGGAGTGAAAATCGTTAAATCGAGAAATCGATAAAGCGTAAAGTTTCAAAACGTAAATAAGTTTCCAACCAATTGTAAGATTGGCAGGTCGTATGGTAAGAGTGCCTTGGGTGTTTAGGCGTCGACTACCCAAGGTAACCCAACTATATTTAACAAGTTCGGGCGTGCGCGTTGACCTAGAAGACTCCATGCTTCCACTGGGATGCAGCTCATGGCATTCGTCTTCCTAGTCATTGCGTGGCTCGAGTTATTGCAATAGTCGAGTCCCTGGTGAGAGCTTTTTGAAAACCAGTTTATAGAGAGTAGAACGACTTATTAAGGTACGGGTTTCACCCCTGTCTTAACAGTTCCGTTCCTAGTTGTGGTTATGCTCTTCGAATAAATTCGCGAGTTCCACTAGATTTCGAAATGGAGGCTTTTGTCGAGATGTGGATGTCACGCCTAACTCGATGAAAGGTTCTCGTGCTAGAAAAATGCGCTGAGTGAGCAATCATATCGAGAGTTCTTGGTTTTCACACCTGGTCTCGACTAGATCGCTCGGTTCTGTTTTGCGAGTTTTTTTGAAAACACGTGTATTGTGTCGTCCTTAGGAAAGGCTAAGTAGTATTTCAGCCTTAGGAAAGGCTCCTTCGTGTGAAGTTGTAGTATGCGGTGTTCACACAAAGTTGTAGCTTTTAGAAATTTCGATCGAGAGTAGTAAGCCCAATACAAACCCTAATGGGTTCGTACGAGTCGGCCTGTTGGTACTTAGACTGTAGACTAGGTCAATTTCTAAGACGTCGACCCGGACTAGGTCGAGTCTGACCTAACTCCCTATAGTTATGGCTCTGATACCAATCTGTCACACCCCAACCGATGGCGGAATCAGCGGGGCGCGACACTAGGCGAATCAGATTGCTCAAGAGAATCCATAACAACTATATTGCGATAATATTTAATACATTCGTTATCCCATACTAACAAATAATACAATCACATAAGTTATCACAGATCTATTGTCCTCTCGAACAATGCAAATCCGACAACCTAGATTTTTAGTTGAGTTTCTAGACTTCCTAGCTTGATGTGATATAGTCTGCGATCTAACCTGCAACATACGTTAAAATATTTGTCAATACAAAAGTATTGGCGAGTATACAGGTTTGATAAGTAGCATAATAGATAAAAAGTATAGCGAATTTCCATATGCATAAACGTAATACACGACATATATACTCACAAAACTGATACTACCAACTAAGTCCTCGATGCTCGAATGTACGATGGCATAACTAGACCCCGTCGGGCGCAATAGTACTATACTAGTCGTGGTGGGACGTCGCGAGTATAAGCCCTAGCACATATGCAACTAGCATCACGTATATCTATGCATAACAGTTGTTCGCAAGTGATAATTCGATTGATTGAATATTTCGATTGAGGAGTTCGATTTGTTAGGAACGTATGTTACACCCAAAATTCGATTAAAAAGGGGTTCAAGTATACTCACAGTGCGTATTTAGCGAGATTACAACTTGATTGAGTCGGTTGCGAGTACGTCTGTAATGATCCTTGAAGAAATAGAGTAAACGATATACGATTAAACGAGATTGCCTTGAAAGGTTACTCATTTGGTTGGACTGTTCTCATCCGTGCGGATGGACAGGTCATCCGTCCGGATGACAAGTCATCCGTCCGGATGGCATGTTATCCGTGCGGTTGAGTGTGCGTGCGGATTGACTTGCTGTGCGTGCGGATGAGTGTGCGTGCGGGTGACTTGTCATCCGTGCGGACACATGATCCGTGCGGATGTGTCATCCGTGCGGACATGTGATCCGTGCGGACGTGTCATCCGTGTGGGTGTGTGGTCCGTACGGGTGTGTGGTCCGTGCGGGCGAGTGGTCCGTGCGGATGGGTGGTCCGTGCGGATGGTGTCATCCGTGCGGGCTGTGTCATCCGTGCGGACTGACATGTTTGTTTCGCACTCTGAACACTGTTTCCGAGTGTTTAACAGAAGAAATACGTTCGTTTTCACTAGGGTAGTGTAATTTCGCATTAACACTTGAAGTTCCGTCAATTCCGACTCATTCTAACGGCCGGGAATCACCCCGTTCCATCAGATCTGGCCGTTCATGGTGGTTCTTCATGGTTAACTCGAAGTCACATAGATTTAGGTGAGATTTGTCATAAAAACACGTGGAAATCACCCGGATCTGAGTCGTTTATAGTGAAATGAGACCCCAACTTGAAGTTCATAAGAACTCTTGGTGACATCACCTCAAAACGCCACAAATCCGCAGATTTCACGGTTAGAATTTGAGTTTTGAAAGATAGAATGATGTAGAATCGAGTGTAGATTGTAGAAGTACAAGTTTTAGGTTGAAATCTTACCGGAATCGCGAGGAAATCGAGAGAAAAAGGGTCTTGGTGCGCGCTTGGTTGAGCAGGAGCTGTCACATCACTGTTCAAGTGATGTGACATGGTATTTATAGGCAACAGAGAAGAGGAAGAAGGTTTTGGCCCGGATAGCCCATCCGTGCAGATGGCCCATGCGTGCGGATGGCCATCCGTGCGCATGCCCATCCGTCCGGATGGCCCATCCGTCTGGATAGCTATCCTGACGCTTGGACTTCTCCGTTTTTGATCGTTTTGACAGTTTTCGAAGCGCGTATCTTTCATAATTAATTTATATTATTATTATATATATATCTCTAGGGGTCGTATTTACGTATCCATAATCCAAAGTTTCGATAATTCACAATCGGTCTTTGATTCGAGTATACGATTATTAGCGACGTTTCACGGCCATCAGTGAGGGTAGTATAGGTCCTTTCTTGATGTCATCGTGAACGTTATTTCGTGTAGTGCCACAAAGACTGACGGGGTACTGTTTACCCGTATTGTCGTCATCGTCATGACGACTGGAGCTACAGCACTCACCCGAGGGTCCTTGTTAGCGTTAATAGTTTACGTTCGACACATCACGGCCACCGAGGAGGGTAGATTAGGTCCTCACTCAATGCCTCCGTGAGTGTTAGTGTGATAATAGTGTAGTATAATGATATTGTAGCTTGAAAATATGCGATTATCCTTCGAATAGCGATATATACGATATAGTCACATTATGATCCGAATCTCTGGAGCTAGGCGTAACGAGTATAACGAGTAGTAACAACGCACAAAACTGCGGGTTGTTACAAAGTTGTTTTGATTCTTGTTGATTACCTGATGATTTGCTTGTTAATATTGATGTTTGATGTTGTTGTAATCACTAAACATGTTAACGGAATCAATCGATCACAAGTTAGAAAGCTAAAAGCTGAAAACAGCTTCTGTCCAAGCTTTTACAGCCAACTTCAGTTGGCTGTAAACAGGTCAATATTTAATGAAAAACGGATTTTCTTGAGTCTATAATAGGCTATTTCGAAATACGGTTCTAATGGCACCAGAATCATAATTTTTTGACTTCGTTTACTATTTTTAAAGATCTGTTTTTGGACAGCAGCTCAAGCTGCATTTTTACTGCTGAAAATATGCGTTCTGTTTTCCTTCATAACTTGAATTCTGTCTAGAGTTAGATCATGAAATTTGTACTGTAGATGACCACCGATGTATTTGTAATTATCTTACTGGAATTTCGTAAATCGGACTCTCGATGAATTTTAAATAAATTATTCCGTAGACTGCAGTCAGAAAAAGATAAATCAGATTTCAGTCCGGAAAATGAATTTTTGTAAAATATTGGTAATGAATTTGATCCCGATATTTTTACACAATAATATTTGGATCTTTTAAGATATTCTGTAAAAATTTGGGAATTTTTGAAATAAGTTAACTATTTTATTAAAATGCCCGAAACCAGCCCAGTTTTGGATATTTAAATTGAAATGACATAAGTAGTAATTTGCGTGTCTAAATGTCGAGTATGTTATCTGAGGATGATCTAACATGTTATATGTCAATGAAAGTAATATGTGCAATATCTTATGCTTGTTCTTGAGTAGCTATAGGTGGAATGTTTATATGAGCGTGAACTATTAAAGTGAATGCATGTTATGTAGTAGATACGTGTAGGAACTTTGTGCTCTATTTGAAACCACTAAATGACTAACTGGTAATCATATTAGGACATGATTGACCAACCTTGACTGTTAGCTATATTTGAGAATCTAACCGAGCAAACCGAGGTGAGTTCACACACTTTCTAAGGCATGGGATTCCCGGTGGTTGGGAATGAGTTAAAGAATTTAAAACGGAATCTACATATCCTCCTTGGGTAGGATATGTACGGCCATCCTCCATAGGTAGGATGCCAATAATAATTCTGCGTATTCTCCTTGGGTAGAATACGTACGTTCGTCCTCCTTGGGTAGGACAACAACCTTAAAACTTACTAGACAAAACTCTATCATGAAGTCCCTCATTTTATATCGACTTAATCGCCGAGGCCAATGGCGAGCGGGTCATTTGTTAATAGCGCTATTAGGTTTAACAAACCTCACACCGTGCCGTTCAGACGGGCGTGTACTAATGGACTATGGCAAACTGTCAGTGATGATAGACACTGATGTAGGGCACAACTATTGTTCATCAGTTGTCAATATAGTATGGTCTAGTGGTTCACATGGGGAAGCCCCCACTGATTATGGATATGGTCTGGGTAATAAAAGGAACTGGTTAAACATACTTTAAACTATGGGGTAACCCCCACGGCAATAAGCCAACGAAAGTCAAACCACGTTTTTCATAAACAACTTAAAACTAAACAACCAAACGTGAACTCACTCAACTTTGTTGTTGACTCGTTGTTACATGCCTTACAGGTCGCTAGATGCTTATGGAGCTTGCACGAGGAGGAGGTTGTTGTGGGATGCGGACTGTTATGTCCCATGCTTATTAATTAAACTTTATAAACTTATGGAACATATGTTTTGGGTCTTAAAACTTATGAACTATGAACTTATGTTTCGAACTTACGTTTTATGCTTCCGCTGTTAACTTAAAATCGGTTACTCTCTTTTGGTCACCAATTGTATTAAGGTTGGTTTTATTTACTTAATTATGTGGTTCAATATGATTGGTGGCTCGATCCTGGTCATGTCACGCCTCCAAGTGGTGATACCCCGCGTGGTGGATTTTGGGGGTGTGACAGATTGGTATCAGAGCCATTGGTTATAGTGAACTTGGTTTTAAAAAAGGGAAAGGCTTTTTGATAAAACCAGACTATAACCTGTACAGAGCTCAACGATCCACAACGACGCTTCGCTCCACGTGCAAGACTCGATACAATCGGTGGTATGATTTATGTTTATATTGTCGGTTAGATAGTTCACACTGTGCACTGGTTAATGTGATAACTGCTATTTGAACCTTGTGTGCTTACTCTCTCCTGTTATCCCACACTTACGCACTTTCGCGACACTTTTCTCACTTACGTTGCTTCGTTGTGAAGATCATGAACGGACGCGGAGGACGTATCCACCTAACTCAAGCCCAGTTGACGGCTTTGATCAATAAACGAGTTGCAGAGGCACTCGCAGCTATCCCTGCAGAAGGTCAACATGCTCAGCCTCCTGTGTGCACGTTCAAAACCTTCATGGATTGCCGACCCAGTACCTTCAGCGGCACAGAAGGAGCGGTAGGCCTTCTACACTGGTTCGAGAAGCTGGAGTCTGTTTTTGAGATGTGTGAATGCCCTGAAGATCGTAGAGTGAAATATGCTACTGGAACGCATGAAGGCGCTGCGTTAACCTGGTGGAAGACACAGGTTCAACTACTAGGGATGGCGGTTGCTAATGCCACCCCATGGAACGGTTTCAAAGAACTGATCAAAGAAGAGTACTGTAGTCGTGACGACATCCACAAGCTAGAGGTGGAATTTTTCAATCTGAAGATGACGGGGTCTGAGATTGAGGCGTATACGAAGAGGTCAAACGAGCTGGCCATCTTGTGTCCTACTATGGTGGACCGTCCCATCAAACGTATTGAGCTGTACCTCAAGGGTCTTGTACCAGAGATTCAGAGTCACGTGACTTCAGCTAACCTGGGTACCATTCAGCAAATCATTAAGTTGGCCCATCGTCTCATCGATCAAGCAGTCGAACAGAACAAACTGCCCAAACGTATTAGTGCTACTACTACTGACGCTCCCAATGATAACAAGCGAAAATGGGATGGGAATTCCAGTAAGGGTTCTACTTCAGTTCAGTCTCAGCAGTGAAAGACTGATGACTACCAGAGTCCTGGTCAGCAATCTTCCTGTAGTCAAGGACAGGGTGGATACCGAGGGAACCACCCCAAGTGCAACCGGTGCCATAAGCATCACAGCAGGCAGTGCAACAAGGGTCGTTGTCTAAGGTGTAACAAGTTTGGTCATGAAGCAAAGGATTGCAGGAGCGCACGACCAGCAAATCAGAATCACCAACAACAACAACAAGCTCCACAGAACCACCAGCAACAACAACAACAGGGCAATAAAGGATGCTTTCAGTGTGGCGTTGAAGGCCACTTTAAGAGGAACTATCCTCAGCTGAATCAGAATCAGAACAACGACAACCAGGGAAACGGGAACAACAATGGAGGCAACAACGGAGGCAACAATGGAGGCAACAATGGAGGCAACAACGGGGGGTAACAATAATGACAATGGTGCCAGAGAACGTGTTTTCGTGCTAGGTCAGGGTGATGCAAGGTATGATCCCAACGTTGTAATGGGTAAGTTCCCTCTAGACGACTTCTTTGTTACTATTTTATTTGATTCGGGTGCCGATACTAGTTATGTGTCCTTAAAGGCTAGCCAAATGCTTAAGCGCACTCCAACACATTTGAACACCAAACACACGGTAGAACTAGCAAACGGTAAAAGTCTTGAAGCCACACACATAGTTAAAGATTGTAACCTCGTCTTAGCTGGTCAGACTTTCTCTATCGATCTTATTCCTATCACACTTGGTAGTTTTGACGTCGTTATTGGGATAGATTGGCTATCCCAACATCAAGCGGAGATTATTTGCAAGGAGAAAATCGTCCGTATTCCTCGTTCTGGTGAAGAACCCCTCGTGATTCATGGCGACAAGAGTGGTGCTGTCGTAGGCATTATCTCTTTCCTTAAGGCCCAGAAGTGTTTGCGAAAGGGCCACACTGCCATTCTAGCAATCGTTACTGACACATCAATGGAAGAGAAGAGAATTGAAGACATTCCTATTGTGCGCGATTTTCCTGAGGTATTTCCTGAGGAATTACCTGGTCTTCCGCCTCATTGACAAGTCGAGTTTCAAATCGAGCTAGCTCCTGGAGCAGCACCAATAGCTCGAGCACCTTATCGACTTGCTCCGCCAGAACTTGAAGAACTGTCCACGCAATTGCAAGAACTCTTGGAAGAGGGTTTCATACGTCCTAGCTCTTCGCCTTGGGGAGCTCCAGTACTATTCGTGAAGAAGAAAGACGGTACTTTCAGAATGTGTATTGACTATCGCGAACTTAACAAGGTGACCGTGAAGAATCGTTATCCTCTTCCGCGTATTGACGACTTGTTCGACCAGTTGCAAGGGTCGAGCTATTACTCTAAGATTGATTTGAGATCGGGATACCATCAGCTGAGAGTCCGAGAGGAGAACGTCTCCAAAATAGCATTCAGAACTCGTTACGGCCATTACGAGTTTCTAGTTATGCCTTTCGGATTAACGAATGCACATGCGGTCTTCATGGATCTTATGAACCGAGTGTGCAAGCCTTACCTGGATAAGTTTGTCATTGTATTCATCGACGATATCCTGATCTATTCGAAGAGTCAGGAGGAACACGAGCAGCATCTACGACTTATGCTGGAACTTCTTCGAGCAGAGCAACTGTATGCGAAATTTTCGAAATGTGACTTCTGGCTTCGCGAAGTCCACTTTCTAGGCCATGTGGTAAACAAGGATGGGATTCATGTTGATCCATCCAAGGTTGACTCGATCAAGAACTGGCCTGCACCCCGTACACCAACAGAAATCCGCCAATTCTTGGGTTTGGCGGGATATTACAGAAGATTTATCAAGGATTTCTCAAAGATTGCGCAACCTCTCACTTCACTGACTCAGAAGGGTGTCACCTATCGTTGGGGTGATGTATAGGAATCTGCATTTCAGCACTTGAAAGATAGACTTTGTAGCGCGCCTATCCTCTCATTGGCTGAAGGCACAGATGATTTTGTGGTTTATTGCGACACTTCCATCCAAGGACTTGGTTGCGTATTGATGCAACGTGACAAAGTCATTGCCTACGCATCGCGCCAACTTAAAGTTCACAAAAGGAACTACACTACGCATGACCTGGAATTGGGAGCAGTTGTTTTCGCACTTAAGATATGGAGACATTACCTGTACGGTACCAAGTGCACCATTTACACCGATCACAGGAGTCTCGAGCATATCTTCAAGAAAAAAGAGTTAAACATGCGACAACGTCGATGGGTCGAGCTCTTGAATGATTACGAATGCGCGATCAACTACTATCCTGGCAAAGCCAATGTGGTGGCCGACGCCCTCAGTCGAAAGGACACTATACCTAAGCGTGTACGTGCGTTACAGCTTACCATCCAATCTAACCTTCCCGCTCAGATTCGCGATGCTCAGGTTGAAGCATTGAAAACAGAAAACATCAGGGCTGAGTCCTTGCGAGGATCGAGGCAGCGGCTAGAACAAAAGGGAGACGGCGCTTACTATGTAACAGGGCGCATCTGGGTTCCGCTTTATGGAAACTTACACGAGCTTGTGATGGATGAAGCACATAAGTCTCGTTATTCAATACATCCTGGTTCGGATAAGATGTACCATGATCTCAAGACTACATACTGGTGGCCTAGCATTAAAGCTCACATAGCAACCTATGTTAGCAAATGTTTGACTTGTGCAAGAGTCAAGACCGAGTACCAGAAACCATCAGGCCTACTTCAACAACCAGAGATCCCGAAATGGAAATGGGAGCAAATTTCCATGGATTTCGTTACTGGCCTACCTAGATCTCAACGCGGAAATGATACCATTTGGGTGATAGTGGATCGACTGACCAAGTCTACACACTTCTTGGCTATCAAGGAAACCGACAAGTTTTCTACTCTAGCAGACATCTACCTAAAGGAAGTAGTATCAAGGAACGGAGTGCCAACCTCCATCATCTATGATCGAGACTCACGTTTTACATCTGAATTGTGGCAAGCTATACACAAGTCCTTTGGCTCTCGATTAGACATGAGCACGGCATATCATCCACAGACAGATGGGCAATCTGAACGCACCATCCAAACCCTTGAAGACATGCTTAGGGCATGTGTAATCAACTTTGGTAATGGCTGGGAAAAGCACCTCCCGTTAGTGGAGTTTTCGTATAATAACAGTTACCACACCAGCATCCAGGCCGCTCCGTTCGAGGCATTGTACGGACGTAAATGCCGATCACCTCTTTGTTGGGCAGAAGTTGGTGATAGCCAAATCACAGGCCCAGAACTTGTAGTAGACACGACTGAGAGGATTGCTCAGTTACGACAGCGAATGGCGGCAGCTCGTGACCGTCAGAAAAGCTATGCAGATAAGCGAAGAAAGCCACTCGAGTTCCAGGTTGGGGTTCGGGTGCTACTCAAAGTCTCACCTTGGAAAGGTGTAATTCGTTTTGGCAAACGAGGCAAACTCAATGCGCGTTATGTCGGACCATTCGAAATCATTGAGAAAATTGGCAAGGTGGCCTACAGGTTGGATCTACCTGAAGAACTCAGCGGAGTTCACAATGTTTTCCATGTGTCGAATCTGAAGAAGTGTCTGTCAGATGAGACCCTCATAGTTCCCTTAAAGGAGCTCACTATCGACGACCAGCTGCGATTCGTCGAGGAACCAGGAGAGATTACAGATCGAGATGTTAAAATTCTCAAGCGCACCAGAATACCTCTCGTTCGAATTCGTTGGAATTCCCGTCGTGGCCCAGAGTATACCTGGGAACGAGAAGATCAAATGAAACTCAAGTATCCCTAGCTGTTCAAGAAAAATGCAACCACTACTGAGGCTGAAGCTACTGCAGAATTTCGGGACGAAATTCCAAATCAACGGGGGGATGATGTGACACCCCAGGAAAACCAGGAAACCAACGCAACTTAACTAGCTTCCTCAGTAACCACGAGTTAAATTTCCGGACGAAATTTTATTAACAGGGGGAGAATGTGACAACCCTCATAATTCCATGTATCCGTACAATTTATTAATGATAATTAAAGTGCTTGATGTATGTGCTAAATTACTTAACTGTCTTCTAATTACCGTGTCTTACTTACATGTGCTTGTTAACGTACTAGTCTTGTGCTGAAAAGTTACTAAATAGTCCGGTATGTTTTCCTGAGTATTGAGAATTAAAATGATTACAAAAATATATATATAGGACACTTTACGGATTAATTAAGCACTTTAACGGAACAGTATCAAACCGAACAATCGGACATTACCAGGAACACCAAAACAATGCTAGAAGCATTGTTTCTACTTTTCTAAACTAGTTATGGGCCCCGAACACCTTAACACCCTATATTATTACATAACACATAAAACACTAACTAAATCACTTAACGTTCTAACCAATCAACTAACTAGTGATTGAAACCAAACCAATACCCCCCCCCCCTTCAAAATCGGTCACAACATTAGGGCCCCACTTGTGATTTGTTGGAATTGTTTATATGATATTCTTGGTCCTTTTTGAAACATAATACCCAAGAGATAAATTGAGAAAATGGTCCATATAAGAACACTAGAGATCATAACACTTCATTCCAACACACACTTCACACAAACCTTCCTCCTTCCTCTTGGGAGCTCTCAACCGACCCCCTTCACCCACACACCACCCGTCTTCATTTCAAGTTCAAGCTTTTCAAGAGCATCCATAGGTCTAAGAAGGTGAACAACGAAGCTCGGTGTGTTCGGAAGTTGAAGGACCTCCTCTATTCGCGATTAACCACCACATTTCTTCACTCGAACTTCCCTAGTCTTGAACTAGTGGTAAGAACTTAGATCCGTTCATTTTTCATGTGTTTAGAGTGGTTAATAGTTATTTTATGATGAGAATCCATGAACACTAAAGGATCATAAACAAAGCTTTGAACATAGAGCTAACCTAATGATGAAATGTTGTTGAAATGTGATGAAGTGATGTTAATATGAAGTTGTTTTAATTCTTGTTGATTACCTGATGATTTGCTTGTTAATATTGATGTTTGATGTTGTTGTGATCACTAAACATGTTAACGGAATCAATCGAACACAAGTTAGAAAGCTAAAAGCTGAAAACAGCTTCTGTCCAAGCTTTTACAGCCAACTTCAGTTGGCTGTAAACAGGTCAATATTTAACGAAAAACGGATTTTCTTGAGTCTATAACAGGCTATTTCAAAATACGGTTCTAATGGCACCGGAATCATAATTTTTGGACTTCGTTTACTATTTTTAAAGATCAGTTTTTGGACAGCAGCTCAAGCTGCATTTTTACTGCTGAAAATATGCGTTCTGTTTTCCTTCATAACTTGAATTCTGTGTAGAGTTAGATCATGAAATTTGTACTGTAGATGACCACCGATGTATTTGTAATTCTCTCACTAGAATTTCGTAAATCGGACTCTCGATGAATTTTAAATAAATTATTCCGTAGACTGCAGTCAGAAAAAGATAAATCAGATTTCAGTCCGGAAAATGAATTTTTATAAAATATTGGTAATGAATTTGATCCCGAGATTTTTACACAATAATATTTGGATCGTTTAAGATATTCTGTAAAAATTTGGGAATTTTTGGAATAAGTTAACTATTTTATTAAAATGCCCGAAAACAGCCCAGTTTTGGATATTTAAATTGAAATGACATAAGTAGTAATTTGCGTGTCTAAATGTCGAGTATGTTATCTGAGGATGATCTAACATGTTATATGTCAATGAAAGTAATATGTACAATATCGTATGCTTGTTCTTGAGTAGCTATAGGTGGAATGTTTATATGAGCGTGAACTATTAAAGTGAATGCATGTTATGTAGTAGATACGTGTAGGAACTTTGTGCTCTATTTGAAACCACTAAATGACTAACTGGTAATTATATTAGGACGTGATTGACCAACCTTGACTGTTAGCTATATTTGAGAATCTAACCGAGCAAACCAAGGTGAGTTCACACACTTTCTAAGGCATGGGATTCCCGGTGGTTGGGAATGGGTTAAAGAATTTAAAACGGAATCTACATATCCTCATTGGGTAGGATATGTACGGCCATCCTCCATAGGTAGGATGCCAATAATAATTCTGCGTATTCTCCTTGGCGAGCGGGTCATTAGTTAATAGCGTTATTAGGTTTAACAAACCTCACACCGTGCCGTTCGGACGGGCGTGTACTAATGGACTATGGCAAACTGTCAGTGATGATAGACACTGATGTAGGGCACAACTATTGTTCGTCAGTTGTCGATATGGTATGGTTTAGTGGTTCACATGGGGAAGCCCCCACTGATTATGGATATGGTCTGGGTAATAAAAGGAACTGGTTAAACATACTTTCAACTATGGGGTAACCCCCACGGCAATAAGCCAACGAAAGTCAAACCACGTTTTTCATAAACAACTTAAAACTAAACAACCAAACGTGAACTCACTCAATTTTGTTGTTGACTCGTTGTTACATGCCTTACAGGTCGCTAGATGCTTATGGAGCTTGCACGAGGAGGAGGTTGTTGTGGGATGCAGACTGTTATGTCCCATGCTTATTAATTAAAATTTATAAACTTATGGAACATATGTTTTGGGTCTTAAAACTTATGAACTATGAACTTATGTTTCGAACTTACGTTTTATGCTTCCGCTGTTAACTTAAAATCGGTTACTCTCTTTTGGTCTCCAATTGTATTGAGGTTGGTTTTATTTACTTAATTATGTGGTTCAATATGATTGGTGGCTCGATCCTGGTCATGTCACGCCTCCAAGCGGTGATACCCCGCGTGGTGGATTTTGGGGGTGTGACAACTCGAAGGTAACCCTGGAAGATCATCAGGGAAAACGTTAGGAAATTCATGAACAACAGGGACCTGGTCTACCTCCTTAACTTCCTTTTTCTCCGCAACTACAATGTGTGCCAAGAAGGCTTGGTATTCCTTGTGGAGATACTTGATAGCTTGGACACATGTCATGAGTTTAAGACCCTTCGAAGGAGTTTCGCCATACACACAAAGTAGATCACCATTAGCGAGCGAGAAGCGAATCATCTTATCGAAACAAACAACTTCAGCACGATTCTCGCGAAGAAAATCCATGCCTACTATGATGTCAAAACTACCGATCTGCATCGGAATAAGGTCGATAGGGAAGACGTGATTGTTGAGTTCAAGCGTACAATCACGTAGAATAGAATTGACGGCGACGCTTCTTCCGGTGGCAACTTCAACATCGAACGTCGAGGGTAGATGGGCGCGCTTACGATTAAGGAGCTTTTCGAATTCAAGCGACACAAAACAGTTATCGGCTCCAGTATCAAATAAACACGTAGCATATATACCATTCACAAGGAACGTACCATTGACCACGTTGTTGTCTGCTTGAGCCTGGCGAGCGTTAGTGTTGAAGGCACGTCCGCAAGCTGCTGGTTGTTGCTGTTGTTATTGAGGCTGCTGCTGGGGCTGCTGCTGTTGAGGCTCTTGCTTAACCACTCGATTGGGTCACATGTTTGCGAAGTGGTTGGGATCACTATACGCAAAGCAAACTCTAGCATGTGCTACGGGTGCAGGAGCTGCTTGATGGCCTTGGGGAGCAGTAAGTAGAGATTGTTGAGCAGGAGCTTGACCTTGAACTGGAGTTGGGGTTTGACGTGGACATGTACGGCAGTTGGCGGTGAAGTGGCGATGCGTTTAGCGTTTGCGATTTAGATTGCGATTTAGCGTTTAGCGTTTGCGATTTAGATTGCGATGCGTTAGAATTGCGATTGCGATTACGATCACCACACGCAAAGCAAACTCTAACATACAATCACTATAAATAACTTGCGTTTAGCGTTTGCAATTTAGATTGCGATGCGTTAGAATTGCGATTGCGATTAAACACCTCAACATAAACATAACATGCACAAGTAACACATAATAGCACACACACGTAAAACAATATCCAGAACACATAATTCGGGTTGCGGATGCGATAGCGATAAGTCAATTAGCGATTAAACATGCGATTAAACCTTGATTATTAATAGATACTCCACATAATACAACTAAAACAAATAAATAATAGAATCGAATACAAGTCAAAGAAGTCAAAACAGTAGTTGAGCAAGGAGTGACAGATCGCAATTAGCAATTTTTTCTTCCTTTGACTTCAATCTTGACTTTGACTTTCGAAACACGGGGTGTTACAATCGAACCCAGGACCTATTGGTCCCAAAGTCTTATCCCACCCCAAGATGTCATTAGGCTATAAAGCCATGGGCAATATAGTTAGTTATTAAAGAAGAAGACTACAAATTAATGATATATGTAAGTTTACCAATATACCCTTATATTAACATTAAATACAAATATTAAATGAAGTCAAATGAAATATTTATGTTGGTTGAAATTTCTTTTTTTTTTTCTTCTTACAAAAAGTTTATTCTCATTTGAATCCTCCACTTTGTGTAAAAATGTATAAGAGCATTCACATCCTATCCATCATTTTTTACCCTATAATTACACTAAAAACAACTATCTTTTATCTCTCATTTCAATTAAATAATATTTTTTATACCTTTCTCATTACCTTCTCTCACTTCCACTCACAACCACTTTCAAAATATATTAAGAAATTATAGAGGATGAACAATGTCCTCTCATATATACAGATGAACAGTAATATTTTCTCTCTCCTCCACTCATAACCACTTTTTATACCTTTTATAATATGAAAACTCCATCTTACATATTTTGGTGGGTAGGATGTGAATGCTCTAACAACTTGAACAATAATTGCATAGGTTTGTTTGTTTTTCGATTTTTTTTCTTAAATGGGATTTGAAGTCGTATTGTTTCCAGGTAAGTTTTACATCAATCGACTCGTATCGTCATCTGATCAAAAGCCCTAAAATATCTGTTTGTAATTCGTAAAAAAAACGGTTGAGTTTTTTTAACGAGGGACCGGTGAAGGAAAAATAAGTGAAAGATTGGACTGTAGAGGAAATATTCAAAAGTTAAACTGCCAATGGCCAATGACGTCTACTAGGGATTATTATATTCCAATTTCCCTAATAAATATTATTAATCACACCATTTTTAGGTGTTAACATGAAACAAGACCCATTCTAGAATACATTGCCATGATTCTTTTTAGGATACATATTGAACTATAAAGCATTTCTGTTTTAGCCAATTTACTTTCTAACATATAGATTTCTACTATATCGTTCAGAAGTCATAATGAGATGATAAAGACATTTAAAATATGGACTTACAAGGAAGGAAATCTCCCTTTGATGCATTATGGTCCGATGAAATTTGTATACAGTATCGAAGGTGACTTCATCGAAGAGATGGAGAGAAAAGGAAATCCTGTGATGGCTAGAGATCCGGATGAAGCACATGCCTTCTTTATACCAATTAGTGTAACAAACATGATTCACTACCTTTACAAGCCTAATGAGACCTTCGGTTTTCTAGAAAGGATGCACGCAATAGTCGAAGACTACATTGGTGTCATCGCGGAAAGATATCCTTATTGGAACCATAGCGATGGAGCAAATCACTTCTTTGTCTCATGTCATGATTGGGTACGTATGTATAATCTATCACAAAGAATATATTAGCAGGTGTTCATTTCTATATTTTTTTTACGTGATTAAATTCTTCATTTAAATCTATATTTTTTTGCATTAATAATAAGTGCACTTTACATCAATATCGCAGGTAAGCGAGCAACAAGCTGCGCCACTACCCCTTTCTATATGAAATTAATGTTGATTGATAGAATTATACTCATATATCCGGCAGGGGCCCTTTGTTTCACGTGGAAACCCTAAATTGTTTAAAAATTTCATAAGAGTGCTTTGCAATGCCAATAGCTCAGAAGGTTTTGCTCCTTACCGGGATGTATCCATGTCCGAGATTAACGGACCATTAGATAGTATCCCAATCATAAGCAGTGGCCAACCACCTTACAATCGATCAATCCTCGCGTATTTCTCAGGTGGAAAACATGGGTTTATTCGCAAAAGATTATTTCAATATTGGGGAAACAAAGAAGATAATGATATTAAAGTCTACAACTACCTTCCTAAAGGTGAAAATTACACCGAGTTGTTTGGCAAAAGTAAATATTGTTTATGCCCTAGCGGTTACGAAGTAGCAACCAGTAGGTTGATAGAAGCAATCCACATGGGATGTGTTCCTGTAGTGATCAACGATCACTATGTTCAACCATATAGTGATGTGTTGGATTGGACTCAATTTTCTGTACAAGTATCAGTAGATAAGATTCCGGAACTCAAAAGAATTTTGCAAGAGATACCTTTTTCAAAGTATTTGGAAATGCATAAAAAGGTAATTGAAGTGCAAAGACACTTTATGGTTAACCTTCCAGCCAAACACTTTGATGTCCTCCACATGATTCTTCATTCTGTGTGGCTAAGAAGACTTAATGTTAAATTGAACTCGGTCAACTGACCCCGGTTATAGTATTTTTTTTTAACATATGTAGTATCACTGTGTCGATATCCATTGTATGAGGAATATCATACTTTTTAGTTTCAGCATTATTGAAAGATATACTTAACTTCAAAAAGTGATGATCATCATGTTTCTTATGCTTGTGCATGTAACAAGATTAAAATATAATGAGAATTGAAACATGCCAAGAATAATCTAACCTACAAAGGAAGATTTGTGAAATATGAAACCGAAACGATAAACATGTTTTATAGAGATGTTGCCATGCCAGGTCCCAAGATATGGGCTGACAACAATCCTCTACTGAGCCATGGTCAAGACCATGAGCTTTGTTAATGATGCTCTGGCTCAATCTTGCGCATTGTTAATAATACTTTAATTTGTTTCAATTTGGTAAGTTAGCTTAGTAGAAGTGTTATATTTTGGTCATTTTTTATCTCATAACATACTAGTCATTGATAAATAAGGAGAATATAACATTTTACTAAGATTAGTGACAACAAGGACATCAAAGTATGATTACCAATGTGAAATTTTAAGACAAGTAATTATTTTATAAAACTAGAGTTGGTTCAACAAGACTTGTAGAAGTTTTCTATTTTGAGTTAAATCTAACTAGATGCTATCTTTACTGTTATTTATTGCATTAATTAATATTACATAAAAAAAACGTTGTGAGATTCAAATGAATATAACAACAAACTAGATCCTTTAAATTATGGAGTCAACCAGAAAAAAAAATACATGTACATTAGATATTTACATTTACATGTGAAAGTGGAGTGAACTTTAAGGTAATGTCAAATTGTAAAAGCCACCGCTTCCCAAAAGTACGTACTCCATACTCCTTGACTTTTTGTATAATTTTCTATGCGTGGAAATGTTCACCAAATTGTTTTTGGTGTACTGTTAATATTATCAGGTAAGGTTATTGCTAAACATGAGAAGTGAAAGGAAAAAGTATTTTTTTTTAAATTCATCTAGTAAAGCATGTATTTTAGTTCTAAAATATAAAAAAAATATATATAATCACTGAGGAAATTATATAATTACTCTATATAATTACTCTACGGAGATAAACTTTTAAAAATTAATTATTTAATTATATTTTTTTTACTTATATATAAGGCCAAACAAATTACACCAAGTTAGCCGGTAAGCGGGCAACAAGCTGCGCCGCTACCCCCTTTTGAATAGCGAAACCTAACCTAGTAAAAACGAAACCCCGATCTCTAGGAGACGAAATGTTGCTGTGAACAACCCGTTGGACCCGTTCAAGAAATCTGATGGCTTCTGGGGCTAGCGAGCCAAAGGTATCAAAGGCAAAAGTAGTGTCATAAATAAATTAGAACACTATAAACTATATCATCCAAACTTTAGAAATCGCGACAACCGAGAGGCGCAACACAGTGGGGGCGGGAGGGGGTGGCCGACCCCCCGAAATTTTCGCTCAGTAATGGAGAGTATGGAGTTTTCGTATATAAATTTTTGGATATATACGTTTCGACCCCCGGATTTAAAGAAATCTTTTAGTATATACGTTTTCAACCTATCGGTTGGAAATCTCAAGCTTCACCACTAATGACCGATAACATCTGCAACCAAGATCAATAAACTTAACCCGTAAATAAAGAAGAGACTATTATTATGACTAGCTAGTTAAAATACACACATGAGACGTACGTGGATCCATGAGATGCTTTCATGTTTTTAAGTTTTAGCACATGTTGATGATCTTGTAGCAATTAGAAAGAAAAAAAAAAAAAAGATAAAATGAAGTTGAGACCTAAAATTTACCATATATATATAGAGAGAGAGAGAAGTTGATAAGGGAAGAACACAAATATGGCCAATACTGCTGCCCGATTAAACATCATATTTGCTCTACTTTCATTGCTTTGTCTTGTAATTCTTTTATCTCCAGCGAATCGTATCCATAAATTTCTCTCGGTCTCGGCTTCGACATTACCATCACCCTCCAGGCATCTACAAGATGAAGCCATAGCCAACATCAAAGTAATTCTGCAACATATGATTCTTCACCTTCTTCCTACGTTTAATTTCAATATATATTTATTTTGATACTAACATGTTTTAACCTTTACATGTGTTTGATTGTTAGAAAAGAGATTTCACACTCGCAAGGATTGAAGCTCAGTTAGCTAAAGCACGAGGCGAAATTCACAAAGCGATTGTTGAGAAGAGCTTTACATCAAGTAACACGAGTTTCATCCGAGAAGGAACCGTTTACAAGAATCCATTTGCCTTTTTTCAGTTAAGTGTTTGATATTAATTTTAGTATAATATTATACGGTTCTATTTTGAAGTTGTTATAAAAAGAATTTAAAATCATAAGATTATTAGAAGTGTAGCATTTATAACTAATTAATATATCTCTATGATGTCCATATAATGTGTATATTTTTATACTTATACTTTGATACGAACTTGATAAACAATAAACAAGAATAAAATATGAAAACAAAAAGAACAGTAAAAGGTTTAAAAATCACACATCATATGATGTATATGGTAATGTTTTTGGTATAAACAAGACCCATTCTAGCCAAACCTTACTATGATTCTTTTTAGAATACACATTTCAATACTAATGCTTGATCAAAACATAAAGCATTTCTGCTTATAGTCCTTGTATTACTTTCTAATAAATAGATTTCTACTGATCATTCAGAAGTCATACTGAGATGATAAAGACATTCAAAATATGGACTTATAAGGAAGGAGAAACCCCCTTGATGCATAATGGTCCAATGAGATATCTATACAGTATCGAGGGCGACTTCATCGAAGAGATGGAAAGAAATGGAAATCCTATAGTGGCTAGAGATCCGGATGAAGCGCATGCCTTCTTTATCCCCATAAGCATAACAAACATAGTTTACTACCTTTACAAGCCAAATGAAGCCTTCGGTTTTCGAGAAAGGATGCAAGCAATAGTCGAAGACTACATTGGTGTCATCGCAGAGAGATATCCTTATTGGAATCGTAGCAATGGAGCCGATCACTTCTTTGTATCATGTCATGATTGGGTACGTACATACAACCTATCAAAGACGATATATTAGTTATAGTGTATTGTTATATGAACTTGCTGATTGATATATATATATCTGTGTATATGCGTGGCAGGCGCCATTGGTTTCTTTAGGAAATCCTAAGCTGTTTAAAAACTTCATAAGAGTGCTTTGCAATGCCAATACCTCCGAAGGTTTCATTCCAATCCGCGATGTGTCCATGACTGAGATTAACGGACCAGCAGATAATATCCCAACTGCAAGTAGTGGTCAACCACCTTACAATCGATCAATTCTCGCATTTTTCTCAGGTGGAAAACATGGGTTTATTCGTGAAAGATTATTTCAATATTGGGGTAACAAAGAAGACGATGATATTCAAGTCTTTAGTTACCTTCCCAAGGGTCAAAACTACACCAAGTTATTAAGCCAAAGTAAATATTGTCTATGCCCTAGTGGTTATGAAGTTGCAAGCACTAGGGCGACCGAAGCAATCTACACGGGATGTGTTCCCGTATTGATCAAGGATCATTATGCTCTACCATATAGTGATGTGTTGGATTGGAGTCAGTTTTCCATACAAGTACCAGTAGATAAGATTCCAGAAATCAAAAGAATCTTGCAAGAGATACCTTTTTCTAAGTATTTGGAAATGCAAAAAAAGGTACTTGAGGTGCAACGACACTTTATGGTTAACCTTCCAGCCAAACACTTTGATCTCCTCCACATGATTCTTCATTCTGTGTGGCTAAGAAGACTTAATGTTCAATTGAATTCATTCGACTGACCATGATTTATTATATCTAGTATTTTAAGTAGTGTATGTAGTAGTACTATCACTTTGTCAACATTCATTTGTATGCATATTCTCATACTTTATAGTATCAACCTTATGGAAAGATATGCCTAGCTTCGAAGAGTGACGTTCGTTATAATTTCTTACGAATGTGTATGTAATAAGATTAAAATACAATGAGAACCGAAACTAGCCCAGAATAATCTAGTCTACGGAGAAAGTTTTGTGAAATATGAAATTGATTGATGTCTTCATTCCCTCAACTGATCTTGAAACATACACCTATAAATGTTTACAGAAATATTATACGTAAAGTATCTATATGAACTTGTTCTAATAACTACGTGAGAAATCCAACATGATAACCACATAAATATTCGATGTCTTTTGATCCAAGGTTATCCATTAGACCAATTCAATATATAACTGTACATAAACAGAATGATTATGTTTATAGCTTGTATAGATTTGTCTTTTTGATAGGCAATTCTTTGCTATCTATCATGTATAAGGTAATACACGGAAGCCCAAAAGATAGAAAAGAAAACAAGTATATTTAAGATAGGACAAACTGATGTATTACTAAGACTATCTGGTGTAGGGACGCGCCTCTTGCCACATAGGAAGGATGGCGCCCCTCACACCACCCCGGTGGAATTAAGAGGAGGCGTCATCGTGGGTCTCACCAACCAATTAGGGTGCCAAAAGCCTTATACGCGTGGAGTTTTGAAATGTTGACTGTTGGCAACGATCATATAATTAAAAAAAATCATTTTCTTTATATATATTAACCAATCCTTCAACCTTAACAAATTCAACCCATTCACAACTCACAAAACATTCGACACACTCAAACTTTTTTCATATAGTTTCTAAAAATGTCTTCAAGCTCGTCGTACGACTCATCTCGGAGTGCTCAACGACTTGAAAGAGGCGGTTCAACTTCTAAGAGATGAAGCGGAATCGTTCGAGCCTCGTACAAGACAAGGACCCCTTAAACGAGATCTGGTGGGTGCTCATCAACGTTTGGTAGATGGTTATTGTTTTGGTCAAAAATCACACAAGGATAATGCAACCAAATCTGATTTTGTGAGGTATGATGCTTGGTTAATTGTATGAACGACAAGTATATGAAATCAACGATGAACACCGAGATTTATACGAGGAAAAAGCCTTTGATCAAGAGATGATCTCCGGCATAAAAAACCTCGGGTGATGGAAACTACCGATCACCAACTATATTGCAAAAAACAATAATGATCCTTGTACAACTTCGGAAGAAAACAAGCTCAATACAATGAATTGCTAGTGTAAGTGTGTGTTTTTGCTAAGTGTTTGCAGAGAATTCGAGTGTTATGTGTTTTTTCTATGGTGTGTACGACTTATGCCTCAAATGAGCTTGTTTCCCCTTAAAAGATAGCAAAATATCAAGAAACAAACTTTCCTAAAAAGGTGGAAATGGCCCATGTTCTCCAAAAACGGTTATATTTCATCAAGCATATGCCATATGAACGAATATTCCCAGAAATTCCATCTAAGAATGAGTCCACTACGTCTATTACCTGCATTTAAACATTAAAACGTGACAATTGTTAGAAAACATAAGTTCTGTTAAGGATCCTGGATCCTCAGACTCTGGATCCTCAGACTCTCTGCATCATCCATTAAGGATCCGTGATCCATGCCCAGTCTCAGGATAGATGATCCTTAGCATAAAATTCATGCCCTAACAGTTGCCCCCAATATGGCAGTTGTGATAAGGATTCACAGTTGTCATATTTCCGTCAGAAGCGGACTAGCCGTTGCTGCCGGTAACTAGTCGTTACACTGCCTGTCGTCACTGATAAGACCTGCTATAATCATTATTGCAAAATATAGAGTTAGAGATAACTCCTCAAATGCCTTTACAGACAAGAAGATCCTTCTGTTTGTGGAGAATGAATCCTTCTACATAGTTCGCTATTAACCTTCCTGCACTTTAATATCTGCATAGACACTTTAACTGTTAGATAGCCATGTCCGGCCTGGGTGGATGGTCCACGGTTTTGCTGGTGAAATCCAGGCCAGATGATTTTGATACATAATGAATGGGTAATAACATTAAACTTTTTCGGCTACACATGTTGTTTCTTCCCTCTTTATTTTTCATGTATGCTTTCTATTTTCAAAGATATCATCGCCAAATAATTGGAAAGTTATTGGAAATCTGATGATAATGTTAGACTTTTAACAGAAAACTTGAAGTGTTCATATAAATGTGGATCAATGATCCTTAACCAAAAAGGATAAGAGACAACTTGCAGCTTAGAAAAAGTTAGAATATAACATACCAGAGAATCCAAGTTAGGATTCTATATCCTTGTAAACTAATACTGAATAAAATGTGTGAAAAGTAAAGTTTCCAGGATCCAGGATCCTTATTGTCAGAACTTGTATAACTTTAGAGTTCCAAGATCCTGCAAGAAAACAAACTTGGGACAAAGCCAAATAATTGGGAATGAACCCATAATAACTGGGGACAAGCCCAAATAAATTGGGGACAAGCCCAACAAACGGATGTAAACTGGGGTCAAGCCCAAATAAACTTGTGTAAACTGGAGTATGGCCCTCACTGGCGACTATCCAAACTTGAGCGACATGAAAATGCCGAAACCTTAGCTAACGTGAAAACGTTAGAAACCTTAGGAACGGATGTATGGTACGTCTACCATTATACGTAGGATCCCGGATACAGCCAGTACAATGAAATTGTCAGCCCCTAAAGCGAGTATTGGTCCCATTGCCATGAACTGTACCAGGATCATCGTGCGCTACTGGTGAAACTGAGGACAGGCCCAAACTGGGGACAAACCCAAAACTGGGGACAAGCCCAAATAACTGGGGACAAGCCCAAATAAACTGGGGACAAGCCCAAATAAACTTTGGAGAGTTGGCCAACCACTTTGATCTTCTGTAAAATGATAACAACTCTGCAAAAGCTTAAACTTTATGAAAATAGATGTTAAATGTTTAACATCTTTTCCTTATGATAAGTAATAAGTATAAGATGAATGAAGATGAAAATAATGTGTTACCAAATGTAGAATCATATATCCTTTGAGGATCCTGGATCCTTAATCAGAATACTGGTATCGCTAAGGATCCCTGATCCTTCTTACTTAAAGTATTTCTTTAGATGAACAACATTCCAAGCTCTTGGTAAGAGGTCACCATCTATTGTTAACAAATGATATGCCCCCTTTCCTGCTTCAGCTTCAATTAAGTAGGGACCTTGAAATCTTCTGAACCTGACATTCTTGTTGTATGCTCCAGCCATTCTTTGTTGATAACTGGCCATCAAATATGGTAATAATAGGATGAAGGAGCTCCGCTGGTTGATGAAGGATAATGCTATGTCTTTGACAAGCATTACATTTCTTTGTGTATTCCACAGCATACTTCTTCCTCATAGGCCAATAGCATCCTGTTCTGAGGATCCTTAAGAATAGTGCTCTGCCCCCAGTGTGGTTCCCACGGTCTCCTTCATGAAAATCCTTTAGAACTTCTTGAATTTCTGGATCCTCAATGCACCGCAACTAGGGACCTGCAAGAGATATCTTGTATAACATGTCATTTAGTATGGTGAATTAAGATACCTTGACTTTGAAAGCTCTGGGGTTTTCTCCTGTAGGAATCTCTCCATGTTGTATATATCTCAGGATCGGAAGGATCCAGGATCCTGAATTTGATTGTGCACCATCACTAGGTATGATTGCAGAATCCTCTGCTATCTCCATAGCTATGTGATCTTCAATAGCAGGGGCTAAGACATGAATGATGAGTATTTTCACATCCTCTAGAATCTTCAGTGATGATCCGAGATTGGCTAGAGCTTCAGCTTCTGCATTTTTCTTCCCTGGGTACCTGTGATAGACTGAAAAAGCAAAAGAGTCTGCCAGTTTCCTGACTATTTCTAAGTACTTGATTAGCTTTTCACCTTTGACAGTGTAAGAACCGTTATAATGATTAGTAATTAATAGAGAATCTACATATACTTGAAGATACATGATCCTCATATTGTTAGCTAATTGCAAACCTGCTATCAAGGCCTCATACTATGCCTCATGATTAGTGGTTTGGAATTCACATGCAATGGATTAGGGTATAATGTCCCCCTGTGGCGATTTTGGTAGTGTGCTTTGTCTAGTTCCTTTAACATCTGAAGCTCCATCCGTGAGGAATGTCTAAGGATCCTTGGTCTTCTCAAGTTGTTGAACTTCTAATTCAGCTTCCCTTTGTAGATCACTACTGACATTTGAAGTTTCATAGTATACCGGATGTTGAGAGCCTTCATGATCCTTAACTAGGATCACACTTACTGCTTTAGCTTAAATAGCTAAGTATAAGGATAACGATTCTCCTTTTTCTGATTTCATCAGGGCTGGTGCTGAGGATAGATAATCCTTAAGAACCTTGAGTGCAGCTTCATGCTTATCAGTCCACTCAAACTTGCCTTGAGCAATTTGTCTACCTCTTCTTGGATAATGGCATTCCTTTCAAGTGCAAACTTTCTCCTTTCTTGGTATATTGGCTTGAAAGACCTGTCAATACCAAGTTTGTGAGTAATAACATTCTTAGATATACCTGTCATATCTTCATGTTTCCAAGCAAAGGTAGATTTTCTTCTTTCCAAGAAGGATACTAAATCCTTCTCAATACTGTCTAGGATCTCAGATCCTATAAAAATTTTGGATTCAGGATCCTCTGGGTTCAACAGAATATCCTTGACGTCTTGCTCTCTTGCCTCCATGACGTCTTGCTCCTTGGAGGCTGGCTTCATTGAAGAAGTGTAATAGTTCTTTGCCTCCTACTGATCACTTTCTATCTTCACCATATCTCATAGAGTTGGGAGCTTGACACATTGATGATATGTTGAGGGGGACTGCCTTCATATCGTGTATCCATGGCCTGCCAAAGATAACATTACAACAAGATAAGCAATCAATAACATAGAATTTTTTAACATAATTCACTCCCTCTATATAGATAGGAAGTTTGATGTCCCCCAATGTAATCTTTGTCTCTCCACTGAATCCCACAAGGACATATGATCTTTGGACAATATCGGATTCAAGGATGTCCATTCTATTGAGGACATCCAACTGGATTATGTTCACTGAGCTTTTCCCATCAATGAGAATCCTGCGAACAAAATGGTTAGATATAAATAATGTAATAACCAAACCGTCATGATGAGGATCATGTATGTCGACACGGTCATCCCCATCAAAGTATATGACTTTTTCCTGGGTAAGGATGGAAGTTCGAACAGGTCTGTCCCTATTCTCCATCCTTGTTCCTTTGCATGTCTCTTAGCTGCTGAGAACCTCCGGAGATGAAATGGATGATTTGAGCATCAGCTGGTGGAGGAGGAGCTTTTTCAGGAACTTTCTCAGGATCCTTAATCCTTGACTTTTTCCTTCCAAGCAATTCCTTCAAGTATCCTTTGCTCAAAAGATAACCTATCTCCTTCCTTAATGCTATGCACTCATCTGTGAGATTACCATAATCCCCATGGTAAGCACACCATTTCGATTCGTCTTTGGTGGCAGGCGGTTTGTCATTCTTCCTTGGCCACCTAACCTTGTCACCTAAACTCTGCATAGAAAGGATTAGTTCATTATTATCAGCAGAAAAACAATATTCAGAAATAGGAGGATAATCCTCATCATCTTCCTCTTGTTCCACAGCATGCACATTCTGGTTGTCATGCTTGGAGTATTGCTTGGATCAGTTATCCTTGAGATAGGATCCTTATTTGTCTTGCTTTGAGGATCCTGACAATCTCTCGTGGATCCTTTTGTCATCCTCTACACGGATGAACCTAAGGGCCATGTTCCTTTCCTCATCTAAGTTCCTGCAAGGGGTCATGACAAGATCATCATAGAACATTGAATCCCTAAGTAAACCCATTTTAAATGCTTCTACAGCCGTAGCTATATCCAGGTTAGGGATATCTAAGGATTCTTTACTAAACTTAGTGATGTAATATCTAAGTGATTCATTTTGACCTTGTGTTACCCTATATAGATCACTAGTTAATTGTTCAAATTTTCTACTACATGAAAATTGACTATTAAACAGATTAACTAGATTAGCAAATGGAGTAATAGAGTAAGGGGGAAGACTTAGCAGCCATTTAAGAGCAGATCCTGTGAGTGTGGATCCAAAACCCTTGCATATACATGCTTCTTTTAACCTCTCAGGAATGGGATTGATCTCCATTCTTTCCCTTGTGACTTCCATCTGGAATTTCAGGAATGGGCTTAACCACTCCTGGAACGCTGGATATCATATCTTTGAGTTTCTGCAATTCCTTAGCCATAGCTTGGTTGATTCCTGTATCCTGCACGAAGCCATGGTTAGCATTATAAGAAGTATTCAAAGTGTTACCTCCTAATGGATTCAAGGTTGGAATTCCAGATGTGAATCCATATTGACGGGATTCTGGTATAACTGAGGGACCCGAAGAAGCAATAGTCTGCATTGGTATGAAGTCTCCTAGATGAACATCTGAACTTCCGGGTTGCACACTCCTCAAGTATCCTTGACCCTGGAAGATGTTGGATCCTTGAACCTGAAAGGAGGATCCTTGAACCTGAGAGGAGGATCCTTGAACCTGAGAGGATCCCTGAACCTGAGAGGATCCTTGAACCTGAGAGGATCTTTGAACCTGAAAGGATCCTTGAACCTGAGAGGAGGATCCTTGAACCTGAAAGGAGGATCCTTGAACCTGAGAGGAGGATCCCTGAACCTGAGAGGATCCCTGAACCTAAGAGGATCCCTGAACCTGAGAGGATCCTTGAACCTGAGAGGATCCCTGAACCTGAGAGGATCCTTGAACCTGAGAGGATCCTTGAACCTGAGAGGATCCTTAAATTGGCTGCATCCCCGTGCATTCTCCTAAACTGGTGAAGAATCCCTGATGCTGAAATGAGGATCCTGAAGGCTGGAAAGAGGATCCTTGAGCCTGAGACATTGCCGATGATCCAGAACGCATTCCTGTTGATCCACCCTGGTATTGGACATCTGGAGCTGCAAAGTGCCGGGAAGTTATGACCGGAGTGTCGAAATTCAACGACCTCAGCATCAAAGGGGAGTGATCCTCTGCTGATTTTATCAATTTCGCGAAGGATCCTGCCATTAGTTTGGTCCTGTTGTTGCATGTATCCTCTCATCTGCAAAATCAAAGCATAAAGATCACTGTTAGTAAGTGTAAAGGAAGAAACAACAGTTGGTTTTGTCAAAATGGGGGTTGTCTTCTTCGGAGCATTCTCAGCATTCTTCTGGAATGCAGGGATAAGATGATGCAACGATGGAATGCCCTGTGATGAGGTAACCGCCGACATGGAACTTGAAGAAGTTTTTCCTTGAGAAGCCATGTGGTTGAAGGTGATGAACCGAAATGACCGAAATGAACAAACTTTCTCAGAAAAATGGGCTCCGGTCACGTCTAGAAATATCCATCATCGCCCATTCCTGGAGCCTACACCTTTGCTGCATCACCATCTCCTCCAGCTCCAGCATCATCCACAAGATCCTTGACCCCACTGTCGCCAGCCTCGATTGCTAGGACCTCATCAGCCTCTTCTTCGTCATCCAGATCAGCCAACCTAGCCTTCCAGCCCTCTATGACCCAGTTGCTCTTGTCAAAGTCAGGATCTTGAGCTTCTTAGGCCATCTGCAACTTGGTTTTGTACATAGCAATGGCAGCGGAGACTTTGGCGTCATTGGTGATTTCAGCCTTCTCTTGGTTAGCAGTGATATGAGCCAGAACAAGTTCCCTCTTCACCTGATTGACATCGTTTTCAAGGGAGGCAATCTTCTTATCCTTGGCCAGCATGATCTTTTGGAGGTCCACACACTTTTGTTCAGCCTCTTCAATACTGCCTACATAGTCCTCGATTTCAGTAAATTTCTACAAAAAGACAATGTAAAGTTTAGGATCACATGATCCTCAAGTGGGCAGGATAACTAAGCTAAGTCAATGATCCTTACATCAGCAAAGTACTCAAGGAACTGGTGGCGGATCAGAGGCAAGCCTTCTAGATTGTCAGTCTCAGAGGCCTTCCTCTTCTTTACCTTGGAGGTGGTAGGCTTGGGGATGGTAGTTTGGGCTAGCAGCAGCCTTCTTCCTCCTAGATCTGGGACCAACAGTGGTGAAGTTGGTGACACTGAAACGGGTGGCAGACTTCGATGATTTTCCAGCATCTACACATCCAAAATAGATAATTATCCTTATTTCATTTTAATTTAAACATTTAATTATGCACAAAATGGGATACTTACTTGACATCGTAACAGAACCTGAGGATACCTCTTGAGAATCCTGGGTATTTGCTTTAAATGATCTTATTTCAGGATCGAGCCTCCGAAAAGCAGCAAGCCTTTCCTTCGTTGCAGGTGTTGTGATAAGGTGTGCGACAGTAATAGCTGCAAAATAGAAACAAAAGGATGTTAGTGATCCTCAGCAGAAACAAGGTCATCTGGTGATCCTTCTAAGGATCCTCTATCCTACTGTTAGGGGAGGATTTTCTAACAATTAGTGATCCTTATTCGTTATCCTAATTAGTGATCCTTACTTCTGTGACAGGTGGTGATCCTCAGAAGAGCTTCAGGATCAGGATCATGGATCACTTTAAGGATCCTCGTACTGACGATTGTTTACTTATGTTTTGTACTATCTCGCAGGTATAACCAGCTTGACCAAGTCTTGGCGACATTCCTGGAGAATATTCCCAAACTATTATGCACGTGCTTGGCCAAAAATGGACGTTATGGAGAACGTGGGGGCTTGGCACAAAAGTCGGATAGTTAGTTTGGTAGTTAGATTTCTATTTTAAAAGGGGTAACGAGCTAGTAGAGAAACACTTAGTCATTTTTTACAGCTACACACACTCATATACTCGCACACTTGAAGCTCTCGACGAACATTCATTCGTTTTCACTCACATTTACACATTTCACGATAGTGATCCTTGTACCTAGCTCGTTACTATCCGAAGTTGTAAACATTTATTCATTTATCTGAGCTTGGTGATCGGTAGTTTCCATCACCCGGGGTTTTTTGTGCCAGAGATCAACTCTTGATCAAGGGCTTTTTCCCCGTATAAATCCTTGTGTCATTTCGGCAATTTACATTGAAGTGATCCTTGTTATTGTTCTACATTGTTAGCATCATACCCCGTAACATAGAGTTTGGTTGCAATATCCTCAACAGATTTTTTGACCAAAACAGTTTGGCGCCCACCGTGGGGCAATTGGTGCTTCGTCCTTAGAAAAATATGCATGTCTGTGCTCATTTCGGTTCACTACAACCAAGCAAATGGCTTCCTCAGCGAAGAATGCTTCAAACTTGATGCCCTCATTCACTTCTTCACAAGGCGTCCCTCCTTTGCCTCCACCACCTTCTGGATCCCAGAAGAATACTGAGAATGCCGCGAAGAAACCAACTCCCATTTTCTCAAAACCACCTACTTCTTCTGTTTCAACTAATCCTACTGTTAGGGGAGGATTTTCTAACAATTAGTGATCCTTATTCGTTATCCTAACTAGTGATCCTTACTTCTGTGACAGGTGGTGATCCTCAGAAGAGCTTCAGGATCAGGATCATGGATCACTTTAAGGATCCTCTTACTGACGATTGTTTACTTGTGTTTTTGAAATGTCTCGCAGGTATATCAAGCTTGACCAAGTCTTAGCGACATTCCTGGAGAATATTCCTGAAGTATTCTGCACGTGCTAGATCAAAACTAGACGTTATGGAGAACGTGGAGGCTTGGCCCGAAAGTCAGAGAGTTTGTTAACTAGATATTTTTCTTATTTGAAAGGGGTAACGAGCTAGTTAGTGACACTTAGTCATTTTTGGCAGTTTCACACACTCGAAAACGCTCTCATACAAGCTCTCGTTCAAACACTTAGCAATTACTTACACTTTTTACACATTTCACCGTAGTGATCCTTGTACCTAGCTCGTTACTATCCGAAGTTGTAAACGTTTATTCATTTATTTGAGCTTGGTGATCGGTAGTTTCCATCACCCGGGGTTTTTTGTGCCGGAGATCAACTCTTGATCAAGGGCTTTTTCCCCGTATAAATCCTTGTGTTGTTTGTGCATTCTACATTGAAGTGAACCTCATTGTTGTTACACATTTTAAGCATCATTCCCCTATACAAAGAGTTTGGTTGCATTATCATCATCAGATTTTCTGACCAAAACAGTTTGGCGCCCACCGTGGGGCAATTGGTGCTTTGCCTTAGAAGAATTCGCATTTCTGTGCTCATTCCGGTTCACTACAATCAAGCAAATGGCTTCCTCGGCGAAGAATGCTTCAAACTTGATGCCCTCATTCACTTCCTCACAAGGCGTTCCTCCTTTGCCTCCACCACCCTCTGGATCCCAGAAGAATACAGAAAATGTTGCGAAGAAACCGACTCCCATTTTCTCAAAACCACCTTCTCCTTCTGTTTCAACTAATCCTACTACTAATGATCTCTATACCTTGATTTTGCAGATGAGGAATCATGCACAAGAGCAGGATAAGACCAACGAAAGAATCCTCCGGGAGATTGATGAAATTAAGAAACAGAAGAAAACGGCAGAGGATCATTCTCCACTGATGCCCAGATCTTTGAATTTTGACACTCCGGTGGTTACTTCTCAGCCGTCAGTGGTTCCAAACATTCAATATGCGGGTGGACCAAAGGGAGTGCACTACGGAACAACAGCTATGACCCAGGCACTAGGTTCATATTTCCAGCCAGCAGGATCCTATCCCCAGCATATGGGATCCCTCACGAGTACAGGAGGATATTCAGGAATGCAGCAGGTTCAAGGATCCTCCTTCGTTCCAGGATCATCCCAGGTTCAAGGATCCTCCTTCGTCCCAGGATCATCCCAGGTTCAAGGATCCTCCTTCGTTCCAGGATCATCCCAGGTTCAAGGATCCTCCTTCCTTCCAGGATCACCCCAGGTTCAAGGATCCTCCTTCGTTCCAGGATCATCCCAGGTTCAAGGATCCTCCTTCCTTCCAGGATCATCCCAGGTTCAAGGATCCTCCTTCGTTCCAGGATCATCCCAGGTTCAAGGATCCTCCTTTGTTCCAGGATCATCCCAGTTTCAGGGATCCTTCCAGATGCCAGGATCCTTGAGGAGTTTGCAAACAGGAAGTTCAGATGTTCATCAAGGAGATTTTATCCCAATGCAGACCAATGCCTCTGCTGGACCTTCGATCATTCCAGAATTTCAACAATATGGATTAACCTCCATATTTCCTAACTTGAATCCAATGGGAGGTAACACTTTTAATAATCCTCATACTATTAACCATGGTTTTATGCAGGATCCAGGTATCAATCATGCCATGGCCAGAGAATTGCAAAAGCTAAAGGATATGATCTCGAGTGTCCCGGGGGTAGTCAAACCTATTCCAGAGATTGCAGATGGGAGCCACAAGATATCTCGCTTCGCACCACCAATCTGTGATGCTGAGATACCCAAGAGGTTCCATGTGCCTACAATGAAATTGTACGATGGTTCGACGGATCCTGAAGAACACATAGCACAATACAGGGAGAGGATGGAGATCAATCCAATCCCAGAAAAGTTAAAGGAAGCATGCCTATGCAAAGGATTCGGATCCACTCTTACTGGATCAGCACTCAAGTGGCTGCTAAGTCTTCCTCCCTATTCTATTACCTCATTTGCAAACCTAGTTAACTTGTTTAATACTCAGTTTTCTTGTAGTAGAAAATTTGAACGATTAACTAGTGATTTATATAGGATAACCCAGGGTCATAATGAATCATTAAGGGATTACATTACCAAATTTAGTAAAGAATCCTTAGACATTCCCAACTTAGATATAGCCACGGCTGTTGAGGCCTTCAAAATGGGATTACTTAGGGATTCCTTATTTTATGATGATCTTGTTATGACACCGTGCAGGAACCTAGATGAGGTAAGAACCCGGGCCCTCAGGTTCATCCGGCTAGAGGATGATAAGAGGATTCAGGAGAGGATAACAGGATCCTCAAAGCAGGATAAGCAAGGATCCTCATTCAGAAACAACAAGTTCAGATCCTACAACAAATCTGATAATCAGAACGTGCATTCTATTGATCAAGAAGAGGACGATGAGGATTATCCTCCAATCTCTGAATATTGCTTTAGTGTTGATAACAATGAACTAATCCTTGCCTTGCAGAACCTAGGTGATAAAGCTAGATGGCCAAGAAAGAATGAAAGGCCAGCTGCAAACAAGGATAAATCAAAGTGGTGTGCATATCATGAAGATTTTGGGCACCTCACAGAAGAATGCATTGCACTAAGAAAGGAGATTGGGTACTTGTTGAGCAAAGGGCATCTAAAAGAGTTGTTGGGTAGGAAAAAGTCAAGGACTCAGGATCCTGAAAGGATCCCTGAGAAGGCTCCAGCCCCTCCAGCAGACGCACAAGTGATAAACTTTATCTCTGGGGGATCCGACATTTGTGGCACATCCTTCTCAGCAGCTAAGAGGCATGCGAAGGAAACTAAAATGGATAACGGAGAAAGGCCAGTTCGAACATCGAGTGTCTCCGAAGGAAAAGTCATAACCTTTGATGAAGAGGATCGTACTGATATCCAGGATCCTCATCACGATGGTTTAGTTATTACTCTTTTTATATCTAACTGTTTTGTCCGCAGGATCCTAATAGACGGAGGAAGTTCAGTGAACATTATCCAGCTTGACGTTCTAAAGAAGATGGGTATCCCCGAATCAGAGATCATACCAAGATCCTCCGTGCTCGTGGGATTTAGTGGCGAAACTAAGAACACCCTGGGGGACATTAAGCTCCCAATATATATTGAAGGCTTACACTCTTATCAAAAATTTTGTGTTATTGACTGTTTATCTTGTTGTAATGTTATCCTTGGCAGACCCTGGATACACGATATGAAAGCAGTCCCATCTACTTACCATCAATGTGTGAAGCTCCCTAGTCCTTGGGGAATAGTGAAGATCGATAGTGATCAGCAGGAAGCTAAGAATTGCTACACTTCATCGATGAAACCAGCTTCGAAGTCAAGGGAGCAATAGCAATCAAGGTATCCTCCAAGGAATGTCCTGGAGGCCAGAGAGCAGGATGTGGTAGAAATCCTCATGGATCCTGATGATCCTGAATCCAAAATCTATATCGGATCAGGGATCCTTGGCGAAATGAAAGAAGACCTCATATCCTTCCTCAAAAGGAGAAAGACTACCTTTGCATGGAAACATGAAGACATGACTGGTATATCCAAAGATGTTATCACCCATAAACTCGGCATCGACAGATCCTTCAAACCAATACATCAAAGAAGAAGGAAGTTTGCACCAGAAAGGAATGCCATTATCCAGGAAGAGGTAGAAAAATTGCTCCGGGCAGGTATGATTAGAGAGGTCAAGTATCCAAGATGGTTGGCCAATGTGGTTGTTGTTCAAAAGAAAAACGGAAAGTGGAGGGTATGTGTCGATTTTACCGATTTAAATAAGGCATGTCCCAAGGATCCTTTCCCTTTACCCCACATTGACTCCATGGTGGATGCAACTGCGGGTCATGAACTGTTAACTTTCATGAATGCTTCATCTGGATTTCAACAAATCCAAATGGAACCATCCGACCAAGAGGATACAGCCTTCATGACTCCAACTGGTATATATTGCTATATTGCTATGCCGTTTGGATTGAGAAATGCAGGTGCAACGTACCAAAGGCTGGTGAATATGATGTTCAAGGATCAGATTGGACAAACTATGGAAGTCTACATAGACGATATGGTGGTGAAATCCTTAAAAGCTGAGGATCACCTGCGAGACTTGGAGGAAGCATTTGATATCCTTGACAACTATAATATGAAGCTTAATCCTTCAAAATGTCATTTTGGTGTCAAAGCAGGTAAATTCTTAGGATACATGGTGACTAAGAGAGGCATCGAAGCTAGCCCGGAACAAATCAAAGCAATAGTGAACATCAAATCTCCGGCCAATGCTAAGGATGTTCAAAGGTTAACAGGAAGGATAGCAGCCTTGAACAGATTCATATCCAAGTCCTCCGAGAAATGTAAAGAATTCTATGATATCCTAAGGAAGAACAAGAAATTTGAGTGGACGGAGAAGCATGAAAATGCTTTAAAAGCCCTCAAAGATTACCTATCCTCGGCCCCGGCTTTAATGAAACCAGAAAAAGGTGAAGTGTTATCCTTGTATCTCGCAGTATCCTCAAAAGCAGTAAGTGCGGTCCTTGTTAAGGATCATCAAGGTACACAACATCCCGTTTATTATGTAAGTAAAAGTTTACTTGATGCCGAATCCAGGTACTCACACCTTGAAAAACTTATCCTTGCATTAATAATGGCATCTACCAAGTTAAGACATTATTTTGAAACTCATGTTATCATTGTCAAAACTAATTTTCCAATTAAGAATGTCCTCAGGAAACCAGAGATGTCCGGAAGGATGGCTAAGTGGGCAGTAAAGCTGAGTGCCTATGATATAAGATATGAGCCTAGGACAGCTATTAAATCCCAAGCATTAGCTGACTTTGTGGCTGATTTCAGTAGTGATTTACAAGAAGAAGCTGAGTTAGAAGTCCAGCAGCTAGAAGAGACCAAGGATCCTTGGATACTCCACACTGATGGATCCTCAAATGTCAAAGGCACAGGGCTTGGAATACTACTAAAATCGCCACAGGGGGACATAATACCCCATTCTATAGCTTGTGAGTTCCAAACCACTAATAATGAGGCTGAATATGAAGCCTTAATTGCTGGTTTGCAAATTGCAAAGCATATGGGGATCAGGTATCTTGAGGTACATGTAGATTCTTTGTTAATTACAAATCACTTTAATGGATCATATGCTGTTAAAGGTGAAAAGCTAACCAAATATTTGGAGATAGTCAAAAGTTTGGCACTCTCTTTTGTTTCCTTTAGTTTGTCACAGGTACCAAGGGAAGAAAATACAGAAGCTGATGCATTGGCTAACTTAGGATCATCTTTGAAGATCCCAGAGGATATCAAGATCCCTATTATCCATATCCTAACCCCAGCTATTGAGGATCATGTGGCTATGGAGATAGGGAATAATTCTGCAATGATCCCCACTGAGGATACTCAATCCTATTCAGGATCCGGATCATGGATCTCACCAATTATGAGATACTTACAACATGGAGAGATTCCTACAGGAGAAAACCCTAGGGCTTTCAAATCTAAGGTATCTCAATTCACAATTATGAATAATATGTTGTATAGACGATCTCTTGCAGGACCATACTTGAGATGCATTGAGGATCCTGAAGTTCAGGAAGTTTTAAAAGACTTCCATGAAGGAGATTGTGGAAACCACACTGGGGGCAGGGCTTTATTTTCAAGGATCCTGAGGACAGGATATTATTGGCCAACCATGAAGAAAGATGCTGTGGAGTATGCCAGAAGATGTGATCCTTGCCAGAGACACAGCAATATCCTTCATCAACCAGCTGAATTATTGCATCCTATATCCTCCTCTTGGCCATTTATGAGATGGGGTATGGATATAGTTGGTAAGCTCCCTAAGGCACCTGGTGGGAAAGTATTCATGTTAGCTATGACTGATTACTTCTCCAAGTGGATAGAGGCTGAAGCTTTTGCCCAAGTCAGAGAAAAGGAAGTTATATCCTTCATTAAAAGAAATATTATAACTAGATTTGGAATTCCTTCTGAGATTATATGTGATAATGGTTCCCAATTTATTGGGGGCAGAACCACTAACTTTTGTGACAGCTGGGGGATTAAGATGATAACATCAACACCAGTCCACCCACAAGCTAATGGTCAAGCGGAATCATCCAACAAGATCATCATCAACAACTTGAAGAAGAAGCTTGGATCCAAGAAAGGAAAATGGGCAGAAGAGCTACCCTATGTGTTCTGGGCTGACAGGACAACCCCTAAGAATGCTACTGGTCAAACACCATTCTCTTTGGTGTTTGGGGCAGAATCAGTGATCCCAACAGAAATGGTGGTTCCTACTGCTAGAACAAGTACCCGTGATCCTGAGGAAAATGATGAAAACTTGGCTCAAGACCTGGATACTATTGAAGAAATCAGGGATATGGCTAGGATCAGGATGGCCAGTTATCAACAAAGAATGGCTGGTGCTTACAATAAAAATGTCAGGATCAGGAGGTTTCAAGTTGGAGATATGGTGTTAAGGAAAGCATTTTAGAATACCACCAATCCTGCTGATGGAAAATTGGCTCCAAAATGGGAAGGCCCCTATTTGATTGAAGCTGAAGCAGGAAAGGGGGCATATAGGTTGCTAACCCTGGAAGGTGAATTGCTACCAAGAGCTTGGAATGCTGTCCACTTGAAGAAATATTTCATGTAAGCAGGATCCTTGTGTTATAGGTGATCCTCATCAAAGAGATATCCTTAAAGGATCCTCAAAGTATCGGTGATCCTTACTCAGGTAATATCCTAATCTTGAACTATTTCATTTCTTAATTTTTCCATCTAAGGATAAGAATCATGTATCCTTTATCCATCTCTCACGTGAGTTCAAGTTTTGAAAGCTCAGGTATCTTCAGCACAACATTGGTTATCCACAGAAGCAATCCGTCCTTTGGGTTTAACCCCAGTTATTTGGGCTTGTCCCCAGATTCCGCCTGCAGCGCACGATGATCCTGGTATAGTTCAAGGCTTTGGGACCAGTACTCATTATAGGGGCTGATAATTCCATTGTTCTGGCTATGCTTAGGATCCTACGTATAATGGTAGACGTACCATACATCCGTTCATAAGGTTTCTAACGTTTTCACGTTAGCTAAGGTTTTGGCATCTTCATGTCACTAAGTTTGGATAGTCGCCAGTTAGGGCCGTACTCCAGTTTACATACGATCCTTGGGCTTGTCCCCAGTTATCCTTGGGCTTGTCCCCAGTTATCCTTGGGCTTGTCCCCAGTTATCCTTGGGCTTGTCCCCAGTTATCCTTGGGCTTGTCCCCAGTTGCTAACTCTTTTCTTATATTGGCTTAGTCCCAAGTTATGCTCTATTTCAGGTCCTTGAAGGTAGGCAGTTAGGGATCCTTCATCCTTATTTCACTCTAAGGTTTATCTTATAGTTATCCTTATTATGGTTAGAATTCTAACTTGGGTCCTCAGGTATGATCCTTAACTCTTTGGATTTTATTTATTATTCTTTTAAATGACCCTTATACTTGACAACTGAACTTATAAATTTTAAATCATGTCATTTTTTAAAACTTATCTGTTATGGGATATGTGATCCTTGTTCATATCCTAAACTTTTTGGATATCTTTCCTAGTTTTTCAAGGCTTGATAAGTATAAACAAATTGAACATTATAACAGTTGGAAAATAACATACTAAAAAGGATAACAACACAAGATAAGCGACAAAAGGTTAAGTTTTTATTTATTAACATAAGACTAACCATTTAAAGGTTGTCAAAATTACCTACCCGAGCTTCTACCTGCAAAACGTGGCCCGTCCGCTGGGGTAGGTAAAGGGTGTCCATGATAATGAGTTCAAAAGTAGTGCAGGAATATAAAGGCAGCAGGATCACAATGGCTTCATCCCCCAAACAGAGGATCCCTCCACCAATTGCAATCCTGCCTATTGTCCAAAGGATCATACATGATCCTTAATCCTAAAAACCTATTGTTCAAAGTACAACCCATGAAATTGTCTTAAACATCACAACCACAAAAACAACCATCAAACTAAAAATTGGGCTCCGGCCTCAGCACATATATCCATCATAGCCCAATTGTGCAGCCTACACCTTCGCTGCATCATCACCACCAGCCGCTGCATCCTCAGCTTTATCCTTCAACCCGCTGCCACTAGCCTCAATTGCCAGAATCTCCTCAGCCTCTTCTTCATCACCCAATTCAGCCAGCCTTGCCTTCCATTCTTCAATCTCCCAGTTGCCTTTGTCGAAGGCAGGATCCTGAGCTTCCAAGGCCATTTGGAGTTTGGTTTTGTACATTGCTATGGCGGCAGAAACTTTAGCATCATCCATGATCTCTTGCCTTTCATAATCAAAGTTAACCAGCACCTTGGCCATTTTCTGCTTGGTATCCTTGAGTTCCTTCTGAAGATCAGCAAGTGCAAGATCCTTGAGCACAGCAGTCTGCTGGAGGTCGGCAATCTTCTTATCTTGATCCTCAACATGGCCGACGTAATCCTCGATTTCAGCAAATTTCTGCAAAAGAAAAGGATAAAGCAGTTCAAGAGCAAGTGATCCTTAGATCAGCAGGATATACAAGCGGAGACAGTGATCCTTACATCATTGAAGTACTCGAGGAACTGGTGGCGAATTAAGGGCAGACCCTGCAAATCCTCAGCCTCGGAAGTCTTTCTCTTCTTGATTCCCTTCCCTTTGAGGGGTGCCTTAGGGATTGAGGCTGTCGGGCTAGTAGGGACCTTTCTTTTGGAGGATTTGACAGTGGTGAGATCGGTGACACTGAACCTTGAAGCAGCTTTGGCAGATTTCCCAGCACCTACACAACCAAAACAAGATAAGTATCTTTTCTTAATATACATTTAACTATTTATTTAATTATAAACAAGGATACTTACTCGACATTGTGACAGAGCCTGAGGATACCTCCTGTGAGTCTTGGGTTGTTGTCTTGAAAGTTCTAGTTTCAGGGTCAAGTCCCCAGAAAGTAGCAAGTCTTTCCCTGGTCGCAGGTGTTGTGATGAGATGTGAAACAGAGATGGCTGCATGACACAAGACAAAAAAGGGGTTAGTGATCCTATTACAAAAACATGACCATCTGATGATCCTTCCCAGGATCCTCCGGCCTACCATGGGTGGACCATGTTCTTGGTAAATGCTCTCCATCTGAAATAGTATCCCTTCTTACAAAGAAGAAGCGACGTTTCCAATCTTTGTCGTTTTTGGTAACTTTGAGAAGAGGGTGATCTGCACCGGGTTTTCGCTTAAGCAAATAACGATGGGAACCAAAGGTAGTAAGATCATACAGCTCCGCCAATTCTGACATGCCCAAAGGAATGCCTTCCTGTTCGATGATCCTCTCCAGGGTATACAAGACCCTCCAAATCATCGGCATGGCTTGGATATAAGAGATGCCGGTAAGGGAAAAGAAGGATTGTGTGAACTCCGGGAAAGGATAGGTGTATCCTATGGTGAATGGAGTGGCTGGAAATGCAACCCATGTTTCTGAAACATAGTCGCTAAGGGTAGTAGGATCAAAGGGTCTGATAAGGGCATTCGCCGGAAAACAGCAACGGATTCTGTCTATCTGTGCATCGTTAAAGCAACACTTTTCATTTGCGGAGTCCTTGATGATTTTCTGACTTTCCAAAGGGCTATCTTTCTTGTGATCTTTGCCCGGAGAACTTCGGAGCAACATATTTGATGGAAAGATGAAAACAGAGCAAGAGAGGGAAAAGGATAGAGAGAGAGAATACCTGAACGTCTTCGGAATGTGGATTATAAAGGGAGTTTCTCTGAAAATTTAAATGCATTTGATCCTATCTATATCTCTATTTATAATCATGATCTTGCAGGTTGTCACTTCCGTGACATCATCATCGCAACGGCTAGTTCAAAATTAACGGCTATATATCCGTTAGTTTGTTACGGATAAGATCAAGAAAATATAACTCGTTAAATGTTACAAATTACTCCTTATATTTTGGGGGCAATTGTTAGGGGAGGATTTTCTAACAATTAGTGATCCTTATTCGTTATCCTAACTAGTGATCCTTACTTCTGTGACAGGTGGTGATCCTCAGAAGAGCTTCAGGATCAGGATCATGGATCACTTTAAGGATCCTCTTACTGACGATTGTTTACTTGTGTTTTTGAAATGTCTCGCAGGTATATCAAGCTTGACCAAGTCTTAGCGACATTCCTGGAGAATATTCCTGAAGTATTCTGCACGTGCTAGATCAAAACTAGACGTTATGGAGAACGTGGAGGCTTGGCCCGAAAGTCGGAGAGTTTGTTAACTAGATATTTTTCTTATTTGAAAGGGGTAACGAGCTAGTTAGTGACACTTAGTCATTTTTGGCAGTTTCACACACTCGAAAACGCTCTCATACAAGCTCTCGTTCAAACACTTAGCAATTACTTACACTTTTTACACATTTCACCGTAGTGATCCTTGTACCTAGCTCGTTACTATCCGAAGTTGTAAACGTTTATTCATTTATTTGAGCTTGGTGATCGGTAGTTTCCATCACCCGGGGTTTTTTGTGCCGGAGATCAACTCTTGATCAAGGGCTTTTTCCTCGTATAAATCCTTGTGTTGTTTGTGCATTCTACATTGAAGTGAACCTCATTGTTGTTACACATTTTAAGCATCATTCCCCTATACAAAGAGTTTGGTTGCATTATCATCATCAGATTTTCTGACCAAAACACCTACTACTAATGATCTCTATGCCTTGATTTTGCAGATGAGGAATCATGCACAAGAGCAGGATAAGACCAACGAAAGGATCCTCCGGGAGATTGACGAAATTAAGAAACAGAAGAAAACGGTAGAGGATCGTTCCCCACTGATGCCCAGATCTTTGAATTTTGATACTCCGGTGATTACTTCTCAGCCATCAGTGGTTCCAGACATTCAATATGTGGGTGGACCAAAAGGAGTGCACTACGGAACAACAACAATGACCCAGGCATCAGGTTCATATTTCCAGCCAGCGGGATCCTATCCTCAGCATATGGGATCCCTCACGAGTTCAGGAGGATATTCAGGAATGCAGCAGTTTCAAGGATCCTCCTTCGTTCCAGGATCATCCCAGGTTCAAGGATCCTCCTTCGTTCCAGGATCATCCCAGGTTCAAGGATCCTCCTTCGTTCCAGGATCATCCCAGGTTCAAGGATCCTCATTCCAGGATCGTCCCAGTTTCAGGGATCCTTCCAGATGCCAGGATCCTTGAGGAGTTTGCAAACAGGAAGTTCAGATGTCCATCAGGGAGATTTTATTCCAATGCAGACCAATGCTTCTACTGGTCCCTCGATCATTCCAGAGCCCCAACAATATAGATTAACATCCATTCTTCCTAACTTGAATCCAATGGGAGGTAACACTTTTAACAATTCTTATACTACTAACCATGGTCTTATGCAGGATCCAGGTATCAATCATGCCATGGCCAGAGAATTGCAAAAGCTAAAGGATATGATATCAAGTGTTCCAGGAGTAGTCAAACCTATCCCAGAGATTGCAGATGGGAGCCATAAGATATCTCGTTTTGCACCACCAATCTGTGATGCTGAGATACCCAAGAGGTTCCATGTGCCTACAATGAAACTGTATGATGGTTCGACGGATCCTGAAGAACACATAGCACAATACAGGGAGAGGATGGAGATCAATCCAATCCCAGAAAGGTTAAAGGAAGCATGCCTGTGCAAAGGATTCGGATCCACTCTTACTGGATCAGCTCTCAAATGGCTGCTAAGTCTTCCCCCTACTCTATTACCTCATTTGCTAATCTAGTTAATCTATTTAATAATCAGTTTTCTTGTAGTAGGAAATTTGAACGATTAACTAGTGATCTATATAGGATAACCCAGGGTCATAATGAAACATTAAGGGATTACATTACCAAATTCAGTAAAGAATCCTTAGACATTCCCAACTTAGATATAGCCACGGCTGTTGAGGCCTTTAAAATGGGATTGCTTAGGGATTCGTCTTTCTATGATGATCTTGTTATGACACCGTGCAGGAACTTAGATGAGGTAAGAACCCGAGCACTTAGGTTCATTCGACTAGAAGATGACAAGAGGATCCAGGAGAGGTTAGCAGGATCCTCAAAGCAGGATAAGCGAGGATCCTCATTCAGGAATAACAAGTTCAGATCCTACAACAGATCTGATAACCAGAACGTGCATTTTATTGATCAAGAAGAGGATGATGAGGATTATCCTCCAATTTCTGAATATTGTTTTAGTGTTGATAACAATGAACTAATCCTTGCGATGCAGAGTCTAGGTGATAAAGCTAGATGGCCCAGAAAAAATGATAGGCCAGTTGCAACTAAGGATAAATCAAAGTGGTGTGCATACCATGAAGATTTTGGGCACCTCACAGAAGAATGCATTGCACTAAGAAAGGAAATTGGATACTTGCTGAGCAAAGGGCATCTAAAGGAATTGTTGGGAAGAAAAAAGTCAAGGACTCAGGATCCTGAAAGGATCCCTGAGAAGGCTCCAGCCCTTCCAGCAGATGCACAAGTGATAAACTTCATTTCTGGAGGATCAGACATTTGCGGCACATCCTTCTCAGCAGCTAAAAGGCATGCAAAGGAAACTAAAATGGATAATGGAGAAAGACCTGTTCGAACATCAAGTGTCTCCGAAGGAAAAGTTATAACCTTTGATGAAGAGGATCGTATTGATATCCAGGATCCTCATCACGATGGTTTAGTTATCACTCTTTTTATTTCTAACCATTTTTTCCGCAGGATCCTTATAGACGGAGGAAGTTCAATGAACATTATCCAGCTTGATGTCCTAAAGAAGATGGGTATTCCTGAATCAGAGATCATACCAAGATCCTCTGTGCTCGTGGGATTTAGTGGTGAAACTAAGAATACCCTGGGGGACATTAAACTCCCAATATACATTGAAGGCCTACACTCTTATCAAAAATTTTGTGTTATTGACTGTTTATCTTGTTGTAATGTTATCCTTGGCAGGCCCTGGATACACGATATGAAAGCAGTCCCATCCACTTACCATCAATGTGTGAAGCTCCCTAGTCCTTGGGGAATAGTGAAGATTGATAGTGATCAGCAGGAGGCTAAGAATTGCTATACTTCATCGATGAAACCAGCTTCGAAATCCAGGGAGCAATAGCAATCAAAGTATCCTCCAAGGGATGTCTTGGAGGCGAGTGAACAGGATGTGGTAGAAATCCTTATGGATCCGGATGATCCTGAATCTATAGTTTATATCGGATCAGGGACCCTTGGCGAAATAATAGAAGACCTCGTATCCTTCCTAAAAAGGAGAAAGACTACCTTTGCATGGAAACACGAAGACATGACTGGTATATCCAAAGATGTAATCACTCACAAACTCGGCATTGACAGATCCTTCAAACCAATCCATCAAAGGAGAAGAAAGTTTGCACCGGAAAGGAATGCCATTATCCAGGAAGAGGTAGAGAAATTGCTCCGGGAAGGTATGATTAGAGAGGTCAAGTATCCAAGATGGTTGGCCAATGTGGTTGTTGTTCAAAAGAAAAACGGAAAGTGGAGGGTATGTGTCGATTTTACCGATTTAAATAAGGCATGTCCCAAGGATCCTTTCCCTTTACCCCACATTGACTCCATGGTGGATGCAACCGCGGGTCGTGAACTGTTAACTTTTATGGATGCTTCATCTGGATTTCAACAAATCCAAATGGAACCATCCGACCAAGAGGATACAGCCTTCATGACTCCAACTGGTATATACTGCTATATTGCTATGTCGTTCGGATTAAGAAATGCAGGTGCAACATATCAAAGGCTGGTGAATATGATGTTCAAGGATCAGATTGGACAAACTATGGAGGTTTATATAGATGATATGGTGGTAGAATCCTTAAAAGCTGAGGATCACTTAAGAGACTTGGAGGAAGCATTCGATATCCTTGACAAATATAACATGAAGCTTAATCCTTCAAAATGCCACTTTGGTGTTAAAGCAGGTAAATTCTTAGGATATATGGTGAAAAAGAGAGGCATTGAAGCTAGCCCGGAACAAATCAAAGCAATAGTGAACATCAAATCTCCGGCCAATGCTAAGGATGTTCAAAGGCTAACAGGCAGGATAGCAGCTTTGAATAGATTTATATCCAAATCCTCAGAGAAGTGCAAAGAGTTCTATGATATCCTAAGGAAGAACAAGAAATTTGAATGGACGGAGAAGCATGAAAATGCTTTGAGAGCCCTCAAAGATTACCTATCCTCGGCCCCGGCTTTGATGAAACCAGAAAAAGGCGATGTGCTATCCTTGTATCTTGCAGTATCCTCAAAAGCAGTAAGTGCGGTCCTTGTTAAGGATCATCAAGGTACACAACATCCTGTCTATTATGTAAGTAAAAGTTTACTTGATGCCGAATCCAGGTACTCACACCTTGAAAAGCTTATTCTTGCATTAATTATGGCATCTACTAAGTTAAGACATTATTTTGAAACTCATGTTATCATTGTTAAAACTAATTTTCCAATCAAGAATGTCCTCAGGAAACCAGAGATGTCAGGAAGGATGGCTAAGTGGGCAGTGAAGCTGAGTGCATATGATATAAGATATGAGCCTAGGACAGCCATCAAATCCCAAGCATTAGCTGACTTTGTGGCTGATTTCAGTAGTGATTTACAAGAAGAGGCTGAGCTAGAAGTCCAGCAGCTAGAAGAGACCAAGGATCCTTGGATACTCTATACTGATGGATCCTCAAATGTCAAAGGCACAGGGCTTGGAATACTACTAAAATCGCCACAGGGGGACATAATACCCCACTCTATAGCTTGTGAGTTCCAAACCACTAACAATGAGGCTGAATATGAAGCCTTAATTGCTGGTTTGCAAATTGAAAAGCATATGGGGATCAGGTATCTTGAGGTACATGTAGATTCATTGTTAATTACAAACCACTTTAATGGATCCTACGTTGTTAAAGGTGAAAAGCTAACCAAATATTTAGAGATAGTCAAAAGTTTGGCACTCTCTTTTGTTTCCTTTAGTTTGACACAGGTACCAAGGGAAGAAAATTCAGAAGCTGATGCATTGGCTAATCTAGGATCATCCTTGAAGATCCCGGAGGATATCAAGATCCCTATTATCCATATCCTGAATCCGGCTATTGAGGATCATGTGGCTATGGAGATAGGAAATGATTCTGCAGTGATCCCTAGTGAGGATATTCGATCCCATTCAGGATCAGGATCATGGATCTCACTGTTAGGGGAGGATTTTCTAACAATTAGTGATCCTTATTTGTTATCCTAATTAGTGATCCTTACTTCTGTGACAGGTGGTGATCCTCAGAAGGGCTTTAGGATCAGGATCATGGATCACTTCAAGGATCCTCATACTGACGATTGTTTACTTATGTTTTATAAGTTCTCGCAGGTATAACAAGCTTGACCAAGTCTTAGCGACATTCTTGGAGAATATTCCCGAAGTATTCTGCACGTGCTAGATCAAAACTAGACGTTATGGAGAACGTGGAGGCTTGGCCCGAAAGTCGGAGAATTTGTTAGCTAGATATTTTTCTTATTTTAAAGGGAGTAACGAGCTAAGTTAGAGAGTTAGTGACACTTAGTCATTTTTGCAGTTACACACACTCATACAAGCGCTCATACAAGCTCTCGTTCAAACACTTAGCAATTTCATACACTTTTTACACATTTCACCGTAGTGATCCTTGTACCTAGCTCGTTACTATCCGAAGCTGTAAACGTTTATTCATTTATTTGAGCTTGGTGATCGGTAGTTTCCATCACCCGGGGTTTTTTGTGCCGGAGATCAACTCTTGATCAAGGGCTTTTTCCCCGTATAAATCTTTGTGTCGTTTGTATACTTTACATTGAAGTGATCCTCATCACTGTTATACATTTTAAGCATCATTCCCCTAAACAAAGAGTTTGGTTGCAATATCCTCATCAGATTTTCTGACCAAAACAGTTTGGCGCCCACCGTGGGGCAATTGGTGTTTCGTCCCTAAGAAAATACGCATTTCTGTGCTTAATTCGGCTCACTACAACCAAGCAGATGGCTTCCTCATCGAAGAATGCTTCAAACTTGATGCCCTCATTCACTTCCTCACAAGGCGTTCCTCCTTTGCCTCCGCCACCTTCTGGATCCCAGAAGAATACAGAAAATGTTGCGAAGAAACCGACTCCCATTTTCTCAAAACCACCTACTTCTTCTGTTTCAACTAATCCTACTACTAATGATCTCTATGCCTTGATTTTGCAGATGAGGAATCATGCGCAAGAGCAGGATAAAACCAACGAAAGGATCCTCCGGGAGATTGACGAAATTAAGAAACAGAAGAAAACGGCAGAGGATCATTCCCCACTGATGCCCAGATCGTTAAATTTTGACACTCCGGTGATTACTTCTCAGCCATCAGTGGTTCCAGACATTCAATATGTGGGTGGACCAAAAGGAGTGCACTACGGAACAACAGCAATCACCCAGGCAGCAGGCCCATACTTCCAGCCAGCAGGATCCTATCCTCAGTATATTGGATCCCTCATGAGTACAGGAGGACATTCAGGAATGCAGCAGTTTCAAGGATCCTCCTTCGTCCCAGGATCATCCCAGGTTCAAGGATCCTCCTTCGTTCCAGGATCATCCCAGGTTCAAGGATCCTCCTTCGTCCCAGGATCATCCCAGGCTCAAGGATCCTCCTTCGTCCCAGGATCATCCCAGGTTCAAGGATCCTCCTTCGTCCCAGGATCATCCCAGGTTCAAGGATCCTCCTTCGTTCCAGGATCATCCCAGGTTCAAGGATCCTTCTTTGTTCCAGGATCATCCCAGTTTCAGGGATCCTTCCAGATGCCAGGATCCTTGAGGAGTCTGCAAACAGGAGGTTCAGATGTCCATCAAGGAGATTTTATTCCAATGCAGACCAATGCCTCTACCGGTCCCTCGATCATTCCAGAGTCTCAACAATATGGATTAACCTCCATTCTTCCTAACTTGAATCCAATGGGAGGTAACACTTTTAATAATTCTCATACAACTAACCATGGTCTTATGCAGGATCCAGTTATCAATCATGCCATGGCCAGAGAATTGCAAAAGCTAAAGGATATGATATCAAGTGTTCCGGGAGTGGTCAAACCTATTCCCGAGATTGCAGATGGAAGCCACAAGATATCTCGTTTCGCACCACCAATCTGTGATGCTGAGATACCCAAGAGATTCCATGTGCCTACAATGAAACTGTATGATGGTTCGACGGATCCTGAAGAACACATAGCACAATATAGGGAGAGGATGGAGATCAATCCAATCCCAGAAAGGTTAAAGGAAGCATGCTTGTGCAAAGGATTCGGATCCACTCTTACTGGATCAGCTCTCAAATGGCTGCTAAGTCTTCCTCCCTATTCTATTACCTCATTTGCAAACCTAGTTAACTTGTTTAATACTCAATTTTCTTGTAGTAGAAAATTTGAACGATTAACTAGTGATTTATATAGGATAACCCAGGGTCATAATGAATCATTAAGGGATTACATTACCAAATTTAGTAAAGAATCCTTAGACATTCCCAACTTAGATATAGCCACGGCTGTTGAGGCCTTCAAAATGGGACTGCTTAGGGATTCGTTATTTTATGATGATCTTGTTATGACACCATGCAGGAACCTAGATGAGGTAAGAACCCGGGCCCTCGGGTTCATTCGGCTAGAGGATGACAAGAGGATTCAGGAGAGGATAACAGGATCCTCAAAGCAGGATAAGCAAGGATCCTCATTCAGAAACAACAAGTTCAGATCCTATAACAAATCTGATAATCAGAACGTGCATTCTATTGATCAAGAAGAGGATGATGAGGATTATCCTCCAATTTCTGAATATTGTTTTAGTGTTGATAACAATGAACTAATCCTTGCCATGCAGAACCTAGGTGATAAAGCTAGATGGCCAAGAAAGAATGACAGGCCGGCTGCAACTAAGGATAAATCAAAGTGGTGTGCATATCATGAAGATTTTGGGCACCTCACAGAAGAATGCATTGCATTAAGAAAGGAAATTGGATACTTGTTGAGCAAAGGGCATCTAAAAGAGTTATTGGGTAGAAAAAAGTCAAGGACTCAGGATCCTGAAAGGATCCCTGAGAAGGCTCCAGCCCCTCCAGCAGATGCACAAGTGATAAACTTTATTTCTGGGGGATCCGACATTTGTGGCACATCCTTCTCAGCAGCTAAGAGGCATGCAAAGGAAACTAAAATGGATAATGGAGAAAGACCAGTTCGAACATCGAGTGTCTCCGAAGGAAAAGTCATAACCTTTGATGAAGAGGATCGTGCTGATATCCAGGATCCTCATCACGATGGTTTAGTTATTACTCTTTTTATATCTAACCATTTTGTCCGCAGGATCCTAATAGACGGAGGAAGTTCAGTGAACATTATCCAGCTTGATGTTTTAAAGAAGATGGGTATCCCTGAATCAGAGATCATACCAAGATCCTCCGTGCTCGTGGGATTTAGTGGCGAAACTAAGAACACCCTGGGGGACATTAAACTCCCAATATATATTGAAGGCTTACACTCTTATCAAAAATTTTGTGTTATTGACTGTTTATCTTGTTGTAATGTTATCCTTGGCAGGCCCTGGATACACGATATGAAAGCAGTCCCGTCTACTTACCATCAATGTGTGAAGCTCCCTAGTCCTTGGGGAATAGTAAAGATCGATAGTGATCAGCAGGAGGCTAAGAATTGCTATACTTCATCGATGAAACCAGCCTCGAAGTCAAGGGAGCAATAGCAATCAAGGTATCCTCCAAGGAATGTCTTGGAGGCCAGAGAGCAGGATGTGGTAGAAATCCTCATGGATCCTGATGATCCTGAATCCAAAATCTATATCGGGTCAGGGATCCTTGGCGAAATGAAAGAAGACCTCATATCCTTCCTCAAAAGGAGAAAGACTACCTTTGCATGGAAACACGAAGACATGACTGGTATATCCAAAGATGTTATCACTCACAAGCTCGGCATCGACAGATCCTTCAAACCAATCCATCAAAGGAGAAGGAAGTTTGCACCAGAAAGGAATGCCATTATCCAGGAAGAGGTAGAGAAATTGCTCCGGGCAGGTATGATTAGAGAGGTCAAGTATCCAAGATGGCTGGCCAATGTGGTAGTTGTTCAAAAGAAAAACGGAAAGTGGAGGGTATGTGTCGATTTCACCGATTTAAATAAGGCATGTCCCAAGGATCCTTTCCCTTTACCCCACATTGACTCCATGGTGGATGCAACTGCGGGTCATGAACTGTTAACTTTTATGGATGCTTCATCTGGATTCCAACAAATCCAAATGGAACCATCCGACCAAGAGGATACAGCCTTCATGACTCCAACTGGTATCTATTGCTATATTGCTATGCCGTTCGGATTGAGAAATGCAGGTGCAACGTACCAAAGGCTGGTGAATATGATGTTCAAGGATCAGATCGGACAAACTATGGAGGTTTACATAGATGATATGGTGGTAAAATCCATAAGAGCTGAGGATCACCTAAAAGATTTGGAGGAAGCATTTGATATCCTTGACAAATATAATATGAAGCTTAATCCTTCAAAATGTCATTTTGGTGTTAAAGCAGGTAAATTCTTGGGATACATGGTGACTAAGAGAGGCATTGAAGCTAGCCCGGAACAGATCAAAGCAATAGTGAATATCAAGTCTCCGGTCAATGCTAAGGATGTTCAAAGGCTAACAGGAAGGATAGCAGCCTTGAACAGATTTATATCCAAGTCCTCCGAGAGGTGTAAAGAATTCTATGATATCCTAAGGAAGAACAAGAAGTTTGAGTGGACGGAGAAGCATGAAAATGCTTTAAAAGCCCTCAAAGATTATCTATCCTCGGCCCCGGCATTGATGAAGCCAGAAAAAGGCGATGTGTTATCCTTGTATCTTGCAGTATCCTCAAAAGCAGTAAGTGCGGTCCTTGTTAAGGATCATGAAGGTACACAACATCCTGTCTATTATGTAAGTAAAAGTTTACTTGATGCCGAATCCAGGTATTCACACCTTGAAAAGCTTATCCTTGCATTAATTATGGCATCTACCAAGTTAAGACATTATTTTGAAACTCATGTTATCATTGTTAAAACTAATTTTCCAATTAAGAATGTCCTCAGGAAACCAGAGATGTCAGGAAGGATGGCTAAGTGGGCAGTGAAGCTGAGTGCATATGATATAAGATACGAGCCTAGGACAGCCATCAAATCCCAAGCATTAGCTGACTTTGTGGCTGATTTCAGTAGTGATTTACAAGAAGAAGCTGAGTTAGAAGTCCACCAGCTAGAGGAGACCAAGGACCCTTGGATACTCCACACTGATGGATCCTCAAATGTCAAAGGCACAAAGCTTGGAATACTACTAAAATCGCCACAGGGGACATAATACCCCATTCTATAGCTTGTGAGTTCCAAACCACTAATAATGAGGCTGAATATGAAGCCTTAATTGCTGGTTTGCAAATTGCAAAGCATATGGGGATCAGGTATCTTGAGGTACACGTAGATTCTTTGTTAATTACAAATCACTTTAATGGATCATATGTTGTTAAAGGTGAAAAGCTAACCAGATATTTGGAGATAGTCAAAAGTTTGGCACTCTCTTTTGTTTCCTTTAGTTTGTCACAGGTACCAAGGGAAGAAAATACAGAAGCTGATGCATTGGCTAACTTAGGATCATCTTTGAAGATCCCAGAGGATATCAAGATTCCTATTATCCATATCCTGACCCGGGCTATCGAGGATCACCAAACTATGGAGATAGGAAATGATTCTGCAATGATCCCTAGTGAGGATACTCGATCCCATCCAGGATCAGGATCATGGATCTCACCAATTATGAGATACTTACAACATGGAGAGATTCCTACAGGAGAAAACCCTAGGGCTTTCAAATCTAAGGTATCTCAATTCACAATTTTAAATAATATGTTGTATAGACGATCTCTTGCAGGACCATACTTGAGATGCATTGAGGATCCTGAAGTTCAGGAAGTTTTAAAAGACTTCCATGAAGGAGATTGTGGAAACCACACTGGGGGCAGGGCATTATTCTCAAGGATCCTGAGGACAGGATATTACTGGCCAACCATGAAGAAAGATGCTGTGGAGTATGCCAGAAGATGTGATCCTTGCCAGAGACACAGCAATATCCTTCATCAACCAGCTGAATTGTTGCATCCTATATCCTCCTCTTGGCCATTTATGAGATGGGGTATGGATATAGTTGGCAAGCTCCCTAAGGCACCTGGTGGAAAAGTATTCATGCTAGCTATGACTGATTACTTCTCCAAGTGGATAGAGGCTGAAGCTTTTGCCCAAGTTAGAGAAAAGGAAGTTATATCCTTCATTAAAAGAAATATTATAACTAGATTTGGAATTCCCTCTGAGATTATATGTGATAATGGTTCCCAATTTATTGGGGGCAGAACCACAAACTTTTGTGACAGCTGGGGGATTAAGATGATAACATCAACACCAGTCCACCCACAAGCTAATGGTCAAGCAGAATCATCTAACAAGATCATCATCAATAACTTGAAGAAGAAGCTTGGATCCAAGAAAGGAAAATGGGCAGAAGAACTACCCTATGTGCTCTGGGCTGACAGGACAACCCCTAAGAATGCTACTGGTCAAACACCATTCTCTTTGGTGTTTGGGGCAGAATCAGTGATCCCAACAGAAATGGTGGTTCCTACTGCTAGAACAAGTACCCGTGATCCTGAGGAAAATGATGAAAACTTGGCTCAAGACCTGGATACTATTGAAGAAATCAGGGATATGGCTAGGATCAGGATGGCCAGTTATCAACAAAGAATGGCTGGTGCTTACAATAAAAATGTCAGGATCAGGAGGTTTCAAGTTGGAGATATGGTGTTAAGGAAAGCATTTCAGAATACCACCAATCCTGCTGATGGAAAATTGGCTCCAAAATGGGAAGGCCCTTATTTGATTGAAGCTGAAGCAGGAAAGGGGGCATATAGATTGCTAACCATGGAAGGTGATTTGCTACCAAGAGCTTGGAATGCTGTCCACTTGAAGAAATATTTCATGTGACAAGGATCCTCGTGGCAGAGGTGATCCTAGCGAAAGGGATATCCTTAAAGGATCCTCAAAGTATCGATGATCCTTACTTAGGTAATATCCTAAACTTAAGCTATTTCATTTTATTATTTTCTCTTATAAGGATAAGGATCATGTATCCTTTATCCATCTCTCACGTGAGTTTAAGTTTTGAAAGTTCAGGTATCCTTAGCATAACGTTGGTTATCCACAGAAGCAATCCGTCTTATGGGTCTAACCCCAGTTATTCGGGCTTGTCCCCAGATTCCGCCTGTAGCGCACGATGATCCTAGTGTAGTTCAAGGCTTTGGGACCAGTACTCGTTCTAGGGGCTGATAATTCCATTGTTCTAGCTATGCTTAGGATCCTACGTATAATGGTAGACGTACCATACATCCGTTCATAAGGTTTCTAACGTTTTCACGTTAGCTAAGGTTTCTAACGTTTTCACGTTGGCTAAGGTTTTGGCATCTTCATGTCACTAAGTTTGGATAGTCGCCGGGTAGGGCCATACTCCAGTTTACATACGATCCTTGGGCTTGTCCCCAGTTATCCTTGGGCTTGTCCCCAGTTATCCTTGGGCTTGTCCCCAGTTATCCTTGGGCTTGTCCCCAGTTATCCTTGGGCTTGTCCCCAGTTATCTTTGGGCTTGTCCCCAGTTGCTAACTCTTTCCTTATATCGGCTTAGTCCCAAGTTATGCTCTATTTCAGGTCCTTGAAGATAGGCAGCTAGGGATCCTTGATCCTTATTTCATTCTAAGGTTTATTTTATAGTTATCCTTATTATGATTAGGATTCTAACTTGGATCCTCAGGTATGATCCTTAACTTTTTTGGTTTTATTCATTATTCATTTGAATAACCCCTATACTTGACAACTGAACTTGTGTTTCTTAAACTATACCATTTTTTAAAACTTATCGGTTATGGGATATGTGATCCTTGTTCATATCCTAAACTTTTTGGATATCTTTTCTAGTTTTTCAAGGCTTGATAAGTATAAACAAATTAAACATTATAACAGTTGGAAAATAACATACTAAAAAGGATAACAACACAAGATAAGCGACAAAAGGTTAAGTTTTTATTTATTAACATAAGACTAACCCTTTAAAGGTTGTCAAAATTACCTACCCGAGCATCTACCAGCAAAACGTGGCCCGTCCGCTGGGGTAGGTAAAGGGTGTCCATGATAATGAGTTCAAAGATAGTGCAGGAATATAAAGGCGGCAGGATCACAATGGCTTCATCCCCCAAACAGAGGATCCCTCCACCAATTGCTATCCTGCCTATTATCCAAAGGATCATACATGATCCTTAATCCTAAAAACCTATTGTTCAGTACAGACCATCATTGTTCAACAAAAAACACCATAACCAAAACAAACCATCAAACTAAAAAATGGGCTCCGGCTATGTCTAGAAATGTCCTTCATCGCCCATTCATGCAGCTCACACCTTGGCTGCATCACCACCAGCATCATCACCACCAGCATCATCACCACCAGCCTGATCCTTCCCACTGCCACTTGCCTCAATTGCCGGGACATCAGCTGCCTCCTCCTCATCATCCTCAAGATCAGCCAACCTTGCCTTCCAGCCTTCAACATCCCAGCTGTCTTTGTCAAAAGCAGGGTCTTGAGCTTCCTGGGCCATCTTCAACTTAGTCTGATACATTGTGATGGCAGCAGAGAGCTTGGCATTTTCGATGAGGTCATGCTTTTCATAATCAAAGTTAACCAGCACCTTGGCCATTTCCTGCTTGGTATCCTGGAGTTCCTTCCGAGCATCAGCAAGTGCAAGATCTTTGAGCACGGCAACCTGTTGGAGATCAGCTATTTTCTTGTCCAGCTCCTCAACATTGCCCACGTAATCCTCGATCTCAGCAAATTTCTGCAGAAAGAAGATAAGGCGGTTCAAGGTCAAGTGATCCTCATAAGAGCAGGATACCTAGGCAAAGTTAAGGATCCTTACATCATTGAAGTATTCAAGGAATTGGTGGCGGATCAGTGGCAGCCCTTGAAGATCCTCAGCATCAGAAGTTTTCCTCTTCTTGACACCCTTTCCTTTAGTGGGTGCCCTTGGAATGGAGATGCTAGGACTGGTAGTGGACCTCTTCTTCCTGGGTCGTACGAGATCAAGGTCAGCTGTGTTGAATTGGGAAACAGGCTTGACAGGTTTTCCAGCGCCTACACATTCAAAGCAAGATGAGTATCCTTATCCTATTTCAATTTATCTATATATTTTAATATTTAAACTATGCAAAAGACAGGATACTTACTCGACATGGTAATGGAACCTGAGGATACTTCTTGTGAGTCTTGGGTGTCTATCTTGAATGTCCTTGTTTCAGGATCAAGCTTCCAAAAAGCAGCGAGCCTATCCTTGGTTTCAGGTGATGTGCGGATATGTGAGACAGAGATAGCTGCATAACATAAGACAGAAAGGGGTCAGTAATCCTTATACGAAAACAAGATTGCCTAGTGATCCTTCTTATGATCCTCCAGCCTACCATGGGTGGACCATGCCTTAGGGAGATCTTGACCGTTTAGAATGGAATCCCTCTTGACAAAGAAAAAGCGACGTTTCCAGTCTTTGTCATTCTTGGTGACTTTCAGAAGAGGATGATCTGCACCGGGTTTTTGCTTAAGCAAATAACGATGGGAACCAAAAGTAGTAAGATCATACAGTTCCGCCAACTCCGACATGCCCAAAGCAATGCCTTCCTGTTCGATGATCCTCTCTAGGGTATACAAGACCCTCCAAATCATCGGCATGGCTTGGATATAAGAGATGCCGGTAAGGGAAAAGAAGGATTGTGTAAACTCTGGGAAAGGATAGGTGTATCCTATGGTGAATGGAGTGGCTGGAAATGCAACCCATGTTTCTGAAACATAGTCACTGAGGGTAGTAGGATCAAAGGGTCTGAAAAAGGCATTCGCCGGAAAACAGCAACGGATTTTGTCTATATGTGCGTCGTTAAAACAACACTTTTCATTCGATGAGTCCTTGATGATTTTCTGACTTTTCAAAGGGCTATCCTTCTTGTGATCTTTGCCCGGAGAACTTCGGAGCAACATCTTTGATGGAAAGATAAAAACAGAGCAAGAGAGGGAAAAGGATAGAGAGAGAGAATACCTGAACGTCTTCGGAATGTGGATTATAAAGGGAGTTTCTCTGAAAATTTAAATGCATTTGATCCTATCTATATCTCTATTTATAATCATGATCTTGCAGGTTGTCACTTCCGTGACATCATCATCGCAACGGCTAGTTCAAAATTAACGGCTATATATCCGTTAGTTTGTTACGGATAAGATTAAGAAAATATAACTCGCTAATTTTACAATTTCACTCCTTATATTTTGGGGGCAATTGTTAGGGGAGGATTTTCTAACAATTAGTGATCCTTATTTGTTATCCTAATTAGTGATCCTTACTTCTGTGACAGGTGGTGATCCTCAGAAGGGCTTTAGGATCAGGATCATGGATCACTTCAAGGATCCTCATACTGAAGATTGTTTACTTATGTTTTATAAGTTCTCGCAGGTATAACAAGCTTGACCAAGTCTTAGCGACATTCTTGGAGAATATTCCCGAAGTATTCTGCACGTGCTAGATCAAAACTAGACGTTATGGAGAACGTGGAGGCTTGGCCCGAAAGTCGGAGAATTTGTTAGCTAGATATTTTTCTTATTTTAAAGGGAGTAACGAGCTAAGTTAGAGAGTTAGTGACACTTAGTCATTTTTGCAGTTACACACACTCATACAAGCGCTCATACAAGCTCTCGTTCAAACACTTAGCAATTTCATACACTTTTTACACATTTCACCGTAGTGATCCTTGTACCTAGCTCGTTACTATCCGAAGTTGTAAACGTTTATTCATTTATTTGAGCTTGGTGATCGGTAGTTTCCATCACCCGGGGTTTTTTGTGCCGGAGATCAACTCTTGATCAAGGGCTTTTTCCCCGTATAAATCTTTGTGTCGTTTGTATACTTTACATTGAAGTGATCCTCATCACTGTTATACATTTTAAGCATCATTCCCCTAAACAAAGAGTTTGGTTGCAATATCCTCATCAGATTTTCTGACCAAAACACTCACCAATTATGAGATACTTACAACATGGAGAGATTCCTACAGGAGAAAACCCTAGGGCTTTCAAATCTAAGGTATCTCAATTCTCAATTATAAATAGTATGTTGTATATACGATCTCTTGCAGGACCATACTTGAGATGCATTGAGGATCCTGAAGTCCAAGAAGTTTTAAAAGACTTCCATGAAGGAAATTGTGGAAACCACACTGGGGGCAGGGCATTATTCTCAAGGATCCTGAGAACAGGATACTACTGGCCAACCATGAAGAGAGACGCTGTGGAGTATGCTAAGAGATGTGATCCTTGTCAGAGACACAGCAATATCCTTCATCAACCAGCTGAATTATTGCATCCTATATCCTCCTCTTGGCCGTTTATGAAATGGGGTATGGATATAGTTGGAAAGCTCCCTAAGGCACCTGGTGGAAAATTATTCATGCTTGCTATGACGGATTACTTCTCCAAGTGGATAGAGGCTGAAGCTTTTTCCCAAGTCAGAGAAAAGGAAGTTATATCCTTCATTAAAAGAAATATTATAACTAGATTTGGAATTCCTTCTGAGATTATATGTGATAATGGTTCCTAATTTATTGGGGGCAGAACCACTAACTTTTGTGACAGCTGGGGGATTAAGATGATAACATCAACACCAGTCCACCCACAAGCTAATGGTCAGGCAGAATCATCCAACAAGATCATCATCAACAATTTGAAGAATAAGCTTGGATCCAAGAAAGGGAAATGGGTAGAAGAACTACCCTATGTGCTTTGGGCTGATAGGACAACCCCCAAGAATGCTACTGGTCAAACACCATTCTCTTTGGTGTTTGGGGCAGAATCAGTGATCCCAACAGAAATGGTGGTTCCAACTGCAAGAACAAGTACCCGTGATCCTGAGGAGAATGATGAGAACTTGGCTCAAGACCTGGATACTATTGAAGAAATCAGGGATATGGCTAGGATAAGGATGGCCAGTTATCAGCAAAGAATGGCTGGTGCTTACAACAAAAATGTTAGGATCAGGAGGTTTCAAGTTGGAGATATGGTATTAAGGAAAGCATTTCAGAATACCACCAATCCTGCTGATGGAAAATTGGCTCCAAAATGGGAAGGCCCTTATTTGATTGAAGCTGAAGCAGGAAAGGGGGCATATAGATTGCTAACCATGGAAGGTGATTTGCTACCAAGAGCTTGGAATGCTGTCCACTTAAAGAAATATTTCATGTGAGCAGGATCCTCATGGCATAAATGATCCTCACGATAGGGATATCCTTAAAGGATCCTCAAAGTATCGGTGATCCTTACTTAGGTAATATCCTAAACTTGAACTATTTCATTTCATTATTTTCTCATATAAGGATAAGGATCATATATCCTTTATCCATCTCTCACGTGAGTTCAAGTTTTGAAAGTTCAGGTATCCTTAGCATAACGTTGGTTATCCGCAGAAATAATCCGTCCTTTGGGTTTAACCCCAGTTATTCGGGCTTGACCCCAGTTCCGCCTGTAGCGCACGATGATCCTGGTATAGTTCAAGGCATTGGGACCAGTACTCGTTTTAGGGGCTGATAATTCCATTGTACTGGCTATGCTTAGGATCCTACGTATAATGGTAGACGTACCATACATCCGTTCCTAAGGTTTCTAACGTTTTCACGTTAGCTAAGGTTTCTAACGTTTTCACGTTAGCTAAGGTTTTGGCATTTTCATGCCACTAAGTTTGGATAGTCGCCAGTTAGGGCCATACTCCAGTTTACATACGATCCTTGGGCTTGTCCCCAGTTATCCTTGGGCTTGTCCCCAGTTGCTAACTCTTTTCTTATATTGGCTTAGTCCCAAGTTATGCTCTATTTCAGGTTCTTGAAGATAGGCAACTAGGGATCCTTGATCCTTACTTTATTCTAAGGTTTATCTTATAGTTATCCTTATTAAGATTAGGATCCTAACTTGGATCCTCAGGTATGATCCTTAACTATTTTTAATTCTATTCATTATTTATTTGAATAACCCTTATACTTGACAACTGAACTTGTGATTCTTAAACCATATCACTTTTTAGAACTTATCGGTTATGGGATATGTGATCCTTGATCATATCCTAAACTTTCTGGATATCTTTTCTAATTTGTCAAGGCTTGATAAGTATAAACAGAATGAACATTACAACAGTTGGAAAGTAACATATTAAAGAGGATAACAACACGAGATAAGCGACAAAAGGTTAAGTTTTTATTTATAAACAAAAGACTAACCCTTGAAAGGTTGTCAAAATTACCTACCCGAGCTTCTACCAGCAAAACGTGGCCCGTCCGCTGGGGTAGGTAAAGGGTGTCCATGATAATAAGTTCAAAGATAGTGCAGGAATATAAAGGCGGCAGGATCACAATGGCTTCATCCCCCAAACAGAGGATCCCTCCACCAATTGCAATCCTGCCTATTGTCCAAAGGATCATACATGACCCTTAATCCTAAAAACCTATTGTTCAGTACAACCCATCATTGTTCAACAAAAAACACCATCACTAAAACAAACTATCAAACTAAAAAAATGGGCTCCGGCTACATCTAGAAATGTCCTTCATCGCCCATTTATGCAGCCTATGCCTTCGCTGCATCATCATCCCCTCCAGCTGCGGTATCCTTCATCAGATCCTTCCCACTGCCACTTGCTTCAATCGCCAAGACCTCAGTAGCCTCCTCCTCATCATCCTCAAGATCAGCCAACCTTGCCTTCCAACCCTCAACATCCCAGTTGTTTTTGTCAAAACTAGGATCTTGAGCTTCTTGGGCCATCTTCAATTTTGTCTGATACATCGTGATGGCGGCAGAGACCTTAGCATTTTCAATGAGGTCATGCTTCTCATAGTCAAGGTCGATCAGAAGTTTAGCTGTCTTAGTCTTCTCATCTTGGAGTTCCTTCCGAAGATCAGCAAGTGCAAGGTCCTTGAGCACGGCAACCTGTTGGAGGTCAGCAATTTTCTTGTCCTGCTCCTCAACATTCCCCACGTAATCCTCAATCTCAGCAAATTTCTGCAAAGAAAAGGATAAAGCAGTTCAAGATCAAGTGATCCTCATACGAGTAGGATACCTAGGCAGAATTAAGGATCCTTACATCATTAAAGTATTCAAGGAACTGGTGGCGGATCAGTGGTAGGCCTTGAAGATCCTCGACATCAGAAGTTTTCCTCTTCTTGACACCCTTTCCTTTGGTGGGTGCCTTTGGAATGGAGATGCTAGGACTGGTAGTGGATCTTTTCTTCCTGGATCGTACGACATCAAGGTCAGCCGTGTTGAACTGGGAAACAGGCTTGGCAGATTTTCCAGCACCTACACAATTAAAACAAGATAAGTATCTTTTCTTAGTTCGTATTTCACTATTTATTTAAATTTTAAACAAGGATACTTACTTGACATTGTGACAGAGCCTGAGGATACCTCCTGTGAATCTTGGGTTGTTGTCTTGAAAGTTCTTGTCTCAGGATCAAGTTTCTTGAAAGCGAGGAGCCTTTCCTTAGCAGCAGGGGACAGTTTGAGGTGTGAGACGGTGATAGCTGCATAAAAAGAAAGCAAAAATATAAGTTATCCTTACATCAAAAGAAAGTTCCTGGTGATCCTTCTCAGGATCCTCCATCCTACCATGGGTAGCCCATTTTTTAGGAAGGTCCTTTCCATCCTGGATGGAATCTCTCTTGATAAAAAAGAAGCGCCGTTTCCAATTAGCATCATTCTTGGTGGCTTTGAAGATTGGGTGTTCCTCACCGGGTTTACGTTTGAACAAATAACGGTGAGAGCCAAAGGTGGTAAGATCATACAGTTCTCCCAGCTCTGCCATTCCTAGATCTATTCCCTCCTGATCGATGATCCTTTCAAGGGTGTACAAAACCCTCCAAATCATCGGCATGGCTTGGATATAAGAGATGCCGGTTAGGGAAAAGAAAGATTGGGTGAAGGCTGGAAAAGGATATGTATAGCCTATGGTGAAAGGAGTGACGGGGAAAGCAACCCATTTATCGGAGATATGATCGCTCAGGGCATTGGGGTCAAAAGGCCTAAATTCGGTGTTCGCCGGAAAGCAGTGGCGGATCCTATCTATCTGAGCATCATTGAAGCAGCAGCGTTCTTTAATAGAGTCTTCAATGATCCCCTGGCTTTTCGGAGGACTGCTCTTTGGGTGATCCTTGGCCGGTGAACTTCGGAGCAACATTTTCAAAGTGACGGAGATAAAGAAAGAAAAACAGAGTAAGAGAGGAAGAAAGGGGAGAAAGAAATACCTGGTTGATCGTCGACTGAGAATTTAAAGGGAGTTTCTTTCGAATTTGAATGCATAATGATCCTATCTATATCTCTATTTATAATTATGATTCTGCAGGATTGTCACTTCCGTGACGTCATGATCGCAACGGCTAGTTCTATTTTAACGGCTATATATCCGTTAGTTTGTTGCAGATAAGATCAGTAAAATATAACTCACATATTTACAATTTAACTCCTTATATTTTGGGGGCAATTGTTAGGGGAGGATTTTCTAACAATTAGTGATCCTTATTCGTTATCCTAATTAGTGATCCTTACTTCTGTGACAGGTGGTGATCCTCAGAAGAGCTTCAGGATCAGGATCATGGATCACTTTAAGGATCCTCGTACTGACGATTGTTTACTTATGTTTTGTACTATCTCGCAGGTATAACCAGCTTGACCAAGTCTTGGCGACATTCCTGGAGAATATTCCCAAACTATTATGCACGTGCTTGGCCAAAAATGGACGTTATGGAGAACGTGGGGGATTGGCACAAAAGTCGGATAGTTAGTTTGGTAGTTAGATTTCTATTTTAAAAGGGGTAACGAGCTAGTAGAGAAACACTTAGTCATTTTTTACAGCTACACACACTCATATACTCGCACACTTGAAGCTCTCGACGAACATTCATTTGTTTTCACTCACATTTACACATTTCACGATAGTGATCCTTGTACCTAGCTCGTTACTATCCGAAGTTGTAAACATTTATTCATTTATCTGAGCTTGGTGATCGGTAGTTTCCATCACCCGGGGTTTTTTGTGCCGGAGATCAACTCTTGATCAAGGGCTTTTTCCCCGTATAAATCCTTGTGTCATTTCGGCAATTTACATTGAAGTGATCCTTGTTATTGTTCTACATTGTTAGCATCATACCCCGTAACATAGAGTTTGGTTGCAATATCCTCAACAGATTTTTTGACCAAAACACCTACCATGGGTGGTCCATTTCCTAGGCAGATCCTTTCCATCAGGGATAGAATCCCTTATGACAAAGAAGAATCGCCGTTTCCAGTTGGTGTCATTCTTAGTGGCTTTGAAGATGGGGTGTTCTTCACCAGGTTTATGTTTGAATAGATACCGATGGGATCCGTGGCTCACAAGGTCGAACATCTCTGCTAACTTCGACATTCCCAGATTGATACCTGTTTTGGTCAAAAAATCTGATGAGGATAATGCAACCAAACTCTTTGTTACGGGGAATGATGCTTTGAATATAGAACAATGATAAGGATCACTTCAATGTAAATTGCTCAAATAACACAAGGATTTATACGGGGAAAAAGCCCTTGATCAAGAGTTGATCTCCGGCACAAAAAACCCCGGGTGATGGAAACTACCGATCACCAAGCTCAAATAAATCAATAAATGTTTACAACTTCGGATAGTAACGAGCTAGGTACAAGGATCAATATGGTGAAATGTGTAAAAATGAGTGAAAACTAATAAGTGTTCGTCGAGAGCTTCAAGAGTGCGATTGTATGAGAGTGTGTGTAACTGAAAAATGGCTAAGTGTTCTAATTCTAGCTCGTCACCCCTTTAAAAATAGAAGTTAACTACACTAACAAACTATCCGACTTTTGTGCCAAGCTCCCACGTTCTCCACAACGTCCATTTCCAGTCAAACGTGTGCGAAATACCCGTGGAATATTCCATAGTAACGTTGCCAAGACCAAGTCAAGCTTGTTACTCTTGCATAATAATACGAAACATAAGCAAACAATCGTTAGTATGAGGATCCTTAAGGTGATCCATGATCCTGATCCTGAAGCTCTTCTGAGGATCACTATCTGTCAGAGAAGTAAGGATCATTAATTAGGATAACAAGTAAGGATCACTAATTGTTAGAAAATCCTCCCCTAACAATTGCCCCCAAAATATAAGGAGTGATATGTAAAATGAGCGAATTATATTTTCTTGATCTTATCCGCAACTAACTATCGTAAATATAGCCGTTATTGTAGAACTATCCGTTGCAACCATGACGTCACAGAGGTGACAACCCTGCACAATCATGATTATAAATAGGAGATATAGATAGGATCGATTGCATTTAAAATTTCAGAGATACTCCCTTTATAACTGCATTCCGAAGATAAACAGGTATTCTCTCTTCATCTTCTTCCTTCTTTGCTCTGTTTTCCGTTTCTTTCCACCATTCTATCAAAGATATTGCTCCGGAACTCCCCAGCTAAGGATCATCCGAAAAACAGCCCACCGAAAAGCCAGGGGATCATCGAAGATTCCATAAAAGAACGCTGTTGTTTCAACGATGCACAGATTGATAGGATCCGCCACTGCTTCCCGGCGAACACCGAGTTTAGACCTTTTGATCCCAATGCCCTGAGTGATCATATTTTCGACAAGTGGGTTGCTTTTCCTGTCACTCCGTTCACCATAGGCTATACATATCCTTTCCCAGCCTTTACCCAATCTTTCTTTTCCCTAACCGGCATCTCTTATATCCAAGCCATGCCGATGATATGGAGGGTTTTGTACACCCTTGAAAGGATCATCGAGCAGGAAGGGATAGACCTAGGAATGTCAGAGCTGGGAGAGCCGTATGATCTTACTACCTTTGGTTCTCATCATTATTTGTTTAAACGTAAGCCTGGTGAGGAACATCCGATCTTCAAAGCTACCAAGAATGATGCTAACTGGAAGCGGCGTTTCTTTTTCGTCAAGAGAGATTCTATTGATGATGGAAATGATCTACCCAAGAAATGGGCTACCCATGGTAGGGTGGAGGATCCTGATAAGGATCACCAGAGAACTTTCTTTTGATATAAGGATCACTTATACACTTTTGCTTTCTTGTTATGCAGCTATCACCGTCTCACACCTCAGACTGTCTCCTGCTGCCAAAGAGAGACTCATCGCTTTCAAGAAACTTGATCCTGAAACAAGGACTTTCAAAACAACCACCCAGGATTCTCAGGAGGTATCCTCAGGCTCTGTCACGATGTCAAGTAAGTATCTTTGTTTAAAAATTAAATAAATAGTAAAATATGAGTGAAATAAAGATACTTATCTTGTTTTGGTTGTGTAGGTGCTGGAAAATCTACCAAGCCTGCTTCTCAATTTAACACGGCTGACCTTGATACTGTTAGACCCAGGAAGAAGAGGTCCACCACCAGTCCTAGCATCTCCATTCCCAAGGCACCCACTAAAGGAAAGGGTGGCAAGAAGAGAAAGGCCTCCGAGGCTGAGGATCTGCAGGGTCTGCCTCTGATCCGTCACCAATTCCTCGAGTACTTCAATGATGTAAGGATCACTGTATCTGCTAGTATATCCTGCTGACATATCCTGCTGATATATCCTGCTGATTTGAGGATCACTTGGTCCTGACCTTATCTTTTATTCCCTTTGCAGAAATTCACTGAGATTGAGGATTATCTTGGCCACGTTGAAGATCAGGATAGGAAGATTGCCGACCTCCAGCAGGTTGCATTGCTAAAGGACCTCAAAATCGCTGATCTTCAGAAGGAGCTCCAGGATGCCAAGACTAAGACGGCTAAACTTCTGATTGACCTTGACTATGAAAAGCATGATCTCATAGAAGGTGCAAAGGTCTCTGCTGCCATCACAATGTATCAGACCAAACTAAAGATGGCCCAGGAAGCTCAAGATCCTAACTTCGACAGAAGCAGCTGGGATGTTGAGGGCGGGAAAGCAAGGTTAGCTGATCTTGAAGATGATGAAGAGGCTGAGGAGGTTCTGGCGATTGAGGCTGGAGGCAAGGGCGAAGGTGGTGAAACAAGTGGAGCCGGAGGTGGTGATGCAGGGAAGGTTTAGGATGCATGATTGGGCGATGATGGAAACTTCTAGACATAGGCGGAGCCCAATTTTTTAGTTTAATGGTTGTTTTGTTGAACAATTTGATGGTTTGTACTAAACAATAGTTTTTAGGATTAAGGATCATGTATGATCCTCTGGACAATAGGCAGGATTGCAAATGGTGGAGGGATCCTCTGTTTGGGGGATGAAGCCATTGTGATCCTGCCGCCTTTATATTCCTGCACTACTTTTGAACCTATTATAATGGACACCCTTTACCTACCCCAGCGGACGGGCCACGTTTTGCTGGTAGATGCTCGGGGTAGGTGATTTTGACAACCTTTTAAGGATTAATCTTTTGTTAATAAATAAAACCTTAATCTTTTGTCGCTTATCTTGTATTGTTATCCTTTTTGTCTCTTTAATTCTCGATTGCTTTGATGTACATTTATTGAATAAACAATTTTGAATAAGTCAGATTGAAAATACTTAGGATATGATCCAAGGTCAAGTATCCTATAGTTAAAGAATCCCAAAAAGTAATATATTTTAAGGATCACAAGTTTAGTTGTCAAATTTTAAGGGTTATTCAAATAAACAACGAATAGAATTAAAAATAGTTAAGGATCATACCTGAGGATCCAAGTTAGGATCCTAACCATAATAAGGATAACTATAAGATAAACCTTAGAGAGAAGTAAGGATCAGGGATCCCTAGTTGTTTATCTTCAAGGACCTGAAATAGAGCATAACTTGGGACTAAGCCAATATAAGATAAGAGTTAGCAACTGGGGACAAGCCCAAGGATAACTGGGGACAAGCCTAAGGATCGTATGTAAACTGGAGTATGGCCCTAACTGGCGACTATCCAAACTTAGTGACATGAAAATGCCAAAACCTTAGCTAACGTGAAAACGTTAGAAACCTTAGGAACGGATGTATGGTACGTCTACCATTATACTTAGGATCCTAGGTATAGCCAGTACAATGGAATTATCAGCCCCTAAAACGAGTACTGGTCCCACTGCCTTGAACTATACCAGGATCATCATGCGCTACAGGCGGAACTGGGGTCAAGCCCAAATAACTGGGGTTAAACCCAAGGAACGGATTGCTTCTGCAGATAACCAATATTTTGCTAAGGATACCTGAACTTTCAAAACTTAAAATCACGTGAGAGATGGATAAAGGACACATGATCCTTATCCTTATATGAGAAAATAAGGAAGTGAAATAGTTCAAGATTAGGACATTACCAAAGTAAGGATCACCGATATTTTAAGGATCCTTCTAGGATATCCCTAACGTAAGGATCATCTGTGCCAGGAGGATCCTGCTCACATGAAATATTTCTTCAAGTGGACAGCATTCCAAGCTCTTGGTAGCAAATCACCTTCCATGGTTAGCAATCTATATGCCCCCTTTCCTGCTTCAGCTTCAATCAAATAAGGGCCTTCCCATTTTGGAGCCAATTTCCCATCAGCAGGATTGGTGGTATTCTGAAATGCTTTCCTTAATACCATATCTCCAACTTGAAACTTCCTGATCCTGACATTTTTGTTATAAGCGCCAGCCATTCTTTGTTGATAACTGGCCATCCTTATCCTAGCCAGATCCCTGATTTCTTCAATAGTATCCAGGTCTTGAGCCAAGCTCTCATAATTTTCCTCAGGATCACGAGTACTTGTTCTAGCAGTTGGAACCACCATTTCTGTTGGGATCACTGATTCTGCCCCAAATACCAAAGAGAATGGTGTTTGACCAGTAGCATTCTTAGGGGTTGTCCTGTCAGCCCAAAGCACATAAGGTAGTTCTTCTGCCCATTTCCCTTTCTTGGATCCAAGCTTCTTCTTCAAATTGTTGATGATGATCTTGTTGGATGATTCTGCTTGACCATTAGCTTGTGGGTGGACTGGTGTTGATGTTATCATCTTAATCCCCCAGCTGTCACAAAAGTTAGTGGTTCTGCCCCCAATGAATTGGGAACCATTATCACATATAATTTCAGAAGGAATACCAAATCTAGTTATAATATTTCTTTTAATGAAGGATATAACTTCCTTTTCTCTGACTTGGGCAAAAGCTTCAGCCTCTATCCACTTGGAGAAGTAATCAGTCATAGCTAGCATGAACACTTTTCCACCAGGTGCCTTAGGGAGCTTACCAACTATATCCATACCCCATCTCATAAATGGCCAAGAGGATGATATAGGATGCAAAAATTCAGCTGGTTGATGAAGGATATTGTTGTGTCTCTGACAAGGATCACATCTCTTAGCATACTCCACAGCATCTCTCTTCATGGTTGGCCAGTAGTATCCTGTCCTCAGGATCCTTGAGAATAATGCCCTGCCCCCAGTGTGGTTTCCACAATCTCCTTCATGGAAGTCTTTTAAAACTTCTTGGATTTCAGGATCCTCAATGCATCTCAAGTATGGTCCTGCAAGAGATCTTCTATACAACATATTATTTAAAATTGTGAATTGAGATACCTTAGATTTGAAAGCCCTAGGGTTTTCTCCTGTAGGAATCTCTCCATGTTGTAAGTATCTCATAATTGGTGAGATCCATGATCCTGATCCTGAATGAGATTGAGTATCCTCACTAGGGATAATTGCAGAATTCTTTCCTATCTCCATAGCCACATGATCCTCGATAGCCGGGGTCAGGATGTGGATAATAGGGATCTTGATATCCTCCGGGATCTTCAAGGATGATCCTAAGTTGGCCAATGCATCAGCTTCTGTATTTTCTTCCCTTGGTACCTGTGTTAAACTAAAGGAAACAAAGGAGAGTGCCAATTCTTTGACTATCTCTAAATATTTGGTTAGCTTTTCACCTTTAACAGCATAGGATCCATTAAAGTGGTTTGTAATTAACAATGAATCTACATGTACCTCAAGATACATGATCCCCATATGCTTAGCAATTTGCAAACCAGCAATTAAGGCTTCATATTCAGCCCCATTGTTAGTGGTTTGGAACTCACAAGCTATAGAGTGGGGTATTATATCCCCCTGTGGCGATTTTAGTAGTATTCCAAGCCCTGTGCCTTTGACATTTGAGGATCCATCAGTATAGAGTATCCAAGGATCCTTGGTCTCCTCTAGCTGCTGGACTTCTAACTCAGCTTCTTCTTGTAAATCACTACTGAAATCAGCCACAAAGTCGGCTAATGCTTGGGATTTGATGGCTGTCCTAGGCTCATATCTTATATCATAGGCACTATGTGACAACTGGCACAAACCGGTAATTTCCGTACACTATAATTATTGCTTAATGACTGCAATTATGAGTTTAAGTGTCAGCAATGTCTGAACACATGATTAAACAAGTGAATTCATGCATGTTGTATACTACAAAATATTGCTTTATGCATAAACAAGAGCGTTGCGTCAAAAATAATAGTAAACTCACCGGTAAGACACACTGTGTCGACTGAACTGCAGAAAGCAGTCAGACAGTAAAATTGGAGCCTAGGTGTAGGTCCGACAACAAGAATGCATTAAAACCCAAGGGTACATACAAGGGTTAATATATATGCAATACGAAAGCAAAAATAAGCACTAAAAAGCACCCGAAACGCACTTTAAGTGCAGAATTTATACAATTCAGCAATAAATCAGCATTTAGACATATAAATATTATGCAGAAATGTCGTTTTATTATCCAGAATATTTCCCTAAGTGTCGGGAATTGAAAGAGTACATGAAAGGTACTTAAAAGACACTAAAAAGTGTGATTTAGCACTTTAACAAATCGGTATGTAACCGAACAACCGGACTATACCCGGAACATGAAAATATTATTATTTTCACTATCTATATTTTTCTGAGCCAGTTAGGGTCCCTGATTACCCTAACACCCGCCATAACGTGTAACATACAAGTAACGGGGTTAGATACTTAACTTAACTAATTACTCCCTAACCACCTAGTTACAATCGAACTAGACCCCCCCCCCCCATTGGAATCGGCCCCAACCTTGGGGAAACACAAGAGTACAAGGTTTATTATTATATTATGGTTTGTCTAGTATCTAGATAACATAATTACCCTTGGTTAATAACCTCCTAAATTGTCTATAAGTAAATGGGATTAGCACTTGAATAATCACTTTCCATAAACACCAACTCACACCACTCTCTCACACTCCCTTCACTCTCGGCCGAACTCCCCACATCCCACCATCATACTTTCAAGTTTAGTTCTTGCATTCCATCACCATATAAGGGATAAGGGTCACGTATTAGGAGCCTCGGAGCAAGCGGAACACGAAGGACCTCTACCGTTAGCTTTTATCCGCCTCTTTTGCGCACAGATTCTTCCCTAGCCTCGAGCTAGAGGTATAATGTTTAAAACTCGTATTTGAACTATTTTAGAGTGGTTAAAAGGAATATTGTCGGTTAAATATCGATAACATACGTTTTGAAGCATTAAAGTCTAGTAAAAACACTAAAATGGTGGTTAATAGCTTGTAACTTGTGTAAAAGTTGTAGTACTTGGAATTTGTGATTATCTAGACCCGATCTATGATTGTGGTAGCTCGGATCACCATTTAACCCGGTTTGGTAAGATCGTTGATCTTAACATAAGCTCGTTTTTAGTTAACACAAGGGTTAAAGGGTGAAACTCTACCACACATGAGACATGGACTTGTGTAAAAGTATTTTTGTTGTGTAAAAGCAATTTAACTTGTGAAATAGTGTTTAAAACTAGTAGATCTACGTATCTACAAGCGGTATTTTCAAAGGACCAAGTGTCCAAGAAATCACATGTTCTAAACCGGGTCTTACACAAACAAAAGTGGTTTTTGTGAACAAACAAGTGTATGGATACTTGTGTAACAAAGGTTTTAACAAAGAAATAATTTTCGTAAAAACCGACTAGAAGCTGTAAAACTTCATATTCTTTAAAAATAAAGTTTTTAAGAAATTAAACTTATTTTTAAAGATAACAAGACTTACTAAATGTGCTAGTAAGATACTACACAACCTTGGTAAATATCCAAGTTCATGAAGTGGGGAAAAGTAGTGATTATTGATGATTGATGATGATTTAAAAGAAAATAAACACACGTTTTGAAAACGTGGGAAACCTCCATTTTTAGGGGAAACTCTGTCAAAATTTTTATAAATTTTGACACTTAGAAAAATATGAGTTTTTGAGAAACTTATCCCCTAAAAATATACCTCAAAACATTAACAAGGTTTCCCTAATTTTTGATGACAAGAAATGGTGATTTCTTGAAGAATAAAAATGGATATTATGTATATATATTTTTGAGAGAAAAATATATATTATTTTATCACCAATTTTTGTGCTAAGTGTATATAGTATGTGTTATACGTGCTAGTGTATTAAGACTTAAAAATACACTAAATACTCATGAGGAGTATAAACATAAAAATACACATACAACATACAAGATACATAATTCGGGTGCAAAGTGCAAAACACAAAAGACTTATATTTATTTTTGGAGAAAATAATATAAGCAAGAAACGTAGTTAAAAATATAGAATATTTTTAACACAAGAATATATACAAAAGAGAGTGACTGTACTTGTGCGACGCAAGTCTAGTGACTAACGTTAAGAAAACGCGTATAGGTTACGAAGTTAATTAAGCAAATCCGGTGGAGTTTACGACGCTAGGAACGCAAAGTTGTGAGTTCATGCTCCCCCTTTTCTCTTTAACTGTTTTCAGTTTTTATAACTTCGGGGGTGAAATACATGTACAAAAGTACAATATTTATAAATGGTATGATATAAATACAAGAAGTACACTTGGTGAGAACGAGAACCAAGTGTGACGAAATATATGAATATGAGAAGCGCATTTGGTGAGACGAGAACCAAGTATAAGGCGCTATGAGAAATGATAACAAGAAACGCGCTTGGTGAGAACGAGAACCAAGTAGGAGGCGTTATGAGAAATAGTGTCACGAATAGGGTACAGAAGCACCATTAATCAACAATATACCCAGACCGCAGAACAAAAGGTTAGATCTAACAGGTGCCTGGCAGCCTCACACTCGGTCGGGGCGAGAATCGAGTAGTGTTTTTGTGTCTCAGAATATACCAATTAAATGCCTTAGGTTTGGTGACTTCCTATGTCGTGCCACAGGTTAATGGCTTTGCAACCCATTAACAATCTGATAATTACAGAAATATTGTATGTACATAAAATTCATACCATACAAAATTGACATATAACTTGAAGTACGTGGGGTACTCAAGAGGATTGAGATATAACTTGAAGTACGTGGGGTACTCAAGAAAAGATTGAATTATAAATGGGTACGTGGTGTACACATGAAACTGGATTTATATATGAAAACTTGATTTACTCACAAACTATGTTTTCATACAAAGTATACAAACATGAAATACAAAACTGCATGAATTCACACCAACTTTATGTTGACGTTTTTCCAAAAACTCACATGTATTTCAGGTAACTAGGATGGATGTGCGCGTGGTCTAGCTTATGCTCGTGGATGTCGCTTGTGTTTAACTTTGAATAAAGTTGTAAACTTTTAAGACAATGTTTTATGCGACTTAGCGATGTAAACGCTAACGTATGTTTTCAAATTATGGTATTTGAATGTTATTTTACGAGCATGTAGCATGTTTACTCTTCGTATGCAATGAGAACCTTTCATGATCACACCTCGTGCTTCCGCCGCAGAAAGGGGTGTGACAGATTGGTATCAGAGCTGCGATTGTAGTGAACCAGGATTCATTCTCGAGTCTAGTCTACAATCTCTAGGATCCATTCACGAAAACAATTTTCAAAGAGTTTTCATTGCATAAAACGTCCCGCGACATCCACTACCTGAAACTGTCTACATGAGTCTAGAAAAGACACTACAAAACTTAGAGTGCACTAGAGTAGCACTTGTCATTGACTAGAAATTACTTGCAATTATGTGTGATAATTAGCAGGTACTAGAAGTAGAATGTCACGAGTATACGTGACTTTACCTGAAAGCGATGGCCCATCTGAAGGAAGAAATACGAGGATGAAACGAACTGTGCGGACTGTGCAAGGAGTTACGTAATTATGGATGCATACATAATTATGGAATTCAGTGCACAAAAATCACAGCAAGTCTTGTCACGTATAGATTCCCTCAGTGCAAGCCTACTAAGTACTCTGCTAGAGTAATGATTGTTTGATGTCACTTATGTGGTATATATACCTGCGAATATATATGATACTACTGTCTAGTGTGACGATATCAAACAAATGCCTAACCCTGCTGTGTTATGTTCTGTCAGAACATGGCACCCAGGAAAGCTGTGAATGCTCGCAATGATGATCTACCTCCTCCTCCCCCACTGCCAAGAACTGCTGAAGAGCTGGATGCTCTACTGGAGGAAAGGATCTCCGCTGCTATCGCCCAGTACGAGGCGAACCGAACTCAAGACAGTGGAGGACCAAGCAACGCTAGGCGTAATGGGAATGGAGATTCGTCTGGAGGCAATGCAGCTCAAGGCTGCACTTTCAAGCAGTTCCTCGACTGCAAGCCGATGAACTATGACGGCACAGGAGGTGCAGTAGCATTTGTGCGCTGGACGGAGAAGACTGAAGCTACATTCCGCATGAGCAAGTGTACCGCGGATCAGCAAGTCACTTTTGCTACTGGGTTATTCGTCGATGAAGCTCTGACTTGGTGGAACCTGCAAGCCCAAACTTTGGGTGATGATGCCGCTTATGGCCTCACTTGGGAGGAACTGAAGGAAAGGATGAGAGAGAAGTACTGCTCTCGTGCAGAACTCCAAAGGCTGGAAACAGAGTTCTGGCACTTAACTATGGAAGGTGCTGACATCAATGGTTACACTCGAAGGTTCCACGACCTGTCCAGAGTGCTTCCCTACATGGTAACTCCCGAATTCAAGCGTGTTGAACGCTACATTTGGGGACTGGCCTCAGAGTTTCGTGGCATGGTGACGTCGGCCAAACCACAAACAATCACCGAGGCTGTAACTCTGGCTGTCAGCCTGACTGAAGATTGTGTTCGTATGAAGAAGTTATCACTAAACCCAACAGAAAAGACCGAGACTCATGCTGAGTCGTCCGGTGACAAAAAGAGAAAGCATACGAGTTTGAACCAAGCAACTCGCAACAACAAGAGTTTCAGCAAGAAGCGCGACACTAATCTTCCTCAGGAGATGAAAACCCATACAACCAAAGCATACCAAGGCTCCATGCCTAGATGCCAAAAGTGTAAGTATCATCATGATGGAGCTTGTCGCATTCCAAGGTGTGACAAATGTGGTAAATTGGGTCATCGAACAGAAGATTGTTGGGGAAAAGGAAAGAACCGAAACGGGAATGGTGCTGGTAACAAGAATGGTAACGGGAAAGGGCAAGGATGCTTCAAGTGTGGAAGCAATGATCACTTCATGAAGAACTGCCCAGAGAGAAACAACGCTCCGGCTCGAGCATTTGTGATTGGAGCAAGAGACGCACGCGAGGACCCTAACGTGGTCACCGGTACGTTTCTCATTAACAATCACTTTGCATCCATATTATTCGACACTGGCGCCGATTATAGCTTCATGTCTGTGGAATTTAAACGCATACTCGGAATAGAATCCAGTAGATTAGAAATTCCTTATTCCATAGAACTAGCCAATGGTAGACTCGTTGAATCAGGAGAAGTTGTTAGAGGCTGCACACTGGAACTTGGCGAACGAAATTTTAGCATCGACCTCTTACCTATTCAATTGGGTAGCTTCGATGTAGTAGTCGGGATGGACTGGTTGTCCAAGAACAAAGCTGAAGTTATTTGCCATGAGAAAATCATTCGCATCCCTTTAGCGAATGGTGAAACTCTCATCGTGCATGGAGAAAAACGAGACGCGCCTCTTCGAATCATCAGTTGCATAAAGGCACAGAAGTGCTTGAGGAAAGGATGTGTCGCTTTCCTAGCACACGTTATAGACAAGAAGGCTGTGGAGCCGAAACTCGAAGACATTCCCGTGGTGAAGGAATTTCCTGATGTATTCCCTGAAGATCTGCCAGGACTACCTCCGCAACGACAAGTCGAATTCCGTATAGACTTGGTTCCAGGAGCTGCTCCTGTAGCCAAGGCGCCCTATCGACTTGCGCCATCCGAAATGCAAGAATTATCTACACAGCTCCAGGAGTTGTTGGATAAAGGATTCATAAGGCCAAGCTTCTCGCCCTGGGGAGCTCCAGTATTATTCGTGAAGAAGAAGGATGGAACACTGCGGATGTGTATCGATTACAGGGAACTGAACAAGCTCACAATCAAGAATCGGTATCCGCTACCAAGGATTGATGACTTATTTGATCAATTGCAAGGATCAAGCTACTATTCCAAGATCGACCTTCGATCTGGATACCATCAGCTGAGAATCCAAGATGAAAGCGTGCCAAAGACTGCATTCAGAACGCGATATGGGCACTACGAATTTCTTGTGATGCCATTTGGGCTGACGAATGCACCAGCGGTCTTTATGGACCTAATGAACCGCGTGTGCAAACCATATCTCGATAAATTCGTGATTGTATTTATCGATGATATCCTAATTTACTCGCGAACGAAAGAAGAGCACGAGCAACATCTCAGAACCATCTTGGAACTACTGAAGAAAGAGAAGCTTTATGCAAAGTTCTCGAAATGCGAATTCTGGATTCGCGAAGTACAATTTCTTGGTCACGTGGTGAATGAGAAAGGCATTCATGTAGACCCGTCCAAGATAGAAGCAATAAAGGATTGGGAAGCTCCCAAGACCCCAACCGAAGTTCGTCAATTTTTGGGCTTAGCGGGCTACTATCGGCGATTCATTGAGAATTTCTCGAAGATAGCCCAACCGCTAACGACCCTTACACAGAAAGACAAGAAATACGACTGGGGTCACAAACAAGAAGAAGCCTTTCAGCTACTTAAGAACAAGCTCTGCGATGCACCGATACTATCGTTACCCGAAGGCACTGAAGACTTCGTGGTATACTGCGACGCCTCACGACAAGGCTTGGGTTGCGTGCTCATGCAACGCCAAAGAGTCATCGCTTACGCTTCAAGACAACTGAAGGTTCACGAGAGAAATTATACCACTCACGACCTGGAGCTGGGTGCAGTGGTATTCGCCTTGAAGATTTGGCGACATTATTTATATGGTACTCGATGTACAATCTTCACAGATCATAAAAGCTTACAACACATATTTGATCAGAAGGAATTGAATATGCGCCAGCGACGTTGGGTCGAGCTGCTAAATGATTATGACTGTGAGATTAAGTACCATCCTGGAAAGGCGAACGTTGTAGCGGACGCGTTGAGCCGAAAAGAAAGGGTTAAGACCCTAAGGGTTCGAGCATTGGAAATGACGATTCGAACGAACCTCACTTCACGCATTAGAGATGCACAACAAGAAGCTCTTAAAGAAGAGAATCGTAAAGCTGAATACCTCCGGGGTGCATTGAAATACATGGTGCCAAACGAAGAGGGAGCCTTATACTTTAAAAAGCGTATTTGGGTTCCACTCTATGGTGGCATACGAGAAGTCATCCTTAATGAAGCCCACAAATCGAGATATTCGATCCATCCAGGATCGGACAAGATGTACCAAGACTTGAAAGAGTACTATTGGTGGCCGAGACTCAAAAGCGACGTTGCTGTTTATGTCGGAAAATGCCTAACCTGTGCGAAGGTTAAGGCCGAATATCAGAAACCGTCCGGCCTCCTACAACAACCAGAAATTCCCGTGTGGAAGTGGGAACAAATCTCGATGGACTTCATAACGAAGTTACCCAGGACCCCGAGAGGGCACGATATGATATGGGTAATAGTTGATCGATTGACGAAGTCTGCGCATTTCCTACCAATCCGAGAGAAGGATAGCACTGGAAAGCTGGCAGAGATATACTTAAGAGAAATTGTGGCACGTCATGGAGTGCCTATCTCAATCATTTCAGACAGAGATGGACGCTTTGTCTCAAGAATCTGGCAATCATTTCAGGAAGCCTTTGGATCTCAGTTAGATCTAAGCACGGCATTCCATCCACAAACAGACGGCCAGAGCGAACGGACTATACAAACGTTAGAAGATATGCTTCGCGCATGTGTCATGGATCTAGGCGGCAGCTGGGATACTCACCTACCTTTAGTTGAGTTTTCCTACAATAACAGTTATCATACGAGCATAAAAGCCGCGCCGTTCGAAGCTCTGTATGGCCGCAAATGCCGATCGCCCCTGTGTTGGGCAGATGCCGGAGATAAACGTATGGTTGGTCCGGAACTTGTACAAGAGACAACCGACAAGATTGCGCAGATCCGAGAGCGCATTAAGGCGGCTCGAGAGCGACAAAAGAGCTACGCGGATCCAAATAGAAAATCGGTAGATTTCAAGGTGGGAGACAAAGTGTTGTTAAAAGTCTCACCATGGAAGGGCGTAGTCAGATTTGGAAAGCGTGGAAAGTTGAATCCACGATACATCGGACCATTCAGAATATTGAGAAGAATTGGTACCGTGGCATACAAGTTGGAGTTACCGGCAGAACTTAATGGAGTACATGATACGTTTCATGTATCCAACCTGAAGAAGAGTCCAACGCAAGAAAACGTGACCATCCCGTTGGATGAAGTGCATATTGATGAAGCCCTCCGATTTACAGAACAACCCGTTGAGGTTACTGACTGGAAAGTCAACAAGACCAGGAGGAGCAGTGTGAAACTTGTCAAAGTACGTTGGAGCTCTAAGCACGGACCCGAGTACACATGGGAACGTGAAGACCAGTTCAAGAAAAAGTATCCCCACCTATTCAAGAAGACTCCAGCGAGAGTTAGTTCAGTCTGAATTTCGGGACGAAATTCTTTTAACGGGGGGAGACTGTGACAACTGGCACAAACCGGTAATTTCCGTACACTATAATTATTGCTTAATGACTGCAATTATGAGTTTAAGTGTCAGCAATGTCTGAACACATGATTAAACAAGTGAATTCATGCATGTTGTATACTACAAAATATTGCTTTATGCATAAACAAGAGCGTTGCGTCAAAAATAATAGTAAACTCACCGGTAAGACACACTGTGTCGACTGAACTGCAGAAAGCAGTCAGACAGTAAAATTGGAGCCTAGGTGTAGGTCCGACAACAAGAATGCATTAAAACCCAAGGGTACATACAAGGGTTAATATATATGCAATACGAAAGCAAAAATAAGCACTAAAAAGCACCCGAAACGCACTTTAAGTGCAGAATTTATACAATTCAGCAATAAATCAGCATTTAGACATATAAATATTATGCAGAAATGTCGTTTTATTATCCAGAATATTTCCCTAAGTGTTGGGAATTGAAAGAGTACATGAAAGGTACTTAAAAGACACTAAAAAGTGTGATTTAGCACTTTAACAAATCGGTATGTAACCGAACAACCGGACTATACCCGGAACATGAAAATATTATTATTTTCACTATCTATATTTTTCTGAGCTAGTTAGGGTCCCTGATTACCCTAACACCCGCCATAACGTGTAACATACAAGTAACGGGGTTAGATACTTAACTTAACTAATTACTCCCTAACCACCTAGTTACAATCGAACTAGACCCCCCCCCCCCATTGGAATCGGCCCCAACCTTGGGGAAACACAAGAGTACAAGGTTTATTATTATATTATGGTTTGTCTAGTATCTAGATAACATAATTACCCTTGGTTAATAACCTCCTAAATTGTCTATAAGTAAATGGGATTAGCACTTGAATAATCACTTTCCATAAACACCAACTCACACCACTCTCTCACACTCCCTTCACTCTCGGCCGAACTCCCCACATCCCACCATCATACTTTCAAGTTTAGTTCTTGCATTCCATCACCATATAAGGGATAAGGGTCACGTATTAGGAGCCTCGGAGCAAGCGGAACACGAAGGACCTCTACCGTTAGCTTTTATCCACCTCTTTTGCGCACAGATTCTTCCCTAGCCTCGAGCTAGAGGTATAATGTTTAAAACTCGTATTTGAACTATTTTAGAGTGGTTAAAAGGAATATTGTCGGTTAAATATCGATAACATACGTTTTGAAGCATTAAAGTCTAGTAAAAACACTAAAATGGTGGTTAATAGCTTGTAACTTGTGTAAAAGTTGTAGTACTTGGAATTTGTGATTATCTAGACCCGATCTATGATTGTGGTAGCTCGGATCACCATTTAACCCGGTTTGGTAAGATCGTTGATCTTAACATAAGCTCGTTTTTAGTTAACACAAGGGTTAAAGGGTGAAACTCTACCACACATGAGACATGGACTTGTGTAAAAGTATTTTTGTTGTGTAAAAGCAATTTAACTTGTGAAATAGTGTTTAAAACTAGTAGATCTACGTATCTACAAGCGGTATTTTCAAAGGACCAAGTGTCCAAGAAATCACATGTTCTAAACCGGGTCTTACACAAACAAAAGTGGTTTTTGTGAACAAACAAGTGTATGGATACTTGTGTAACAAAGGTTTTAACAAAGAAATAATTTTCGTAAAAACCGACTAGAAGTTGTAAAACTTCATATTCTTTAAAAATAAAGTTTTTAAGAAATTAAACTTATTTTTAAAGATAACAAGACTTACTAAATGTGCTAGTAAGATACTACACAACCTTGGTAAATATCCAAGTTCATGAAGTGGGGAAAAGTAGTGATTATTGATGATTGATGATGATTTAAAAGAAAATAAACACACGTTTTGAAAACGTGGGAAACCTCCATTTTTAGGGGAAACTCTGTCAAAATTTTTATAAATTTTGACACTTAGAAAAATATGAGTTTTTGAGAAACTTATCCCCTAAAAATATACCTCAAAACATTAACAAGGTTTCCCTAATTTTTGATGACAAGAAATGGTGATTTCTTGAAGAATAAAAATGGATATTATGTATATATATTTTTGAGAGAAAAATATATATTATTTTATCACCAATTTTTGTGCTAAGTGTATATAGTATGTGTTATATGTGCTAGTGTATTAAGACTTAAAAATACACTAAATACTCATGAGGAGTATAAACATAAAAATACACATACAACATACAAGATACATAATTCGGGTGCAAAGTGCAAAACACAAAAGACTTATATTTATTTTTGGAGAAAATAATATAAGCAAGAAACGTAGTTAAAAATATAGAATATTTTTAACACAAGAATATATACAAAAGAGAGTGACTGTACTTGTGCGACGCAAGTCTAGTGACTAACGTTAAGAAAACGCGTATAGGTTACGACGTTAATTAAGCAAATCCGGTGGAGTTTACGACGCTAGGAACGCAAAGTTGTGAGTTCATGCTCCCCCTTTTCTCTTTAACTGTTTTCAGTTTTTATAACTTCGGGGGTGAAATACATGTACAAAAGTACAATATTTATAAATGGTATGATATAAATACAAGAAGTACACTTGGTGAGAACGAGAACCAAGTGTGACGAAATATATGAATATGAGAAGCGCATTTGGTGAGACGAGAACCAAGTATAAGGCGCTATGAGAAATGATAACAAGAAACGCGCTTGGTGAGAACGAGAACCAAGTAGGAGGCGTTATGAGAAATAGTGTCACGAATAGGGTACAGAAGCACCATTAATCAACAATATACCCAGACCGCAGAACAAAAGGTTAGATCTAACAGGTGCCTGGCAGCCTCACACTCGGTCGGGGCGAGAATCGAGTAGTGTTTTTGTGTCTCAGAATATACCAATTAAATGCCTTAGGTTTGGTGACTTCCTATGTCGTGCCACAGGTTAATGGCTTTGCAACCCATTAACAATCTGATAATTACAGAAATACTGTATGTACATAAAATTCATACCATACAAAATTGACATATAACTTGAAGTACGTGGGGTACTCAAGAGGATTGAGATATAACTTGAAGTACGTGGGGTACTCAAGAAAAGATTGAATTATAAATGGGTACGTGGTGTACACATGAAACTGGATTTATATATGAAAACTTGATTTACTCACAAACTATGTTTTCATACAAAGTATACAAACATGAAATACAAAACTGCATGAATTCACACCAACTTTATGTTGACGTTTTTTCCAAAAACTCACATGTATTTCAGGTAACTAGGATGGATGTGCGCGTGGTCTAGCTTATGCTCGTGGATGTCGCTTGTGTTTAACTTTGAATAAAGTTGTAAACTTTTAAGACAATGTTTTATGCGACTTAGCGATGTAAACGCTAACGTATGTTTTCAAATTATGGTATTTGAATGTTATTTTACGAGCATGTAGCATGTTTACTCTTCGTATGCAATGAGAACCTTTCATGATCACACCTCGTGCTTCCGCCGCAGAAAGGGGTGTGACACACTAAGCTTCACTGCCCACTTAGCCATCCTTCCTGACATCTCTGGTTTCCTGAGGACATTCTTAATTGGAAAATTAGTTTTAACAACAATAACATGAGTTTCAAAATAATGTCTCAACTTAGTAGATGCCATAATTAATGCAAGAATAAACTTTTCAAGGTGTGAATACCTGGATTCGGCATCAAGTAAACTTTTACTTACATAATAGACAGGATGTTGTGTACCTTCATGATCCTTAACAGGGACCGCACTTACTGCTTTTGAGGATACTGCAAGATACAAGGATAGCACATCGCCTTTTTCTGGTTTCATCAAGGACAGGGCTGAGGATAGGTAATCTTTGAGGGCTCTTAAAGCATTTTCATGCTTCTCAGTCCACTCAAATTTCTTGTTCTTCCTTAGGATATCATAGAATTCTTTGCACTTTTATGAGGATTTGGATATGAATCTGTTCAAAGCCGCTATCCTGCCTGTTAGCCTTTGGACATCCTTAGCATTGGCCGGAGATTTGATGTTCACTATTGCTTTGATTTGTTCCGGGCTAGCTTCAATGCCTCTCTTTGTCACCATATATCCTAAGAATTTACCTGCTTTAACACCAAAGTGACATTTTGAAGGATTAAGTTTCATGTTATATTTGTCAAGGATATCGAATGCTTCCTCCAAATCCCTTGGGTGATCCTCAGCCTTTATTGATTTTACCACCATATCGTCTATGTAAACCTCCATAGTTTGTCCAATCTGATCCTTGAACATCATATTCACCAGCCTTTGATATGTTGCACCTGCATTTCTTAGTCCGAACGGCATAGCAATATAACAATATATACCAGTTGGAGTCATGAAGGCTGTATCCTCTTGATCAGATGGTTCCATTTGGATTTGTTGAAATCCAGATGAGGCATCCATAAAAGTTAACAGTTCATGACCCGCAGTTGCATCCACCATGGAGTCAATGTGGGGTAATGGGAAAGGATCCTTGGGACATGCCTTATTTAAATCGGTAAAATCGACACATACCCTCCACTTTCCGTTTTTCTTTTGAACAACAACCACATTGGCCAACCATCTTGGATACTTGACCTCTCTAATCATACCTGCCCGGAGCAATTTCTCTACCTCTTCCTGGATAATCGCATTTCTTTCCGGTGCAAACTTTCTTCTCCTTTGATGGATTGGTTTGAAGGACCTATCAATGCCAAGTTTGTGAGTGATTACATCTTTAGATATACCAGTCATGTCTTCGTGTTTCCATGCAAAGGTAGTCTTTCTCCTTTTGAGGAAGGATATGAGGTCTTCCTTCATATCGCCAAGGATCCCTGATCCGATATAGATTTTGGATTCAGGATCATGAGGATCCATGAGGATTTCTACCACATCCTGCTCTCTTGCCTCCAAGACATCCCTTGGAGGATACTTTGATTGCTATTGTTCCCTTGACTTCGAGGCTGGTTTCATCGATGAAGTATAGCAATTCTTAGCCTCCTGCTGATCACTATCAATCTTCACTATTCCCCAAGGACTAGGGAGCTTCACACATTGATGGTAAGTAGATGGGACTGCCTTCATATCGTGTATCCAGGGCCTGCCAAGGATAACATTACAACAAGATAAACAGTCAATAACACAAATTTTTGATAAGAATGTAGGCCTTCGATGTATATTGGGAGCTTAATGTCCCCCAGGGTATTCTTAGTTTCGCCACTAAATCCCACGAGCACGGAGGATCTTGGTATGATATCTGATTCAGGAATACCCATCTTCTTCAGAACATCGAGCTGGATAATGTTTACTGAGCTTCCTCCATCTATAAGGATCCTGCGGACAAAATGGTTAGAAATGTAAAGAGTAATAACTAAACCATCGTGATGAGGATCCTGGATATCAACACGATCATCCTCATCAAAGGTTATGACTTTTCCTTCAGAGACACTTGACGTTCGAACGGGTCTTTCTCCACTATGCATCTTATTTTCCTTTGCATGCCTTTTTGCTGCTGAGAAGGATGTGCCACAAATGTCTGATCCTCCAGAAATAAAGTTTATTACTTGTGCATCTGCTGGAGGGGCCGGAGCTTTCTCAGGGATCCTTTCAGGATCCTGAGTCCTTGACTTTTTCCTACCCAACAACTCTTTTAGATGCCCCTTGCTCAACAAGTATCCAATTTCCTTCTCAGTGCAATGCATTCTTCTATAAGATGCCCAAAACCTTCATGGTATGCACACCACTTTGATTTATCTTTGGTTGCAGCTGGTCTATCATTTTTTCTGGGCCATCTAGCTTCATCACCTAAATTCTGCATCGCAAGGATTAGTTCATTGTTATCAACAGAGAAACAATACTCAGAGATTGGAGGATAATCCTCATCGTCCTCTTCCTGATCAACAGCATGCACGTTCTGGTTATCAGATCTGTTATAGGATCTGAACTTGTTGTTCCTGAATGAGGATCCTTGCTTATCCTGCTTTGAGGATCTTGCTAACCTCTCCTGGATCCTTTTGTCATCCTCTAGCCGGATGAACCTAAGTGCCCGGGTTCTTACCTCATCTAGGTTCCTGCATGGTGTCATAACAAGATCATCATAGAACAATGAATCCCTAAGCAATCCCATTTTAAAGGCCTCAACAGCCGTGGCTATATCCAAGTTGGGGATGTCTAAGGATTCTTTACTGAATTTGGTAATGTAATCCCTTAATGATTCATTATGACCCTGGGTTATCCTATATAGATCACTAGTTAATCGTTCAAATTTTCTACTACAAGAAAACTGATTATTAAATAGGTTAACTAGATTAGCAAATGAGGTAATAGAGTAGGGGGGAAGACTTAGCAGCCATTTGAGAGCTGATCCAGTAAGAGTGGATCCGAATCCCTTGCACAGGCATGCTTCCTTTAACCTTTCTGGGATTGGATTGATCTCCATCCTCTCCCTGTATTGTGCTATGTGTTCTTCAGGATCCGTCGAACCATCATACAACTTCATAGTTGGGACATGGAACCTCTTGGGTATCTCAGCATCACAGATTGGTGGTGCAAAACGAGATATCTTGTGGCTCCCATCTGCAATCTCTGGGATAGGTTTGACCACTCCTGGAACACTTGATATCATATCCTTCAACTTTTGCAATTCTCTGGCCATGGCATGATTGATACCTGGATCCTACATAAGGCCATGGTTAGTAGTATAAGAATTATTAAAAGTGTTACCTCCCATTGGATTCAAATTAGGAAGAATGGATGTTAATCCATATTGTTGGGGCTCTGGAATGATCGAAGGACCAGTAGAAGCATTGGTCTGCATTGGAATAAAATCTCCCTGATGGACATCTGAATTTCCTATTTGCAAACTCCTCAAGGATCCTGGCATCTGGAAGGATCCCTGAAACTGGGACGATCCTGGAACAAAGGAGGATCCTTGAACCTGGAATGATCCTGGAACAAAGGAGGATCCTTGAACCTGGGATGATCCTGGAACAATGGAGGATCTTTGAACCTGGGATGATCCTGGAACAAAGGAGGATCCTTGAACCTGGGAAAATCCTGGAACAATGGAGGATCCTTGAACCTGGGATGATCCTGGAACAAAGGAGGATCCTTGAATCTGCTGCGCTGCTGAGTATCCTCCTGAATTCGTGAGGGATCCCATATGCTGAGGATAGGATCCCGCTGGCTGGAAATAGGAACCCGATGCCTGGGTCACTGTTGTTGTTCCGTAGTGCACTCCTTTTGGTCCACCCACATATTGAACATCTGGAACCACTGATGGCTGAGAAGTAATCACCGGAGTATCAAAATTCAAAGATCTGGGCATCAGTGGGGAATGATCCTCTGCCGTTTTCTTTTGTTTCTTGAGATCTCCGATTTCTTTGAGAATCCTTTCATTGGTCTTATCCTGTTGCTGTATATGATCCTTCATCTGCAAAATCAAAGTAAACATGTCACTAGTAGTGGGAGTGTAAGAAGCAGAAGAAGTTGGAGGTTTTGAGAAAATGGGAGTTGGTTTCTTCGCATCATTCTCAGCATTCTTCTGGGATCCAGAAGGTGGTGGAGGCAAAGGGGGAACGCCTTGTGAAGAACTGAATGAGGGCATCAAATTTGAAGCATTCTTCGCTGAGGAAGCCATTTGCTTGGTTGTAGTGAACTGAAATGAGCACAGAAATACGAATTTTTCTAAGAATGAAGCACCAATGCCCCACGGTGGGCGCCAAACTGTTTTGGTCAAAAAATCTGATGAGGATAATGCAACCAAACTCTTTGTTACGGGGAATGATGCTTTGAATATAGAACAATGATAAGGATCACTTCAATGTAAATTGCTCAAATAACACAAGGATTTATACGGGGAAAAAGCCCTTGATCAAGAGTTGATCTCCGGCACAAAAAACCCCGGGTGATGGAAACTACCGATCACCAAGCTCAAATAAATCAATAAATGTTTACAACTTCGGATAGTAACGAGCTAGGTACAAGGATCAATATGGTGAAATGTGTAAAAATGAGTGAAAACTAATAAGTGTTCGTCGAGAGCTTCAAGAGTGCGATTGTATGAGAGTGTGTGTAACTGAAAAATGGCTAAGTGTTCTAATTCTAGCTCGTCACCCCTTTAAAAATAGAAGTTAACTACACTAACAAACTATCCGACTTTTGTGCCAAGCTCCCACGTTCTCCACAACGTCCATTTCCAGTCAAACGTGTGCGAAATACCCGTGGAATATTCCATAGTAACGTTGCCAAGACCTAGTCAAGCTTGTTACTCCTGCATAATAATACGAAACATAAGCAAACAATCGTTAGTATGAGGATCCTTAAGGTGATCCATGATCCTGATCCTGAAGCTCTTCTGAGGATCACTATATGTCACAGAAGTAAGGATCATTAATTAGGATAACAAGTAAGGATCACTAATTGTTAGAAAATCCTCCCCTAACAATACCTTCATGCACAATGATTCTTTCAAGGGTATACAAGACGCTCCATATCATTGGCATTTCTTGGATGTAGGAGATGCCGGTGAGAGAGAATAAAGATTGTGTGAAATCAAGAAAAGGATACGAGTATCCTATTGCAAATGGTGTGACCGGAAAGGCTACCCAAGTTTCAGAAACATTGTCGCTCAGGACGGTGGGATCAAAAGTTTTGAAAACGGTGTTTGCCGGAAAACAATGGCGGATTCTGTCTATCTGCGGATCAGTGAAGCAACATCGTTCTTTTGCAGAGTCTTTGATGATCCCTTGGCTCTTCAAGGGGCTGTCCTTCTTGTGATCCTTGGCCGGTGAAGATCTTAGCATCATCTTGATTATGACAGTGGTGAAGAAGAAGAAACAGAATGAGAAGATGAAGAGATAAAGGAAAGAGAAGTACCTGATCAAGTCTTCGAATGAGGATTTAAAGGATGAAACGCACGAATTTAAATGCCTCATAACCCTTATCTCTAATTTCAATTTATAATCATGATTTTGCAGGATAGTCACCTCAATGACCTCAGGATGGCAACGGCTAGTCAGACTATAACGGCTATATATCCGTTGATTTGTTACAGATAAGAACGAGAAAATATAACTCGTTTATTTACAAATTACTCCTTATATTTTGGGGCAATTGTTAGGGGAGGATTTTCCAGTGATCAGTGATCCACAATTACTGTTGGACATAGGTATCCTTGATTTCGTTTGAATTAGTGATCCTCAGGGAGTATTGTAGGATTAGGATCCAGGATCATCATAAGGATCCTTACACTAACAATTGTCTGCTTTGAATATGATGTTGTTTTGAAGGAGTACGAGCTTGGACTTGGTCTTGGCGATATTCCTGGAGCATATTCCCTATTTATTCCGCACGTGCTTGACCAATATGGACGTTATGAAGTTCGTGGGAGACTTGCATGAAATGCGGATAGTTAGTTACTTTAGATATTTTCTAAATTTATAAGGGGATAGCGAGCTAAATTAGAACAGTTGGCTATTTTTAGCTTAACACACACACACTCGTAACTGCTCTCATTAGCTCTCGACAGTTTACTTGGCGATTACACACTTTTTTGCACATTACACTATAGTGATCCTTGTAACTAGCTCGCTATCATCCGAAGTTGTAATACATTTTCTGTTTAATCTGAGTTGGTGATCGGTAGTTTCCATCACCCGAGGTTTTTTATGCCGGAGATCAACTCTTGATCAAGGGCTTTTTCCTCGTATAAATCATTGTGTCACTTGTTAATTTCATTTCTGAGTGATCCTTAGCATAGTTCATTGATTCAAGCATCATACCTCACAACAGAAATTTTGGTTGCATTATCATTGCTTGATTTTTGACCAAAACCCAAACTGTTTTGGTCAAAAATCACACAAGTATAATGCAACCAAATCTGATTTTGTGAGGTATGATGCTTGGTTAATTGTATGAACGACAAGTATATGAAATCAGCGATGAACACCGAGATTTATACGAGGAAAAAGCCCTTGATCAAGAGATGATCTCCGGCATAAAAAAGCTCGGGTGATGGAAACTACCGATCACCAACTATATTGCAAAAAACAATAATGATCCTTGTACAACTTCGGAAGAAAACAAGCTCAATACAATGAATTGCTAGTGTAAGTGTGTGTTTTTGCTAAGTGTTTGCAGAGAATTCAACTGTTATGTGTTTTTTCTGTGGTGTGTACGACTTATGCCTCAAATGAGCTTGTTTCCCCTTAAAAGATAGCAAAATATCAAGAAACCAACTTTCCTAAAAAGGTGGAAATGGCCCATGTTCTCCAAAAACGGTTATATTTCATCAAGCATGTGCCATATGAACGAATATTCCCCGAAATTCCAGCTAAGAATGAGTCCACTACGTCCATTACCTGTATTTAAACATTAAAAACGTGACAATTGTTAGAAAACATAAGTTCTGTTAAGGATCCTGGATCCTCAGACTCTGGATCCTCAGACTCTCTGCATCATCCATTAAGGATCCGTGATCCATGCCCAGTCTCAGGATAGATGATCCTTAGCATAAAATTCATGCCCTAACAGTTATTTTTCTCAAAACCCTTTGTACGACGACACAAACTTCTGTTGTCGCTTTCGCATAAGTCGCCAACTTTTTAGAGGATTTCAGGTGACTTAGAACGCAAATTTACCTTTTTAAACAACGAGAAGATGCAAGACGTAATCTTGGATTGTATGCATTGCAAAAATGTACCGCAGTTCATTAACTGACGTACGACATGTCAACGGATGCTTGGGACAAGTATCTACGCATGTCAGAAAGAGTATGCTGAAAAAGTCTTGAAAGTTTTTATGATGGTTTTTTATTGTTATAATTGTTAATTCTATTTGTTATTATTGTTATTATTATAAAGCATGTACATTATTAGGTGTTATCAACCTATACAGAAGGTGATATTTGCGGAATCCAACGGCATTCAACATTCCTATCTTTTATGAAGCCCACCAACGTACACACAGGTTTCGCGGGATGATAGGTGGCCTAGACTATACGCATTGGTTGTGGGCCTGTTGTCCAACTGCTTGGAAAGGGCAACACCATCAAGGTGCACGATGATCCATACCCTAATACTACAAGCAGTCGCGTCTCAAGATCTATTGATTTGGCATGTGTTCTTCAGCATGGCCGATGCAAACAATGATATCTAAGTCTTACAACCATCAAATCTATTCGATGATGTAATAGACGGGGTTGCACCAAATACATCATTTTTTTTTTTTTTGCAAATGATGTTGAATACAAATATGGGTATTATCTAGTGTCACGGACCCCGGCCCGGTTTGACCCGGTCCAGGAGCCGCGGTGTGACAACCCTCATAATTACATGTATCCGTACGATTAATTAATATTAAATTTTGCTAGAAACATTGTTTCTTGGCTAGTTACGATCCCCGTACACCGTAACACCCACTAGAAATCTACTAACTAAAACATGTAACCTTATACTTGGATTTGAATACTATACCTCATACTTGGATTTGAATACTATACCTTATACTTGTATTTGAATACTATAAGTCACCTACTTATCATCCTTATGTTGACTAAGTATTTACTTATCCTCCTTATGTTGACTAAGTATTTACTTCTCCTACTTATGTTGACTAAGTATTAGAATCCAAGATTATACCTCTATATTTTAGTTAATCTTGGCTTGTTCATGTTGACTAAACACTAGAATTGATGACTATAAATATGGTGCATAACTTCACAATCTTTACACCATCTTTCTCATTCTCTATCTCTCTCTCTTGGCTCACTCTAAAACCACCACCACCATTCCATTGTTGATCTTGTTTCAAGTGTTAGAAGGTGATACAAGGAGCTTGAAGCTTGAAGGTCTTGAAGAATCCTTCTCATTTGCTTTCATCATCCATCTTTGTCATCTTTTTCTCTAGTGATATTCCCAAGCTTTAAGCTAGTTGTAAGACTTCTTTAAAACTCTTGTTTACTTCATGTGTTAGTAGTTAAAGATTATATTATGATGAAATAATACAAGTATGATGTTGTTGTTGATCATTGAACATGTAACGGAACCAATATAACTCGCATTAGAATGATAAAAGCTGAAAAACAAGAGGCTGTTTAGTGATTACAGCCAACTTCAGTTGGCTCTAACCGAACTTTAATATAGCATAAAATGTATTTTCTGAACTTTAGAATTGTGTATTATGAAATACGGTTCAAATGGCACTGGAATCATAATTTTTGGACTTCGTTTACTATTTTTAAAGACCCATTTTGTAACAGCAACTAAAGCTGAGTTTTTACTGCAATAAATGGGTGTTATATTTTTAATCATAACCTGAATTCTGTGTAGAGTTAGATCATGAAATTTGTACTGTAGATGATCACCGATGTATTTGTAATTCTCCCACTGGAGTTTTGTCAATCGGACTTACGATGAATTTTAAATGATTTTTTTCGTGGACTGCAGTCAGAAAGTGACGAATCTGAATTGTAGTCTGGTAAATGATTTTTTATAAAATATTGGTAATGATTTAGATCCTGATATTTTTACACAATAATGTTTCGATTGTTTAAAACATTCTATAAAAATTTGGGAATTTTTGGAATAAGTTAACTATTTTATTAAATTACCCGAAAACAGTCCAGTTTTGGGTGTTTAAGCTGAAACAATATAACTAGTGATTTGCATGTCTAAATGTCGGTTATGTTATCCGATAATGATCTAACGTGTTATATGTCAATAAAAGTGTTATGTGCAATATCGTATGTTTGCTCTTGAGTAGCTATAAGTGGAAAGTTTATATAGGCATGAACTGTTAAAGTGAGTGCATGTTATGTGATAAATGCGTGTAGGAACTTCGTGCTTATTTGAAGTCACTAATAAACTAAGTGGTAATCATACTAGGACGTGATTGACCGACTTTGACTGTTAGCTATTTTTGAGAGACAAACCGAGCAAACCAAGGTGAGTTCACACTCTATCCAAGGCATGGGATTCCCAAGGGTTGGGCATGGGTTAAAGAACTGAACGGTAACTACAAACTTGCGTATTCCCCATACAGCAGGATACGTACGACCATAACACCATCAATCTATCAATTGAAGTCCCTCATTTATCGACTTAATCGCCGAGGCCTATGGCGAGCGGGTCATTAGTTAATAGCGCTATTAGGTTTAACAAGCCTCACACCGTGCCAGTCGGACGGGCGTGTACTAATGGACTATGGGCAAAGGGTCAATGCTGATAGACATTGACTTAGGGCACCTCTTACATTTTCGTAGCATTCGATACGCGTGGTCTAATAATACATGGGAAGCCCCCACCAATCTTCGCAAACATGTTTGGGAGACCGCGATACGAATTAATACGATACATGGTTTACAAAACGAACATACGATTTACTAAACGAATTCTATAACTAAACAACCTACTGTGAACTCGCTCAACTTTGTTGTTGATTTGTTATTACATGCCTTGCAGGCCTTTAGGTGCATATCATTGGAACTTGCTGTCTGGGAGGCTGGAGTGGTCATGGGTCGAGATACATGAAATCGTAATACAAGACTAATGATATTTACATGAGGTTTATAAACACTTAACTAATGAATTATGCTTCCGTTGTATGCTGTGAATTATTCGTAATGTGTAACACTGAATGCTAAATCAATGAAAGTTTTATTTAAATATATCTATGAGTTCAATGTGATTGGTGGCTAGATCCTGGTATGTCACACGCCTCGCGGGGGTTTCCGCTTGTGGTATTTTGGGGGTGTGATAGAATGGTATCAGAGCCATTGGTTATAGTGAACTTGGTTTTAAAAAGGGGAAAACGTTTTTGTAAAACCAGACTATAACCGAACTGTTTTGAACATGTGAATACGACCATGACACTCAGCTCCAGATTGCAAGGTTCGTCTCTTGTATACTCATTGTACTGCATAACTAGTGAACACTTACATATGATAATGCATGTGATTACACGTTTAGCACAACAGTATCAATTCATGTATTACTTGCATGTGTTATGCGACTGATAGGGTGGTATTTCCCTACACATTCATGATTTACGCTTCGTGATGCTCTCTGTTTACTACTCGAGTTTGAGGAACCATTTGACATGAGTTAAGAGGAGCTGAGATGAGCATGCAAGTCAAAATATTATTGTGGGTGCACACATAATAATAATGTGGGGTGCATGTGAGTTCCAGTGAGGCTTAACAAGTGGAAAAGGGATTCCGTTCTGTTATTTGATCGATGTGAAACATAACAAACCTATAGGGGTCATAACAGCGATTGTCCCCTACTCGAACGTGAACTTTTCATTCATCTCTAGATCCCTTCGAATCTCGATGCTATCGAGCATTACCTGAACACCTAGCGAACCGTGTAGAATGTGAGGTGCTTATACGAACGTCCCTAAGTTGAATGTAGCAGCGTCGAATGATTGAGCGTTACCATTTTCACATTTCTTCGTTTGCTGGAACTCACGTATTGACGTCTTAGACTCCGAAGTGTGATCACTTCTGCAACACTCCCGCAGCATACCGTGTATTACTCAATCGACTCGCTAGATCGATGGACATGAGGATGAGCATAGTACCTTACCAACCTCAACAACGAAGGTTCTACTTCCGTTCAGACCCGGTCTCAGCAACGAAGGACTGACGACTACAAGAGCCCCGATCAGCAGTCTGCAGGGAATCAGGGACAGGGTGGATACAAGGGGAACCACCCTAGGTACAATCGATGTAACATGCACCATAGTGGGCCATGCAACAAAGGTCGTTCCCACCGATGTAACAAGGTTGGTCACGCAGCAAAGGAATGTAGGAGCCCATATCCTGCAAATCAGAATTGTCAGCAACAGCAGGAAACCCCACCGAACCAACAGCAACAACAGGGTAATAAAGGATGCTTTCAGTGTGGCGCTGAAGGCCACTTTAAGAGGAACTGTCCCCAGCTGAACCAGAATCAGAACAACAACAACCAAGGAAACGGGAACAACAATGGAGGCAACAATGGAGGCAACAACGGGGGTAACAATAATGGCAATGGCGCCCAAGGTCGTACCTTCGTGATTGGTCAGGGTGATGCAAGGAACGATCCCAACGTTGTGATGGGTAAGTTTCTTCTGGACGACTTCTTTGTTACTGTATTATTTGATTCGAGTGCCGATACTAGTTATGTGTCCATAAAAGTTAGCCAAATGCTTAAGCGCACTCCAACACTTCTAAACACCCAACACACGGTAGAACTAGCACACGGTAAAAGTATTGAAGCCACACACATAGTTAAGGGATGTAACCTCGTCTTAACTGGTCAGGACTTCTCTATCGATCTTATTCCTATCATTCTGGGTAGTTTCGACGTTGTTATTGCGATGAATTGGTTATCTCAACATCAAGCGGAAATTCCTTGCAAGGAGAAAATTGTCCGTATCCCTCGTCCTGATGAAGAACCCCTCGTGATTCATGGCGACAAGAGTGGTGCTGTTGTGGGCATCATCTCTTTCCTTAAGGCCCAGAAGTGTTTGCATAAAGGCCACACTGCCATTCTAGCTCTCGTTACTGACGCATCAATGGAAGAGAAGAGAATCGAAGACATTCCTATTGTACGCGATTTTCCTGAGGTATTCCCCGAGGAATTACCTGGTCTTCCGCCTCATCGTCAAGTCGAGTTTCAAATTGAGCTAACTCCTGGAGCAGCGCCCATAGCTCGTGCACCTTATCGATTAGCTCATCAGAACTTGAAGAATTGTCCACCCAATTGCAAGACCTCTTGGACAAGGGTTTTATTCGCCCTAGCTCTTCGCCCGGGGGAGCTCCAGTCTTGTTTGTGAAGAAGAAAGACGGTACTTTCAGAATGTGTATTGACTATTGCGAACTCAACAAGGTGACTGTGAAGAATCGTTATCCTCTCCCATGAATTGATGACCTATTCGACCAGCTGCAAGGGTCAAGCTTCTACTCTAAGATTGACTTAAGATCGGGCTATCATCAGCTGAGAGTCCGAGATGAAGACATCTCCAAGACAACATTCAGAACTTGCTACGGGCACTATGAGTTTCTGGTCATGCCTTTTGGATTAACAAATGCACCTGCAGTCTTCATGGACCACATGAACTGAGTGTGCAAACCCTACCTGGATAAGTTCGTTATCGTCTTCATCGACGACATCCTGATCTATTCCAAGAGTCAGGAAGAACACGAGCATCATCTACGACTTATCTTGGAACTTCTTCGAGCAGAGCAGCTGTATGCTAAGTTTTCAAAATGATACTTTTGGCTTCATGAAGTTCATTTCTTAGGCCACGTGGTAAATGCAGATGGGATTCATGTGGATCCATCCAAGGTTGACTCGATCAAGAACTGGCTTGCACCTCGTACACCAACAGAAATTCGCCAATTCTTGGGTTTGGCGGGCTACTACAGAAGGTTTATCAAGGATTTCTCAAAGATTGCACAACCTCTCACCTCATTAACTCAGAAGGGTGTCACCTATCATTGGGGTGATGCACAGGAATCTGCATTCCAGCACTTAAAAGATAGACTTTGTAGCACACCTATCCTCTCATTGCCTGAAGACACTGATGATTTTGTGGTTTATTACGACGCTTCCATCCAAGGACTTGGTTGCATGTTGATGCAACGTGCCAAGGTCATTGCCTACGCATCACGCCAACTTAAAGTTCACGAAAGGAACTACACTACGGACGACTTGGAACTGGGAGCAGTTGTTTTCGCACTTAAGATATGGAGACATTACCTGTACGATACCAAGTGCACCATTTACACCGATCATAGGAGTCTCGAACATATCTTCAAGCAAAAGGAGCTAAACATGCGACAACGTCGATGGGTCGAACTCTTGAATGATTACGAATGCGCTATCAAATACCATCCGGGCAGGGCCAATGTTGTGGCTGACGCCCTCAGCCAAAAGGATACTATACCTAAGCGTGTACGTGCGTTACAGCTTACCATCCAATCTAACCTTCCCGCTCAGATTCGTGATGCTCAGGTTGAAGCATTGAAAGCAGAAAACATCAGGGCTGAGTCCCTACGAGGATCCAGGCAACGACTAGAACAAAAGGAAAATGGCGACTACTATGTTAACGGACGCATCTGGGTTCCACTTTATGGAGATTTACGCGAGCTTGTGATGGACGAAGCACATAAGTCTCGTTATTCAGTACATCCTGGTTCGGATAACACGTACCACGACCTAAAAACTACATATTGGTGGCCTGGTATGAAAGCCAGCATAGCAACCTACGTCAGTAAATGCTTGACTTGTGCTAGGGTCAAGGTCGAATACCAGAAACCATCAGGTCCACTCCAACAACCAGAGATCCCGAGATGGAAATGGGAGCAAATTTCCATGGATTTCGTTACTGGCCTGCCTAGATCTCAGCGCGGAAATGATACCATTTGGGTGATCGTGGATCGACTAACAAAGTCTGCACATTTCCTGGCTATCAAGGAAACGGATAAGTTTTCTACTCTAGCAGACATTTACCTAAAGGAAGTAGTATCAAGGCACGGAGTGCCAACCTCCATCATTTCTGATCGTGACGCGCATTTTACATCTGAATTGTGGCAAGCTATGCACAAGTCTTTTGGCTCACGTTTAGATATGAGCACAGCATATCACCCGCAAACGGATGGGCAATCTGAGCGTACCATCCAAACCCTTGAAGACATGCTTAGGGCATGTGTAATCGATTTTGGTAATGGCTGGGAAAAGCACCTCCCGCTAGTTGAGTTTTCATATAACAACAGCTACCACACCAGCATCCAGGCCGCTCCGTTCGAGGCATTGTATGGACGGAAATGCCGATCACCTCTTTGTTGGGCAGAGGTTGGCGACAGTCAAATCACAGGCCCAGAACTTGTAGTAGATACAACCGAGAAGATTGCTCAGATAAGACAACGAATGGCTGCAGCTCGTGACCGTCAGAAATACTATACTGATAAGAAAAGAAAGCCACTCGAGTTCCAGGTTGGGGATCGAGTGCTACTCAAAGTCTCACCTTGGAAAGGTGTAGTTCGTTTTGGCAAACGAGGCAAGCTCAATCCGCGATATGTTGGACCATTCGAAATCATTGAGAAAATTGGCAAAGTCGCTTACAGGTTGAATCTACTCGAAGAACTCAATGGAGTTCACAACGTATTCCACGTGTCAAATCTGAAGAAGTGTCTGTCAGACGAGACCCTCATAGTTCCTCTCAAAGAGCTCACAATCGACGACCAGCTGTGATTCGTCGAGGAACCAGTAGAGATTACTGACCGAGATGTTAAGATTCTCAAGCGTACCAGGATACCTCTTGTTCGAGTTCGTTGGAACTCCCGTCGTGGCCCAGAGTATACCTGGGAACAAGAAGACCAAACGAAACTCAAGTATCCCCAGTTGTTTAAGAAAAGTGCAACCACTACTGAGGCTGAAGCTACTACGGAATTTCGGGACGAAATTCCAAACCAACGGGGGGATGATGTGACACCCCAGGAAAAACCAGTAAACCACACAGCTTAAACTAGCTTCCTCAGTAACCACATGCTAAATTTCGGGACGAAATTTTCTTAACAGGGGGAGAATGTGACAACCCTCATAATTACATGTATCCGTACGATTAATTAATATTAAATTTTGCTAGAAACATTGTTTCTTGGCTAGTTACGATCCCCGTACACCGTAACACCCACTAGAAATCTACTAACTAAAACATGTAACCTTATACTTGGATTTGAATACTATACCTCATACTTGGATTTGAATACTATACCTTATACTTGTATTTGAATACTATAAGTCACCTACTTATCATCCTTATGTTGACTAAGTATTTACTTATCCTCCTTATGTTGACTAAGTATTTACTTCTCCTACTTATGTTGACTAAGTATTAGAATCCAAGATTATACCTCTATATTTTAGTTAATCTTGGCTTGTTCATGTTGACTAAACACTAGAATTGATGACTATAAATATGGTGCATAACTTCACAATCTTTACACCATCTTTCTCATTCTCTATCTCTCTCTCTTGGCTCACTCTAAAACCACCACTACCATTCCATTGTTGAGCTTGTTTCAAGTGTTAGAAGGTGATACAAGGAGCTTGAAACTTGAAGGTCTTGAAGAATCCTTCTCATTTGCTTTCATCATCCATCTTTGTCATCTTTTTCTCTAGTGATATTCCCAAGCTTTAAGCTAGTTGTAAGACTTCTTTAAAACTCTTGTTTACTTCATGTGTTAGTAGTTAAATATTATATTATGATGAAATAATACAAGTATGATGTTGTTGTTGATCATTGAACATGTAACGGAACCAATATAACTCGCATTAGAATTATAAAAGCTGAAAAACAAGAGGCTGTTTAGTGATTACAGCCAACTTCAGTTGGCTCTAACCGAACTTTAATAAAGCATAAAATGTATTTTCTGAACTCTAGAATTGTGTATTATGAAATACGGTTCAAATGGCACTGGAATCATAATTTTTGGACTTCATTTACTATTTCTAAAGACCCATTTTGTAACAGCAACTAAAGCTGAGTTTTTACTGCAATAAATGGGTGTTATATTTTTAATCATAACCTGAATTCTGTGTAGAGTTAGATCATGAAATTTGTACTGTAGATGACCACCGATGTATTTGTAATTCTCCCACTGGATTTTTGTCAATCGGACTTACGATGAATTTTAAATGAATTTTTTCGTGGACTGCAGTCAGAAAGTGACGAATCTGAATTGCAGTCTGGTAAATGATTTTTTATAAAATATTGGTAATGAATTAGATCCTGATATTTTTACACAATAATGTCTCTATTGTTTAAAACATTCTGTAAAAATTTGGGAATTTTTGGAATAAGTTAACTATTTTATTAAATTACCCGAAAACAGTCCAGTTTTGGGTGTTTAAGCTGAAACAATATAACTAGTGATTTGCATGTCTAAATGTCGGTTATGTTATCCGATAATGATCTAACGTGTTATATGTCAATAAAAGTGTTATGTGCAATATCGTATGTTTGCTCTTGAGTAGCTATAAGTGGAAAGTTTATATAGGCGTGAACTGTTAAAGTGAGTGCATGTTATGTGATAAATGCGTGTAGAAACTTCGTGCTTATTTGAAGTCACTAATAAACTAAGTGGTAATCATACTAGGACGTGATTGACCGACTTTGACTGTTAGCTATTTTTGAGAGACAAACCGAGCAAACCAGGGTGAGTTCACACTCTATCCAAGGCATGGGATTCCCAAGGGTTGGGCATGGGTTAAAGAACTGAACGGTAACTACAAACTTGCGTATTCCCCATACAGCGGGATACGTACGACCATAAGACCATCACTCTATCAATTGAAGTCCCTCATTTATCGACTTAATCGCCGAGGCCTATGGCGAGCGGGTCATTAGTTAATAGCGCTATTAGGTTTAACAAGCCTCACACCGTGCCAGTCGGACGGGCGTGTACTAATGGACTATGGGCAAAGGGTCAATGCTGATAGACATTGACTTAGGGCACCTGTTACATTTTCGTAGCAGTCGATACGCGTGGTCTAATAATACATGGGAAGCCCCCACCAATCTTCGCAAACATGTTTGGGAGACCGCGATACGAATTAATACGATACATGATTTACAAAACGAACATACGATTTACTAAATGAATTCTATAACTAAACAACCTACTGTGAACTCGCTCAAGTTTGTTGTTGATTTGTTATTACATGCCTTGCAGGCCTTTAAGTGCATATCATTGGAACTTGCTGTCTGGGAGGCTGGAGGGGTCATGGGTCGAGATACATGAAATCGTAATACAAGACTAATGATATTTACATGAGGTTTATAAACACTAAACTAATGAATTATGCTTCCGCTGTATGCTGTGAATTATTCGTAATGTGTAACACTGAATGCTAAATCAACGAAAGTTTTATTTAAATATATCTATGAGTTCAATGTGATTGGTGGCTAGATCCTGGTATGTCACACGCCTCGCGGGGGTTTCCGCTTGTGGTATTTTGGGGGTGTGACACGCGGGACAGAAATCTCGTGGTATTTATTTAATTTGGCAGCGGAATTATTAACAGGATCGTTTAAAACTCGAAAATACCCGATTATTTTATTTCATGATTAGGGACAAATCCCGTAATTTACAATAAGGGAATTTCACTAGGAAACCCCTATTTTACAAAAACATGTTTCTTTATTTAATCAAGCCACTTCTTCAAGCGTGTAGTGCTACACGGCACTTTTCCTGAATCACAGCAGATCACCCGAAACATGTTTTAAAAAGGTTTTATCAGCAAGGAAATACTGGCGAGTCATTCAAGTTGCACAAAACGACACCTTGTTATAATATACAGTATTAAGGGTGATTACATTGTTTTTATCAACCAATTACCCCAAATCGGTATTTGTCACTCGACTGTATCTGTGACTATGGTCAGATCACCCATTAGCTAACACGTTGTCCAATGGTGACGGGAAAAAAGTAATGTATACAAAACCCCACATACCGGCAGTAATTGAAGATTACAAAGACTTAATCCCTGTAATTATAACCTTGAAAACATTTAGGGTTTTGTAAAACAATTTGGTAAAAAGAGAATGACTCACATTGCATATTTAAACGGGCAGAGTTTAGCCTACTGATTAGCCTTGTAACCTAATTTAAATAACAATGCACACGAACTAGGTTAGTAACTAATACAACATTTACGATAACTCACGAGATTAAAACCCTCACAACGAATGGCAAAGTGCAATACTTAAACATCCATCGAATTTACGACGAATGACAAAGTATGGCCCTAATGTGGGCAGCACTTAAACATTCATTGGATTGGTTTCAATCGATCGGAAATTGAATCGTAGCAGCGATCGAGTTAATACCCTGTATCGTAGCAGTGTCTCCCTAATGGAAATTATGATTTTGAGCAGTAGAACTTCGTTTTTGAGAAAAGTTTTCGACACAGATGAACAGGCCATGATCAGATCAATTTATAGCTAAAAAATGAGGTTTACGCGGCCCGCGTAAACCTCCTCTTGATCTTACGCGGCCCGCGAGGGCCACTTAGGCGTAGACTAGGGCTAGCGTGTCATCGGTAGGCCTGCCACGTGTGCGACACGTGGCCTGTTCGCTGAACCGGATATTTTATGAATTGTCGCGGCCCGCATAAGCCTAGGCTTACTCTTACGCGGCCCACGTGAAACATAAAAATCTGGTTTTCTTGGTTTTTCATGCACAGTAGGGTTTCAGGGGTCCGGGTTTTCACTTATGGGTCGTTTTGAGACATTTTTGTAGGTCGTTACATTCTCCCCACCTTAATTAAAATCTTGTCCTCGAGATTTACTAGAATAAGTGAGGATATTTCCGCTTCATTTCCGATTCCAGCTCACAAGTGTATTCAGGTCCTCTCTTTGAATCCCACTTGACTTTGGCCAGCACTAGTCGCTTGTGCTTGAGAAACTTGACATTTCTATCTTCTATTTAAGGTGGCTTCTCAACAAATTTTAACTTTTCATTTACCTCTATATCTTGAAGAGGTATTACCAGGGATTCGTCAGATAAACATTTCTTGAGGTTGGATACATGAAACACGTCATGTACCCCAGCTAGCTCTTTAGGTAGTTGTAAGTGATAGGCAACTGGTCCTATGCGTTGAATTACTGGGAATGGTCCTATGTATCTTGGATTTAGCTTTCCTCTTTTACCGAACCAAACTACTCCTTTCCAAGGAGAAACTTACAAGAGTACCTTGTCTCCAACTTGGAATTCTAACGGCTTGCGTCGATTGTCTGCATAACTCTTCTGGCGATCTCGAGCCGTTTTTAGTCTTTCCTTGATTTGAGTGATCTTGTCGGTAGTTTCTTGCACTATTTCAGGACCTGATAATTGACTTTCTCCTATTTCTGCCCAACAAACTGGAGTTCTACACTTCCTTCCAAATAGTGCTTCGAACGGGGCAGCTTCGATGCTTGCATGATAACTATTGTTATAGGAGAATTCAATTAAGGGTAGGTGGTCATCCCAATTTCCACTAAAATCTATCACACATGCCCTAAGCATGTCCTCCAGGTTTGGATCATCCTTTCACTTTGTCTGTCTGTTTGAGGATGGTATGCAGTGCTTAAATTTAGTCAGGTTCCCATTGCTTTTGGGAAACTGGTCCAGAAACGGGAAGTGAAACGACTATCCCTATCTGATACAATAGATAGTAGGACTCCATGTAAGGATACTACCCCGTCTGCGTACAATTTGGCTAACCTTTCCATGCTAAAGGTTTCTTTCATGGGTAGAAAATGAGCTGATTTGGTTAATCGATCCACAATTACCCAAATTGCATCATTACCTTTTCTGGTTTTGGGCAATTTAGTAACAAAATCCATAGTTATGAGTTCTCATTTCCATACAGGCATTTCTAATTGTTGGAGTAATCCTGAAGGTTTCTGGTGTTTTGCCTTAACTTGTGAACAAGTAATACACTTAGAAACATATCTAGCTATGTCCTTTTTCATTCCTATCCACCAGAAGTTATTTCTTAGATCTTGGTACATCTTATTGTTACCAGGATGCATGGTATACCTAGATTTATGGGCTTCCTCTAAAATCTTATTTCTTAACTCTCCTTGCTTAGGTACCCAAATTCTTCTTTTGTGGAATCTCCAAATTCCATCACTTCCTTGCTCTAATTCCTTTATTCGTCCTTTCATACCTTCAGTATCATCCTTGATTGCAGTTTCTTGAGTATTTTTCAATTGTTCCATTAAGTCTAATTGTAGACTTAATCTAAGAGTACGAACTTGTCGTTGTTTCTCATGATACTTACGACTTAAGGCATCTGCAACTACATTTGCCTTTCCTTCGTGATATTGAATATCACAGTCGTAGTCACTTAAAATTTCCATCCATCTTCTTTACCTCATGTTTAATTCTTTTTGCCCAAATATGTACCTTAAGCTTTTATTATCTGTATAGACAGTAAACTTACTTCCATACAGATAGTGTCTTCAAATTTTAAGGGCAAATATTATTGCTCCTAATTCTAAGTCATGAGTTGTATAATTTTCTTCGTGCTTTTTCAATTGCCTTGAGGCATACGCAATTACCTTCTTGCGTTGCATTAGCACACATGCTAATCCTAGCTTAGAAGCATCACAGTAAACTTCAAAATTTTCTGTTCCTTCTAGTAAGGCTAGAATTTGAGAGTTTGTTAATTTCTGCTTTAAGATATTAAAAGCTTCTTCTTGTTTAGGTCCCCATTCAAACTTAACTGATTTACAGGTTAGCTTAGTTAATGGCACGGCTATTTTAGAAAAATTCTTAATGAATCGTCTATCGTATCCGGCTAACCCTAGAAAACTCCTAATTTCTATAGCTGATTGCGGAACTTTCCATTTGGTGATCGCTTCTATTTTGGAGGGATCTACGTGAATACCTTCGTGATTCACCATGTGTCCTAAAAATTGCACCTCCTGTAGCCAAAATTCACACTTCGAGAATTTGGCGTAAAGCTTTTCTTTTCTTAACAAAGTTAAGAGTGCATGCAGGTGCTGACAATGCTCACCCTGACTTTTGGAATAAATAAGTATATCGTCGATGAAGACAATTAAAAATTTATCCAAGTATGGTTTACAGATCCTATTCATCATGTCCATAAATGCTGCTGGAGCATTTGTTAGTCCGAAGGGCATGACTGTAAACTCGTAATGACCATACCTAGTTCTGAAAGCAGTTTTAGGTATGTCTTCTTCTTGTACTTTCAACTGATGATATCCGTAGCGTAAATCTATCTTAGAAAAGTATCTAGCTCCTTGCAATTGATCAAAAAGATCATCAATCCTAGGTAATGGGTATCGATTCTTAATTGTAACCTCATTCAATTCCCTATAATCGATACACATTCTCATCGAACCATCTTTCTTTTTCACAAACAACACGGGCGCTCCCCACGGGGATGAACTAGGTTGTATAAATCCTTTACTTAGTAATTCATCTAACTGCTTTTTCAATTCTAGCATTTCGGTGGGTGCTAACCGATAAGGTGCCTTGGCTATCGGTGTAGTTTCAGGAATTAGATGAATTCTAAATTCTACTTCCCTGTTGGGTGGTAATCCCGGTAGTTCTTCTGGGAATACATCCGGGTATTCTGATACTACAGGAATTTCCTTAAGTTCCTTACCTTTAGTGTTAATGATTACCGAAATCATATACACTGTTTCTTGTTTTCTTGAATAACTGGCCATCTTTATTACTGAAACGAATTTCAGTGGCTTTCGTGGCTTATCTCTTGTAATCACCACTAATTCTCCTGTGGGTGTATAAATTTCTATGGAATTTTTGTCACAGAGAATTTGAGCATGGTTGGCTACCAACCAATCCATTCCTAACATAATATCGAATTCGGCTAAATTCATAGGTAACAGGTTTGCAGAAAATTTATGACCTAAGAGTTCTATCTTTCCTTCTTGCAAAACCTTATCTATGTAACAGAATTCCCATCTGCCGTTTCGACCGTAAAAATTTGCCTAGGTTTGGTTAAGGGTATGTTAAGAGCTTGGCAAAATGAAGTATTTATAAAACTTTGGTTTGCACCAGAGTCAAATAATACTTTTGCATAAACGTCATGAACTAGGAACGTACCAGCTATCACGTCAGGGATTAGCTCTGCTTCCTAAGTAGTCAACTGGAAGGCCCTTGCGTTTTTCTTGGTAGTTCCTTCTGCAGGTTTAGCCTTGTTATCTGCTGGTTTGACTAACTTAGGGCATTCTGGTTTGAAATGCCCAACTTCTCCACAGTTATAGCAGACCCTTGTTTTCTTTCTACAATCTTCTTCACAATGTCCTATAGCTTTGCAAAAGTTGCAGGGTTCATTACATTTTCCAAAATGTTTCTTTTTACAGTTCCTGCAGAACGGCGGAGTGGAATATTGCCCAGTTCCTCTTTTCTTGAAATCGCTATTATTACCCACACGAAATCCTTGGGAAATTTTTTGAGCCAATTCCTTCTTCCTATTTTCTTCTCGCATACGCACCAGTCCGTAAGTCAAAGTGTTGGCTAATTCCACCGCATCATCGATTGTGCGGGGCCTTGCAGCTTTGACAATATCACGGATTTCGCTAATTAAACCCCAAATGTAGCGAGAAATAAGTACCGGCTCTGGCGAAGCCAGAGTAGGCACAATTCGAGCATATTCGAAAAACTTCGAAGTATACCCTCGGCAATCAACATTCACCATTCGGTGGCTCAGGAATTTGTTTGCCATCTGCTCTTTTTCATATTCTGGGCAGAATTTTGATTCCACCAGTGTCACGGCCCCCGTCCCGGTTTGACCTGGTCCAGGAGCCGCGGGACAGAAACCCGTGGTATTTATTAATTGAGTTGACAGCGAAAGATTTTACAGGATCTTTTTAAAACTTGAAATGCCCGATTATTTTATTTCATAATTCGGGATAAACCCCGTAATTTACAATAGAGGAATTTCACAAGTAAATTCCCTGATTTACAAAACATGTTTATTTATTTAACTGAGCCACTACTTCAAGCTTGTTAGTGCTCCGTAGCACTTTTCCTTGGTTCACAGTAGTCACCTGAAACATGTTTTGAAAATATTTTATCAGCGGGGAAATACTGGCGAGTCATTCAGGTTAAATAAAATGACACATTAGTTATACATTACAGCATAAGAGCGATTACAATGGCTTCTATCTTATTTTTATCTGACGCCGTGTCACCTCCTGGTGACGATGGTCATACCACTATTGGGTCCTTTCACCCAAGTAGTGATGATTATCACTGTTATGATTTATTAGCCTAACCATGAGAAATTAGTAATGTGCACAACACCCCACTAGCCAGTGATTCAAGATAACCACGACTTAATCCCTGTAATTATAACTTTTGAAAATGATTGGAATATTGTAAAACAATGTTGATAAAAAGAGAATGACTCACATTGCAGATTTAAACGGGCAGAGTTTAGCCTACTGATTAGCCTTGTAACCTAATTTAAATAACAATGCACACGAACTAGGTCAGTAACTAATACAACATTTACGATAACTCACGAGATTAAAACCCTCACAACGAATGACAAAGTGCAATACTTAAACATCCATCGAATTCTCGACGAATGACAAAGTATGGCCCTAATGTGGGCAGCACTTAAACATCCATCGGATAGTTTCAATCGATCGGACATTGAATCGTAGCAGCGATCGAGTTAATACCCTGTATCGTAGCAGCGCCTCACTACCTTAATTTTCGAAATTGAGCAGTAGCACTTCGTTTTTTAGAGTTGTTTTCGACACCAGTGAACAGGCCATGATCAGTTCTATTTATAGCTGAAAAATGGGTCTGTCGCGGCCCGCGTGAACCATAAGCCTATCCTTACACGGCCCACATGGGGGTCTAGTCTACGTGTAGGTTTGCTGGGTCACGAGTAGGTGTGCCAGGTAGACAACACGTGGCCCGGATGCTTATCCGGTCAAATCTTAAGTTGACGTGGCCCGCGTAAGGGCCCTCTTGTGCTTTACGCGGCCCGCGAGAGGGTCTAAAATATGATTTTCTTGATTTTTTATATGGATTAGGGTTTCGGGGGACCGGGTTTTCACTTACGGGTCGTTTTGGGACATTTTTGAAGATCCTTACATCCTCCCCACCTTATTTAAAGTCTCGTCCTTGAGATTCACTGGAATAAGTGAGGATACTTTCGCTTCATCTCCGATTCCAGCTCCCAGGTGTATTCGGTCCTCTCTTTGAATCCCACTTGACTTTGCCTAGTACCAATCTTTTGTGCTTGAGAAACTTGATCTTTCTGTCTTCTATTTGAAGTGGTTTTTCCACGAACTTCAATTTCTCATTTACCTCTATATCTTGTAGAGGCACTACCAATGATTCGTCAGATAGACATTTCTTGAGGTTGGATACATGAAATAAGTCATGTACTCCAACCAGCTCCTCTGGTAGTTGTAAGCGATAAGAAACTGGTCCTATACGTTGGATTGCTGGGAATGGTCCTGGCGATCTCGAGCCGTCTTTAATCTTTCCTTGATTTGAGTGATCTTGTCGGTAGTTTCTTGCACAATTTCAGGACCTGATAATTGACTTTCTCCTATCTCTGCCCAACAAACTGGAGTTCTACACTTTCGTCCATACAGTACTTCAAATGGGGCAGCTTCGATGCTTGAATGATAACTATTGTTATAGGAAAATTCGATTAAGGGTAGGTGGTCATCCCAGTTTCCACCAAAATCTATTACACATGCCCTGAGCATGTCCTCCAGGGTTTGGATCGTCCTTTCACTTTGTCCGTCTGTCTGAGGATGGTATGCAGTGCTTAGATTTAGTCGGGTTCCCATGGCTTCTTGGAAACTTGTCCAGAAGTGGGAAGTGAAACGACTATCCCTATCCGATACAATGGAGAGTGGGACTCCACATAAGGATACTACCTCGTCTACGTACAGTTTGGCTAGCCTTTCCATGCTAAAGGTTTCTTTCATGGGTAGAAAATGAGCTGATTTGGTTAATCGATCCACAATTACCCAAATCGCGTCATTACCTTTTCTGGTTTTAGGCAACTTAATAACAAAGTCCATTGTTATGAGTTCCCATTTCCATACAGGCATTTCTAATTGTTGGAGTAACCCTGAAGCTTTCTGGTGTTCTGCCTTAACTTGTGAACAAGTTAGACACTTAGAAACATATCTAGCTATGTCCTTTTTCATTCATATCCACCAGAAGTTATTCCTTAAATCTTGGTACATCTTATTGTTACCAGGATGCATGGTATACCTAGATTTATGGGCTTCTTCTAAAATCTTATTTCTTAATTCTCCCTGCTTAGGTACCCAAATTCTTTTTTCATGGAATCTCCAAATTCCATCACTTCCTTGTTCCAATTCTTTTATTCTTCCTTTCATTCCTTCAGCATCATCCTTGATTGCTGTTTCCTGAATATTTTTCAGTTTTTCCATTAAATCTAACTGTAGATTTAATCTAAGAGCATGAACTAGCCGTTGTTTCTCATGATACTTACGACTTAAGGCATCAGCAACTACAATTGCTTTTCCTTCATGATATTGAATATCACAGTCGTAGTCGCTTAGGATTTCCATCCATCTCCTTTGCCTCATGTTTAGTTCTTTTTGCCCAAATATGTATCTTAAGCTTTTATGATCTGTATAGACCGTAAACTTACTTCGATACAGATAGTGTCTCCAAATCTTAAGGGCAAAAATTATGGCTCCTAACTCTAAGTCATGAGTCGTATAATTTTCTTCGTGCTTTTTCAATTGTCTTGAGGCATACGCAATTACCTTCTTGCATTGCATTAGCACACATCCTAATCCTAATTTAGAAGCATCACAGTAGACTTCAAAATCTTCTGTTCCTTCTGGTAAGGCTAGAATTGGGGCGTTTGTTAAATTTTGCTTCAAAATCCTAAAGGCCTCTTCTTGCCTAGGTCCCCATTCAAACTTAACTGCTTTACATGTTAGCTTAGTTAAGGGTACAGCTATTTTGGAAAAATCCTTAATAAAGCGCCTATAGTATCCGGCTAACCCTATAAAACTTCTAATTTCCATAGCTGACTACGGGACCTTCCATTTGGTGATCGCTTCTGTCTTGGAGGGATCGACATGAATACCTTCGTGATTCACCAGGTGTCCTAAAAATTGTACCTCCTGTAGCCAAAATTCACATTTCGAGAATTTGGCATAAAGCTTCTCTTCTCTTAACAAAGTTAAGAGTGCATACAGGTGCTCACGATATTCCTCCTGGCTTTTGGAATAAATTAGTATATCGTCAATAAAGACAATTACAAATTTATCCAAGTACGGTTTACAGATTCTATTCATCATGTCCATAAATGCTGCTGGAGCATTTGTCAGTCTGAAGGGCATGACTGTAAACTCGTAGTGACCATACCTAGTTCTGAAAGCAGTTTTAGGTATGTCTTCTTCTTGTACTTTCAATTGATGGTATCCGGAGCGTAAATCTATCTTAGAAAAGTATCTAGCTCCCTGAAGTTGATTGAAAAGATCATCGATCCTAGGTAATGGGTATCGATTCTTAATTGTAACCTTATTTAATTCTCTATAATCGATACACATTTGCATCGAACCATCTTTCTTTTTCACGAACAACATTGGAGCTCCCCAAGGGGATGAACTAGGTTGTATAAATCCTTTACTGAGCAGTTCATCTAATTGCTTTTTCAGTTTTAACATTTCAGTGGGTGCTAATCGGTAGGGTACCTTTGCTACGGGTGTAGTTCCAGGAATTAAATGAATTCTAAGTTCTACCTCCCTATCTGGTGGTAATCCTGGTTACTCTTCTAGGAATACATCCGAGTATTCTGATACTACATGAATGTCCTTAAGTTCATTACCCTTAGTGCTAATGATTACCGAAATCATATACACTATTCCTTGCTTTCGTTCATAACTAGAACTTTCATTACTGAAATGAACTTCATGGGTTTTCGCGGCTTATCTCCTGTAATCATAATTAATTTTCCTGTGGGTGCACGAATTTCTATGGAGTTCTTATCACAAAGGATTCGAGCATGGTTGGCTACTAACCAATCCATTCCTAACACGATATCGAATCCAGCTAAATTCATGGGTAATAAGTTTGCAGAAAATTTATGGCCTAAGAGTTCTATCTTTTCTTCTCGCAAAACCTTATCTATGTTAATAGAATTCCCATCTGCCGTTTCTACCGTAAAAATTTGTCTAAGGTTGGTTAAGGGTAGGTTAAGAGCTTGGCAGAATGAAGTATTAATAAAACTTTGGTTTGCACCAGAGTCAAATAATACTTTCGCATAAACGTTGTGAACTAGGAACGTACCAGCTATCACGTCAGGAATTAGTTCTGCTTCCTGAGTAGTCAACTGGAAGGCTCTTGCGTTTCTCTTGGTGGTTCCTTCTGCAGGTTTGGCTTTGTTATCAGCTGGTTTGACCAATTTCGGGCAGTCTGGCCTGAAATGTCCAGCTTCTCCGCAGTTGTTGCAGATTGTTGCTTTCTTCTTCCTGCAATCTTCTTCTTGGTGCCCCGGGATTTTGCAGAAATTGCAATACCCTTTGCATCTTCCATAATGCTTCCTTTTACAGGCATTGCAAAATGGAACAGTGGAAGATTGCCCGGTCTCCTTTTTCTTGAAATTACTACGGTTACCCATATGGAATCCTTGGGTAATCTTTTGGGCCACTTCCTTTTTCCGGTTTTCTTCTCTTGTGCGTATCAGCCCGTCAGTTAGTGTGTTAGCTAATTCCACAGCATCGTCAATAGTGCGAAGTCTCGCAGCCTTAACAATATCACGGATTTCGCCAATCAATCCCCAAATATAGCGGGAAATAAGTACCGGCTCTAGCGAAACCAGGGTTGGTACCACTCTAGCATATTCGAAGAATGTCGAAGTATACCCTCGACAATCTACATCCACCATCCGGTGGTTCAGAAATTTATTCGCCATTTGTTCTTTTTCATACTCAGGACATAATTTTCTTTCCACCAGCCGCTTAAATTCTTCCCAGCTCATGGCATAGGCCACATCGCTTCCTTTCGCTTGTAGTACTGTATTCCACCATTCTAGCGCCCCTTCTTTAAAAAGATGTGACGCGTACATGACCTTGTCTTCCTCAGCACATTTACTTATTTTAATTACTGCCTCGGTTTTCTCTAACCAACGCAGTGCAGCAGTCGTCCCTTCGTTGCCTGCAAATTCAACCGGTTTACGGGCAAGAAATTCCTTATAAGTGCAACCAGGCGTTGCAGCTTTCATTTTCTTAAGGAGTGGGGCTTGCATTCCATCGTTGTCGTTATTAGTATGGTTCCCGCCTCCATTTACACTAATACTGAAATTATCACCGTGTGTGCGTTTGCTAGGAATAATTTGTTGAGGTTCAACTGGATTTCGAGCAGCAGCAAGTATTGCTGGAATAGCATTGGCTATTCCCTGAGCAACGATATTCTCGATATCTTGCCTATTCAGAAATTGATCTTCATGGTTTTGCACAGATTGATTCACTTCATTAACGGGTTCATTACCAGCGTGTGCCATCTGGTAATTAATTTATATAAGTAATTAGCATAAAATGATTAATAACCAAACATAATAAAATAATTGCACATAATCACTTCAACAAGTATAGCCAAAATTGTCGATTTTTCGACGTTCGATATTTTATATCTTATATTAGGCATCCGTACACACTGGTTATCTTACAAAAGTTTTATTTTTTTATGTTATTACACATACTTATACTTATATTTTTATGATAATATTATTATTATTAAACACACATTCCTACAACCACATACTATCCCGTCAGCTGGCTTTTCAGAAACGACGTTTTCTTTCGTCGTACTTCCACGAGATTCTTTCTCCCACATCCCTAATTCGGTTTCCTGCATCAATCAGCTCCTCGCCATAGTGGCGGAGTTCAGCCAGATTTTCAGAGCTCATAGGTGGATGTAGTGGAGGTTCAGGGTCAAATTGAGGAAAAAAGTATTAGGGTTGTTTAGGAGATTTTGAAACTGCCAGTCGGTGGTCCACCACTCTTCTAGCTCTGCTGGTAGAGGTTGGGAGTTGATAATGGGATCTGGGATATCAGGCTCTAGATCAATTGGAAGTTGTGCTTCTACTGGGTAATTAAAAAGGTTTTCACCGGCAGGTCCGATGAGGTCACTAAGTGCTAGTTTATGATCCAGCGCTTCCCAGGGTGGCATTTCCTGATCTTGCCTGGAACTTTCCCCAATCTCTATTTCCTTGTCTTTACCTTTGGGATCCTCCGTCTTTATAACTTTCCGTGTTGCTGGTTTCCTCCTGCGCACACGCCTCCAGCCCACAATTCTTCTTCTCTTCTTTGGCTTTGGTTTCTCCGGAGGTTGGGTTTGAAATTCCATAGGTTCCTCCATGTCGGCACAATAACCGGTAAAGTCTCTGGAAACTTCCACATTAACATAATAGAGATTGAGATTCTTGAAGGGCTTCGTACAATTCATTCATACTGTTTAGCAGATATGAAGAAACACACAAAATTCTAGGTTAAAAGTTTGTAACTTGAATTTTCACATAATCACGAATAGGTAATCAGAAAAAATTAATTATTAATTACAAATATCTAATATATTTATACAAATTGATTAAACAAAATATTGCGATTATATATATATATATATATATATATATATATATATATATATATATATATATATATATATATATATATATATAGGATAAGGATCATGTGAGAAGTAGTAGGCTAAATGAGAAACTTGAGAAGCATTCTGGACCACACATTTTCCCTAAGCAAAAAAATGCAAAAAAAAAGGTGAAAAAATGCAAATTTTTTTTTTGGAAAAATCGCAGCTTTTTCTTTAAGAATTTAATTTTTTTTTTAATTTTTTTTTATTTATACACATGTGTATATTGTTAATCTTTTAACTATACATATATGTATATTGTCAATTATACATATATGTATATACATGTTTAAAATTGAAAAATAAGTGTTATTTAGGGTTTAGCATTAGTATTTAGGGTTTAGCATTAGGGTTTAGGGTTTAGCTTTATGGTTTAGGGTTTAGTTTTAGGGTTTAACATTAGGGTATAGTATTAGGGTTTAGCAATAGTATTTAGGGTTTAGCATTAGGGTTTAGCGTTTGGGTTTAGCATTAGGGTTTAACTTTTGGGTTTAGCTTTAACTTTTGGGTTTAGCTTTATCTTTAGGGTTTGTATTAGGGTTTAGCATTAAGGGTTTAGCTTTAGTGTTTAGTTTTAGCTTTTGGGTTTAGCATTAGGGTTTAGCTTTAGGGTTTAGCATTAGGGTTTAGCTTTAGGGTTTAGCTTTAGGGTTTAGTTTTAGGGTTTAGAGTTTAGGGTTTAGCTTTAGGGTTTAGCTTTAGTGTTTATGGTTTAAGATTAACAATATACACATTTTTTCAATTTTAAACATGTATATACATATATGTATAGTTAAAAGATTAACAATATACACATGTGTATAAATCCAAAAAAAAAAAAAAAAATTTAAAGGATAATCAGCATGCCTTTGTCCCCCTGGCGTTTTACACGTTCGGCTCCATGGCGCCGGAGGCAGTTCGGTTCTTGTCTAGAGTCCAGCGTGTGGTCCATAGCAACTTTTCGACCCCTCAGGGGCGGGGCTTTGTTTTTAGTAGATTAGGGTTTTCTATTCAGAAAGGGATGGCGGCGCAGTTTGTTGCTCGTCTACCTGTTATCCTTATGTAATTTGCCCTGATGATTGGAATGAAATAAAAATTCACCTTGAAAAAAAAAATTATTAAAGAAAAAGCAGCGATTTTTCAAAAAAAGAAAAAAAAAATTGCATTTTTTTCACCTTTTTTTTGCATTTTTTGCTTAGTGAAAATGTGTGGTCCAGATTGCTTCTCAAGTTTCTCAAATAGGGTGGACTTCTCTTAGGATCCCTACCCTATATATATATATATATATATATATATATATTACAAATTACAATTGAAATTTAAAATATACTAGGGATTGTACATTTTATTTTAGTCTATCTTTTCTTACTAAATTATTTATCTAATGGGCAAGTTTCTTTAAAGTTTCTGGCTTATGGATGATATGGGTGCTGGTTTGACGGTTCAATTATAAGTTAGCATTTACTGCTACAGTGACTAACAGGTAGAGATTTGCCCATTGTTCATCTAACTCATCTTCCCATGGTGGGTTAGTGCCTATTTTCTGAGTTTCCTTATTAATCATCATTCCTTTTGGTTGTGACTTCTTTATTTTCTCTTGACTTTTTCTAATAATACAATTTCTTTTCTTAGTGATAAGTGGTTTCTCAAACTGTGCCTTACGAACAAATATTCCTTCCTCAGTATCTGCTAAGTATCTTGAGGAATTTGATTGAAATGAAATTCCATTATCTTTTGGTGTACTATCTATTTGCCGATAGATGTCCGAAATTCTTTGCTTACCCATACTGTAACTAGCAAGTAGTCAGTTAACAAAACACATAATCACAAGATGGTAATTACGAAAATTAAGTATTTCTAAATACTTAATAGGCTTAAACCAGTGGCTCTGATACCACCTTTTTCTGTCACGGCCCCCGTCCCGGTTTGACCCGGTCCAGGAGCCGCGGGACAGAAACCCGTGGTATTTATTAATTGAGTTGACAGCGGAAGATTTTACAGGATCTTTTTAAAACTTGAAATGCCCGATTATTTTATTTCATAATTCGAGATAAACCCCGTAATTTACAATAGAGGAATTTCACAAGTAAATTCCCTGATTTACAAAACATGTTTATTTATTTAACTGAGCCACTACTTCAAGCTTGTTAGTGCTCCGTAGCACTTTTCCTTGGTTCACAGTAGTCACCTGAAACATGTTTTGAAAATATTTTATCAGCGGGGAAATACTGGCGAGTCATTCAGGTTAAATAAAATGACACATTAGTTATACATTACAGCATAAGAGCGATTACAATGGCTTCTATCTTATTTTTATCTGGCGCCGTGTCACCTCCTGGTGACGATGGTCATACCACTATTGGGTCCTTTCACCCAAGTAGTGATGATTATCACTGTTAGGATTTATTAGCCTAACCGTGAGAAATTAGTAATGTGCACAATACCCCACTAGCCAGTGATTCAAGATAACCACGACTTAATCCCTGTAATTATAACTTTTGAAAATGATTGGAGTATTGTAAAACAATGTTGATAAAAAGAGAATGACACACATTGCAGATTTAAACGGGCAGAGTATAGACTACTGATTAGCCTTGTAACCTAATTTAAATAACAATGCACACGAACTAGGTCAGTAACTAATACATCAGTTACGATAACTCACGAGATTAAAACCCTCACAACTAATGACAAAATGTAATACTTAAACATCCATCGAATTCTCGACGAATGACAAAGTATGGCCCTAATGAAGGCAGCACTTAAACATCCATCGGATAGTTTCAATTGATCGGACATTGAATCGTAGCAGCGATCGAGTTAATACCCTGTATCGTAGCAGCGCCTCACTACCTTAATTTTTGAAATTGAGCAGTAGCACTTCGTTTTTTAGAGTTGTTTTCGACACCAGTGAACAGGCCATGATCAGTTCTATTTATAGCTGAAAAATGGGTCTGTCGCGGCCCGCGTGAACCATAAGCCGATCCTTACGTGGCCCGCGTGGGGGTCTAGTCTACGTGTAGGTTTGCTGGGTCACGAGTAGGTGTGCCAGGTGGACAACACGTGGCCCGGATGCTTATCCGGTCAAATCTTAAGTTGACGCGGCCCGCGGAAGGGCCCTCTTGTGCTTTACGCGGCCCGCGAGAGGGTCAAAAATATGATTTTCTTGATTTTTGATATGGATTAGGGTTTCGGGGGTCCGGGTTTTCACTTACGGGTCGTTTTGGGACATTTTTGAAGATCCTTACAACCAGACGCTTAAACTCCTCCCAACTCATAGCATAGGCCATGTCACTTCCCTTGGCTTGTAATACCGTATTCCACCATTCTAATGCTTCTTCCTTAAAAAGGTGAGAAGCATACATGACTTTATCCTCTTCGGCACATTTACTTATTTTGATTGCTGCCTCGGTTTTCTCCAACCAACGCAGTGCCGCAGTCGCCCCTTCATTTCCTGCGAAGTCAACAGGTTTACAGGCAAGGAATTCCTTGTAAGTGCAACCAGGCATTGCAGCTTTCATTCTTTTGAAAATTGGGGCTTGCAGTACATCATTATCATTATTATTAATGTTACCGCCTCCATTTACACTATTACTGAAGTTATCTTCATGAATACGTTTGCTAGGAATAATTTGTTGAGGTTCAACTGGATTTTGAGCAGCAGCAAGAATTGCTGGAATAGCATTGGCTATTCCCTGAGCAACGATATTCTCGATATCTTGCCTATTCAGAAATTGATCTTCATGGTTTTGTTCAGATTGGTTAACTTCATTAACGGGTTCATTACCAGCGTGTTCCATCTGGTAATTAATATATATAAGTGATTAGCAGAAAATAATTAACAACCAAACATAACAAATCAGTCGTACATAATCACATCAGCATGTATAGCCAAAATTGACGATTTTTCGACGTTCGATATTTTATATATTATAATAGGCATCCGTACACACAACTTATCTTACAAAAGTTTTATTTTTAAGTTATTTCACATAATTTTATTATTATATTATTATTAAACACACATTCCCACAACCACATACGATCCTTGTTAGATGGCACTTCAGAAACGACGTTCTCTCTCGTCGTACTTCCAGGATATCCTTTCTCCTACATCCCTAATTCGGTTCCCTGCATCAATCAGCTCCTCGCCATAATGGCGGAGTTCAGCCAAATTCTCGGAGCTCATAGGTGGGTGTAGTGGAGGTTCCATATCAAATTGGGGGAAAAAGGTATTAGGGTTATTTAGGAGATTTTGAAACTGCCAGTCAGTGGTCTACCATTCCTCTAGTTCTCCTAGAGGTCGGGGGTTAACAAGGGGATCGGGAATAGCAGGTTCCAGATTGACTGGAAGTTGGGCTTCAACTGGGTAATTGAAAAGAGTCTCATCGGCAGGTCCGATGAGTTCGCTATTTGCTAGTTGGTGGTCCAGTTCTTCCCAGGGTGGCATTTCTTGAGCTTGCCCTGAATTCTCCCCAATCTCTATTCCTTTGCCCTTATCTTTGGGATCCTCAGTCTTTATAACTTTTTGTGTTGCTGGCCTCTTCCTATGCACACGCCTCCAGCCTACAAGTCTTCTTCTTTTCTTTGGTTTAGGTTTTTCCTGAGGTTGGGCTTGGAATACCATTGGCTCTTCAGTGTCAGCCTGATAGTCAGTAAAGGTATTGGTGATATCCATATCTGAACTATGGATAGAAAAGTTTTGGAGTGCTTCTGATAGTTCATTCATGCTGTTAACATACATGAAGAAACATACAAAATTCTAAGTTAAAAATTGGTAAATTAAATGCTCACAGATTCACAGAATGGCAACCAGAAAAATTAAGTATTAATTACAAATATCTAATACAATTATACAAACAGATTGATTAAAATGTAACATTGCGATTTTTATATATATATCTATTACAAATTACAACTGAAATTCGAAATATACTAGTGGTTATGTATCCGTAAATTATTTTAGTCTAGCTAGGTTATAGGAGTATTATTCTCACCATGCGTTTATGTAATGTTTATCCTGTCTCTTTCTTCTACTAGGTTGTTATCTAATGGATGAAGTTCTTTTAAAGTTTCTGACTCGTAGGTGACATAGGTGCCGGTACTGATTTGGTGATTCAACTATAAGTTAACATTTACTGCTGTAGTGGCTAACATGTAGAGATTTTCCCATTGTTCGTCTAATTCATCTTCCCATGGTGGGTTATTACCTGTTTCCTAAGTCTCCTTATTAATTATCACTCCTTTTTTTCGTGACTTCCTTATTTTCTCTTGACTTTTTCTAATAATCCAACTTCTTTTCTTAGTGGTAAGTGGTTTCTCAAACTGTGCCTTACGAATAAATATTCCTTCCTCGGTATCTGCTGAGTATCTTGAGGAATTTGATTGGAATGAGGTTTCCTTATCTTTTGGTAAACTATCTAATTGACGATAGATGTCCGAAATTCTTTGCTTACCCATACTGTAAACTAATAAATAGTCAAATAACACAAAAACACATAATCACAAAATGACAATCAGAAAAATTAAGTATTTCTAAATACTTAATTGGCTTAAATCAGTGGCTCTGATACCACCTTTTTCTGTCACGGCCCCCGCCCGGTTTGACCCGGTCCAAGAGCCGCGGGACAGAAACCTCGTGGTATTTATTTAATTTGGCAGCGGAATTATTAACAGGATCGTTTAAAACTCGAAAATACCCGATTATTCTATTTCATAATTAGGGACAAACCCCGTAATTTACAATAAGGGAATTTCACTGGGAAACCCCTATTTTACAAAAACATGTTTCTTTATTTAATCAAGCCACTTCTTCAAGCGTGTAGTGCTACACGGCACTTTTCCTGAATCACAGCAGATCACCTGAAACATGTTTTAAAAATGTTTTATCAGCAAGGAAATACTGGCGAGTCATTCAAGTTGCACAAAACGACACCTTGTTATAATATACAGTATTAAGGGTGATTACATTGTTTTTATCAACCAATTACCCCAAATCGGTATTTGTCACTCGACTGTATCTGTGACTATGGTCAAGTCACCCATTAGCTAACACGTTGTCCAATGGTGATGGGAAAAAAGTAATGTATACAAAACCCCACATACCGGCAGTAATTGAAGATTACAAAGACTTAATCCCTGTAATTATAACCTTGAAAACATTTAGGGTTTTGTAAAACAATTTGGTAAAAAGAGAATGACTCACATTGCAGATTTAAACAGGCAGAGTTTAGCCTACTGATTAGCCTTGTAACCTAATTTAAATAACAATGCACACGAACTAGGTTAGTAACTAATACAACATTTACGATAACTCACGAGATTAAAACCCTCACAACGAATGGCAAAGTGCAATACTTAAACATCCATCGAATTTACGACGAATGACAAAGTATGGCCCTAATGTGGGCAGCACTTAAGCATTCATTGGATTGGTTTCAATTGATCGGACATTGAATCGTAGCAGCGATCGAGTTAATACCATGTATCGTAGCAGCGTCTCCCTAATGGAAATTATGATTTTGAGCAGTAGAACTTCGTTTTTGAGAAAAGTTTTCGACACAGATGAACAGGCCATGATCGGATCAATTTATAGCTGAAAAATGAGGTTTACGCGGCCCGCGTAAACCTCCTCTTGATCTTACGCGGCCCGCGAGGGCCACTTAGGCGTAGACTAGGGCTAGCGTGTCATCGGTAGGCCTGCCACGTGTGCGACACGTGGCCTGTTCGCTGAACCGGAGATTTTATGAATTGTCGCGGCCCGCATAAGCCTAGGCTTACTCTTAAGCGGCCCGCGTGAAACCCAAAAATCTGGTTTTCTCGGTTTTTCATGCACAGTAGGGTTTCAGGGGTCCGGGTTTTCACTTATGGGTCGTTTTGGGACATTTTTGTAGGTCCTTACATCTAGTCAATGGTATTTATCCGAAGTGTGCTGCCGGTGAAAGACTCTCTCGTGTCCAGATGACGTGAAACAGATGTATTACAAGAAGAAACACAAGACAGCAAGAAAAGATAGAGAACATGCGTTAGGATTGTTAAAGAAACGATGGAGTATCATTGCCCAACCCTTATATATTCGTGAAAAGTAAAAAAAAAAATGAGAAGCGTGATGTATATGTATATTATCTTGCATAACATGATCTTGTAGGACTCGGGCAGAGCCTTTCATGTTGACTTCGATGACACTTACCAATCGGCAGACCAACTATAAAGCTACACCCAGAAAGAAGCTATTCGAATGAAGATACGTCACAGGGAAACACACTTGAATCTTCGAGCGAATATGGTTGAACATCTGTGGAATAACCGTGACAGTGACCACATCGCCTACGACAACGAGCTGAAGACGTCTAGAATTTATTTTTTATTTGAAAAATTATAGTATTATCTTTGTTGAACATTTATGTGTTTAGTTTATTTGTAGTTTAATTTTTATAAAAATATAAATTAAAAAAATGAGTAATGATGATACGGGCTTTATCCCACAAACGACCAGTTAACAACGGAGCTCCATCTCCAATTGGAACCGACATGCTGAAATAAAGCCCTAAGGGCTTTATCCCGCACACCATTTGGTCTAAGAGTATCCACTACGTTGAGCTGATATAAAATTTAGAGTTGTCATTTCAGTATGTCATATCATTCCAAACCCCACTTTTTCCTCCAACACTAAACCTAGGGCTGCAAACGAACCAAGCGTTCGGCGAACAGTTCGTGAACCGTTCGGCGGGAAGTTTATTTGTATTCATTCGCTTATTAAACAAACGAACACGAACAAAAAAATTCGTTCGTTTAGTTAAATGAACGAACATGAACAGAGGCCATGTTCGTTCATTTATGTCCGTGAACGTTCGGTAACGTGTTCGATAGTTCATTAGTGTTTTTAGTTTTATATTTTATTTAAATGCTTAAAAATTCCGATAAATGAAAGATTTAATAAGTGTTAGCGTATTATATATTATGTTCATGAACGCTTGTTGGTGTTCGTTTGTTTCCATTTGTGTTCACGAACATCAGTTTGTGCTCATTTGTGTTAATCAACGTTCGCTTTCATTCATTGCCTAAAATTAACAAACGAACACAAACAAGTTCATTTTCTTAACAAACAAACACAAACGGACACGAACAAGTTCATTTCCTTAACAAACGAACACAAACATAAAGTCTTGTTCGGTAAGCGTTCATGAACAGTTCGTGAACACATACATTTCTTAACAAACGAACACGAACAAGGCCTTGTTCGTGTTCGTTCAGTTTGTTTGCACTCCTAACTAAACCACTTCAAACCTCCGATCCATCTCATTATCCACATCATCACCTACTTTTCCTTTTATTTGAACTATATCTAATTTATACAATCTATTTATAATTTATTTAATTAATATCCCCGTATGCAACATGTTGTGCATCCAGATGCCGACTCCGATGGCTCAGGGTTGATGACTAGGTTTAATTGTCTTGTTTGTTTAGGTTTAATTATTTGTTTTGATTAAGTTTAGTTTTTGTTTTTGAAATGTGTAATTCACAACAGACGGTTAATACACACCCGCAAGTCGCAGGCCCACCCCATTTCTGTCCCAAGGACTATGTTGTCTTAACGGGGCCCACGCCTCGGTAGAAATGGGACATAGCTTTCCCCGAGAAAATTTCCGACCCCCTGCCACTTGACAGGAGTTGCACCCTCCACACGAATCGACCGCCTGTTGTGACAGAGCGACCCACTGGAGTAAATGCGCCGTAATAGAAAACTCGAGTTCCCTCAGGCTTGAACCGGAGTCCTTGCCATCCTTGGGTTAGGAATAACCCCAATGCCTCACTTTTTGATGGAGGTGGGGATCGAACCTGAGACCACTCACATGGCCCAAGTCCTTTCCACCACTCCACCAAAGGATCATTGGCTTGATTAAGTTTAGTTAGCTTGTGTGTTTATGTTTAATTATCTAGTTTGTTTAAGTTTAGTTATGTAGGTTGTGTAATGTTTTTAATTTTAATAAATTTGTTCTTTTTAGTTTATATTATTTTTATTTTATATATTTGTTTTTTTAATTTAAACCAATTTAAGTTTTATTATTTTAAAAGGTTTTTTGTTATTTAAAATAAAGGGGGGTCCACAAGGGACCCACAATCACACCCTCTTCACTCGTCCAGTGTACCAGACCTCCTCCCCTCCGGACCGCCTCCATCACCCACCTCCAACGCTGAAGTCGCCTGCTTTGCCTCGTTCGGATTCCAAACTAACAAACCGGACTTGACAATGTGGATCCTATAAGTGAGTTTTTGATGATTACAATAAATTGATTTTATGGGATTTTAATTACTTATATTATCAACAGGCAACTAAAAAACTAAATTGGACAATTTAAAAGTCAAATCTTACAACATAGTACTCACATACAACTATGATAACTCGTGATTTACTTAGCCTATGTGTTATTATTCTATTTTATTTTTCATCGTTACATCATCAAACTACTTTCACTCACTTTTCTCACTCCATCATGTTTTTGTTTTTGTTTCGTAAATTTTCACACTTTATTAAAATTTGGAAAAGTAAAAAAAAATGCATGTGATTGATTGCTGGCATGGGGCTCACCAACTCTCCCCCACCAATGAGCGTTAGCAGGCTAACGCCTTCCCTCTTTTCACAAGTTTTCAAGCCTCTTGGTATGATGTTTAACGCCCCTTCACATGCCATGTGGAAGGGGCGTTGACTCCATAACATCATCATCATACTCAGTAAATCTCATCAATAGTAAAACTAAGGTAGGGTCTGAGGAGGGTAAGATGTAGACAACCTTACATCTACCCCGTAGGAATAGAGAGGCTGCTTCCAGTGAGACCCCCGGCTCGCTGGTAGTTTTCCATTAAGCTTTGGACATAAGGCACACAACACTCAGCAATTAACAAAGGCCAATTAGTGCATGTACTCCCTTGTCTTTCGGTTATCAACACCACCACATGATGCATGATTAACCATCCCCCTCTTTTAATATTATTTTCATGAAATTAGTAAAATAACGTTAAAATTAGTGCACTTTTACTTTTGCCTCTCGAACGCCCATACATATATACATTACAAGCGCATACCGCAAGCTGGGCGTAAATCTTGGAATAGACTTATTAAACAGAAACTCAAGAAAAAATCTTGGAAATCAAGTTAAGATGTATTGTATGTTCCTTACAATTGCATTTAACAGAATTTATAAAACATGCATAATTTTGGTGTCTTACTAGTTCAAACATATATTAAAAACACATCCAAGTATTATACCTCCTATTATTTCCAACGATTTCATAAGTATAAAGTGTTCAACATTAATGAACCAACTCTAAACCCTCATCCAAACCAATACTAACATAATCAAACAGTAAAACCGCCATCGATAACCAAATCATGACCGGTGATAAAACCGGACTCCCGACAAGCAAGAAACAACACAGCATCCGCGACATCCTCTTTTTTCAAAACCAAATCTTTCAAGCTAGTCAACGGTTCATACATCTTCTCAACTTCTTCACCATCCTTCTCAAGCGCTTTGCACATCAACGGCGTTGCCACCACATAAGGCGACACACAGTTCACCCGGATCCCATACTGCCCGAGCTGCTTGCTAGCCGATTTCATCAACCCCACCACCGCATGTTTCGACATACTATAATCCGTCTTTTCATTCACTCCTATCTTACCCAATACACTTGAGGAGCAAATAATGCTTCCTTTCACACGCCCCTCCACCATTGCACGTGCGGCATGTTTCACGCACGTGACCATCCCACGAACGTTGACCGCAAAAAGGCGGTCAAATTCGTCCATGTCAAAGTCAATGATAGTTTGGTCAGATTTAGTAATGATTCCCGCATTACTATACATGATGTCGAGGTGGGCGTGGATGTCCACCGTGGAGTCCACTAGGAACTTCACTTGGGCTTCGTTGGTGATGTCGCAATGGACGTACGTACAACGGTCTAGGCCGATGGATAAGGAGACGTTTTCTCCCAGGTCGTCTTGGATGTCCGCGATCACCACACGAGCACCTTGGTTGGCAAATAAACGCGCAGTGGCTTCGCATATGCCGCTAGCTCCACCGGTGATTATAGCCACTTTTCCTTGTAGCTTATTCATAACGATATATTTTTGTGCATGGAATTGTTTGTTCGGGGTCTTCTTATCATATATAACAAAATTTAATTGACTTCATGTAAATAAAAACAAAAAATGCCGTATAAATTGGGTGGCAGCCAGAGAATAATAGCATCACGATACTTTACAATCTTTACATGTTGACGATTCTACGTTCGAATGTTCAACAAATATTTTCGAAAATGTTTTGTTTTATTTTCTTTCATTATAACGTGTCGCGTGGATTATAAAAATGTGTGTAATAATCGGGTTTGGCCGGCAATTTTAGACACGTATACGAATACACGACACGAACCTACACGAAGTTAACGGGTATCGTGTATGGCCTTAACATGTAACAGGTACTAAACAGATAGACACGAAAATACCTGTTAATTTTCGGGTCTAAACAGGTAAAATATATGTTTACCTGTTTAGTACCTGTTAATACATGTTAACAGTTTTAATATGATAAAAAATACAATTTAGTGTGACCATGTGATTTGAAAACCTGATTTTATAACTTATCTTTCTAGTTTCCCTAACCTTTCATTTCCCATTCCAATGAACTTTACATTGTTTTGAATGGATGTTATGAATTATTTAAACCTTTTTGTGATTTGTTATTTATGGATTTTGTTTCAAACTTGTTACGGATTATGCGTTTATGCATTATTTAAGCCTATTGTGAACTTTTGGCAACTTTTGTTTCACTACACAGGTTCCTAGATATGTAATTATTGAAACATTTGTAAACAGATATTAACAGGTAATTATCGTGTATACCTGTTAAAAAATATTTCGTGTTCGTGTATGGAAAACTGGACACGAAACCTTATCGTGTCGTGTTCGTGTATGGGATTTTGTGTATCGTGTATTATCGTGTTCGTGTATTATCGTGTACAGGTATACACGATATGCTAGCCCTAGGTTTTGCTTTGTATGATTTTTTAATATCTAGGTTTGTTAATGGTCGCGCATTGTGGCGAAACGAAACAAAAACGTTATTTATATATAAAGCATTTTGTTTAGAAAGCCAAATCGTTAGAATTGTTTAGTTTATCATCGTACCGTTTTAAGATACCAAATGAATACTCAATTTTGAATATAACTTTTCTTTTTAACAAAACTAATACCGGCATTGGCGAAGATTGGGGGGTTGATTTTTCCCAATTCCGTGGGAGCGAAAACGTATATTGATGGGTGTCAAGTGTTATATATATTAGGTGTATATTTTAAGCCCCTTTAACACTTTTTTAGTCAAGTTTTAAATTTATAAAACACGATATTTACTAACACTAGACACTCATATGGGCAAGTGCACCCATCGTGAGCGTAGTATAGTGTTGGTAAGATACCGGGGTCGTCCAAGGACACAAGAGCTTTTAGTACCGGTTTATCCTCAACGTCTAATCAAAATCAAAAAGTTTAGAAAAATGTTTTAAGCTAAGAAAAATGAAAACTAACTAAAAATGCTGAAAAATAAAAATAAAAGAAAAACAGATAGACAAGATGAATCACATGGTTCCGACTCGTATCTAGTGTAACCTTTGATTATTTCCGCACTTTTGCACTTTTTAAGAGATTATCTTAGTTATTGTAGTAGGCCCCTCTTTTGAAGGTGACGTTACCCTCACCCCAGTAGTTTGAGTCAGCAAGGATACAATCCTAAAAGGGTGGATTATTGAAAGATAATTAATTAAGTTATTAATGCAAATTATGGTAGGCCCCTCTTTTGGAGGTGACGTTACCCTCGACTAAGTAGTCTGAGTCAGCAGGGATACAGTCCTAAATAGCCGGGTTATAGTATTAATAGTAGTTAACTTATGATGGGATCAAAGAGTTTGGACCCCCGCCATCCAATACCGTTAAGTATTGAAGGAGGTCCTACTAAATTTGACCCAGGTCCATTGCAGGACCTCTGAACGCTGAACAATGGCAAGACCTTTACCAAACCGTTCCCTTAACCCCCGACCAGGTAGCCAACATACCTCCATATAGACCGTGGAGATATGAATGGTGAAAATCTTTTATTTTATATAGACAGTAAAATAATGCCAAGACACCACGGACAAACGATAAGGAAAGATCACCTTCAACATAAGAAACTAGTTATTAAAGTCATTAATACAAAACCAAGTAAAAAGTGCGAAAAGATTAAAAATAAAAAGTATTACACTTGACACTTTGTCTTCAACAAGTGATGTAAGAGACTTAGGCAACCATGGCCTTGGTTGTCAAGAACTCTTACGATCAATCTTGGATCCCGAGACTACTCACACACTCTACGATGGACAATGGATGATGGTGGTGGATGATGGTGTTATGGTTGTGGTGGGTGGTGGGTGAAGTGTGAGAGAGGTGGTGTGCCAAGGGATGGTTTGAGCTTGAGCCAAGCACTCCTATTTATAGGCTGAACAGAAGCTCGGGCACGGCCCCGTGTCCAGTGGGCACGACCCCGTGTCCACATCCTCTCTTTCTTCATTTAATGCAGCTTTGTCTTATTAGTTGACCACGCCCCCGTGTCCACTGAGCACGACCCCGTGTGCAGAAGAATCTTTGTACTATGAAGATTTGCCTAGATTGTGCGAATCTTATAGTTGACCACGGCCCCGTGTCCACTGAGCACGGCCCTGTGGTGGGCAATAGAAGCTTCTACAACTTTGTCTTTTCTGCTGACACTTGGGCACGCCCCCGTGCTGCCTGAGCATGGGGCGTGTTCAGTCTTCTGTTATCTTGTTTTGCTTGGGAAGATGCTGTCGTGGGAGTCTTCCTTTTCTTGTATTTATGTTAGATTTTGATGTCTTTTTGCTTCTTTTGTTAATTTGAGCTCATTTAATCCTGAAAAATCAAAAGGAAGACAAAAGCACACTTTTTCCAACATTAGTACTAAAAAATGGTTAATTTTATGCCACAATTGATGAAATTTATATGTTGCATTTTGCACACATCAAATACCCCCACACTTGAATCTTTGCTTGTCCTCAAGCAAAACTCTTTAATATGTGGCTATTACACTCCCAAATGGAATGGGTAGAAAAGAAGGTTTTTGGGCTTATCATAGAGTGTCGGGATTTCCAAGATTCTTTATTTAGTTTTATTTTTATTTATTTACAATCCTATTCGTCATGATTTATTTAAAACTTTTCATAAGATAAATTACTTATTAGGGTATAACATGCCTTTGTAAAATTTTTATTTATATACAAGTTCACATACCTCACGGGGATCACTTAACACTCGGCCGAAAATGTATTTTTGTGGATCACTCGAGAGCGGCATGGAACTTACTCCTACCATAAGCTTGCCAAGCAATCAATCATCCTCCTTTTTAACTTATATACCTTTGTAAATATCAAGAGGACTTTGTGGGTGAAGGGTTAGGCTTGGGTTAAAGGTAGGTGGTTGGGTTAGTGGTTAGTAGAAAAAGGGCGAAAAGCGTAACAAGCGTCGGTTTTCGTAAGACTTTTTATTTTTTTCTACTTTTATTTTTATGAAGCTATTTTTTCAAACAAAGTCATTTTTGATAAACTTGTTTGTTTATTTGCTTTTGCTTCATAATCAACTTTTTTTTTGAATAGTCATACGAAAAACCGAACTTGTTACTAAAACAAAGGGTTAAAAATGAAAAAGGTTTTGGTGGTTAAAAGGGTGTTTGTTTTGGGTTATGAAATGAAAAGGTTTAGGCTCAAATGGGCTAACTAGGGGGATTTTGGGTAGGTGGTAAAAAAAAAAATAATGGTGTAGAAATAAAAAGGGTTAGTCCTAATGCCTCCATCTTTTACTTACTCGGGTTTAAGTTGGTAAGGACCGGGAATGTATCGTCATGGCAAGTTCTAGAGTCGTAAGAACCAAGCGGCTATTCACACAAGAAACGAAAAATGGGCATTTAGTTTAATGATATGTAATTGTTTGCTCAATAAAGGCTCAAAACTCACTTTTGTGGGAATGGGTTTTTATGTGATCAAATATATATAATCAAATTTTAACTAAGTTTGCCATGCCTTTTCATAAATTTCTTATGTTGGTTCTTTTTATCACGACGTTATCGGTTGTAAATTCGTAAAAATATAACTTTTTTAAGAACTTGAATTTCCCGAGTTAAACCTAGACAAGTAAAAAAATGAAAAAAAAAATTGAAAAAATTTTTGGGGTGATTAGCGGTTCCAATAGAGTTTTGTGTAAGGCTTGTATTTAGGACTTGCAAGATTCAAGGTTTTAGCATCCCCCCACACTTAAATTACACATTGTCCTCAATGTGTCCCAAAAATAAGTTTTTAGGTTGATTGAATGTGTAAAAAGGTGTAAAAAGCAAAACTTTTGTGTTACTGGGCGCTGAACACGGCCCCGTGTTGTTCGGGCACGACCCCGTGTTCAAGTGCCAGTAACAAAATTAAATCAAGAGAAACAGAAGCCTGGATACGAGGGCGTGTTGGGTGAACATGGTCCGTGTCCAGTTACCTGAACTGGGTCTTTTTCTGCAGACTGTGCAGCACGGGGCCGTCTTGGGTGGACACGGCCCGTGCCGAACTTACTGTAAATGAAGAATTTTGTCGGACGGTCCTGTTTTCCTGCATGGGGTGCTGGTTCAAGTTTCCCCTGTATCTTTTGTCATCTTAAGTGTGTTTTATTCTTGAAAATTAAAACTAACTAGAAAACACAAAAAAAAAATTAATCTAAACTAAACTAAGGATAGTTCCGCGGAATGCCTCCGTGGTGCGCCACGTTTATAAGGGTCCTTGGCTAGACCCAAAGCCTAGTCATATGTTACCCAAGTGGAATGTATTGCATCCCATGTTACACCGTCGGAGAGCGTCATCCAAGCTTGAGTCTATGACCTTCATGTAGTTGACCGGGTCTTCGTCCTCTACTTTCTTTCCACATTCAAACTTCACTTCCTTGTCCCCAAACTTCAATGTTAACGTTCCGTCATTCATATCCACCACTGCTTGGGCGGTGGCTAAAAATGGCCTCCCGAGGATGAGAGGGACATCAGTGTCTTCTTCCATGTCTAGGATGACAAAGTCAGTTGAGAAAACGAAGCTGTCAACTTTGACCAATAGATTTTCAGCGAAACCTTGTCGAAATTTGACGGATCTGTCGGCGAGTTGTATGCTCATCTTTGTAGGGCTTGTTGTTCGTAGGCCGAGTCGTTTGAACATTGATGTGGGCATGAGGTTAATGCTAGCCCCAAGATCAGCTAATGCATTACGAACTGGGGATTCCCCAATCGAGCAAGGAATTGTGAAGCTTCCGGGATCGATTTTATTTTGTGGAAGTTTGTTGAGTACTAAGGCGGAGCATTCTTCGCCTAAGTTAACTAATTGCAATGATTCAATTGTCCTTTTGTGAGTGAGGAAATCCCTTATGAATTTTGCATATTTAAGCATTTGGGTTAGGACCTCAATAAAAGGAATATTAACATGCAATTGTTTTAGTAAATTTTTGAACTTTGCGAATTGCTCATCGGTCTTTTGATGATTTAACCTACCGTGGTACGGAATTGGAGGAGTCTTGGCGGGCTCTTGATTTGGTAAAGAAGCTTTTTCTTGTGCGGGTGGAGTTGTGGTTTGGCTAGACTGGCTTCCTTCATCTGGCGGTAATGGAGCCTCCTCGGGACCCACGGTTCGGTTTCTCAATGTGATGAGGTGTACTTGCGCCTTTGGGTTGGTTTCGGTATTACTTGGTAACGCGCCTTGTGGTCTCTCGGAGAAATTTTGAGCTAGTTGATTTAATTGTTTTTCAATGTTTTGAATGTTAGCTTGTTGATTTCTAAAATTCGATTCCAATTATTGAAATCGATCCGAGTTTTTCTTTTCGGTGTCGGAGATGAGGCGAGATACAGTATCTTCAAGCCTTTCTCTTCCACCTTGTTGTTGAGAGAAATTTTGTGATTGTTGAAAGTTAGTTCGTTGGTTTTGTTGGTTACTACTATTACCGGGATCTCTCCAACCAAGATTTGGGTGGTTACGCCATCCTTGGTTGTAGGTACCCGTTGGAGGACCCGACGGCCTAGGTCTGTTATCAATGTAGTTTACCGTTTCTGTTTGTTCATCTAATTCTTTCATACAACTCCAATTTTCATGTGGCCCACCACACCCTTCACAAGCCATAACCGAGGCCGTTTTTGTCATTTCTAGCTTTTTGATTTTTGAAGAGAGGGCCTCGATTTGGGCTTTTAAAGAGGTGCTTTAATCAACCTTATGGCGCCCGGGGCAATAGATTTATTACCTCGGGGAGTGTGCCATTGAAAATTGGTTTGAGCAATTTCCTCAATTTGATTATATATTTCATTTGGGCGACGATTACCTAAAAGTCCCCCCGAGCTAGAATCAAGTGTTTGTCTTGGGTGTGGCAACAACCCTTTGTAGAAAGTGGATACTTTTTGCCACACCGCTAGACCGTGATGAGGACACTTTCTTAGTAGCTCCTTGAACCGTTCCCAAGTTTCATACAAGGATTCCCCATCCTCTTGTGAGTATGTATTAATTTCAGTCATTAATTTAGCCATTTTAGCAGGAGGGAAATACTTATATAGAAACTTTTGGGCTAGTTCATCCCAGGTGTTTACCGAGCCAACTGGGAGGGTGTTAAGCCAAGCCTTATCTCGGTCTTTTAGTGAAAATGGAAACATCCTAAGGCGAATGACGTCGTTTGATGCTCCATTGATCCGAAAGGTATCACATATTTCCAAGAAATTAGTAATATGTAGATGGGGATCCTCGTCTGCAAGCCCATGGAAGGTTGCGGAGTTTTGAAGCATTTGTATCAAATGCGGCCGAAGTTCGAAGTTGTTGGCTTCGACATTCGGTGCATTGATAGCGGCGCCGAGATTACCTACGGTGGGCCGTAGGTAATCCATGAGGGTACGTTGGTCCGCCATTGGAAGTGGGTCCCCCGAAGCTTTCTCTTGATTTTTAGCTTTAAGTCTTTTTCTGAGAAAGCGTTCGGGTTCTTCTAGAGGTTCTTTTATGTCTCTACTAGAACTGGAGCTCATGCACTACGTAGGAAGTTCAAATGTGGCGCCAAGGTTCCAAGTCCTGCGATAAAAACAGAAAAGAATGTTGGTCAGAAGGTTCACCACGGCCCCGTGCTCAGCGAACACGGCCCGTGGTCAAGTTTACAGTAATTGTTCCCCGGATCCCTGTTAATGGGAGTTGGACACGACCCCGTGTTGCACCGACACGACCCCGTGCTCAGCTTTCTGTAACTCGGAAAATAAAAACTGCCAGTGATAGTGCTGGACACGGCCCGTGTCCGACCAGGCACGGCCCGTGCTGAGCTCTGCAGAAACAGAAAAACTAAAAAAAATCCTAAAAAAATGAAAATTAAGAAAAACGATTAGGCCGTTGATTCTTAACTTTCTTAAAATCCTTGTGTCCCCGGCAGCGGCGCCAAAAACTTGATGGGTGTCAAGTGTTATATATATTAGGTGTATATTTTAAGCCCCTTTAACACTTTTTAGTCAAGTTTTAAATTTATAAAACACGATATTTACTAACACTAGACACTCATATGGGCAAGTGCACCCATCGTGAGCGTAGTATAGTGTTGGTAAGATACCGAGGTCGTCCAAGGACACAAGAGCTTTTAGTACCGGTTTATCCTCAACGTCTAATCAAAATCAAAAAGTTTAGAAAAATGTTTTAAGCTAAGAAAAATGAAAACTAACTAAAAATGCTGAAAAATAAAAATAAAAGAAAAACAGATAGACAAGATGAATCACTTGGTTCCGACTCGTATCTAGTGTAACCTTTGATTATTTCCGCACTTTTGCACTTTTTAAGAGATTATCTTAGTTATTGTAGTAGGCCCCTCTTTTGAAGGTGGCGTTACCCTCACCCCAGTAGTTTGACTCAGCAAGGATACAATCCTAAAAGAGTGGATTATTGAAAGATAATTAATTAAGTTATTAATGCAAATTATGGTAGGCCCCTCTTTTGGAGGTGACGTTACCCTCGACTAAGTAGTCTGAGTCAGCAGGGATACAGTCCTAAATAGCCGGGTTATAGTATTAATAGTAGTTAACTTATGAGGGGATCAAAGAGTTTGGACCCCCGCCATCCAATACCGTTAAGTATTGAAGGAGGTCCTACTAAATTTGACCCAGGTCCATTGCAGGACCTCTAAACGCTGAACAATGGCAAGACCTTTACCAAACCGTTCCCTTAACCCCCGACCAGGTAGCCAACATACCTCCATATAGACCGTGGAGATATGAATGGTGAAAATCTTTTATTTTATATAGACAGTAAAATAATGCCAAGACACCACGGACAAACGATAAGGAAAGATCACCTTCAACATAAGAAACTAGTTATTAAAGTCATTAATACAAAACCAAGAAAAAGTGCGAAAAGATTAAAAATAAAAAGTATTACACTTGACACTTTGTCTTCAACAAGTGATGTAAGAGACTTAGGCAACCATGGCCTTGATTGTCAAGAACTCTTACGATCAATCTTGGATCCCGAGACGACTCACACACTCTACGATGGACAATGGATGATGGTGGTGGATGATGGTGTTATGGTGGTGGTGGGTGAAGTGTGAGAGAGGTGGTGTGCCAAGGGATGGTTTGAGCTTGAGCCAAGCACTCCTATTTATAGGCTGAACAGAAGCTCGGGCACGGCCCCGTGTCCAGTGGGCACGGCCCCGTGTCCACATCCTCTCTTTCTTCATTTAATGCAGCTTTGTCTTATTAGTTGACCACGCCCCCGTGTCCACTGAGCACGACCCCGTGTGCAGAAGAATCTTTGTACTATGAAGATTTGCCTGGATTGTGCGAATCTTATAGTTGACCACGGCCCCGTGTCCGCTGAGCACGGCCCTATGGTGGGCAATAGAAGCTTCCACAACTTTGTCCTTTCGCTGACACTTGGGCACGCCCCCGTGCTGACTGAGCACGGGGCGTGTTCAGTCTTCTGTTATCTTGTTTTGCTTGGGAAGATGCTGTCGTGGGGTCGGGCATGTCACGTCTTGTTCCTTTTCTTGTATTTATGTTAGATTTTGATGTCTTTTTGCTTCTTTTGTTAATTTGAGCTCATTTAATCCTGAAAATACAAAAGGAAGACAAAAGCACACTTTTTCCAACATTAGTACTAAAAAAGGGTTAATTTTTTGCCACAATTGATGAAATTTATATGTTGCATTTTGCACACATCATATATACCTAAAAATTTATATACAAAGGTACTGTTATAACACTACGCGTCGAAAAGTTCGGGGGGACGGACTCCCCCTCCCGCCCCAAGGAAGCTGTGCCCCTGAATACAGGAATGTCGAGAGAAAAAAAATAAGCACAACTACGTACTTAAATTTTAGAAAAAAGATTAACGAACGTAAATTACTAAAGAAATATCAAATTAAATGATAAAGGAAATATGATTTAAAAAATAATTTAATGAAAAAGAAAATTAAATAATAAAAGAAATATAGTTTTATAAATGGAAAAAATAATAAAATATATCAAAACTTAAAAGTAAATATAATAATAAACTATTATAATATTAATTAAAATAATATAATATGAAAAAAAATATATATTATTATAAATTTAAAATCACTATTCATGGCCCTTTCGTAAACTATATATACTAGTCCTTATAACCCGCATGTTTCGGCGGAACCGTTAAACCAAACAAACAGTAGACGTAAAAACGTTTAACCATGCACATGTGTTACAGTGTGTTAATTCGCAAAAATTATATCAAAACGAAAAGCATAAAGAAGGATAACTAACTTGACTTAGGACCCCGCGTGTTGTGACAGCGCCGTTAAATTATAAAAAGCAGATGTAAAAAACGTCGAACCACACGCACACGTTGCAAAGTATTAACTCGAAAAATTTATACTAAAATGTAAAAACATTAAATTTAAAATCAAATAAGAGTTATATGATGATGACTATTATAATTAGTTAACTTATATTGTCACATTCTATTATGCCAATATTAGAATGAAGGAGAGAATGAGGACCTAAAATATAGACTAATGGTTAACAAATGATTTTTAATGGACAACAAATAGAGAAAGTGAAATGATAATGGATTAATAGAATTCTGATTTTTAATGCTTCACCAACTTGTACTTAAGCTATGTGGGGTAGTAAAAAATGAATAGTGAAAAGTAGACACAAAAGAATTTTGTAAAATAATGGTGGGATAATTAGTATTGTAGAAACATGACCTGAGATACATCCTTACAATGAATAATATGATGAGAAGTGGCTTAAACTCCGATCTGCAGAAGAGAACATCGTTATGACTCGTCACAGGAATGGGTTATTCCTGAAACCACTCTCCGACGTGAGAATAAGTATGGGTTGAGTGGAAAGATATATGAAATAGAGAGTTTTTCAGAATGAATCTTTACCTTGAGGTCTGCCCTCTTTTTATACCTTTTGTTGGCTTAGAGTTTCCCCTATTCTCAGAGAATCGGTTACATGGGATCTGCCCCCTTTTTAGGAGATTTGACAGACCTATTTTCTGCATAAGAATATTTCCCAAATATCCATTATATTTAACTCGCATTTATTGCGGATTTGACCGACCTAGAATGACTGTGCCGGGTCATTCCTCTACAAGTATGAACTAGAATTACCATATGCTGTAACTCGGCGAGAGATTCGTTAGTGATATATCACATTAGATGAAACGCAAATGTTTCTTACATGACCGCAAGCCTGTGTGTAAAACATATAAAAGAATAATTAAGCCGACCTCTGACCCGCGCGTTGCGACGAACCTATCAAACTGGGAATAAATAGACGCGTTGCGACGGGCCTATCAAATGAGAAAAATAGATTAAAAAACGTTGAACCCCACACGCACATTGCGGTGTGTTAACTCGGAAAATTTAGGATGAAACGTAAAATGAAAAACTAACGAAAGATGAAAAGTATAAGGAGCCAAAGTTGAAAGTAAAAAAGTGTTAGAGTTAAATTGCAAAAGAAGAAAAGCTTTCGGTTAAAAGTAAAAAAAAATTAAAGTGTTAAATTGCAAAAGATGAAAACTTTTGAATTAGAAATGAAAAATCAAATTAATCAAATGGTTAAATTGCCAAAGATTTAAACCTTAGACTTATATTGTTAAAGATTTAAACAGAAAAATCCATTTTATTTAATTTTAAACTTTAAACTAGTATTAAGGCCCCTGCGTTGCGGTGGGGGTGTAAAACCGTGACAAATAACACTAATGTCATACCATCGCCAGCAACCACCAACATTAAAGTTGGGGTGTGTTATTGTGAAGAAATTCGACTGAAACAAAAAATATAGCAAATAATAACTAAGTCCATTTAAGACCTGCGTGTTGTGGCGAACCTATCAAATGGGAAAAATAGACGACGTAAAAATGTTGAACCACACACGCACGTTGCGCCATGTTAACTCGCAAAATTTAGAACGAAGTGTAAAATGAAACGTAAAAACGTTGAACCACGCACGCATGTCGCGTCATGTTAACTTGCAAAATCTAGAACGAAACGTAAAACGAAACGTAAAACGAAACGTAAAAACGTTGAATCACACACGCATGTTGCACCATGTTAACTCACAAAATCTAGAACAAAACGTAAAACGAAAAATTTGCCACATATGAAAAGTGTAGGGGACCAAAGTTAAAAGTAAAATGTTGTGAGGTTAAATTGAAAAGATGAAAACTTTTGGGCTAAAAGTAAAAATTCAAATAGTTGAAGATTAAAAATGTAGGATTAGGATCAAATACAAAGGATCCTAATTGTAAGAAGTATAAGAAGGATTTATAGAGTGACAAGTGTCCAATAACCTAAAAAAACCCACTACACAAAAAAAACCCCACTACAAAAAAAACCTTAAACATCCACCACCACCACCAAAAACCTAAACCCCCACCCCCCACATCACCCACCCAAAAAATAATAATTATTTTATTTATTTTTTTTTTTTTGCCGAGTGGGTGGGGGTGAGGGTTTAGGTTTTTGGGTGGTGGTGGGAGTGGGTGTTTAGTTTTTTTTAGATTTTTTTTTAGGTTTTTGGGGGTGGGGGTGGGGGGTTAGGTTTTTTTAGGTTTTTGGGGGTGGGGGTTAGGTTTTTTGGGGTGAATCAGTAGCCTACGTACATAGCAGGCCCGCTGTGGCCTTGGCGGCCCACATACATGTAACTCAGTAACCCAATTCTCTTTAGATTTATAGGTTCACAAATCAGGTTGTGGCCCCAAACCGGGTCTGGCTGGTTAACAAAAGTCAGAAATGGGTTTCTGGAATTCTGGCTAAACCATATCAAGTTGAAATCGATTTTCGAGTTGAAATGATTGGGCTTGACTGGTTTTAAACCTTGTGGTTTTAATCGGTTCGAGCCGGTTTGAAAGTGTTCAAGCCGGTTTTCAAAGCATAGGGTTATACTTACACTTATACCTGATTAACCATGTACGTAAATTCCACCTTTCTTTCTTTTTCTTAAAATCCCCATATTTAGTAAATATTTTAATATGATTTAGGTTTGTTCCACATCTGGGTGGTTCTTATGGTTTCAAAATGTTGTCATTTTCATCCAACTTCTTAACTCCATCAACTTTTTTAACGTTAAGTCAAATGTATTTTCGTCTTTTTACCTATTTTTTGTTATATATATTACACACTAAATAAAAAAATAAGAATTCTCTCTCTCCCATCATCAACTAAACACCACCAGCACAACACCTGCAACTCAAACCATCGTCATCAAATAAAACACCACCACCAATCAAACATCACCACCGCCACACCTAAACCCTAGTTGTCGTAACCATAAGATGAAGTGTTGAGACTTACAAAGATGCCGAAACCTTCACCGGAACCTTAGCCGCCATCGTCGAAGGCGGTGGCTAGGTTTCCACCCACCTTCATCACCACTGATATACCCTTGAATCACCGAAGTGGTGGTGGCCCGCAACATCCATCATCACTGAATTGGTACCAAAAACCTTTACAACCCCACCACTGGCTTTGATGCGGTTCTCCATCGACGGGGAATGTCAAAACCCTAGCCCCCCCCCCCCCCTCTTTCTAACATCTGTGCAATAGAGAGCGAGTGACGAAATGGTGGTGGTTGAGTCTGGTGTCCGATGGTGGGTGGAGAATAGTGGTGGTGATGCAGAGAGAGGGAGAGAGAGAGAGTGGGGTGGGTTTTATTTAGGGCATGTTTGGCTAAGCTTTTTCAAAACAACTTATTGACTTATTGGTTTTTTGGAAAAGTTAGTATGGAGTGACTTTTTGGAAAAGTCATTTTTCCCCTCACATACAACCTCGTTGCCAGACATCATTTTAGAGCTTATGACTTTTCAAAAAGTCAATAAGTTATTTCAAAAAACTTAGCCAAACATGCCCTTAATATTGTTATAGGTTTTTCTTATTTTTTAAATAAAGATTTTAAAATAATAGCATTTTGGGCTTTTAACAAAAAGTTAACAGAAACATTAGATGACGATAACAAGTTTCTTGAAAATGACAAGATATTGAAACCACAAGTATTCAACTTTTCTAAATGAAAGTTACGAAAGTGAACAAGCCTCATAAATGACATTTTACACTACATTTGTCAAGTTTACATTTATAAATTGATCAAACTTATTTACATATTACAACTAAAAAACACTACATACATAAAACGGTACACACAATTGGTGTCGTTTTAGAGTTTAACTCTTTGAGATCACAACACACTAAGGATGAGCAAATTGTACCAGTACCGCATTTACTGAACCGAAACATTTTCGGTACAGACTTTTGACATTTTTGGTACCAGTTTGATAGCGTATTTACCCTTAAATACCGGTGTCGAAACGTACTGGGTATATATTCGATACCAATACCCTTTTTAAGGATTTTTGATACCGATAGCAGTACCGATTGATACCGAGCTCATCCCACAACAATAGAGTCTTTGTCATCAACCCCAACCCCAACCTTTGTTGATGACGTCTTCCCCCTCCTAAATCTCAAGAACCCAAAAACCCTAACCTTAAAAACATGTCGAATTCCGACGATCCTCACTCCCCGACTGTCAAATCCGACTTCTCGATGATCACTCAAACCATCGGCCGTCAACTCCACACTGTTGCTTCGTTTCTCGCTCCACCACCACCACACCAACCTTCTTACTCCCATGATGCTTCACCCTCTTCTTCTTCTTCTTCTTACCAAGGCTTAAAGAATGATCTTGCTGAAATTGGAGATAGCTTAAAGACCCTCTTATCCCCCAAGAAAGCCGTCACTGGAATTTCTAAATTTGCTTCTAATTTGATCAAGTTTGATAAAGGGGATGTTGTGGGAGTTACTGATGATGTTGTTGATTTTGTTCGACAGATTTCTACTCGCCCTGAATGTTGGCTTGATTTCCCTTTATCTCTTCAAAACCAAGGTTATGTTTTTATCATTTTTTTTGCAATTGTTATGTTATTTTTTTCATCCATTTTTCTGGGTTTTTTTTTTTTTTTTTTTTTGGCAATTATTACATGATACTATGTGTCTATGTTGGAAGGAACATAAGCAATGCCTTGCCTTTTGTTTTGAAAACGCGCCTCAGGGGTGAGGCGCACAATGCGATCGAGGCCTTGTGCATGTCTGGGTCTCGTGATTGGGGTCTACATAGGAATCAAAGGGCTGAAGGGATTATGAATGGTTTACTTGATAAAAAGTCCGATAAGTAAAAGAGATGAGAATGATGCCGCTTTTGGTTGTACTTAAGGTTTATTTGATTGTGCTTATAGCAACGTGTAACGAGTGTGAAACTCTCATCTCACGTGTTGCACCTCGGCTTTTGAGACCTAAACACCTTGGAGCGCCTCACGCTTTTTACAACTAAGGCCTCATCTCAATTACCAATGGGCACGTCTTAGGCTTACTGGCCATGGAAGAGAGTAGAAATAATAGATAAGCGTGTTTGGTTGGAGACTTGGAGTAAGTCTTCACACAAACGGGCTACCAAAAACATAGTTTTGAGCTCCTCATGGACGAAGGGGGCAATACTGCAAATCGGTTGACATGAGGGGCCGATGTTACACCATTAGGGGTGTAAACAAGCCTAGAGGCTTGAGAGCTACTTGTGATCGGCTCGGCTAAAAGCTCGAACGAGTCAAGCCTTAACGAGCCCGAGCTCGAGCCTGAAATACAAAGCTCGTTGGAGCGATATTGAAGCGAGCTCGAGCCGAGCTTTTAGCTCGTTTGAGGTTGTTCTCAAAATAGCTCGAGCCAACCCCGAGGTTTGGGTTTTATTCGCGAGCCAAGCTCGAGTTCAAATAAGTAGGCTCGAGCTTCATGAAAATATGGTGAGCTGAGCTCGAGCCGAGCTTTTAGCTCGTTTGAGGTTGTTCTCAAACTAGCTCGAGCCCGAGCTTTGGGTTTTATTCACGGCCGAGCTCGAGCTCAAATAAGTAGGCTCGAACCAAGCCAAGCTCGAGCTTCATAAAAACATGACTAGCTGAGCTTGAGTCTAGTCGGGCTCGGCCCAACTCGTTTTCACCCCTACACACCATGGATCTTGAACTGATCTATATGATATTATGATTAACCTATATAATTAGATGGATTATGACCTACATCAATTTATATATTAAAAAAAGTATTACAAAACTTAATGATCTTTTCAAGGTGACTTTAGGATCATAACATATTCTTCTACATTATCTTATTTCAACTCAAATAACCTATTTTCCTTTTGATGCAGATTTTAACATGTCCCATGTTCAGAACGATCACGCCTTGGCCATACAAGAACTGGTACCAAACCTCACTACTTTGAGGCATACAATTCACAATCACATGACCGAACAACAGTTTTGGATCATCTATTTTGTTCTGTTGGTCCCACGGTTAAATGCGGATGACTATCGCCTTTTATCAACCCCACAGGTAAAACCGTAAAACTATTTCCATCGCCAATGAACCAACATAAGCCTGCATAATTTAATATTTATTTTGGCTCTATAGATTGTTCGAGTGCGTGAGACGGTTCTGCAAAAACTGAGAAACAATAAGAACATTCCCACAGGGTGTTCGTGTTCGGATGTTACACGCGATGAAAAGGGTAGTATGGTAAATAGTACCGAACAAAGTGAGAACCCGTTTCAAAATGCTGCAACAAACAGGAAAAGTGAGGATGATGTTTCGTTCAGTGATCTAGATGATGAAACGTCATCTGGAGTTAAACGAACACAAAGTTGCAGGTTTTCTTCTGCAAGTGAAAATAGTGATTGGGTTCGCCTTGGTGGAACTTCGAAAGTGAAGCGTTGTGAGAGACGTTCGGAAAGTGAAGGATCGTCAAGTGATTGGCATGCTGTTGAGGATGTTGATCTTTAGAACAGTGTACAGTTAAAAGTTTCTATGTATCCCCCTAATACTTAGCTAATTGTGTACTTCCCTTTTCGGGTGCTTCACATCCACATTGTAAATTGTAAATAAGATAAAAAAAATAGGAGTAACGAGCATCCATAATCCATAACTAGTGTTAAGCCTTCACGTTGCGGAGCAAGGCGTAAACCCGTAAGCGTGCCACCATGGGTTTATTGGTGTGGCTAATCGGAAACAATGAAAACAAATAATGATACTGTTTCCAATAATATCAATATTTAAACCTTAAACCGTAAAAAATTAAACTCATTTAACTCTTGTGATTGAAATTATAAAAAAACAAAAGTTGCTTACAAAATTCAAAAACCCTAAAGTTTACTATGCTTATGAAAAAATTATATAAAACAAAAACAAAATACATAAAAAAACCAATTTAGACACTATTAATCCACATGTTAGAAATTAATATATATATGAAGAATGTGTTGTATTTCGGACTTTTACAAATTGTCACATCGGTGCCACATCATATTTTTAGACTTTCCTTAAAATGTCAAACCTTACCCACAAATAACAAACTTCCACAAACTTCACCTTACACTCCACATCATCACCGACTTGTACATTTATTTTGGAGTTAACTGTCATTTTCGTCCCTATGGATTGTCCAATTAAGTTAGTTCAGGCCAAATTTCAAATTTGTACCATTTATGTCCCTGACATTCTTGAAACATGTTAGTTTCGTCCAAAAACTATCTTCTATTATGCCAGTTTCATCCATGTGGTTTGTCCAATTGTGCCAGCAAGTTTTAACAGGCGTTAGTGTTTTGGACGAAAGTGATATATTTCTAGAATGTCAGGGACGAAAATAGTACAAATTTGAAATTTGGCCTGAACTGACATAATTACACACCACAGGGACGAAAATGACAGTTAACTCTTTTTTTTATATACTATCATATTACTTTTATTTTATTTATATTTTATATCTCGATTTTAATTAAATTATGAAATACATTCAAATTAAAAATTAAATTAAAGAAAAGCGATAACAAATTAAGCGTTAAATATTATTTAATTTTAAATATTTTAACAGTTATATTATAACGTCTACAATCTAATAGTTATATTGTAACGCCTATATTGCAACGTCTATAATCTAATAGTCATATTCCAATAATGGCTGTATCATATCGGCTGTAAATTCATAACATATTACAACCTTTTTTGTCAGTCTGGATTCAACTTTTTCTCAAATATGGGGGGGTGATATCCGTATGTTGTTGAACCCTCATTTTACGACAAACTGCAAAGCCATCCTCATCATCCTGCAACCCCTCCTCATCTAGTTGTTTATCCGCATGTTCCAGTTGCAAACCCTCCTTGTCCAGTTGTTTACCCTCTCATTTCAGCTACAAACCCTCTTCGTCCACTAAGAATTAGAGATGACGAATAGAAAAATGAAGAATGGGACTATGCATTTGACTAAGTGTTTGGCCAACTAAGAATTGGGGAACAACACGTTTATCTTGCCCTGGAGAGGAAGACGTACCACATCTAGAGGAAATGAACGTAAATAAATCCGACAACGAGTGTTTGAGGAACCATGACCCATGGGAAGAAGAACGCTCAATGGATTCAGAGTGCTTGTTCGATTTAGTCGAACATCTTTAGTTATGTTTTATGTGTTTTCTTTTACTTTTTATGTAGTTTTATGTAGTTTTTCGTACGTTTACGTAGTTTTTTTAATTCATGTTACGTAGATTTTAATGTAAATTTTTAAATTCATGATATGTAGGTTTTTATGTAGTTATTTTAAATTGTTATTTATGTATGTTTTTTGAGTTTATTGGTGTCATTTTTTTCTTATAAACCGTTTGGAGGGCCCACCATATTCATCCGCTTGGTAGTCCGAAATTTTGAACCCCCCCCCCCCCCCTCGAACTTTGGCTTCGGTCGACACCCACATTGTTCAAAACTTCCACTTCTTCATCCAATTTTCTTCATCCAAACTTCCACTTTTTAAAAAGGATGAGAATTCTTAAAATAGAGCTCTAATATCATGTTATTTTAATAAAACTAATACGAAATTTTGTATTTTTAAATATTGCAAGATAATCAAATAAAATTATATAGTTAACTATGCTATCTTTAAAACAGGACGGCATTAGCCTCGCCACATGAAAAGTATTCTTCATATGATCAACCTTTGTGTGGGAATAACTATTAAATAATATTAAATGATCAAACTTCCTTCCATGAAGTCAAAAGTATTTGTACTAGGTCTTGTTAAATGTTCTTGCCAAAGAAAGGTGGGCCCTATCAGGGGTATAACAAGCTTATGTAAGGTAATTGCACGTTCAATTAAGATAAGAAACAACATAATTTGCTATGACAGTATGACTGAATCACAACTTAATTATGCTTGGTCCATCATATTGTTTGGTTTTCAAAATCATATAGGCCCTATAAGGCCCAACTTATGCGATAGTACCAACACACATATTCTATCTTTTTAGTTGCGTAGCACCGGGTTCTTTTCTTGATTACAATTTGTAGAATCTTTGACATTTTAACGAAAAATGCATCTATTAGTGCTTTAAGCTCCCGTATGTATGTAAAATGTGGCATAATTATAAACGAACATATATATTATATAGGGTGGGGTTCTAGGGTGAACACTAGTGTATTTATGAGCTGAGTGAACAAATCCTGACAATTAATTTACATCATCAAATTGTATATACACACACACACACACCAGTGGCGGATCTAGAAAATCTTCGTAGCGGTAACGTTTTATAAAAAAACGGTAACGAAATCGAAAAAAAGGACAAATTTTTCTAAAATTTACACTATCGCCGGAGCGCCAAGCGGTAGCAAAGGCTACCCCTTCCCCTAAGGTAGGTCCGCCCCTGACACACACGAAGTAAGTGTATCAATACACAACATATATAAGTGGAATTTTCATGCAGGGTATACCAAGTAGTTGGACTCTTGATCAAGTTGATATAATGGCTAAGATGACTAGATGAGGCACTAACAATTTCTTAAGGGTACATATCGCATGGACATGGAAATTTCCCATGGGATATGTACGAAGTAAGCAGGGGCGGAGGTAGGGTATAAGCAGAGGTAGCCTGTGCTAACTCCATCTTTGTAGTGTAAAAATACCCCTAAAGTCCATCTACGTTGTGTAATTTTTTTTCGGTTTTATACAAAGGATACCCCGATCTCAAAAAAGAAAATTGGGATACCCTGAATCTTTGAGCTAGATTCGACACTGGAAGTAAGTGTATAAGAGCAGGCGGGGTGGTGCGTGATACCACCCCATCACGCGTTAATCCACCACGAAACACCGCCGCCGCCCCTTGCATCACGCGTGGAAAAGTTAACGCGTTGAATGTATAACGCGTTGGAAATCAAAAAAGGACCGTTGATGGGTGACCGTTGGTGGGGGGGGGGGGGGGTAAAAATGAACGTTGGGTATTTTTTTTTGAATGTTATATAAATCTATTTTAACCCAATACATTTCATATCAAAATTTATCCAACTCACTTCAAAAAATCATACAATTCTCCGTTTGATTTCAAAAAATATTTTTACAAGAAACATGGAAGGTTCAAGCAAGAGAGGTGGGGGTTCGAAAAAAAGAGGTTCGGGTACGAAGAAAAATCCCGTAAGACCCAAGGTTCGAGCGAATCTTGGCGAGCCGACGCGCTTTAGGTTGCAAGACGAACCCGACCAAGTCCCACCCTTTCAAACCCAACAATATCCACCCTTTCAAACCCAACAATATCCACCCTTTCAATCGCAAACGTACCAAAACCAACCGTTCGTTCCACCGTTTCAACCTCACAAATTTCAACCCCAATCGTTTCCAAACTTTCAAACCCAACCCCACCAACTCGACCCACTACTAGAAGACAACACCCTCATCCGTCAATTTGCAAACGCGTATCGTGAACCACAACAAAGTCTTGACGACGATGAAGATGATGATTACGTTCAAGAACAACAACAAGAAGAGGAAGAGGAAGAAGAAGAAAATGATGACATTCAAGAAGTCGTCCCAACCGTCCGACAACAATGGACGAGCGAGGAGGAGGTGTCCTTGGTGCAGGCGTACTTGCACATCTCGGAGAGCAGGAAACATGCCAACGAGCAAAGAAAGGATGCGTTTTGGAGACGGGTCATTAATCATTTTAGGCAACTTCCCGGTGCAAGGATACGAAACATGGACCAAATGACGTCGAAATGGACGGATTTGAACAGGAAAATTAGCAAGTTCAACCCTTGTTTCATTCAAAAGGTATGTTTTTTATTAAAGTTTAAATCTTTTTTCATTGAAAACAGTTTTTTTTATAAAAAAGAGAAACAGTTTTTATTTAAAAAAAAAACATAACAATTTAAAAAAAAACAGAACAATTTAAAAAAAACAAAACAGTTTTAACAAAAAAAAAGAAAACAGTTTATTAAAAAAATACAGAAAACTGTTTTATTTTAAATAACAGAAAACTGTTTTTTTTTTAAAAAAATATTTTTTTTTTAAAAACAGAACCTTTTATATTCTTTGTAGAACTGAAACCCACAAATTGGAGCGAGCGAGGCGACAATCATGCGACAAGCCATCGAAATGTATTGCGATGTCTACAAAAAGAGGAGTTTTCCACACGTGGCCGCATGGGAAGTTGCGAGAAATCACCCGAAGTGTGTCCCCGTTGAGTTGGTTGACATGCGTGGTACTACGGCTCCAAAAAAACGAGGAGGTTCGAAAAGATCAAAGACATCCGATTCGGAGAACTACACGACTTCCGCGTCGGATAACTTGCCCGAAATGAATTTAAACGACGACCCCCTTGACGAACCCGATCAACCCGTTGACGACCCCGTTGAAGAAGATACACCTACAAGGCCACGCCGCAGGAGAGGTGGTGAATCATCAAGCAAAGGGAAGGAAGCGGTGGCGGAGTCGATCTTTAGAATCGAAGAGGAGAAAATCACACGATACAAGAAGGCCGAAGAAAGAAAAGATATAATTATGTCCGCAAAAGTTGAACGCGAGCAGGCGTACAAGGAACACTTGAAAACGGTTGAAAGACAAAATGATTTAAAAATCTTGTGTGAAAAGCACAACCATCTCGACGAACCGTTTAAGTCAATTGTCATTCAACAAAAGCGCGAGATTTGCGCAAAGTGGGGTTGGGAGATGCCACCCGTTTAGTTTTTTTTTCCAAGGTTTAGTTGTTTTTTTTTATTTTGCTATGTAATTTATTTTTTAAGTTTAATGAAATTTATATTTTAGTGTTTTATTGTTAATTTCTAATTTTAAAATGAAAATTAAAAAAATTTAGGAGTGATTGAATTCCATCACTAGTGATACCACCCCCAATACAATACAATTCTATCACTAGTGATAGAATATTGGATGATGACATGGTATGAGTTGATTGGTGCTTGGTAGTGATAGAAATCTATCACTAGTGACCACCCCTCCTCCCCTAAATACACAACATATATAAGTGGAATTCTCATGCAGGGTATACTAAGTAGTTGGATTCTTGATCAAGATAATATAACAGCTAAGATGAGGCACTAATAATTTCGTAACTAATTGGACGTGTGTTATGACTGAAAAGGAAAAAGAACTAACCATTGACTTATTATATAACATTTTTTAAACCTAAATAACTTATATATACTTTATTATATAATTTTTTAAATGTAACTATAAAATCAAGTATTTAATTCTATATTGTTTAAGTATGGTATGTTATATATTTAATAAATGCATTATTTATATACTATTAATTTGCATTTGCAACAAGTGAGTGCATTAGTAAGTTGTAAGTTGTGCATTAAGGGTTTGTCTTGCAAGGTGTTATTGTACATTTATATTGTTTGGTTGTAAATTGTGCTTAAGTGGTTGTACCTTAATCAAATAATGGTTTCATTACCTTATCAAATTCAATTTGTTTTGTATGCATGTATGGTTGTAAATTGTGCTTAAGTGGTTGTACCCTAATCAAATAATGGTTTCATTATCTTACAATTTTGCAACAAGTGAGTGCATTAGTAAGTTGTAAGTTGTGCATTAAGGGTTTGTCTTGCAAGTTGTTATTGTACATTTATATTGTTTGGTTGTAAATTGTGCTTGAGTAGTTGTACCTTAATCAAATAATGGTTTCATTACCTTACCAAATTCAATTTGTTTTGTATGCATATATGGTTGTAAATTGTGCTTAAGTGGTTGTACCCTAATCGAATAATGGTTTATTGTCTTACCATATTCAATCGGTTTGATCCATTCAAAGTTGTGTTGTTTTATTTGTAAATTATTATTATTTATAATAATCTAATTAATTTAGCCAAAATCTTGTATAAATATAATTTGCAATATATTGATGCAATGGTTGTTGTAATGTATGCATTATGGTGTTGTATAGTAGTAATGATATATATTATATATAGATTATGATGAACCTGTCAAATGGGAAAAAATAGACGCGAGTTCATCGTAACGCGCGAGTCCTAGATCAACTTAGTTATTTTATTCTATGTTTCACGTTTTGGTTTAATTTTTCGCATTAACACGCTGCAACTTCGGTGTCTGTGGTCGCTGACAGTAGTGTGGAATTAGTGCTCGCCCCCGCCGCAACGCGGGGTGCTTAATACTAGTTATTTTTTTTTAAATTGATGTAGTGTGCCTCTCTCTCTATATGTGTGTGTCTGAATTCTAGATCCAAAACCAGACTTCAAAATTCTGTGGGTTTTTGTGTTTGTCCAACCCGTGAAGAAAGCAGAAAAGTTATCTTCCTTGGACTTATGTCCAACCCGTGAATCTGTTAGTAATAATGCTTTGATGATATTATTTTATAATAATAAATCTTTTAAATTAATTGGTATGTTTGATACACTTTATAATTTAGTAATTAAAATTGTTTTTATTAGGTGGCTTTATAAGTAATACATACCATACCATATCCTCCTAACATGAAATATTAAAACTCTTTATCACTAGCTAACAATAAACCACCAATGCAAATGTACCAGTTTCTCCATAAGAGCAATGATGCAACCTCATTCAATTTTGTGTTTCTTACTTTTCGTTTGTTTGTTTTTATTATAAATCATTATGTTTATGTCTAAAGCTTGTACGAATGTTCTATATAATATATACGTTTGTGATTTGCTTGTTGCGATGTTGATTGACACACCCAAGGCTGCGTGCTTTTTTGAATTTTTTTTTAAAAAAACGTCCCACTACACAGGGTCTTAGTGAGTTGTTTTGTAGGTGAATCTCTTGTGTAACTTTTGATAAAGCAAGATAATCATGTACTTCTCTATTTAACAAGAAGGTCTTAGATTAATTAAAGTGAATGGAAAATGATTAGAGCCATAGAAGCATTTTCAATTATAAATTCTTCTCTCAATTGTCTAAACTTTAATGTATGATGTAATTTTAAAGATATCTAGATGCTATAGCTACAAAAGGGTTTCAATATATGGTAATATAATGACAAGAGTCTTGTTTGGATCAAGGGTTGTTCCACACAATCGGCTCTAGTAATATATCATCATAGTAAATCTCACAAATATCAAAGCTAAGGTAGGGTCTGAGGAGGGTAAGATATAGACGACATTACCTCTGTCACATAGGAATAGAGATGTCGTTTCCAGTGAGACCCCCGACTCGTATTGACTCTAGTAATATGATATATCTTAATAGAGTGATTGCGTTTCGTGAGGCGTCTAAAAGTCGGTAAGGGCATGACTCCAGACGGCTAAAATAGTGTTATTTAAAAAAGAATTATAAGCAATGATGGGCCGATTTATATAATTCAACTGCGTGATTCAAATTTGATTATACCAAAGTTATTGACTAATGTGCACACAAATACACATGTTTTCACATATCATTTATAACCCATTTTAAATTGTTTCTTCTAAATCTTTGTTAATTAGTTCTAAATCTGTTTACCTTTAGTTATCAGGACCACGTGGCGTGCCCAGTCTCCGAGATCAACCTATAAATTCAGCCTCCATCTTACCAATTTGCTTTGTGAAAAACCGTACTTTCAAGGTTAGCGTCGTCTAACCTCGTGACCTTTAATTTCATATCATTCCTCTTCACATTCCACTATACGTTATAATTTGGTGCATGTTATGTTAAACTTGTTAAACGTAATTGGTTGTACTTGATTGTTATAAACTTATAATTGAATATCTATGAGTTTGTTAAATATTAAGTGTTATGTTATTTAGACCAGTCTCACACTCTTGTCGGGTCGTACACCTCATTGGCGGACCGCACACCTCTACATGTTTTGTGGGTCCGTTATCGGCCCAAAACTGTTTCAAGCCCAACCCTTGTGAAAATACACCTACATGAAGGGTGTGTGGTATGTGGTTGTGGTTTTAGAAACAATAACAAACCCTACTCTTTTCCTCCTCCCCTCTTGTAACCGACGGCAATTCCCCTTCTCTCGAAGCCCCATCTCTCTAGTCTAACACTCTTCATGGCACTCTTCATCTTTGGGTTAGTATAATCCCACTGTTTAAAATTGATGTTCTTTCATTTGTTTGTCAATAGACGATTAATATTGATGATTTAAGGTGTTGAGTATGATCTAGGATTGCTAGAAAGTTCTGTTAAACATGGATTGGCGATATGGATGATGTGTTATAACTAATGTGGTATGATAACAAGGGGTTCGATGAGATGGTTATAATGATAAAATGCTATTATGATCTGAAAACATATATAATGTTGATCAATGAACTATGGTAGCATGATGCTAGTATTTCGATGATTTTGTGTAGTATGATACTCACAGTTTGGTTTGGATGATTATTGATGGTGATTAACTGATGATTTCTATAATGATAATGATAGAGCTCAATTTGTGAAAGAAACTGAAAGAGAGAAGAATTTCCAAACCAAGCTTACTGTTTCGGTTAGCTCTAACTGTTATTATAACCACTAACTAACTTTCTTACAATCAAGTACAAACATAACCCTATACTATGACACTTTTACACAAAACCCCCCTCTATTTACTATTCTACACATATCAATACCCCTCCCTTCAAACAAACCTTGTCCTCAAGGTTGAAACTTGTCAAAACACATACTAACAGTCCTTAAAATTGAAATCTGGAAATCTCAACTGCAAATCATGTCTATTTTCCCAAGTAGCCTCTAACATAGTTAATCCTTCCCACTGTACCAGCACTTGAGATATCCCTTTCCTTCCTTTCCTGACCAGTCTATGATCCAACACCTTAGCTGGCTGATACACGAACCTAGCCGCTGTTGGAACAGGAACAACAGTGGTTGGTGGACCAGTGGCTTGTTTAAGAAGTGAAACATGAAAAACCTGGTGCAACTGAGACTTTTGAGGTAAATAGCTGATAAGCAACTTCCCCAACCCTTTTGATGATCAAATATGGTCCATAAAACTTTGGAGAAAACTTATTGAATGTTGCCACCCTCAAAGATGTCTGAACATAAGGCCTAAGTTTCAAATAAACCCAATCACCTTCTTTAAACACTCTATCACTTCTATGCTTGTTGGCCTGTTGTTTTAATCGATTTTGAGCCATTAAAAGTGTAGACCTCAATACTGATATAGCTTCTTCTCTAGAACACTATAGCTTCTTCTCTAGAACACATCTCCTCATCTAAACTTGCAACTTTAGTATCTCTATGTATATAAGGTACATGCAAAGGAGGAGCAAAACCATATAAAGCCTGAAATGGAGTGGTTTTTATAGAAGTATGGTAATTAGTGTTGTACCACCATTCAGCCAAAGACAACCAATGAGCCCAAGACTTCCCATAGTGTAAAATCATACACCTAAGATAAGTTTCCAAACACCTATTTACCACTTCTGTCTGGCCATCAGTTTGTGGATGGTATGCTGTTGACATAGCCAGCTCAATTCCCTGCAGCCTTGTAAATTCTTGCCAAAAAGTACTCAAGAAAACTGCATCTCTATCTGATACTATTGTTGTAGGCCATCCATGCAGTTTATACACATGATCAATGAAGCACTGAGCCACGGAACTTGCAGAAATAGGGTGTGTTAGTCCCATAAAATGAGCATACTTAGTAAGCCTGTCAATTACCACAAAAATTACATTTTTACCCTTTGACAAAGGGAGGCCAGTAATAAAGTCCATACTTATGTCTGAAAACACACAGGTAGGAATAGTCAATGGCTGAATTAATCCAGGAGAAGCCATAGTTTCATATTTAGCATGTTGACATATATGACATTGCCTTATGAACCCTCTCACATCTTTAGACTGACCCCTCCAGTAAAATAACCCTTTTAACTTCTGACAAGTAGCCTGAACCCCTGAATGACCTCCTACAGTTGATCCATGGCACCATTGTAACAGTTCCTTCCTCAGTTGTGTATCATTTCCAACCACTAACTTCCCTTTTCTTTTTAATAAATCTGTTTCCCAAGAGACCTGACCCACAACCACTGCCTTTTTCGACTACTGAATAACTGACTGCACATTAACATCTGTTTCCCATGAAGCCTTGATCTTTGTCAGTAATAAGGGATCAAAAGAGGATACTGCCAAGGTGAAAAGAGGAGAGCTTTGTAACCTTGAGAAAGCATCAGCCACTACATTTTCAACCCTTTTCTTGTACTGTATCTCAAAATCATAGTTCATTAGTTTTACCATCCAAGAATGCTGTAAAGGTGAAGTAATCTTTTGATCCAATAAATGTTTTAAGCTCTTATGATCAGTTTTTATGACAAAGTGACCACTAATCAAGTAATAATGCCACTGTTTGACTGCTAGCAAAATAGCTAACAACTCTTTGTCATAAACTGACTAAGTTTGTTGCTTTGGAGACAAAGCCTTGCTGATAAATGCTAAGGGATGATTATTCTGCATAAGAACTGCCCCAATGCCCAATGAAGATGCATCTGTCTCTACTACAAACTGCTGAGACAAATCAGGTAATGCCAATACAGGTGCTAAACTCAATGCTTGTTTCAATTGGATAAAAGAATCCTGAGCACTTTCATTCCACTTGAACCCATCCTTTTTGAGAAATTCAGTTAAAGGTTTAGCTATAACCCCATACCCTTTAATAAACTTCATGTAGTACCCAGATAGGCCCAAAAACCCCTCAAATGTTTCACATTTACAGGCTTAGGCCACTGTACTACTGCCTCAATCTTTGAAGGATCAGTGGATACACCTTCCTTTGTAATTACATGCACCAAATATTCTACCTTCTGCCCACCAAACATGCACTTAGACTTCTTAGCATACAATTGACCTTGTCTCAAAGTTTCTAAGACCTCCTGCAAATGGCTTAAGTGTTGTTTCAACCCACTTTTGTAGACTAGAATGTCATCAAAGAAGACTAAAATAAATTTCCTTAAAAAATCCTTGAAAGTGCAGTTCATCAATGCTTGGAAAGTAGCTGGGGCATTTGTAAGCCCAAAGGGCATGACCAGAAATTCAAATAGCCCTTGATGTGTTCTAAAAGTTGTTTTATGTATGTCAGGCTCATGCATTCTTATCTGATAACCTGATATGAGGTCCAACTTAGAAAACATAGTGGCTCCACCCAATTCTTCCAACAATTCATCAATTCATCATTAAGTTACCTGTAATCCACACACATCCTCCAAGATCCATTTTTTTCTTAGCCAACACAACAGGAGCTACAAAAGAACTTTGGCTACTCCTTATGACTCCAGTTTCTAGCAATTCTTGAGTCATCTTCTCAATCACATCCTTTGGCACAGATTGATATCTGTAGGACCTCAAGTTGATTAGTGTAACATCCCGAAAATACAAATTCTTAAATTCCGATTTAAACCAGGAATGACACTGACCTAGTTAGATAGGGACTTATGAGTAGTTAATGAGTTAAAACAAAATATAAACAAAAGTTGAGGGGCCAAAAGTGCTTAAACTGAAATTAAGTTTAATAAAACAAGAAAAATAAAAATCTCAAACACACATACATGTGTGAGATCGACCAGACAAGAAGCAGGGGGCGACCAAGTTCATCAAAACCCTAAGTTTCACAAAATTCCTAAATTGAAGGATCAAACTCAGTCCAAAATGAAAATCGAGCATAGATTAATGATCCCCATTGCAAGGAGATCATAAGGTATGTAAAATTTGACAAAAAATCTCTACTTGAAATTCTCATGAATTTAGAGAACTTGAAATCTGATGATGCATGTGTGATTTGTAGATGAATTAGGGACATTAAAATGTCTAGGAGTAAACCCTAGACAAGTACATGTTGAAATTATACTAAATTCTAGTGAAATCCATGGTCACCATTGTAGGTGACTAGTGGGTTATGTGGAAATTGATAAACACTAGGAAATTTGGAGTTGTTCTAGTGTAATTTGACATATGTAAAGTTATTTCAGAATTATAAAGACAAATATGTATGTTAGATAGTTTGATTGATGAAAATTCGGGTTATATGACAAGTTATGAGCTTGTTAATGAATTAATTAAAATTCTGCCCTTAAGGTGTTTGTATAAATGCCTCAAAGAAGACTTAAACCTGAAATCTTAAAGTTAAAACGCATAATTATGATGTTTTGGCAAATTGTGCGATATGTGAATTAAAAAGAGTTCTAAACGTGATGTGATTGAACTCTATAGGAAAGGACACCGGAACATCGAGTGGACAAGCCGGTGGCGACTTGCGTTTGAAGGGCGTACTTTGAAGGTATGTAACTTGGTTCGTTACATTGGGTAAATTTTGATAATTTGCATATGTGTAGTGAATTGTAGAATAAAGGTTGTCTTAATTTAAAGCGATAGTGTTCGTCATATTGAATAATAAGACCAGGATTGGTTAGAACTTGTTGGTAGTCATCATAATGGAGGATTCCGTAGATGAGCCAAACGGGTCGAATAATCAATTAATGCATGGCAAATGCTTCGTAAGATAGTAGATTGGTCTTTTGTTATTGTTGATAAACGACATATTAGAATACGATAATTTGACATGTTGGTTTGTCAGAATGGGAAATCCGAGATTTGAGTTTTGGGTGAAATAAACAAATTAGACAAAACATAAACTTGCAGTGGCTACCGTAAGTTACGGTATCCACCGTAACTTACGGTAGAGATCAAGGGCTTTACGGTGGTCCACTACTGATTTACGGTGGACCAGAATTATCAAGTGACTACCGTAACTTACGGTAGATACCGTAAGTTATGGTAGAGCCTGGAAATCTTTGTTAAATTTTGCATATTATAGCTGATCGAATCCGTTTCTAAGCGCAGTTTCGATTTAGCAATAATTCCAAGAACTCTATTACTAATTTCTGTTAAACATTTCCAGTTTCAGGTATTGCAAGAATACGGATGGCGGTCAAGAAAGTTTTTGAAGAACCGAACACAACTTTTGAAGCTTCCGCGATTTCATAACTTTGTTAAACAATGTTTCTACTTCTTTTGAATGTAAACAATTTGCTAATCAGGTCATGAATGTTTTAACTAGTAGTTTGTTGACTAGTTTTGATTACTTGGAACTTTTTTTTGGTAACTATGTTTTGATTTAGACACCTTTTATATAAATCGTATGAAGTTTTATTAAATTCATGTATTAATAAGTCGGGTGTTACAATTAATTTGTGTTCATTGTTCAAAATTATCTTATGATCATACTGCCTTTAGGAGGTAATGCATTTGGAAGTTGAAACACATCACTATACTCTTCCAATAATGCTTGCAATTCTTTGTTGAACACTGGATCCAAAACTGTAGACCCAAACACATCCTGTACTTCAGACTGCAACAACCGTAAACCAAACATCTGAGACTGAACTACCCCTGCCCCTTGATTTACCAAAATATGCATCTTCTCAGCAAAACATAAACTCATACCATTTCAATGCCCTTCAATGTGTAAGTTTTCCCTTGCACTTTGAACTGCATGGTCATGTCAGCAAAGTTCCAATTAATGTTACCTAATGTAGCCAACCACTGCACCCCTATGACCATATCATAATTTTCTAGTGGTAATACCAACACTTCTGCATTAAACCACACTCCCTGCATCATCCACTTAAAGTGACTACACTGTTGTCCACACTCCAAATGGTTACCATTAGCAACAGTAACTTTCATAGGCTTCACAGGTTGTAAAGGACATTGCAGTTTACTTATTACCTTTGTATCAATGAAATTATGAGTGGAACCAGAATCCACCAAAATATTGAGCCTTCTAGTACCCATTGACCCATTAATCTTCATAGTTGAATAAGATGGTATGCCTGTGATTGCATGTATAGAAATATGAGGCTCAGCTTCCATCAATTGCCCCTCATCTAATACCACTTGTTCCTGATCTGTTCCCTCTTCTTCATCAACCAACTCCAAATTGAATAACTGTTTATTCCTACAGTTATGAGCAGGAGTAAATTTCTCCTTACACCAGAAACACTCTCCCTTTTCTCTCTTTTCAACCATTTCCTTAGTGGTAAGTCTTCTTGTAGACTTCACAGGTTGAGCATTAAGAGGTGTTGGTAATAGGGGTGGTGTATTAGCATTCATAGTAGGAGGTGGCTTCAACCAAGTATTATTGAACTTATGAGCATTATAGGAGTTGTAAGCATATTTCTTTTGAATACCAGTCCCAAACAGTGTATTATACACAATCTCTTGTTGTTTGGTTACTGCATAAGCTTCCCTCAATGTCTTTGGCATAAAAGACTTTACTAGACATCTTATTTCTGGTTTTAACCCCCCCCCCCCCACAAATAGACTCACAGCATACTCTTGACAAACTACTACCCTATTCAAATAAGAATCAAAAGAATCACAGTATACTTGAAGTGAACCTGTTTGATGAAGATTCTTAAGTTCTTCCATATCATCCTCCATTAGGGTCATTGAAAATCTTGAAATAGCTGATCTACTGTAATCATCCCAGCCCACATCATCAATACTCCTTCCACTACTCCTCAAAAACCCTTGATGCCATTGCAAAGCTTTTCCTTCTAAATTGATCACTGCCAATCTAACCTTTGTTTCTTCTGGAGTCTTATCCATTTCAAAGAAATGATTAGATTTATACACCCATCCTTCTATATCCTCACCCCCAAATTTAGGAAAATCAATTATTCCTAATCGTGGCAGTCTTTGATCATGATTTCCATTTTGAACCAGTGATCCTTTGTCACTATTCTCAATTGTTGACAGTTTATCTAAAACTGCCTGAATTTGTAATTGCAATTGCACTACAAGAGCTTTGTTTTCCTCTACACCATTTATAACAACCCTCCAAAATATTTTCGACGCACTAAAAATATTTAAATTATCCCTATACGTCCTAAATTACACCCCGTATGCGAAAACAGGCCCTAAATACCTTTATTTTTAAAAAATTAAATAAAAACAAGAAAAATGAGTCTGTCGCGGGCCGCGACAGACTGCCTTAAGGGCTACGCGGGGCGCGACAGATAGAGGATTAGGCTGCACCATGTGCTGCCACGTGTCGGGTGGTGTGTCGATGCTATGAGTGCTGACATGTCATAGCTAGGCCCTACCCCCTAGGTCACGGGCCGCGTAAGACCTCCCTTGAGTCTTCGCGGGCTGCGAGGGACTGCGAGATCAGCCCTATATAATGGGAGCTCAGGCTTTCAGTCCCAACTCGCACCAAAACTTTTCTCTCTCGAATTTCTATAGAGTATAAGCTATTCTCGGGTATAATACCCCCCTAAATAACGAAGTTCTCCCTCGTTGTAAGTATCATAACCCCGGTTACGTATTAGATATGCTGCCCGATTGATCCAGGGCTCCGTAACGGCTGTCGAGGTTTTGCCCAACGTAGTCGTTGGAATGCCGTCTCGGGGAGGGTATTACTAATGTAAATATTGGGTTATTATACTAACGCGTGTGCATTTGTGTATTTATAGATAATCATCAAGAAATCCTTAAAGGAAACCCTAAGACAGCAATGTGAGTAATCTCCTTTTTGCAAACTGTTTTTACAAAACCTCATATGATTAATAATATATTAAACAGTGATTGAGTATTTGTATTCTACAATTATCGTCGGTATGTTGGGGTTTTATATACAAAATTTGTTACTACATTGTGAGTAGTAACATGACCACAAGTCGGGTTGACAGTACCGTGGGTGGTAATTAAAGTAGATGGAAACAAATGTAATTGTGCGACCGCCCTCAATACTGTACAATGGTTTTACTTAACTCAATTAAACTATGATTCACTCACCATTATTTCCCACTGACAAAATGTTTTTAAACGTGTTTCAGGTAACAAAATGTGAAAGCCAAATAGAAGCCAGCTGGACAGCACTGAAGGCTTGGAAAAGTGGCTATAATGTTACCTAAAATAAAGAGATGTTTTTATTAAATAAAATAGGGTGTATCCCTATGAAAATGTGTGTAATTAAAACTTGGGATTTTTCCCACGTATTTAATATTATGAAAGTGTGGTATTTTACTCTGATAAAAGATTTTCTAACTACGATCCTGATGTAATTTCCGCTGCCAAAATGATAAGAACCTGGATACCACCAAAACTGGCCGCGGCTGCCCGTTCCCGGGTAGTTAGGGGACGGGGGTTGCGACACCATTTGCCATCATCTAAACATTCTCAGAGATTAACTGTGAATTGGCTTGAAGATCTTGCACACAAATCTCCATTTTACCGATAGACAACGCATTATCTTTAGTGGATTTCTCCATCTCTTGTTGCCGAGTAACTGCTGTCATCTTAATTTGATTCAATCGAACGAAGATTAATTCAGAATTTGAAATGAATCCGAGTGGAATTGATCCGAACAAATGATCAATTCCTAATTTTGAATCGAACGTGAATGGAATTGAACGAACAAATGATCAATTCCTGCTTTGAATTGAACGGAAATGGAATTGATCGAACAATTGACCAATTCCGAAGAATCAAACGAACGTTGTTTGAACAATCACCTTGACTGAATTAGGGCTTGAATCACGAGTTGTCCAAAGATCGAACAACTCTGATACCAATGATAGAGCTCAATTTGCGAAAGAAACTGAAAGAGAGAAGAATTTCCAAACCAAGCTAACTGTTTCGGTTAGCTCTAAGTGTTATTATAACCACTAACTAACTTTCTTACAATCAAGTACAAACATAACCCTATACTATGACACTTTTACACAATACCCCCTCTATTTACTATTCTACACATATCAGATAAATTGATAAATCGGGTTATGCATATGATTAGTGTTCATGTGAATCTATGGAAGGTGGTAACTTCTGGATATAACGGTTAGATCGCGTAGGTTATGGGTAGCTATGATTTTGATCCGTAAATCACGGCGAGGTGTAACTGAACCCGCACACCTCAGGGAAGCCGTACACTTTAGGTGACTACACATCGGTTACCGCACACTTTGACATGCACATTCGTGTTTCTGTACAACCTTTTGAAACCCATAGGATGCATACTGTACAACCTTTGATGCACACCAGTCGCACACTCATAAATTGCCACACACTCTTGTACCGTACACCGTCTGTTGCACCTTGTACGCTTAATTAATGCAAACCGCACACCCCGTCCGCACACTGTTATATTGGTATACATCTGGTGCATCTGGGACAACTATGTAAAGCATGGCCGCACACTAAGGTGAGACCGTACACCCTCACTTTGCCGCACATTCTCATTTGGGTCACACATTGATATTGGGCCACATACACACACTTGTAAATTGGGTTGTGGGGCCTACTGGACGGCACAACCGAAACCAGGTCGCACACTCACATTAGGCCTTGAACTAATTGGGCCACACACTGTTAAGAATGATGTAATGGGTTGTTAAGTTATTACTTGAATCGTGGACTTGTGTTATGAACTCGTATGTGGCCCAAATGCCTAATATGTGTTACGTGATGATTTTTATTGCATGAAATCTGTTAAATACGTAAATTATTTGGGTGAAATCCTAATAAACGATGGTAACCATAATAGGACGTGGTTGACCAACATTAGGACAAGTAATATAACCTACCGAGCAAATCTAAGGTGAGTTCACACATTTTACTAAAAGCATGTATTCCCTATGGTTGGGAACAAACAACACTTTCCCTAGTTTGGGATTACCTAGTATTCCTGGGGATGGAATATTGTTAATTTACTATTTATACTGCATGTCTTTAGTAGACTAAACGGAACTCTATCTGAAAGTCCCCACACATTTATACCGATTAATCATCGGGGCCTGGCGAACGGGATACTAGTTAGTAGCGTTATTAGGTTTGACAAACCTCACACCGTACCGCAGAGGACGGGAGTGAACTATTATGCCTAGGAAACTGGTCAATGATGATAGACATTGACTTGGGGCACCAACAACATTTACAGTTAATTTCGGTACGACACGAGTTTAGTAGCTTAAAGATAGGGTAGCTCCCCATGACATGTTTTATAAAAAGAGTAATTTAACAACCTAGGTTGTTTTTGAAACAACACTGATAAAATGTGAACTCGCCAATTTTATGTTGACACACTACTGCATGCTTTGCAGGTTGTTAGGTACATTGTAGGAGCTTGCACATGGGGAGTGTCGTTGAGGCGGAGAAGCTCTGTTGGATTTTATTAAAACGTTTATCAAAAACTTTAAACTATTATTTGGGTTTTAAACTTTATGCTTCCGCTGATTAACTTAGACTTTGTTTTGGACCTTTGAACACTTGGTCATTAATCGTATTGATGGTGATGGGTTTTTATTTGTTTTAAATAAATTGTTCAATATGATTGGTGACATGATCCTGGCCAGTCACACACCTCGCAGTAATACTCCGCATGTGGAATTTGAGGGTGTGACATGCTTGCTCAATTCTTTCCTTCTCTCTGATTATATTCTAATCCAACAATATTCTCGTTTGGTTAATAATCCAGTTTGGTTAATAATCCAAAATTGTAAGAACACTCAATTACATTTTCTGTCTTGTTATGTTTTATCTTATTCAATCAAGTTTGTAAATGTCTTTCGTGACAACTTTCAAAAGAGGTGCATGAGTCCGTAATCTTAACTGAAGCCATTTATATGCTTGTATAGTATTTCTTTTGAAGTCCATAATAAAGTAGTCATTGGTGTCATCTAGGGGGTAGTTAACCCAAGTAATTCCTTTTTTTTACTTACGTTAAATTTATGCTTTTTAAATTTAAAAACAACAAAACAGATTTCTCTTTTATAGATTTGGCTAGATGTTAACAACATTGGGCACTAAGAGCTCTTGTATCCTTGGACGGTCTACTTTTGTTATATTATGCCAATGATGAGTGCACTTGCTCTAACGTTTCGTTTTGAGTGATCATATCATATTGTGTGTATAAATTTAAGACCTGAAACTGTGTGTATTTAATTAAAAAATTGTTAAAAATTTAAATACACTCAACATCACATTAGCGTAACAAAGAAAAAGGGATTCCAGGTCGTTGAAACACATTCAAATTTGATTTTAAATATAAAACTATTCCGTAAATAGATCATAATTGCTTATCCTAAGCTAAAATTGAAATTTTTATCTCATTATCAAATCTCTAGTAATTTTCAATGGATTTTAATTTTTATATAAAACTCATATATATCTCTGATATTATTATTATTATTGAAACTTGTTTATTAATGTTTACTTTTTGGCAGTCTAAATAATATAATTGACGTACTCGAATTGATGGCATGGTGACTTGGCAAAATATTCCGTACAACATGTATATATATCAGTAAATAATCTTATATATTATATATATATATATATATATATATATATATATATATATATATATATAATGTAAAATCACATTAGTTCGTTGTAAGTTATTCTACTCGTTTGTGCGGATCAACTTAGTATATCACGTCTATCCCATATAGACGAAGTCATGAAATGTCCTTGCATTATAGTTTTTGAAATGAGTTTGTGTAGTGGACCTCGTGTTAGTGTAATGCAATGAAAACTCTTTGTTTTTTTGTAATACCGTTTTTATGAGAGGATCCTAGTGATTGTAGACTAGACTCAAGAAGGAATCCTGGTTCACTATAGTCGAAGCTTTGATACCAATCTGTCACACCCGCTCGTAGGTGGAAGCGCGATGTGTGATCATGATTAGTTCTCATTGCATACAACATAAGTAAACAATCTATATGAATAAAATAAATGCGATGTTCATTTATGTCATTGATTTGAAATAAGTTACAAGCCACAATTATATATAAGTATAACTTATAACATGTCTAGGCTTATGGGTGTTGTAAGTTGTGCTTCGTTGGTATTTCACGCAGCCATGGGTTGTACCTTATGTTTAATGGCTTGTACATTTTCTGGGTATAAAACCCCAACCAAAACATTTGCCATATAATCTTTCTCTCTCTAGAAACTTGCACCACACCTTTTCTTTTCTCTCTCTATCGCCTGATGGTTGAAATCCGGTTCTGTTTCGGGCAATGCTTTATGAGGACGTCATGAGGTTGATTTTATGGTTGGATCGTTAGATCTGACGGAGTTGAACGAGGTGGTTGATGGTTGTTCTCTATATCTACCATCTACTACCCGGTTCTGCTTTCGGAGATGCTTCATGACAACTTCATAAGGTTGACTGTTTGATTTTATGGATGGATCGTTAGACCTGACAAAGCTGAACTGGGTGGTTGGTGGCTTTGTGGCCAGAAATTTATATACTACTGAGTAGGAAGATATGTAGGCTTATGGATGTTGTAAGTTGTGCTCTGTTAGTTTTTGTTGCAAGAAACTATTGAGCCTTTTGTTTGATGAGTTGTGGGTTAGTCGGTGATTTTGACATTACCATTGCGGATATTATTTTGTTACCGACGTTGTTGCCAGTTTGTTCTTTCTTTTTTTGAAGGTTTCTTATTTTCGGTGATGATGGTGTCCTACTTCTTGGCGTGGCAACTCCGGTTGCAGCCGAGACGGCATTGAGCCGTGAATACGATGACGATCTTTTAGATCCGAGTTTGTTGGTTTAATTATTTGTTTTTTTTTTTTGTTGATGTTGGTGGTTGTTCTTCATTGCACTTTGTAGCCGATGATGATTTATTGTAAAATGTCTAAGGAAGTTGGTCATGGGTGAAATTTGCCACATCTTGGCTGGGCATTTTCAGGCTGGTGTCCTGTTTCTTGGCGTGGCAACTCCTGTTGCAGCCGAGGCGGCACTAAGCCATGAAGACGATGACGATCTTTTAGACCCGAGTTTGTTGGTTTAGTTATTTGTTTTTTTTTATTGATGTTGGTGGCTGTTCTTCATTGCACTTTGTAGGCGATGATGATTTATTGTAAAATGTCTAAGGAAGTTGGTCATGGTTGAAATTTGTCGCATCTTGGCTGGGCATTTTCGGGCTAGTGTCCTGCTTCTTGGCGTGGCAACTCCTGTTGCAGCCGAGGCAGCACTGAGCCATGAAGACGATGACGATCTTTTAGATCTGAGTTTGTTGGTTTAGTTATTTGTTTTTTTTTTTGCTGATGTTGGTGGTTGTTCTTTCATTGCACTTTGTAGGCAATGATGATTAATTGTAAAATGTCTAAGGAATTGGTCATGGTTGAAATTTGCCGCAACTTGGCTGTGCATTTTCAGGCTAGTGTTCTGCTTCTTGGCATGACAACTCCTGTTGCCGCCGAGGCGGCACTGAGCCATGAAGACAATGACGATCTTTTAGATCTGAGTTTTTTGGTTTAGTTATTTGTTTTTTTTTGTTGATGTTGATGGTTGTTCTTCATTGCACTTTGTAGGCGATGATGATTTATTGTAAAGTGTCTAAGGAAGTTGGTCATGGAATAGTCATTTTCATACGTATGTTCTTGGTCAGAATACCGAGTTGTGGACGTGTTTTTGTAGGATCGTTTTGTGACCCAAACGAGTCGTTCAGAAGAGATTTTATCAGTTTCAGATGCGGAAAATAAGAAACTGACTTTGAAACAGCTTGTTTATCACTTTAAACACTGATTTGATTGATATTATAGCAATTACAATCAGTCTTCACACCGGCAGCACCTCGGTATGGAATTCACGAACTGTTACAAATGACAAGAACACTCCCCTATTTATACTATTCTGGGTTTCGCTTGAAGTAAACATGTCAGCACAAGCGAAACCTCCAAATGACTTTCAAACGAAACCACCTTTTGTCTTCAAGCGGAACCTTCTAAAAACCAATTCAAGTGAACCGACGTATTTGACTTTCAAACTAACATACTATACATTCTTGTTTCATGTGCATTTGTTGTAATGATGATGTCATATTCATGATGTCATCAATGAGTAAGATGACATCATGTCTTGATCAAATCCGCAATGAAACTGAGACTCGACATAAGACGAAGACGACAGATGTATGCACTAACAAACTCCCCCTCAGATGTTGACAAGTCTTAAGTGTCGAGTCTTTGCATCTTCAGTCTTTATCAGTCTCTTTTCTTTCTTAGCATATACCAGGATCTTCTCTTTGGCTCTAACGTCGTCAGACTCCCCCTCTCATCATGATGGGATCGCTGTCTGGAATTAGCTATCACCTAGAGATCACATCTTGACTTTAATTCTGTTCAGCTCAACTCCTGCACAAATTTTCTCACCACCACATAAGTTTTTTTTTACTTAAAACAATAAGAAAAACTTACTGGAAATAGTTACATCAAGTTCAAATTAATGATCCCGATTAACTAATCAAACTTTCTTCCTCAAATAAAAAATTTTCAATTCAATACACACACTCCCAAACCAGTTCATCTTGTTCAGCACCCGGAATTTTGAAAATCAGCTCTCCAACATCAGTTGTCGAGAATCTTTTTGTATTTTTCAAAATTTATGCTAAAACACTCCGAAAATCTTTTTGGATTTTTTATAACAAAGGAATGCAGAAAAGAAATATTTACATACAATATTTTTGAGAGTTTGTGTAAGAGGATCATATCAGTGTATGTGACGAATCACTAGCACCGTTAAGCTTTAAACATTTTCAGTTCTAAACGATTCACATAGATTGACGATATTGTTGTCCACTTAAACTCAATCTAAAAACTTTCGAAATGCTTACCGATACGTTAAGGTATATTAATATTGCACTAAGTTCTTATGGACCCCACGATCTCAGCATATCCCCTCATCATGCAATACACTGACTCAAGTAATGCCTTTAAACTTTTATCGACTGTGATTTGTGCAAAAACAAAGCAGAATGTTTAAACATTAACAATCAGGTCGATATTTCCGTATACGCAGAGAAAGTCCAATGTTTAAACAAAATAAGAAAAAATAAAACAAGTTGAAGTTGTTTAGGCTTTAACCACCAGGTCGATACTTCCGTATACGCAGAGGTGATCCAAAGCTTAAACGAAACACCAAAGAAAATAAAGCAGAACGTTTAGGCAATAACATCCAGGTCGATACTCACGTATACGTAGAGGATGTCCAATGCTTAAACAAAATAAAGAAATAAAACAAATTTAAATCTTAGCAAAATGAAATTCACAATCACAGCGACTTTTTAGCAAAGTTATGAAAGTTCACAAACTTAACCAGTTTTATGTCTTTCGACAATCAGCGATTACTGAGTAGGCACACAATCAATAAGGACAAAACTAAGTACTATGCTTTTGATCATGTTTCCCACTAGAACTAGGCTTTTTCATTTTAGGTTTGTATCGTTCTCGCAAATCTACTAGTCTAGCTGAGCCTACCGTCACATCTTTAGTGAGACCGTTTATCACATTTTATCTCTCCATTTCTTTAGCATGTTGTGACAGTCCAACTGATCTACTATCATTTCCTCTTTTATACAATAAAACTCATTTTTTGCATTTTTCAATGTTTTTTACTTTTCAAATTTTCTAATTTTTTTAAAATTTTTTACTCCCCCTAAAATCAAAATATGTCTCAATTTTGATTTTCTGAGAAAATTTGAAAACAAGCTGTACAAGAAATGTGACAACATGATGAGAATCACTTCAATTCTCCATTCACTTGGCTTGAACAATCAGAACTCCCCCTGACAACAAAACATTTTCCCATGGTGATTTCAAAACACTTAAGTTTGTATTAATCAAAATGGTTTTTCCGGAAAATAAGTTTTGTGAGTCATTTCTCAAACATGGGGATCATTCATCACCTTGTTTTCTTCAACCACTTGTAAAAATTAACATTTTTAAGATCAATCCACAAATATCACTTGTAGAAAATCAAGTACAACTTAATGTCCCTGATTTACCACTTTTTAAGTCGAAATATCACTTTCGTGAATTTCTCAAGAAATGTGCCGATTCATGTTCCACGCTTACCAACCTGGGAACTCCGGCAAGTCAGGTTTTTCATTTAAACAGATTCACCCAAGCCTGACGGTCCTTGGGTGATTTTGAATTCTTGTTCCACAATGGTGGAAAATTTGCATCATCCATTGTTAGACCAGAATTCTCAACTTTTACCTCAACACATGGCTCTTCTGGTTTTACAATACCAGATTCATTGCCTGAATGTGGCTTGTCTGACTTTGATGAGCCAGATTCATCGCCGACATGTGGCTCCTTTGTTTCCAAAGAAACAGATTCATTGCCACAAACTTTCTTCTTCTTCTTTCCCTCTTTCGTCCTCAGATTTGTATCTGGTGAATGCGTTTTGCTTGATTTGTTGTTCTTTGGTGAGCAAGACGATTTATCAGAACTTTTATCTGTTTTACCAGTTGTATCCGAGGACAAAATCCTTTCGAGATATTCTCTCGCTTTCTTCCTCTTCTTTCTCAGTCTGTCTTTCTGCCCTTGCGAAAGCTTCACTTTCGGTTTTAGAACTTTCTGTTCTTGAACTTTAGGTTCTTGAACTTTCTGTTCCTTGGGCTTTGCTTTGACATTGACTGGTTTCTTTGCCATTTTCTGAGATTCAGCCCTCGATCTTCCCTTTGATCTCATTGGGCAATCTCTGGCAATGTGACCTTTGATATGGCATTCAAAGCATCTCCTCGTCTCATAACTCCAACTTTGGCAGTTAACAGCAATGTGTCCTCGAACACCACAAGAGTAACACACTCTGTTATCGTATCATTCACCACTTTCACACCAAACACTCAGATCATAGCATTGTCTGGCTTTGTGGTAATTATCACTCCTCCTGAAAGCTGGATTTGGCTTTGAAGCACTGTGGTCAAACCTGCACCACTTTTCACCCATTATTTTTGAGTTTTGTTTTTCATATTTTTGTGATTTTTTATAACGATTGGATGATTGAACTGATGAACTTTTATTCTTGTTTTGACCATTTTCTGAATTTTTAACTTTTTGTTTCTGTTCCACTTTCTTCTTCAAAGGTTTTTGCGTAGAGCATTCACCCTTTTCAATCGATTGCAGAACAGTTTCTTGAAATTTTTCTTTTAATTTCAAAAATATTTTCTTTTTCTCATTTTCAGCATCAGACTCTGACTCAGACTCGTCTGCTGAATAAAACTCCTCATTTTCATCATCAGTTTTCTCATCACAATCTTCAACTTTGACTTTGTCAAAGTTTGTGACATGGTCACTTATTGGAACAGAATTGATCGGTTTTGGACAGGGGAACACAGATAAAGTCACAAAACCTTTCAATTTCTTTTCAAGCTCATCAATTTTGTTCCTTGAATTCTCAGCTTCATTTTCAAGCTGAGATATTCGTTCAAGATGAGACTTGATTGTCTTTTCATTTTCAATTTTAATAGTTTCAAGAACAGATTTTTCATTTTCTAAAACTTTTAATTGTTCATGAAATTTTGTTTCATTTGCTTTCAAATTTTTGTTCTCCAGCTTTATCCAGAAATCTTCATCTTCTGAAGATTTCTTTTTGCTTTCAAAATCCTTTTCTTTCTCTTTCAAAATCTTGTTTTCTAATGTCAAACTGTTCAAATCATTTAACAGTTTGTCATTTTCAGATTTCAACCTCGCACAATTTTCCTGCAAATCAAAAACATGTTTCTTATCAGCTTTCTTCTCGTCTTTCAAAACTGAAATTTCTTCAGTCTGTTCCTCTCCCACTTGGACACCTTTACTCCTGCTTCTTTTTAGTATTGATTTTCCATTTTGACTTTTCTTCTTCTCAGCATTCCTCTCCATCTGTTCTTCAAGTTTCTTAATGAATTGACAAATTGTCAATCTAGAGTATTCTCCATTTCTTTTTAAATCCAAAAGATATGTACCCCACTCTTGTTGAGGTATGGCATTAGCTAATTTTTCAACCCATTCATTTGGACTTTTCTGAATACAATTCTTTGACATTGAGCGAACAAGATGGCTATACCTCTCAATGATACTCTTTGTACTTTCTCCTGGACAACCTGAAAACGAGTCAAACTCTTTCTTTAATACATTTATTCTATTAATTGTTTCACTATTCATATTAAAGAAATTGATATCCATGATACGGAAACACGTTTATCAAGACAGTCACTTAAAATGAAATATCAAATTCAAACTATGTACTTGGGCCGTAACCGAATATAGTGGGCTGACAAACCTTTTAGAAATATTAAACTTTGACCACACAATGTAATTTAACCTCAAAAGTATTGGGCTGTCACGATGCAAATCACATGCAAACCTTTAATTGAAAACCGATATGTTTACTTGGGCTGATGACTATTTGAGCTTGACCAATTTAATACATGTAACCTGAATGATATCTCATATACAATTGTGCCATGTTGTTTGTTTTTTTTTAAATGTTGATTGGACCAATAAATCCACTAAGCCGACACAATATACATGCAAACTGACATAAGCCGATAAAACATGAGGATTTACGAGAATCGCATGAATTCTGATTTTTGATAGAACCAACACTATTTCACATGCAATCTTGATATCTTTTTAAAAAAAAACTGACACCCTTTAAAACAATTTGACCGAAGAATATTGTTCACATGGGCTGACACAAATCCACTTATCCAACAACTTCAATTTTTACTTATATCTGATTGGGCCGAAAATCTGAAGGATCAATAGTCACATGCAAAGTCTGAACAACCGATACAATTCACATATTCACATGATCTCTTTTCTCAACAACTGACAGCCTCGTATAATGTTTCACACAACTCGATGTACACACTCAAGCAAAACAGTGATTCAACCGGTTATTTCAAGCGAGACTCACGATGTAATGTTCAAGCGAAAGCCCAGATTCAAGCGAAACCTGACCTTTTCAAGCTAAAGCCTGTGTTTCATTTCAAACAGTACCACTTTTTCAAGCGAAACCTAATTGTTAGTTCAAGCGAAACCAAGTTTTCAGGCCATTTTTACAAGTTTTACTTCGAATTTTAAGCTGATATTCTCAAGGGTTTGTTAATACATGATTACGCACAAGATGTGTGAATTTGAGCCGATTTTATCCGTGAAAAATTTTTAATTTTGAAAAAGAATGGTGTAGAAATCAGAAAAAGTGACGAAAACATGATGTTTACGCAATATCTCTTCCTCCTGAGCTCTGATACCACTTGTAGGATCGTTTAGTGACCCAAACGAGTCGTTCAGAAGAGATTTTATCGGGTTCAGATGCGGAAAATAAGAAACTGACTTTGAAACAGCTTGTTTATCACTTTAAACACTGATTTGATTGATATTACAGCAATTACAATCACTTTTCACACCGGCAGCACCTCGGTATGGAATTCACGAACTGTTACAAATGACAAGAACACTCCCCTATTTATACTATTCTGGGTTTCGCTTGAAGTAAACATGTCAGCACAAGCGAAACCTCCAAATGACTTTCAAACGAAACCACCTTTTGTCTTCAAGCGGAACCTTCTAAAAACCAATTCAAGCGAACCGATATATTTAACTTTCAAACTAACAGACTATACATTCTTGTTTCATGTGCATTTGTTGTAATGATGATGTCATGTTCATGATGTCATCAATGAGTAAGATGACATCATGTCTTGATCAAATCCGCAATGAAACTGAGACTCGACATAAGACAAAGACGACAGATGTATGCACTAACAATTTTACTACTCCATACAAAGAATCTCTCGAAGAAGTAGTATCAAATTCAACCTCTTTAGTAGGATTGGACGAGAATGATAAGAAGGCTTATGATCTAGAGAAGAAGGCTTTTTCTATTCTTACATAAGCACTTCACAAGGATATATATCATCAATTTATGTAATGTATCACTACGAAGACTTTGTGGGACACTTTGGAATCAAGAGTGGAAGGAAATGCAGCAACGAGAAAGATCCGACATGATCTTTTAAAGAAAGAGTTTGAAGGGTTTTTGTTCATGGAGAATGAAACACTAAGCGCCATGACTACTCGGTTCTATCATTTGCTTAATGAGATGTACTCATACAAGGTTAACGCATCACCACAAGAGATTGTCATGTGTTTTGCTGATGCTTTACCACCTAAGTGGAGTCAATTCATTGAGTTGCTGAAGCATATCGGTGTTTTGGATGTAATCAGCATTTACAAATTTGTCCAGAAACTTGAAAACAAAAATGAAGAAGAAATTCGTAAAGCAAAATGAATTCCATTTCCACAAAACCCAGAGATGTATTTTGGAGGTTTTAACATAGGTGTAAGTACAAGTAAGCAACCGAAGCTTCAGACAGCATTTGTATTGAATGCAAACCCTTTTCTGCCGCAAGTTCAACCAGATTAGTCTTTTGGTTCAAGTGCTCAAGTCTATGGACAAGCATTTGATCCAAAAGCCTTTCTTCTTCAACCACAAGTTGCTACACCACAAGTTCCACAACAAGCATTTGATCCAAAAGCCTTTCTTCCTCAACCACAAGTTGTTACATCACAAGTTCCACAACAAGCTTTCTATGGTAACAACTTTCAACCTTCAAACCCTAACACTGTCAGACTCGATACATCAAATCTATCTAAGGTAAGTGTGGAAGTTGCCAAAGAACACCTGGAGCTTCTAAACACTTTGGTAAGTTCTTACTGCGGATTGGTAGCTGGACAAATTGGCAACATCAATCTAACCAGTGAAGACTACGCACAAATAGATAAAGAGGAGATGGAGTTGATTGATATCAAATGGGCGTTTGCAAGTGCAGTGAGAAGAGCAAAAGATTTTATGGAGAAAACGGGAAGAACTAATCTGGAGAGCAACAAGGATACTCCATACGGTATTGACAAAAGGAAGGTTAGTTATTTCAACTGCAGAGAAAAGGAGCATTTTAAAAGAAAATGCATGGAGCCTCCACAGCAAGGGAATCAATATCCTTTCAACAGAAATCAAGTTTCTAACAATGAAAGAACAATGGTTCCCACAAACAATTCCAACCGAGCTTTGATTGTTCAGACAGATGAAGGTTGTGATTGGTCTGTTCAATTGGGAAACAGTGGTGGAGGAGGCACTGCGTACTATGTAGAAATTGCAAAGAATGATAGTGATGGAGAATCTTCCAGAAATGATGACAGTTTATGGGATAGAAGTAGTTCAGTTGAAACAGGATCGACTTCAAGTGAAGATCGATCTGAAGATGTTGGTGCTGAGGTAGATGATGTGATTACTGGAACTGAATCGATGGATAGCGACAAAGCAGCTTTGGAGCATGAAACTGGAGGGTCATCTGATGAGTTTTCCAAGCATCTCTCATCAATCAGATCTTCCACTCTTCGTGCAGCATTCATGGCTCGTTTGGATTGCCAATCCAATCAGGTAAGTTTCAATAAACCTATCTTGTCTAAGTGTTTTAAATGTATAGTTTTAAAAGGCAAATACTTAGAACTTGAAGGTAAATTTGGTCACACAAAGAAACATCATCAGAGTTTGATTGTAGATCTAACAAAGTGCATTGAGGCAAACACAACTCTTAGGAAAAACGAAAAGGAATTTAAAACGACAATTGAAACCTTAAAGAAAGATGTATCTGAGTTAACAAAGAATGTTTTGAGAAAACAAATAACCATTCACAATTATATTAACATGCTTGAAGAAACGAAAAAGGAGTTGGCCTGTGCAAAGTGTGAACATGATGCGATCAAACTCAAGTTGGACAATTACTCCAACTCAATATATGTCTTGGATCACATCATCGATGTTCAAAAGAAGAAAGGTGATGTGAAATGCATTGGTTATCAGGCTTGTCCCCTTCCGTTTAGACACAATTACACCAAAATGCCAGATGATGAAGATATACCACAATTTGAACCCACTGTTCCATTGGATCTAGCTGAATTTACACCTGGTCTAGGGTTCACTAAGGGCACATCCTCAAGTCAAAGTCAATCGGATGACATCAGTGACTTAAATTCTGTGAATGATCAAAGTCCTCCCATTGTTGAGGATTGTGATAGTTCGAATGACGAATCGGATGAGGACAAACCTAAGGAGTCAAATACGGTAACAAAAGAGGAAAATATACCTCCCAAAAATCACATTCTTTGTGATCCACCCATAAAACCGTTTATGACTGTTACAGTCAAGTCTGTTGAATCTTCATATGCGAGTTGTGAAAGCGTGAACCTGCTATACATGTTGATTGGTTCTGATAAATTATATTCAGATAAAGATTTCCCAATAAAAAATGCCAATCAATCCTTGATTGATAATTTTTTCGAGGATCCTACTAGTAAGTTTTCGGGAAAGTCGAGCCCAAGAGTTGTAGTAACTCAGTGTGCTCTTATCCCAAAATCCGAAGTTAGAAAGAAATACGGGAATAAAAAAATTGCAACCACAAAACAATCAACATAAGCAAAATCACGCTACCCAAGGAAAGGGAAAAGGCAAACAAAGCCAAAACAAGAAGAAGGTTTAGAAGGTGAACTTCGTGAAATCCCGAGGGACTGATAAAATTGAATCTTTTGAAAATAAATCCAACACAAATTTTGTTATACAAAGTAAAATTTTGAAAAGAAACAGTCAAAACAACTACACACAACACACAAACTATTGTGATGTAGGACCAAGTACATCAAGATCACGAAGTTCATCATCAAGCTCTTACAATTATGATACTCTGAGGTTTTTTTGAGCGGAGATCATGTTTTGAATACGGTGAGTATGGACACATTGTCAATAATTGTCCATATCCCACTAAGGGAAAAGCAAAAGTTGATTCCCCCCATGGTAATGGTTACCATACAAGATCTGTTTCACCAAAACAGGATCCTCGTCTTGTTAAACAGCAAGAAATGAAACAGAAAAAGAAACAAAGAAAAGAAATTGAAAATACTGTGAAATCTGAGGTTATCTAAACATGTTCTGTTAAACCAGAACTTAAAAATGAAAAACAGAAACAAATTTGGAAACCAAAACCGGTAACTATTTCAGGAGGAGTTCAATTAATTCCGAATCATCAGGAAATCAAAGTCACAATTCTCGATGATGCCGGACGACCCAAGTCAATGAAGGCTCGGGTCCCCCTTATAACAACCCTCGAAAACGCCCTAAAACGTTTCGTAGTCGAATAACCAAACCCGTGTACCGTTAATTTTTAATTAAAAATGAAAAATCAAAGTTTATACCCTGTCGCGGGCCGTGACAGGATCTATGGTGGTCGGTCGTGGGGCGCGGCGGCCCATTTCTTGCCGGAGACGTTTAGCGCCACGTGTCACACGCGTGGCCCACCTATAGTGGTGACTCGACAACCCTAGCCGTAGCCAGGGTACCCTCGCGGGGCGCAAGAGGAACTCCTTGGGCCAGTCGCGGGGTGCGAGTGACCCCCGGAAAAGCTATAAATTGAGCAGTTCAGCAGCATTCATAATTCGCTCAAAATATTTCTTTCCTCTCTATACTTTCACACGAAATTAATAGTAAAAATACCCCCTAAATCACGAAGTTCTGCCCCGTTATAAGTATTTTAACCCCTGATCACTGGTTCGATACCCTGCACGATTGATCTGGAACCCGGCAACTGATGCCAAAGCGTTGTCGTGCTAGGGCTATGCTTTGTAAACTAAGTTAGGGTTTCGTCTCGTGACGTATTGATAAAGTTGAATTGGGATATTATACTAACGCGCGTGGATTGAATATTTTTAGTAGGAACTCAAGAAAATTAGCAGAAAATATTTCCAGGAAACCTATAGAAAAACATAAGTTTACAATGTGAGTCATTCTCTTTTTCTCACAGTTTGCGAGTCATTCTCTTTTCTCATAGTTTGTGAGCCAGTTATTTAAAATGCTTTACAAAACGCTAAATGTTTATCAGTTATAATTACAGGGATTAAGTATTTGTATTCTACAATTACTGTCGGTATGTGGCGTTTTGTATATACTACTAATCAAGAGTTACTATTGGACAATGAGTTAGCCAATAGTAGTATGACCACGGTCATTGTAACTGCCAACGTGACAAATACTGAATGAGTAATTAGGTAGATATAAATATTGACATATTGTAATCGCTGTTAATAATGTAAAGTTATAACAATGTGTCTTTTTATAAAATGGAATGAACTCGCCAATATTTCTTGCTGATAAAATATTTTTAAGACGCGTTTCAGGTAAATTGCTGTAAAGTAATAGAAGCCAACTACGGAGCACTGAAGGCTTAAATAAAGGGGTTATAAATACATGAATAAAAGAAGAAATATATATTTTATTTATTTTGGTTTATCCCTATAAAAACATTTAAATGAAATACGGGTTTTAGCCCATTTATTTAATATTAAAAAATTTGGTGTTTTACAAACTCTGAAATTATTTCCTAACTACGATCCTGATGTTTTAATTCCATTGCAAAATTAATAAACACCGGTACCACTTGATTGGTTCACGGCTCCCGCTCCCAAGCTGGAGTTGGGGGTTGTGACAGAAGGTGGTATCAGAGCCACTGGTTTAAGCTATTTAGGTGTTTTTTTAAATACCCAAATTTTAAACAATTATGTTAGGAAATTTATGTAAATAGCTTATGTGTTATTCTGTGTAAATACATCTTAATGTGTATATTATGATTTTTATGTTATTTTGACAATTTTTAGTTCACAGTATGAGTGATCAAAATACATCTGACACCTATCGTCACCTGTCCCACTCTTCACTGGATGAAGGACCATCCGAGTTAGCATCCAGATACGTAGCTGATTCCGAAGAACCTTTTGTTTTTAGAGCCAAATCTGAGGAAACATTTCCACCCAAGAAAAGGGAATGGTTTAATAATAAGAAAAGAGAAAATAGGAAGAAAAAGAAAACCACAGTAGCTACCATAACCTTATCTGAAGAAACCACTCAATTCCCGTTAACCAAACGACTGTGGGAGGAACTCGACCATAGACTAGCAAACTATGATATGTTTCAACCTATAGCCGAAGAGCCAAACCCAAACCTACATGTTTACCTAGAACTTATCCAAATGATTGCTCAACCAATACCCGCATTTAATTCAGAGGAAATCTTGAGGATACCTGCACCAGCACCAGCACCAAATCCAGTGGAACAATGGCAGACCATGACTGGGAATTTCAGAACCTCATACAAGATCCTTATCTCCAGCCACAACCACAATTTCCACCATATATCCCAAACACCTATCCAGCCATGAGCTCCGAGAATATAGCTGAGTTGAGACAATATGGAGAGGAACTGTTGTCAGCAGGACACCGAGTCCGTGATATAGGTGAAAAGCTTATCTGGAAGTACGACGAGAAGGAACTGTAATTCTAAAGACAAGACAAACCAAATATATATATATATATATTCCTTATATTTTCATAAAATATAATATATATATAACATGTATACGTATATGTATATCGATGCATACTAAAATACTGACATGTATGATTTGTATTGATGCAATATAATCAACAAAATGTGTGAATAATGGTTTTGTTTTAATTATTTCCCTGATATTAATTCCTGAAAATGTTTGCAATTCAGATGTCGAAGGAAGTATCACGTAATCAAGAAAGTCATGCTAGTAACGGAAATTCTTTAGATAAAAGTGCTATAGAAAATATAGTAACTCGAGGAATAACTAGTGCAATACCCTCAATCATTGAAGCTATTAAAATTTCTATGCCTATAAACAATAATACTACTATAAGCTGTAAGCATACTCATCACTTCAAACCTAGCCATAATAGCGATAATGATATTCTTGGCAAGACTCCATTTCCCAAACGAAAGAAAACCACAGCCTATGGTTGTTCTTATCAAGAATTCTGCTCTAATAATTCCTACAAGAAGAAAGGAATTGGACAGTCAACGACACAACCTACCAACAGAAACAGTAATAAAAAGCAGTCAGAAAAATGCCATTTAGGAGAACATCCTAATGTAACTTCTGCAAAAAGACCGGGCATATAGAGGAAGAATGTAGAAGAAAAACCAATATATGTTTCAACTGCGGAGAAACATAACACATCAAATCATACTGCCCAAAAACTGACAAAGGCACCCTGTAACAAGGCAAAAGCATCAGACGACGTTAAGAGAAACGCATGAACATTCCAACTTATAACACATGAGGCAACAATAAATTCCGATGTAAGCATCAGTATGTTCTTGTCCATGACATCTATGCTAAGGTATTATTTGATTCTGGTTCAAAACACAGTTTATTAAATAATGGTCATTGTATCACAATGATTTCTTTCATGAAAGAGACCACTCATTTGCCTCATCTCTTGACAAATTCATATGTTACACATGCATTATTTGTTACACATGTGGTTTCACTTCAAATAGTTATTTCCTCGATAAATTCAAATATTATTTCGCTATACTAAATCTCGGCATTTTGATCTAGATATCCTACATTATTGCAAAATGTTGACTTCTTGATATCGAGTCAATAAATTTCTTGGAAAACTCCTTTTCTTTCAAGTTATATACATGATTTTCATTCTAACCATGTCAAAATTTCTCTTGTCAATACATGTATCCATTATTGGAATATGTCTAAACCAAATTCAATTGTTTGAACTTTCTCACAATATATATCCAATTCAAGGTCCTGTATGATGGATTGAGATCATAATATTCAAAAGTAATTTCAACAAGCACTTCATTTGTTTTAAATCATAGTAGACTTTTTTAGTCTTCACCTCCATTAAATCATTTTGTTGGTTACGACACCTTGTGGTGGCCTTTTTTATTTACTTGAAACCCGAGTTAATCTTATTTACACACCTAATGTACTGATTTGTTTATTTTCTATTGGTTCATTATCTTAAAACAGTCTTAATACAATTATGTGTTAAGATAAGGGTACATAAATTCATATTATATACCGGTGTACCTCTAACATTTCTTTCATCATTGATCGAAAATTCTATTATATTCATTTGGTCTTTCATTATCAATTGAAAATCCTATAAGATTTATTTGAAATAAATATCCAAAATTACTTCATTAAAACTTTCAGATAATTATGAACACGATGAACTTGTTCGGTCACCGTAATTATTGAACTATTTCAATCATTTCAACACATTTCAGCGTCAGTATAAAATTGTAGCTTGGGCTAATCATAATCACACGAATCAGGCAAAACCGCATACATCTTTTGACTTATCATTGAAAATAGTCTTAATGAAATTATGTATTAAGATAATGATACACTAAATTCTATTGTATTTTCGGTGTATCCTTGTAATTCAATAAATGTCAACACATTGATTTCCTCATGTCATGATTTGATAATTGACAAATCATTTTTCAAGTTTCTATTTTAAATTGAGCTTGTTAATTCTAAGCCTTCCTTGATTAATGATTAAAGTAAGTTTCCCTTTGACAATGAATTCTATTGATTCTAAAGGTCATTCACAAAGTATAAAACATTCGAGTTAGACACCTATTGATTATAAATCTCTCTTTGCTTTAACCTAGTCACCTTGAAATTTTATCATTTCGTCTCGTTCAATTAACATCAATTTCTGAAACTAATTCCGTTGAATCATTGATTTCCAATTGTTGTATGATATCCTCATATTCATTTAAACATGTCTTGATTCTATGTCATTTACCTTAACACTATTCGTAACATAACCCTAAAGGAGACACCGTAGCCCAAATCTCGAGGACGAGATTTAAAACAAGGTGGAGCGGATATAACAACCCTCGAAAACGCCCTAAAATGTTTTGTAGTCGAATAACCGAACCCGTGTAATGTTAATTTTTAATTAAAAATGAAAAATCAAAGTTTTATACCCTGTCGCGGGCCGCGACAGGATCTATGATGGTCGGTCGCGGGGCGTGACGGCCCATTTGTTGCCAGAGACGTTTAGCGCCACGTGTCACACACGTGGCCCACCTATAGTGGTGACTCGGCAACCCTAGCCGTAGCTAGGGTGCCCTTGCGGGGCGCGAGAGGACCCCCTTGGGCCGGTCGCGGGGCGCGAGAGACCCCCCAGAAAAGCTATAAATTGAGCAGTTCAGCAGCATTCACAATTCGCTCAAAATATTTCTTTCCTCTCTATACTTTCACACGAAATTAATAGTCAAAATGCCCCCTAAATCACGATGCTCTGCCCCATTGTAAGTATTTTAACCCCTAATCACTGGTTCGATACATTGTCCGATTGATCTGGAACCTAAAAACTGATGCCAAAGCGCTGCCGGTCTAGGGCTATGCTTTGTAAACTAAGTTGGGGTTCTATCTCGTGATGTATTGATAAAGTTGAATTGACTAACGCACGTGCATTGTATATTTTTAATAGGAACTCAAGAAAATTAGCAGAAAATATTTCCAGGAAGCCTGTAGAAAAACATAAGTTTACAATGTGAGTCATTCTCTTTTTCTCACAGTTTGTGAGTCATTATCTTTTTCTCACAGTTTGTGAGCCAATTATTTAAAATGCTTTACAAAACCCTAAATGTTTATTAGTTATAATTACATTGATTAAGTCTTTGTATTCTACAATTACTGCCGGTATGTGGCGTTTTGTATACACTACTAATCAAGCGTTACTATTGGACAATGAGTTAACCAATAGTAATATGACCACGGTCATTGTAACTGCCAACGTGATAAATACTGAATGAGTAATTGGGTAGATATAAACATTGTAATCGCTCTTAATACTGTAAAGCTATAACAATGTGTCTTTTTATAAAATGGAATGAACTCGCCAGTATTTCTTGCTGATAAAATATTTTTAAAACGCGTTTCAAGTAACTTGCTGTAAAGTAATAGAAGCCAGCTATGGAGCACTGAAGGCTTAAATAAAGTGGCTATAAATACATGAATAAAAAAAGAAATTAATATTTTATTTATTTAGGTTATCCCTATAAAAACATTTAAATGAAATATGGGTTTTAGCCCACTTATTTAATATTAAAAAAATTTGGTGTTTTACAAACTCTGAAATTATTTCCAAACTACGATCCTGATGTTTTAATTCCGCTGCAAAATTAATAAACACCGGTACCACTTGACTGGTTCACGGCTCCCGCTCCCAGGGTGGAGTCGGGGGTTGTGACACCCCTCTTTAACTAATCTTTTAGTGAGTATGCAGGATGTTCAAGGAGGAACTATTGATAGTGGAGCATCCAGGCACAAGATTGGTGACATGCAGCTCCAAAACATCGCTATATCTAGGAGTTGGTGCCTTTGATGGAGAGGAGAAAAGAGGATAAAATGTCCAGTGATTTAATTATGATGAAAGAAACTGAAAACTTCGACAAAATGAAAAACATACCAAGGTTTGATTGTTGAAGGCTTTGATCGGGTCCACAGGATAGATTCAATCGAAATGTACGCGCCTGCAGCACGTCAGAAGATTATCGAAGATTCATGTCTTGTATCTTCCACAAGAAGTTCAAAGTCTACAAGATGAACATGTAGTGTACATTTCTTCACGGTGTGATTGAAGAAAATGTGTTTGTTGAACAAACCAACCAGGTGTGCGGATTCCTTGGCGTGGATTGAACAATCACACACTACTTCTCAAGGAGAAAGACGAAGACCTTTGCTGGTGCAAAAGCATGTGGACGACATCATGTATGGATCGTCCAAATATGATGTGCATAGGCTTTCCCACATGCTCCCTTGCTTCTTACCAATCGGACCCAGTGGTTTCTGTTCTTGTAGTTGTAGAGAAAATTCTCAGATATCTGAGGTAGCTACAAAATCGACCTTGAAATCCACACCAAGTGGGTATCCAGTTGGGAGAGCATCCAGATTCCTGACAATGCATGTAGAAATTGCAGGATTACGGTTTAAAATTTCTAATCTCTCCTATCTTTGTCGATTTTAAGCTGCTTTACGGATTACTAACATCTCGTACAGCACTCTTTGGCCAGACACATTAATCTCGAATATCACCTCGCACGTGATCGTTTCAATATGAAACTCGTCAATGTTGTTTTGGTCCACATTGACTACCAACGTGCCAACTCCTTTTTCCAAAATTCGATAATTCATTTTTATTAAATTAATTTTGGTAAATGACATTGAGGTAAAACATGAATTAATTCATATCGGGAAATCGTTTTTGTGAATATTTTTCTTGAAGAAAATCCAAAAAGATGTTTTTAAAAAGTTTAAATTTATCTTTTGAATTTTAGGGGGAGTAAATCCAAATCCGAAACATACCAAAACATTGCAAAACGTCAAAAAGCATAAAAACAAGAGAAAAACAAAAATGAGTTTCCTGGAAAGATAAGAGAAGATGATAGTAAATAAGTGGTCTGTCAAAACCTCTTTGAACTTAATATGAAAACGATAAGTGGCTCTATTAATGATGTATCGGTAGGTTCACAATCATTTTAAAGTGTGCAGGGCGATATAAACATAATTTACTGAAGACTGTGTGGGAACCGCTCATTGGCATATGGTCTTGGTACCGAAATTCCATTTGATATATTGTCGAGGTTCAGAGATACGTGGTCTTTATGCTGTTTATCATCTGGGTATCATGGTTGTTTCTTTTACCGAAAATAACAGGGACGCAAGTCTAGAACTTCTATGATACCATACATACATGTATATACTATACATACATGTATATAATACATGTTGCATACGACCATCAATAAGTGATAAAAATATCATAGTCACCGCTGAATAAGTGATTTTAAATCACATCTATCATCTGAGAGTCAAGTTCGTCTCTTTGTCGGCACGATGATACTAACCTGCTCTCGGACTTGCTCTCGTGCCCTGCATGCATTGGGAATCAAGTTCCTCATTAATAAGTGATTTCATCACATAGGGTTTGTATTCATCCTCAAATAAGTGAGTATCTCACATCATATACGTCAAAACAGATGATAAATGGTATCCTCGCCCGTAAGATGAACTTTCGTGCATACCTTGATACGGGAATGTGTCATGAGTGGATGAACACCGGTCAGTAAGTATAAATCAGACATTAATCGTATCCCCTAACTGCGAGTACATCTGATAAGTTGAGATTATGTGGACAACAATACCGATAATTGTTATCAGATACTTATATAAATGCTAACTAATCGAACAAGTGTGTTTTGGCATGACCGTATACTGATATGATTCCCTTACCCTCGAAATTCATAAAAAGAATGTCTGTATATATTTATTTATTGCTTTTCGTATTTACATTTGAAAATAAAAAATATCAAAAAGATTTTAGGTGAGTTTTAATATAAAGTTTATAAAAGCCAAAAAGATTTTGCTTCTAGTTTATTTTTGATTGACCGATGTTGGAACCCAAGTCTATCCTACCTAAAATCCTGATTGTAAGCTGGAAAACAATTGCATCTTCATAAATGGTCGAAGTTGACAAATTTTGAAAGTTAAAGGATTAAAACTGAACAATTTTAAAACTTTCAAAGTGTTGTTGGTTGGTAGTTGAATGAGAGTTTGTAACACCCTAAGTCCATTTTAACCAATTATCCAAGAATTTTCCATTATAATAATGTATTAAGATTAAACACACACTAAAAAAATGCGAGTTTGTTAAAACATTTTACTAAATAAAACATTCCAACATTTTATAATTTAATTCGCCGTCTAAAACGTGACGACGAAACTATTCGCCGAAGCTTTAATCTCGTGTGTTTGGTTCTTCATCGGGCTCAGTCGTCATCCGGTACTGCTAGGTAACCTACATTCCATAAACATGAAATGACTTTAGTCATACGCGGTTTAAAACTTGTTCAAATGGATTCGCGAAACAAAACTTAACAAAAATAACTGGGCGCTATCGTAACTTACGGTAGCCACTGGGCTTCCAGGGGCTGCCGTAAGACAGTATGATACCACCGTAACAACTTTAGTTGCTACCGTAACTTACGATAGCTGTTGCATGTTCATCATGTTTTGCTGTTTTGACCCGTTCATATAGAAATCAAACAAAACAGGTTTGTATGACCCCCCCTAAACTTATGAAATTCAAAATTTCAAATATCCTATCATATTGGGTTCAAGTCACGAGTTTCTTACTTATTTAAAACCTATTTACGCTCAAGTGCTTATTTTGACCCGTTAAGGGTATTTAAGCACTTTCCAGCTTAAAATTTATTTTGATTACTTCTAGCATTACATTACCACATTTCTTATCATAAAATTTTCCACCACTACTGAATTTATGGTGAGTTTACTAAGGTAACCTATATAAACCGAGTTTTACCCCTCAACTCAATAATTTTTACGGTGAGGACTCAAATCGAGCCATTTGACTATCGTATTACATCTTTCGATTTCTATACTTGTCCTAAGTAGTTATCTAATCATGAAACTCGTTTCCAAACAACCTTTAAGGGTTGTTTGCTCAGTTTAACTTATAAGGGCGTTTTGGTCCATTTTGGCTTTTCATTAACGATGAGGGACTTTTGTAAAGATGTTCGACCCGTAAGCCCTTTTTTTTAACAATGATTTTGTTTGATAGGCCATTAGGCCTTTCAAATGTAATGACCATCGTTTGTAACATTCGGTTTACCTATTAAAGTAACCCAATATCTATTTTAGACTCCGTTTAACTCTCATTAAATCTTACGTTTTAAATGAGAGTTGTTTTATTATGCGTACCTGGCTCAGATCATTATATTGACCCAGTTCAATACCTTGCCTCAATAGCCGCTAAGTAATAGCGATATGAATATCCACTCGATAATTATTTCTGTAATCATACAACTCGGCAAACCATTAGTCGATTAGCATTTGCATTCACCAGTCTCGGACAGTTGTGGCGGAAGTGACCAATCTCTCCGCAGTTGAAACATGAACCCAGTGGGAATCTTGCAGCATTCCCTTGAACCGGAGCTTGAACCTGAGCAGCCTGATTTTGTCCCAAACGACAAATATTGGCCAAATGCCCAAGTTTACCACACGTCGTGCATTTCTTGCAATTTTGTTGTGCAACGTGATGACCGTTGCAACGGGCACAATGTGGTGCGGTACCGGCATATGCTTTCTTTGCAGATGGCTGTGCCGGTGGGTTTTGCAAGTTCTGAGCAGTCTGTGCTGTAACAGCAAAATTTTGGGCACCCTTCCGCTTCTTTGATTTCTTCGAAGTCTCACCTTCCTTACCCTTCTTGTTTTGACCTTTCTTGCTATCCTCCTTGTCAGAACCCTGCTTCTTACCCTTGTCACCCTTTCTGTGTAACTTATTCTTCCGAATCTGTGACTAAGTCAATGTCGCAGCTAACTCGATCGCCTGACGGAGTGTGGTAGGGCTACTACCAGTAAGGATGACTTGTACCGAGTCAGGTAGGCCGTCGATGTACCTTTCGATAGCCTTGTCGAGTGGGGTAACCATTGTTGGGCAAAGCAGACTCAACTCCTCGAACCTATCAGTATACGCCGTGTGCTCACAACTATCTTGCTTTAACTCATCAAATTCCTTCTCCAAAGCTCGCTGCTCATGACGAGGACAGAATTCCCTCATCATAAGAGCCCTAAGTTCAGCCCATGTCTGTGCTAGAGCAACTTCTGCACCACGATCCCTCATAACCCCATTCCACCATGTGAGAGCCCTCTTCTGAAATACACTTGAAGAAAACTCGACCTTGCGATTGTCAGGACACTGCACGTGGCGGAAAGTATTCTCAATGCTCTCGAACCATTGAAGAAGCCCAGTCGCTCATTCAGAACCACTAAACTTGAGTGGTTTAGCCTGGTTAAAATCCTTGTATTTGCATGGAACATTGTTTTTGTTGTTGGCTTGGATCCATTGAGCAAAGAGGTTTGGGAATTGAGCAGCCATTTGCTGCGCAATGATTTCTGCCAATTCGGCAGTCGCTATCTGGCTTTCGCGTCGAGGAGGCATTCTAAAAGAGGAAACATGAAAGGAAACGAGTGAGAGAATTAGACGAAAAGAATGAGATGAAACAAATCTGATGAAAGTAAGGATAGTGGTCATTTGTTTGTTACTACAAAGCAACAATCGACACACAGTGACTAACCAAACTAAATGGATAAAAAATAATGTATCGCGAAGACATGCTCGCCTATAAGTGAACACTCATCCCAAGAATTCCCAGGTAAGCACAACTGGTCTCGCGTCTGATGAGATATATACGAAGTGCTTGCCTAGACAGAAAACCCAGAATACAAGCATTCACCCTTCCAGTTTGCACGTGTTCACATTATTTAAGACTCAAAACTTTGGCAAGAGTTTGAAAATTCAAAAGGGGTTCAAAACCTTATAACTGAGGGTTCAAAACCTTGTAATCAATCATCCTAGAACAGATGATTAGTTTTCAAAGCAGTTTTGAAATTTATGTTCTTGTTGTGGTCGTCGCCTAAGGATAGGTGACGGTATTGTTTTATGACTAAACGCAAGTAAACTCGCGTTAGGGTCCTAAGAAGGTTATAGACTAGGTCAAAGCATTACTAATAACCTAATTCCCTATAACCATTGGCTCTGATACCAACTTTTCTGTCACACCCCGACCACGTAGAACATACAAAACATGGCGGAAACGTCGGGGAGTGTTGCAACAGAATCATTGTTTCATAACCATGGATACAAAAAGTGTTTCGTTTTATTAAACATTGAATATTTACATCGTCGGGAAATCTAAATACACAATTTAAACATAGTCTATCATTGTTATTGAGTTACTAAGGCCTCGTCCAGTCCTATGTGAGCATGCATCCTATCAATCGATATCATTCAACAATACCTGAAACATATATGAAAACGAGGTCAGCAAAGAAATGCTGGCGAATACATTGGTTTTGTAGGAGTGTCGAAATCATGGCTAGTTTAGATGTTGCAATACTTTATTAAAAACCTTGTTTTGAAAAGAGTATAATATTGCAACTTAATTAACCAACTCAAATCAAGCGGGTTATAGTTTATAAAACCTCGTAGCCATGACTCTTAACCCAAAAATAAAACCTTTGTTTTAGTACAGCAAATTGTGAAAAGTATGTTATTTGTATAAAATGTTATATGTCCAAATTGAAATGATTCAAATAACGCTACGATATGTAATACCATACAAACACTTATATATAGGAAGTACCAGCGGCGTATCCACCATGCTTGTATCATATTACACACGCCTCGTTACTTAATCACTTACTCAAACCAAACCAACAATGTAAGATGTCTGTGTTTAAACCAACTTCCAAATGTATTGAAATAATATGTAAAAATGTTTATGTCAAGATGTAAATCATGTAATGTATAACCAATGTCAAAAGTATTTATGTGTCAAATGTAAACCATGTAATGTGTAACCAAAATGATATGTATGGTTAGTGAAAATGCATCAACTAAACCATATGCATAAGAACATAGTATTGAAGTAAAACTTGGTTTAAATCAAAGCTATGTTTTGTGGAAATGCATGATCAATGTAAATCATGTAAACACTTAACCAAAACCCAATCGTATATCGCTTTGAAGCCAATCGTTTACCCAAATCGTTAAATTCGTTTTTAGGTCGTGAAACTACTTATATGGTCGTCTCGCTAATAACATTCAAACCTTCGTGACTCATCTCTCGTCGCTTCTCGTTTTCGCATTAACAAACCCTTACCAAAGGGTAAATTAACAATTACAGATTCAGTCTCTACCCACCACTCCCACACATAACCACGAGTGTAGTAACTAACGGGATTTGTCAGATCCTATGGTACCATAACCTAATACTGGTCGGCTTGATCATTGCTAATGAATGTCATTTGTTATGTAACCCAACCAACAAGTTCGTTCACATTATCGAAATCGTTATTAGTTTTGTATAAATCGTCTTAATCGTTTTTGAAACCATCGTTATAACATCGAAAATCGTTTTGATACCATCGTTAAAACCTTGAAAACATTTAGCACATATGAGTCACCCCAAAACAATTGAAAGCAGTAAAATAGGGGAATAATGTACTCGCCTGAGAATGCTTAGAGGTCTTGAACAACAACCAAACAAGCTAGAGGGAGCACGGAATCAGTCGGCAATCTAAAACTATATAAATAAACCGGACTTAAATCGGGAGATCGGATAGGATGAGGCTTGGTAAACCAAATGAGTATTGGAACTCATATGATATGGTTTAACAAGACCTACATACTACATTGAGACTAACCTAAGTGCTTTCGACCCATCGCGACCCATTAAGGTAGCCTACGCTACTTTAACGCATCGTGCGTGCAAAGCGCGTTCGAGACGTCTAACTAGTCCTATGACAAGTATTATATGCCTAAATGTGTTTAATCATGTTGTATAATCAGTTATGTGACAAATGTTAAGGTTACATATGCTTAATTACCAATTATACATGAAAAGGGTATTCTGGTAATTTACCTAAGGCATATAAACTACCTATCATACAACTACTCAAACGATGTGACCATAAGGTATAACCTCGGAAGGTTATTCCCTATATACTATGGTCACCTAATGTGTTTGGTCGGATCCTAATGATCAACCAAACTGGGTCGGGTTCGAAGGTATAAGCGATTTATTAGATCGCTTACCCTTACGACCCTAGACAACGTGGTAATCAGTAGGCATAGTCACAAGGGACTATAACCATCGTGATTACAATCACGTTGCGAAGTTCAAACGAACTTCGCATTGACCATCAGCTGGTCAACGCTGAAAGTCAAACAAAGTTTGACTTTCGGACTCGAAAGCAATAAAAGAACGAAAGAATACTTACGAAGGGTCCCCGAATGCTAATCTCGATTCAAAAATCTCAGGTATGAAACAAAGGTTTCAACTTAGAGTTTCTCAAATCAAAATTCTAGTGATTTTTGAAGTTGAGGTGTTGGGGTATTTATAGTTTTCAGGTAACCGTTAAGATCGTTTGTCGAATATCGTGCCTTAATCGTATCCGTACAAGTGTCAGAGCCTTATGGTACTAAAAATTAATCCTTATCAGCTGACTAAGCAAATTGGAATGTGTGGTTGTGAATGTAACAGCTGCAATCTGCTGTTAGATGCATTTAATCTGGTCAGAAGGTGCCACGCGGCCCGCTTCAGGATGTTCATAAACTCAGGCGGGCCGCCTGAGAGTTGCAGATCAGAACAAAGTTTCAGAAATGACAGTTTCAGTCCCTACACGTGTTTAAGCCCATTTCCGGCACTTCTAAGGCCCGTAAAGCCAACTTTAAGGCCCTAAAATGATGCCTAAAACATTGTGGACATGAAACATGCTCAAAAATATGTCGGATGTTGGTTCGTTTGGTCGTACAAACGCGATGTTCGCTTAATTACGACGGAATGCGCATAAGCGCGAAAAACGATCCAAATGACGCAACGAATGGAATTTTCTTATTCCAAACACTAAAATAAAATATTTTAGTGCTTACATAAATTTTTGGATGTCCGGAGGTATTCAGAACGTAAGTTATGCGCGAAAATGCGAACTTGTGCACTTTTTGACGCTTTTAGTCCCTGAATGACACAAAAGTTTATTTTAGCATACCGAACACCTCAAAGCCTATTTCTAAGCTATGTAAAGGATATTTATGGTATTTTTAACTTATGGTCATGTTTCGGAATGTCTGTTACAGTTCAAATTGGCATACTTTCGCAGTTTGTCAACTTTAGTCCCTGTAGGCGATTTAACTTGATTTTGCCATACCAAAGCCTTCAAAACTTATTTCTAAGTTATGTAAAAGTTATTTAAGGTATGTTAAGCCTATTTCACTATTCCGGAGTGTTCGTTGCATTAAACTGGTTATATATACGCATCAGTGCGCGTATAACCTTCCAGAAAGCGATTTAGAGTTAGGAATTGAACAAAAATTGATATGTGCAAATGATACACATATTTTTACAAATCCCAAGTATGAAATATAATATTTCATTGGTTCGGTATTTGTTTGATGGCCGTGGAGGCACAGGTGTTACAGTCTCCCCTACTTTAGGAAATTTCGTCCCGAAATTTATTTAGAGGAAACTTGTGAGAGCTTGAAAACATGAAGTTGAAAAAAAATCGAACATCATAGGTTAGGGTTCTGAACTTCTAGTAACCTTAATAACATTATGCTTGCAATGTAAGAGGGATACTTATATACAAGTATATGAAGCGTCATTGGTGCGTCCACCGTACCTCTATTACATCGTTCTCATTTTGTTATTGTTGTCACTATCGGTTCTTACACATAATAAATCTTACTGGGTTTCTGTGCACTAAATTTCATAATTATGTACGCGTCCATAATTAGACAATTCCTTGCACAGTTCACACAGTCTATTTTATAATGTGTAGTGTAAAACCAAACGAACAAACCTATGATGAGTGTGACTAGACCGCCATGGAGTCCTTTTAATTAAATCAATAAATGATCTAAAATAGACTATCAAGGAGTCTGTTCAGCTACATCACTGGATGTCGTTCTTAAACCAAATTGTGAATCAATCTTTTTGACTAGACCACTAAAGGGTCTCTTATGAATCATGGAGTGGTACTATATAATCCAAGGGTCTTAACTATTACATAGAAGCCCATTAAGGATTTAAGGTAGTACCTTTTTGAATATCCTACTATGAATCCCTGATGTGTGTAAAATGCAACATATAAATTACATCAAATGAGGCATAAAACTAACCCTTTTTTAGTACTAATATTGGAAAAAGAGTGTTTTTGTCTTCCTTTTGTATTTTCAGGATTAAATGAGCTCAAAAACGCAAAAGAAGCAAACAGACAGCTAAATCCAACATAAATACTAGAAAAGGAACATTAGTGGACTGCCCGAACCCTCAACGGCACCTTCCAAAGCAAAATAGAGAAAACAGAAGGCTGAACACGCCCCGTGCTCAGCCAGCACGGGGCCGTGCCCAAGAAGCAGCAGAAAAGACAAATCTATAGAAGCTTCTATTGCCCATCACGGGGCCGTGCTCAGCGGACACGGGGGCGTGTCGAAAGTACAGCAGGCGCATTTATTGTAATTGCGAATTACAATTAATGAGGAGAGAGAGTGTCAGACGGACACGGGGCCGTGCCCAGCGGACACGGGGCCGTGTCCAGCTCTCTGTTCAGCCTATAAATAGGAGTGCTTGGATTCATTTCATCTCATCCCTTGGCACACCACCTCTCTCACACTTCATCCACCACCCACCACCATCACAACACCATCATCCACCACCATCATCCATTGTCCATCATAGAGTGTGTGAGTCGTCTCGGGATCCAAGATTGATCGTAAGAGTTCTTGACACTCAAGGCCATGTTTGCCTAAGTCTCTTACATCACTTGGTGAAGACAAAGTGTCTAGTATAATACTTTTTATTTCTAATCTTTTACACTTTTTATTTGGTTTTGTATTAATGACTTTAATAACTAGTTACTTATGTTGAAGGTGATCTTTCCTTATCGTTTGTCCGTGGTGTCTTGGCATTATTTTACTGTCTATATAAAATAAAGGATTTTCACCATTCATATCTCCACGGTCTATATGGAGGTATGTTGGCTACCTGGTAGGGGGTTAAGGGAACGGTTTGGTAAAGGTCTTGCCATTGTTCAGCGTTTAGAGGTCCTGCAATGGACCTGGGTCAAATTTAGTAGGACCTCCTTCAATACTTCACGGTATTGGATGGCGGGGGTCCAAACTCTTTGATCCCCTCATAAGTTAACTACTATTAATACTATAACCCGGCTATTTAGGACTGTATCCCTGCTGACTCAGACTACTTAGCCGAGGGTAACGTCACCGCCAAAAGCGGGGCCTACCACAATACTGCATTAATAACTTAATTCATTATCTTCCAATAATCCACCCCTTTAGGATTGTATCCCTGCTGACTCAAACTACTGGGGTGAGGGTAACGTCACCTTCAAAAGAGGGGCCTACTACAATAACTAAGATAATCTCTTAATTATGTGCAAAAGTGCGGAAATAATCAAAGGTTATACTAGATACGAGTCGGAACCAAGTGATTCATCTTGTCTATCTGTTTTTATTTTTATTTTTATTTTCAGCATTTTAGTTAGTTTTATTTTTCTTAGTTTAAAACATTTTTCTAAACTTTTGTTTTGGTTAGACGTTGAGGATAAACCGGTACTAAAAGCTCTTGTGTCCTTGGACGACCTCGGTATCTTACCAACGCTATACTACACTCAACGATGGGTGCACTTGCCCATATGTGTGTTTAGTGTTAGTGAAATATCGTGTTTTATAAATTTAAAACTTGGCTAAAATAAGTGTTAAAAAGGGCTTAAAATATACACCTAAAATATACGACACTTCGCACGCATCAAGTTTTTTGGCGCCGTTGCCGGGGACACAAGGATTTTAAGAAAGTTAGGAATCAACGGCCTAATCGTCTTTTATTTTTCTTTTTTATTTTTTTTAGGATTTTCTTAGTTTTTCAGCTTCTGCAGCTCTCAGCACGGGCCGTGCCCGGTCAGACACGGGCCGTGCCCAGCAATCAACACTGGCAGTTTTTATTTTCTGAGTTACAGAGAGCTGAACACGGGGCCGTGTCGGTGCAACATGGGGTCGTGTCCAACTCCCAGTAACAGGGATCCAGAAATCAATTACTGTGCCTCTGAACACGGGCCGTGTTCGTTGAGCACGGGGCCGTGGTGAACATTCTGACCAGCGTTCTTTTCTGTTTTTGTTGCAGGACTTGGAACCCAGGCGCCACATTTGAACCTCCTACGTAGTGCATGAGCTCCAGTTCTAGTAGAGACATAAAAGAGCCCCTAGAAGAACCCGAGCGCTTTCTCAGAAAAAGACTAAAAGCTAAAAATCAAGAGAAAGCTTCGGGGGACCCACTTCCAATGGCGGACCAACGTACCCTCATGGATTACCTACGGCCTACCGTAGGCAATCTTGGCGCCGCTATCAATGCCCCGAATGTCGAGGCCAACAACTTCGAACTTCGGCCGCATTTGATACAAATGCTCCAAAACTCCGCAACCTTCCACGGGCTTGCGGACGAGGATCCCCATCTACATATTACTAACTTCTTAGAAATATGTGATACCTTTCGGATCAATGGAGCATCAAATGACGCCATCCGCCTTCGTATGTTTCCTTTTTCACTAAAAGACCGAGCTAAGGCTTGGCTTAACACCCTCCCAGTTGGATCGGTAAACACCTGGGATGAACTCGCCCAAAAGTTTTTGTATAAGTATTTCCCTCCTGCTAAAACGGCTAAATTAATGACTGAAATTAATACATACTCACAAGAGGATGGGGAATCCTTATACGAAACTTGGGAAAGGTTCAAGGAGCTTCTAAGAAAGTGTCCTCACCATGGTCTAGCGGTATGGCAACAAGTATCCACTTTCTACAATGGATTGTTGCCACACACAAGACAAACACTTGATTCAAGCTCCGGGGGACTCTTAGGTAATCGTCGCCCAAATGAAATATATAACCAAATTGAGGAAATTGCTCAAACCAATTTTCAATGGCACACTCCCCGAGGTAATAAATCTATTGCCCCGGGCATAAGGTTGATGAAAGCACCTCTTTACAAGCCCAAATCGAGGCCCTCTCTTCAAAAATCAAAAAGCTAGAAATGACAAAAACGGCCTCGGTTATGGCTTGTGAAGGGTGTGGTGGGTCACATGAAAATTGGAGTTGTATGAAAGAATTAGATGAACAAACTGAAACGGTAAACTACATGGACAATAGACCTAGGCCGTTAGGTCCTCCAACGGGTACCTACAACCAAGGATGGCGTAACCACCCAAATCTTGGTTGAAGAGATCCCGGAAATAGTAGTAACCAACAAAACCAACGAACTAATTTTCAACAACCGCAAAATTTTCCTCAACAACAAGGTGGAAGAGAAAGGCTTGAAGATACTGTATCTCGCCTCATCTCTGACACTGAAAAGAAAAACTCGGATCGATTTCAGTAATTGGAATCGAATTTCAGAAATCAACAAGCTAGCATTCAAAACGTTGAAAAACAATTAAATCAACTAGCTCAAAATTTCTCCGAGAGACCACAAGGCGCATTACCCAGTAATACCGAACCAAACCCAAAGGCACAAGTCCATCTCATCACATTAAGAAATCGAACCGTGGGTCCCGAGGATGCTCCATTGCCGCCAAAGGAAAGAAGCCATTCTAGCCAGCCAGTGACTCCCCCTGCGCCAAAAAAGGCTTCTACACCAAATCAAGAGCCCACCAAGACTCCTCCAATCCCGTACCCCGGTAGGTTGAATCGTCAAAAGACCGATGAGCAATTCGCAAAGTTCGAAAGTTTACTAAAACAATTGCATGTTAATATTCCTTTTATTGAGGTCCTAACCCAAATGCCTAAATATGCAAAATTCATGAGGGATTTCCTCACTCACAAAAGGAAAATTGAATCATTGCAATTAGTTAACTTAGGCGAAGAATGCTCAGCTCTAGTACTCAACAAACTTCCACAAAAGAAAATCGACCCCGAGAGCTTCACAATCCCTTGTTCGATTGGGAAGTCCCCCGTCCGAAATGCTTTAGCCGATCTTGGGGCTAGCATCAACCTCATGCCCACCTCAATGTTCAAGCGACTCGGCCTAGGAACAACAAGCCCTACAAAGATGAGCATACAACTCGCCGACAGGTCCGTCAAATTTCCACATGGTGTCGCTGAAAATCTACTAGTCAAGGTCGACAAATTCGTCTTTCCAACCGACTTTGTCATCTTAGACATGGAAGAAGACACCGAGGTCCCTCTCATCCTCGGAAGGCCATTCCTAGCCACCGCTCAAGCATTGGTGGATATGAATGACGGAACTCTAACATTGAAGTTTGGGGATGAGGAAGTGAAATTTGAATGTGGAAAGCGAGTAGAGGAAGAAGATCCGGTCAACTACATGAAGGTCATAGACTCAAGCTTGGATGACGCTCTCCGACGGTGTAACATGGGATGCAATACATCCCACTTGGGTAACATATGACCAGGCTTTGGGTCTAGCCAAGGACCCTTATAAACGTGGCGCACCATGGAGGCATTCCACGGAACTATCCTTAGTTTAATTTAGATTAGTTTTTTTTTTGTTTTCTAGTTAGTTTAATTTTCAGGAATAAAACACACTCATGGTGGTAAAGGATGAAAAGGAGAACGAGAAAAATGATCCCATGCACAAGAACGAGGCAACCCGACAATTTTCTCCATTTCAGAAGGTTCAACACGGGCCGTGCCCAACCAACACGGCCCCGTGTCGAACCACCTGCCGAAAACGCCCAGTACAGGTAACTGGACACGGGCCGTGTTCACCCAACACGCCCCCGTGTCCAGACTTCTGTTTCTCTTATTTCAATTTTGTTACTGGCACTTGAACACGGGGCCGTGCCCGGATAACACGGGGCCGTGTTCAGTGCCCAGTAACACAAATTTTTGCTTTTTAAACACTATTTTACACATCTAATCAACCTAAAAATTTATTTTTGGGACACATTGAGGACAATGTGTAATTTAAGTGTGGGGGGGGATGCTAAAACCTTGAATTTTGCAAGTCCTAAATACAAGCCTTACACAAAACTCTATTGGAACCGCTAATCACCCCAAATTTTTTTTCAAAAATTTCATTTTTTTTTACTTGTCTAGGTTTAACTCGGGAAATTCAAGTTCTCAAAAAGGTTATATTTTTACAAATTTACAACCGATAGCGTAGTGATAAAAAGAACCAACATAAGAAAATTATGAAAAGGCATGACAAACTTATTTAAAATTTGATTATATATACTTGATCACATAAAAACCCATTCCCACAAAAGTGAGTTTTGAGCCTTTATTGAGCACACAATTACATATCATTTGACTAAATGCTCATTTTTCGTTTCTTGTGTGAATAGCCGCTTGGTTCTTACGACTCTAGAACTTGCCATGATAATACATTCCCGGTCCTTATCAACTTAAACCCGAGTAAGTAAATGATGGAGGCATTAGGACTAACCTTTTTCATTTCTACACCATTATTTTTCTTTTTCTTTTACCACCTACCCAAAAACCCCCCTAGTTAGCCCCTTTGAGCCTAAACCTTTTCATTTCATCACCCAAACAAAAAACCCTTTTACCCACCAAAACCTTTTTCATTTTTTTTCCCTTTATTTTAGTAACAAGTTCGGTTCTTCGCGAAAAAAAAAATTATATTTGATAATAATGAAGCAAAAAGAAAATAAACAAACAAAGTAATAAAAAAAAATAACTTTGTTTGAATAAAAGCTTCATTAAAAATAAAAAGTTGCAAAAATGCGAAAACCGACACTTGTTACGCTTTTAGCCCTTTTTCTACTAACCACTAACCCAACCACCTACCTTTAATCCTAGCCAACCCTTAACCCACAAAGTCCTCTTGATATCTACAAATGTATAAAAGTTAAAAAGGAGGAGGATTGATTTCTTGGCAAGCCTATGGTAGGAATAAGTTCCGTGCCGCTCTCGAGTGATTCACTAAAAATACACCTTCGGCCGAGTGTGAGTGATTTCCCCGCGAGGTATGTGAACTTGTATATAAATAGAATTTAAAAAAAAAAAGGCATGTTATGCCCAAATAAGTAATTTCTTTTATAAACAGTTCTAAATAAATCATTACGAATAGGAGTGTAAATAAATAAAAATAAAACCCAAAAAGATCTTGGAAATCCCGACACTCTATGACAAGCCCAAAACCTTCTCTTCTACCTATTCCATTTGGGAGTGTAAGCCACATATTAAAGAGTTTTGCTTGAGGACAAGCAAAAGTTCAAGTGTGGGGGTATTTGATGTGTGTAAAATGCAACATATAAATTACATCAAATGAGGCATAAAACTAACCCTTTTTTAGTACTAATATTGGAAAAAGAGTGTTTTTGTCTTCCTTTTGTATTTTCAGGATTAAATGAGCTCAAAAGCGCAAAAGAAGCAAAAAGACAGCTAAATCCAACATAAATACAAGAAAAGGAACATTAGTGGACTGCCCGAACCCTCAACGGCACCTTCCAAAGCAAAATAGAGAAAACAGAAGGCTGAACACGCCCCGTGCTCAGCCAGCACGGGGCCGTGCCCAAGAAGCAGCAGAAAAGACAAATCTATAGAAGCTTCTATTGCCCATCACGGGGCCGTGCTCAGCGGACACGGGGGCGTGTCGAAAGTACAGCAGGCGCATTTATTGTAATTGCGAATTACAATTAATGAGGAGAGAGAGTGTCAGACGGACACGGGGCCGTGCCCAGCGGACACGGGGCCGTGTCCAGCTCTCTGTTCAGCCTATAAATAGGAGTGCTTGGATTCATTTCATCTCATCCCTTGGCACACCACCTCTCTCACACTTCATCCACCACCCACCACCATCACAACACCATCATCCACCACCATCATCCATTGTCCATCATAGAGTGTGTGAGTCGTCTCGGGATCCAAGATTGATCGTAAGAGTTCTTGACACTCAAGGCCATGTTTGCCTAAGTCTCTTACATCACTTGGTGAAGACAAAGTGTCTAGTATAATACTTTTTATTTCTAATCTTTTGCACTTTTTATTTGGTTTTGTATTAATGACTTTAATAACTAGTTACTTATGTTGAAGGTGATCTTTCCTTATTGTTTGTCCGTGGTGTCTTGGCATTATTTTACTGTCTATATAAAATAAAGGATTTTCACCATTCATATCTCCACGGTCTATATGGAGGTATGTTGGCTACCTGGTAGGGGGTTAAGGGAACGGTTTGGTAAAGGTCTTGCCATTGTTCAGCGTTTAGAGGTCCTGCAATGGACCTGGGTCAAATTTAGTAGGACCTCCTTCAATACTTCACGGTATTGGATGGCGGGGGTCCAAACTCTTTGATCCCCTCATAAGTTAACTACTATTAATACTATAACCCGGCTATTTAGGACTGTATCCCTGCTGACTCAGACTACTTAGCCGAGGGTAACGTCACCGCCAAAAGCGGGGCCTACCACAATACTGCATTAATAACTTAATTCATTATCTTCCAATAATCCACCCCTTTAGGATGTATCCCTGCTAACTCAAACTACTGGGGTGAGGGTAACGTCACCTTCAAAAGAGGGGCCTACTACAATAACTAAGATAATCTCTTAATTATGTGCAAAAGTGCGGAAATAATCAAAGGTTATACTAGATACGAGTCGGAACCAAGTGATTCATCTTGTCTATCTGTTTTTATTTTTATTTTTATTTTCAGCATTTTAGTTAGTTTTATTTTTCTTAGTTTAAAACATTTTTCTAAACTTTTGTTTTGGTTAGACGTTGAGGATAAACCGGTACTAAAAGCTCTTGTGTCCTTGGACGACCTCGGTATCTTACCAACGCTATACTACACTCAACGATGGGTGCACTTGCCCATATGTGTGTTTAGTGTTAGTGAAATATCGTGTTTTATAAATTTAAAACTTGGCTAAAATAAGTGTTAAAAAGGGCTTAAAATATACACCTAAAATATACGACACTTCGCACGCATCAATCCCTCATATGAAAACATGAAAGATTCTATGAGGATTTGAAAATCGGATCACACAAAATCCTAGAGGAGAACACATAAACACATATCACATAATCGCATACTCGCGTAATTGTTTAATTTGACCTTTAAATTTGTTATCTTTGGACACGGGTATTTAAAGCATACGTGGAATCAAATTTTTAATTGCAGCAATTTGGATGGATCCACATGAATACCCTGCTTGTTGACTACATGACCCAAAAACTGAACTTCTTTAAGCCAAAATTTCCTCTTGAAGGATTTAGCGAAAAGTTTGTTCTTTCTTTAGGGGTTCCAATGTCAACGAAGGTGTTGATCGTGATCGGCTCGGGACATGAATAGATCAAGATGTCATCAATAACTACAATGACGAACTGATCCAAATAAGACTTGCAGACGCTATTTATTAAGTCCATGTAGATGGCTGGAGCATTTGTCAATCCAAAAGGCATGACTGTAAACTCGTAATGGCCATACTTCATGCAGAAAGCCATTTTGGGAATATCTTCTTCGAGAATACGAAGTTGATGATACCCAAAACGCAAATCGATCTTGGAAAAGCATGAAACGCTATGCAGTTGATCGGAGAAATCGTTGATTTAAGGTAGGGGATATCGATTCTTGATGGTAAGCTTACTAGGCTTACGTTAATCTATATACATTCGAAAAGATCCATTTTTTTTCTTTTCACAAAGAGGACAGGAGTTTCTCCAAGGTGAAAAGTTCGGACGGATGAATCCTTTATCAGACAACTCTTGAAGCTGTTTTTGATTATTCTTGCATCTCGAACGGTGCAAGACGATAAGATACTTTAGATTTAAAAGAAACAAGTGTTTGAGGTTCTTAGGGAGGTCACAAGTGATCATAATAATGACAGAACCACACGAGTAGTTTGTCTTTGTGTTGACATCATAAGGTTGGATCAAACATTCATACAATTGCATTAGTTAAAGAAAATAAAAACTACAAATTTTTATTTATATAACAACCGCATTGTCTTTAAATGTTACAAGATAACAACCAGAAGAATTTCAGAATACTAATTGTTCACTCCTTCATCATCGATTGTGTTGGATTGTTGTTTGACCCGATTGAGTCGATCAGAAGAGTTTAAGTCCAGTTCAAAGGCGGAATCAGAGAACTAGACACGAACACAGCTTGTTAATCTTTAATCTGTCTCTTATATAACATTTAACAATGATTACAACCTGACAGAAAACCGGCAGCACTTCGTTACACTTTCAGAAATCGCGTATCGAATGAACTAACAAGTGTGCCTTATATAGTAGTGTTAATTTCGCTTTTATGTACCTGCCATATAAGCGAAATCAGATGTTATGATTTCGCTTATATGTCATGTACATATGAGCGAAATCAGCTCCTTAACTTCTAATCTTTGACTCTCGAACTTCGTGCACTGAAAATTCTAACCTGTTCTATAACATAACATGAAACAAGACGAAGTCAATAGACGTAATGCACTAACAGACTCCCCCTCGGATATTGACGAAGTCTTCAGTGACTATTCTCTGTTATAACACATCTTCAGTCTTGATCATTCTGTCTTTTCTTTCAAGATGTAACATTGTAATCATCCATCAATCTTTCTCTTCTTCTATCAGCTTCAGGCTCCCCCTTTCATCAAGCTTCCGTGCTTTGGGATCGACACCTAGCTTTCCATCTACAAGCTTCTCTTTACTTCAAGCTTGTCTTCAGACTCCCCCTTAGACTCTGCTCTCGGGATCGTAGTCTGGACTATCTGCAACACTCAAACATCTATAAATACAATGTTTTCGTATTATCAATCAACTTCTCTAATCCATTTCCCCTATCAACAAACTGTACAGATTTAGCAGTGTTAAAGAATCCAACTCCCTCACAGTTAATCATCCAAGTTCAAGTTAATGACCTTGGAGATATCACAAACTGTTTTTGAAATTTTTGATTTTAAATCAAGTTTCAAATTAATGAACTTGTTTTATTTTCAGAAACACAATCAGCTTACTTAGATTTTGAAACTCAGCAATTCAGATATCAGTTGTCGAAAATAAGCAGATATCAAAATCTTTTTGTATTTTCTGAAAACATAAAGCAGTAAAGAAATATGTACAAACATATTTACATACAATATTTTTGTTTGAGTATGCGTCAGAGGATCATATCAGTTTCTGACAAGTCACAAGTACCGTTGAGCTTAAAATCACATTACGCATTAAACAATTCACTTAGATTGTCGATATACTTGTCCACTTAAATTTTCATACAAATTTCAACTGATTCAGGATACGAATTAGGTATTTTAGGAACTTAAACCTATTCATGTGTCCCACCTCTTGAATATACTCCCGTATCCAGAATCTCAATAATCAGTCTTACAGGTGAGTATACTACAATGATATTTGTATATAAATTAGGTATGCGAGGGCCGAGGGATCTCAGGTCGATACTTCCGTATACGCAGAGAGATATCAGCTTCGACTTTACGGTATGTCCCCTTTAGAGGATCTTTTTGCTTACAACAGCAGCGACTATCAATTTTATTGTTTCATCAGCATGCTAAGGGTTTAATGCTATGTTTCTAGCATTGCAGAAAGTATTATTCGAGGACTAGGTCAGAACTTCCATTCAGCAGAAGTCCCGGAATAATACCCCAGATATCATTGAGTATAAAGACCTAGTATATCAGATTATGAGACCTTTCAAACGAGATTTCAGGGGTTACCTATATATCCAAGTAGTGTTCCCCACAAAATAAGCAAGTTTGAATTTAGGTTTATATCCCGAAAAAGTTTACTAAGTGTATAAAAATCTACTGACACATCCACGGTGAGATCATTTAACACATTTAAACTTTCCAATTCTTTAGCGTACTGTAACTGTCTACTGATGTACTATCATTTCCTCTTTTTACGCAAAACTCAAATTTTTGAATTTTATCATGTTTTTGTCATTTTCAAATTTTCAAATGTTTTTGTATTTTCTGACAATATTACTCCCCCTAAAATGTAAAACCATTTAAAGAAAATTTGACAACCAACACTGATAGCTTTGTCTCGCCATCCATTTTCTGCTAAAAGTGCTCTGATTTGCAGAAAATAATGTACCCCCATGATTTACAACCCATTGATCTTAACAGTTTGAAAACCGTTTTTCAATCTGATGAAAGTAATCATGTTTGTTCAGCCGTGAGGGTTTCGGCATATCATCCATTCTGTTGTAGACCACATTTCTTTCTCTGTAAGTCTTCTCACTCAAGATCTCTTCTCGAGTTTTCTCTTTGATCTCAACTTTTTCTTCATGGATTTCAGTAGTGTCTTTGTCTTTGTTTTCATCTTGAATTTTAGCAACAAAAACAAACTTTCTATCTTCTTTCATAGCTCTCCCATGAGCTGTTTTACGAACATTCTCTAAACGATCTTCTTCTAGACAAACTGTGCTCCAGTCAAATCCTTCATCAGGATAGATTACTGCATATGCTCTTGACTTTTCTTTTGGTTTATCTTCAATCAACCTTGGCTCTTCTCTGCTTCGATGGTAGATTGCCTTTCGGTAGTAATCATCATTGAACGGATGTTCATTTCCACCAACTGCAGAATTAATGCATTCTCTCTTGAAATGACCTTTTTGCTTGCATTTGAAACAGGTCACTTTGGATTTGTCGAATCCAAGCTTTGTTGACGCACCTCCAAGAGATTGTTTCCCGGTAATCTCCATATACCTCTGAGCTCTGCGAATACAACTAGCTAAACACCAACGGATGTCAATGAGCTCCATCTCTTCCGGATCAATCTGGTCGTAATCTTCTTTGGTCAATTCGGAGTTTCCAATTTTGCCAGCTACAAGACCTTCATATGACTCCAGAACAGATGCAAGGAAACTCATTTGCTGCTTCGCTGCATTTATACTCATTGCTGGAGAATTCTTCAGTTTAAGAGCAATGTTGCACAGGATTTCTTCAGATTCATCAGAATTTGTCTTTGAAGATGAATGATATCCAGAATGATGACTTGTTGACGTTGTTGATGGTTCTTTCATCTTTTCACCACTAAATGCTGTTTTTGGTGAACCAACGCCTTTATCAGAAAGCACACTGCTTTTGTAGTACAAGCCAACGTTCTGTTGATGTGAAGAATCAGTCATCTTGTTTTGCTTTTGTAGCTCCAGATCATGACTTTCAATCTGTTCAAACAAAGCATCAAGAGTAATTGTATCATACAAAGCATCATTTTTCAAAATAAAAACAAACGTTTACCACTGATCAGCTCGTGGTAACGCTTCAATCACTTTGTCTATCAATTCCTCTCTTGTTTTATTTATCTTTAATCTCTCCAACTCAATTTTAAGATGACAGAATCTCTCAATCATTTGCCTCACCGACTCTCCTTTTATGTTATCAAAAAGATCAAATTCTTTCTTTAATAAAGCGATTTTGTTCTTTTTAATCTGTTTACCCCCTTCAGCTTTAACACGTAAAGCTTCCCAGACAGACTTAGATGACCCATCATGAGTTAGTAAAGCAAAAATATCATTTCTGATTGCTGACTGGATCAATGCTATCATTCTCTGTTCAGCTCCGTATTCAGCTTTATCTTCTCTGGAAAACTTCTTGAATACTAGATCTTCGCCTTTCTCGTCTTTTGGTTTTTCATACCCATACTCCAAGCAAAACCAGCTTTCATGAGCATACGCTTTCGCCCAGTTGATGAAACGTTCTTTCCACCAGGTATAATCCTCAATGCTATCAAGAGCTGGTGGCTTTGAATGAGTTCCATAAAAATTATCATGCTTGATGTTCTCATTTAGCACTTTAGAAATGATTTTTGGTGTAATATTTGTAGCCTCAGACGATTTGGTTGCGAACGCATTGAAAAACGTGTTGTAAAATTCCTCAGCCATGATGCAAACCTGACAGAAATATCAAACAAACACAATCAGTACAATTAATAACAAATAAATTGTAACACACTGACACTCGATCGACGTGAAATAATCTCGACACGAAAAAGTCCACTTTTGACTCAAAAATGACACTCGAGCGAAATCAGACTTATAATGTCCGTTGAAGCGAAATCAAGTTTTGTCCACTGGAGCGAAATCAACTTTTGTCCACTGGAGCGAAATAAGGTGTCTTTAAAAGCGAAACCCCTTAATACATTAACACTAGAGCGGAATCACTTTGATCAAATAAGCGAAATTAGACTGAGTATGTCCCTTGGAGCGAAATCATATGAAAATATGACCTTTGGAGCGGAATTAACTATGACATAAAAGCGGAATCACCAATTGTCCGTAAAAGCGGAATCAACTCCGAAGCCAATTTAGTCCATTTTTAGTTCGAATTTTAATCTGAAACTTTCCAGGATTTGTCTATTACCAATTTTCTATAAGCTGTGAAATTTTGAGTAACTTTTGACCAGTAAAATTTTCTGAACAGATGAAAGAAGATGTAGAAGTCAGAATATAATCGAAATCAAGCTAAACTCTTCTTCACTAGCTCTGATACCACTTGTTGGATCGTTGTTTGACCCGATTGAGTCGATCAGAAGAGTTTAAGTCCAGTTCAAAGGCGGAATCAGAGAACTAGACACGAACACAGCTTGTTAATCTTTAATCTGTCTCTTATATAACATTTAACACCGATTACAACCTGACAGAAAACCGGCAGCACTTCGTTACACTTTCAGAAGTCGCGTATCGAATGAACTAACAAGTGTGCCGTATATAGTAGTGTTAATTTCCCTTTTATGTACCTGCCATATAAGCGAAATCAGATGTTATGATTTCGCTTATATGTCATGTACATATGAGCGAAATCAGCTCCTTAACTTCTAATCTTTGACTCTCGAACTTCGTGCACTGAAAATTCTAACCTATTCTATAACATAACATGAAACAAGACGAAGTCAATAGACGTAATGCACTAACAGATTGCCTCATTGATGTTAAACACTCGACCACGTGCTGGATTCACATTGACGTTGACGTTCGCATTCGGGTTTGCGTTAGCATTTGCATTCACCAGTCTCGGACAGTTGTGGCGGAAGTGACCAATCTCTCCGCAGTTGAAACATGAACCCAGTGGGAATCTCGCAGCATTCCCTTGAACCGGAGCTTGAACCTGAGCAGCATGATTTTGTCCCAAACGACAAATATTGGCCAAATGCCCAAGTTTACCACACGTCGTGCATTTCTTGCAATTTTGTTGTGCAACGTGATGACCGTTGCAACGGGCACAATGTGGTGCGGTACCGGCATATGCTTTCTTTGCAGATGGCTTTGCCGGTGGGTTTTGCAAGTTCTGAGCAGTCTGTGCTGTAACAGCAAAATTTTGGGCAACCTTCCGCTTCTTTGATTTCTTCGAAGTCTCACCTTCCTTACCCTTCTTGTTTTGACCTTTCTTGCTATCCTCCTTGTCAGAACCCAGCTTCTTACCCTTGTCACCCTTTCTGTGTAACTTATTCTTCCGAATCTGTGACTCAGTCAATGTCGCAGCTAACTCGATCGCCTGACGGAGTGTGGTAGGGCTACTACCAGTAAGGATGTCTTGTACCGAGTCAGGTAGGTCGTCGATGTACCTTTCGATAGCCTTGTCGAGTGGGGTAACCATTGTTGGGCAAAGCAGACTCAACTCCTCGAACCTATCAGTATACGTCGTGTGCTCACAACTATCTTGCTTTAACTCATCAAATTCCTTCTCCAAAGCTCGCTGCTCATGACGAGGACAGAATTCCCTCATCATAAGAGCCCTAAGTTCAGCCCATGTCTGTGCTAGAGCAACTTCTGCACCACGATCCCTCATAACCCCGTTCCACCATGTGAGAGCCCTCTTCTGAAATACACTTGAAGAAAACTCGACCTTGCGATTGTCAGGACACTGCACGTGGCGGAAAGTATTCTCAATGCTCTCGAACCATTGAAGAAGCCCAGTCGCTCCTTCAGAACCACTAAACTTGAGTGGTTTAGCCTGGTTAAAATCCTTGTATTTGCATGGAACATTGTTGTTGTTGTTGGCTTGGATCCATTGAGCAAAGAGGTTTGGGAATTGAGCAGCCATTTGCTGCGCAATGATTTCTGTCTATTCGGCAGTCGCTATCTGGCTTTCGCGTCGAGGAGGCATTCTAAAAGAGGAAACATGAAAGGAAACGAGTGAGAGAATTAGATGAAAAGAATGAGATGAAACAAATCTGATGAAAGTAAGGATAGTGGTCATTTGTTTGTTACTACAAAGCAATAATCGACACACAGTGACTAACCAAAGTAAATGGATCAAAAATAATGTATCGCGAAGACATGCTCGCCTATAAGTGAACACTCATCCCAAGAATTCCCAGGTAAGCACAACTGGTCTCGCGTCTGATGAGATATATACGAAGTGCTTGCCTAGACAGAAAACCCAGAATACAGGCATTCACCCTTCCAGTTTGCACATGTTCACATTATTTAAGACTCAAAACTTTGGCAAGAGTTTGAAAATTCAAAAGGGGTTCAAAACCTTATAACTGAGGATTCAAAACCTTGTAATCAATCATCCTAGAACAGATGATTAATTTTCAAAGCGGTTTTGAAATTTATGTTCTTGTTGGGGTCGTCGCCTAAGGATAGGTGACGGTATTGTTTTATGACTAAACGCAAGTAAACTCGCGTTAGGGTCCTAAGAAGGTTATAGACTATGTCAAAGCATTACTAATAACCTAATTCCCTATAACCATTGGCTCTGATACCAACTTTTCTGTCACACCCCGACCACGTAGAACATACAAAACGTGGCGGAAACGTCGGGGAGTGTTGCAACAGAATCATTGTTTCATAACCATGGATACAAAAAGTGTTTCGTTTTATTAAACATTGAATATTTACATCGTCGGGAAATCTAAATACACAATTTAAACATAGTCTATCATTGTTATTGAGTTACTAAGGCCTCGTCCAGTCCTATGTGAGCATGCATCCTATCAATCGATATCATTCAACAATACCTGAAACATATATGAAAACGAGGTCAGCAAAGAAATGCTGGCGAATACATTGGTTTTGTAGGAGTGTCGAAATCATGGCTAGTTTAGATGTTGCAATACTTTATTAAAAACCTTGTTTTGAAAAGAGTATAATATTGCAACTTAATTAACCAACTCAAATCAAGCGGGTTATAGTTTATAAAACCTCGTAGCCATGACTCTTAACCCAAAAATAAAACCTTTGTTTTAGTACAGCAAATTGTGAAAAGTATGTTATTTGTATAAAATGTTATATGTCCAAATTGAAATGATTCAAATAACGCTACGATATGTAATACCATACAAACACTTATATATAGGAAGTACCAGCGGCGTATCCACCATGCTTGTATCATATTACACACGCCTCGTTACTTAATCACTTACTCAAACCAAACCAACAATGTAAGATGTCTGTGTTTAAACCAACTTCCAAATGTATTGAAATAATATGTAAAAATGTTTATGTCAAGATGTAAATCATGTAATGTATAACCAATGTTAAAAGTGTTTATGTGTCAAATGTAAACCATGTAATTTGTAACCAAAATGATATGTATGGTTAGTGAAAATGCATCAACTAAACCATATGCACAAGAACATAGTATTGAAGTAAAACTTGGTTTAAATCAAAGCTATGTTTTGTGGAAATGCATGATCAATGTAAATCATGTAAACACTTAACCAAAACCCAATCGTATATCGCTTTGAAGCCAATCGTTTACCCAAATCGTTAAATTCGTTTTAGGTCGTGAAACTACTTATATGGTCGTCTCGCTAATAACATTCAAACCTTCGTGACTCATCTCTCGTCGCTTCTCGTTTTCGCATTAACAAACCCTTACCAAAGGGTAAATTAACAATTACAGATTCAGTCGCTACCCACCACACCCACACATAACCACGGGTGTAGTAACTAACGGGATTTGTCAGATCCTATGGTACCATAACCTAATACAGGTCGGCTTGATCATTGCTAATGAATGTCATTTGTTATGTAACCCAACCAACAAGTTCGTTCACATTATCGAAATCGTTATTAGTTTTGTATAAATCGTCTTAATCGTTTTTGAAACCATCGTTATAACATCGAAAATCGTTTTGATACCATCGTTAAAACCTTGAAAACATTTAGCACATATGAGTCACCCCAAAACAATTGAAAGCAGTAAAATAGGGGAATAATGTACTCGCCTGAGAATGCTTAGAGGTCTTGAACAACAACCAAACAAGCTAGAGGGAGCACGGAATCAGTCGGCAATCTAAAACTATATAAATAAACCGGACATAAATCGGGAGATCGGATAGGATGAGGCTTGGTAAACCAAATGAGTATTGGAACTCATATGATATGGTTTAACAAGACCTACATACTACATTGAGACTAACCTAAGTGCTTTCGACCCATCACGACCCATTAAGGTAGCTTACGCTACTTTAACGCATCGTGCGCGCAAAGCGCGTTCGAGACGTCTAACTAGTCCTATGACAAGTATTATATGCCTAAACGTGTTTAATCATGTTGTATAATCAGTTATGTGACAAATGTTAAGGTTACATATGCTTAATTACCAATTATACATGAAAAGGGTATTCTGGTAATTTACCTAAGGCATATAAACTACCTATCATACAACTACTCAAACGATGTGACCATAAGGTATAACCTTGGAAGGTTATTCCCTATATACTATGGTCACCTAATGTGTTTGGTCGGATCCTAATGATCAACCAAACTGGGTCGGGTTCGAAGGTATAAGCGATTTATTAGATCGCTTACCCTTACGACCCTAGACAACGTGGTAATCAGTAGGCATAGTCACAAGGGACTATAACCATCGTGATTACAATCACGTTGTGAAGTTCAAACGAACTTCGCATTGACCATAAGCTGGTCAACGCTGAAAGTCAAACAAAGTTTGACTTTCGGACACGAAAGCAATAAAAGAACGAAAGAATACTTACGAAGGGTCTCCGAATGCTAATCTCGATTCAAAAATCTCAGGTATGAAACAAAGGTTTCATCTTAGAGTTTCTCAAATCAAAATTCTAGTGATTTTTGAAGTTGAGGTGTTGGGGTATTTATAGTTTTCGGGTAACCGTTAAGATCGTTTGTCGAATATCGTGCCTTAATCATATCCGTACAAGTGTCGGAGCCTTATGGTACTAAAAATTGATCCTTATCAGCTGACTAAGCAAATTGGAATGTGTGGTTGTGAATGTAACAGCTACAATCTGCTGTTAGATGCATTTAATCTGGTCAGAAGGTGCCACGCGGCCCGCTTCAGGATGTTCATAAACTCAGGCGGGCCGCCTGAGAGTTGCAGATCAGAACAAAGTTTCAGAAATGACAGTTTCAGTCCCTGCACGTGTTTAAGCCCATTTCCGGCACTTCTAAGGCCCGTAAAGCCAACTTTAAGGCCCTAAAATGATGCCTAAAACATTGTGGACATGAAACATGCTCAAAAATATGTCGTATGTTGGTTCGTTTGGTCGTACAAACGCGATGTTCGCTTAATTACAACGGAATGCGCATAAGCGCGAAAAACGATCCAAATGACGCAACGAATGGAATTTTCTTATGCCAAACACTAAAATAAAATATTTTAGTGATTACATAAATTTTTGTATGTCCGGAGGTATTCAGAACATAAGTTATGCGCGAAAATGCGAACTTGTGCACTTTTTGACACTTTTAGTCCCTGAATGACACAAAAGTTTATTTTAGCATACCGAACACCTCAAAGCCTATTTCTAAGCTATGTAAAGGATATTTATGGTATGTTTAACTTATGGTCATGTTCCGGAATGTCTGTTACAGTTCAAATTGGCATACTTTCGCAGTTTGTCAACTTTAGTCCCTGTAAGCGATTTAACTTGATTTTGCCATACGAAAGCCTTCAAAACTTATTTCTAAGTTATGTAAAAGTTATTTAAGGTACGTTAATCCTATTTCACTATTCCGGAGTGTTCGTTGCATTAAACTGGTTATATCTACGCATCAGTGCGCGTATAACCTTCCAGAAAGCGATTTAGAGTTAGGAATTGAACAAAAATTGATATGTGCAAATGATACACATATTTTTACAAATCCCAAGTATGAAATATAATATTTCATTGGTTCGGTATTTGTTTGATGGCCGTGGAGGCACATGTGTTACAATATGTGTTGATTTTTATGTTTTAATAAAAACAAGTTTCCCTTTTGGCAGCTTTGGTCCCTGAAGTTTAGTTTTAATTGTTAGGGACTAGAACTCCATGTTTTATTACTTATTTACACCTCACTAACTTGGTTAACTATTCCTAGTTAACTTGGTGGGTGTGGGGAATTAGAACCCGTTTTATTTTTAAGTCCCGTTAACTCGGGCCCTCTATATACTTTGTTTTCCTCAAAAGGACTTGTTCAACTTTTATTTAATATTAGGTTTATTTGTTTAGATCCTAATATTTACCGGGTTAATTTTTACTACTAACGGTACTTTACCCGTCTTTTAGTATTAACGAGGTTTAATTACCAAACCTGTTTTCGGGGTGTTACAAGTCTACCCCCTTAAAGAGGTTTCGTCCTCGAAACCTTTCTTACGCAGTTCCTCAGGTTTGACTCCTTGGACTTAGTTTCGATAATTACTTGAGCATTGCTCGCATCTAATAATCTTACCAGGATAATATGGTAATGCCCTTTTGGCTTCCAAACGTATGCGCCTTTCACGTATAAGGCCTCATGGGCCGTAACTTTCATCTTGTATTTCATTTCTTTATTAATTATTTATTTTGGCGGTTAGACTTGTTAGTCACTGGTTACTTTATACCCCATTGCTCGGGCATATATCCATATCACCATCTCCGGCCTTATGTGCGTTTACGGTTTTCTAAATCGCTTCATACCACTTATGTTTATTAAAACGTTGCTTTTGACTAAAAACTAAATTTTTTGTTTACGTTTTCTCTTTGTATTATGTCTTTCTCTCATATCTAGGAATGTTGCTTCCGAGGATTTGTTCCTTTCCAACATCTTTTAATGCGGGGAATTTCAACTAGTTCCCTCGCTTAACCCAAATAACCCCTAGGTTCTTTCGCTTAGTCTCGTAGACTATTTCTTTAGATTTCCACCTTTTTAAGGTGAGACCCAACAGTTTGTTTCTTTCTATTTATGACCCAAGGGTCTTCTTGGTCCCGTAGACCTTAACACTATGTTTAATCCCGTAGGTTATGATAATCCCGTAGATCATCTTTTATTCAAGTCTTTATTCAACTGTATATATATATATGGTGTCAAGGCACCCCTCTTATGTTTGGAACTATTTACTTTTACTTTTTTTTTTCATTTGACCTTGACCGTAGTCTAAGGCTACATTTGTTCTCTTTTGAATTATCTTTCTGACTTTAAGACTTCTAACGTCATTTACACGTCGGTTTGTCCTACACTTACCGTTACCCGGTTCTTACCTATTCTTCTTTACGACCCATTACCCGGGTTCTTTATCTTAGTGTTTTTAACATTTTTTTGTTTCGCTAGTTTGCGTTTTTCCTATATATTCCTTTATGACCCATCACGTAGGTTCATTAATGTTTCGCGCTTCCATTATTCTGTTTGCGCTTACTTGCACTACCAGGTTTTTTATACCTTATTTATCTCGTTTGACTTGTTCGTGTGAAATTTCATCACTTGTGAACGTCAAACTCCATTCTTTATTTGACCCGTTCAACTTTAAAATAGTTGAGCGTAGTTATTAACATTTCTGTTTGCAAATTCTCATTGTCTTTTAGTCATGACTCATATTCCGAGTCTTTTGACTTTCTATTTCGCGTTCCCGTCTCTTGGTTTACGCATTCTTTCCAAATCCTACCCATTCATCGGGTATCTTTACCGTAATCATTTTCAAGTAACCATTCTTATTTGGTTTTAGACGTTATTTTAATTTATTTGGTCGTCTTAGCGAGATTCATCGCTTTTATTCAATCAAGTCCTTTATTCTTTATTCAATTCGTTTGACTTGTCCATGTGAATTTCATCACTTGTGACAGTCAAACTTTTATCCCTATGCCTTAGCATTCCTATTGGTCAGTCGGTATTTTCTTTTTACTTGATCCTTGTCCCTTCTCTCGGGCTCGTTATTCTTACGTAATACGCTTCCGTCATCCGACTTACGTTTACGTTTACTATCAAACATCTTACTTATTTGATTCATTTGGGTACCATTTAAGTTAGTCCCATTCACCCCACCCTTACTACATCGGACATAAATGTGTCCATCATAAGAAATTCATGGTACCACGTGTTCACTACTTACTTGGCCAGAGTAAGCGATCAACACCTGGTATACATGACCTTTTTATAATTTTCACATTACACCCCATGTAAGTAATGCCTCTATTTGTTTTTCTTGGAAACAATATCCCGGATAGGTTTTCTATTCAGGTTTTTCCAAGTTTTCAATCTACATATGCAACTTTCAATCTCTACGTATTTGTTGGATATTACTATTTATGCAATAATTTAAAACGTGCACCTGATAATGCTTGCTCTAACAGGCTCTCCTTGCCATTAACTTATTCGCAATCATTGCGCGATTTAGGTCCTTGGTGAGCGTGCTCTATTTGTCATACTTTGGACCGTTCCTCTGTCAAATCCACGATTTGTTAAACACTCGCTATCTTCATATGCGAATGTCCTTCAATCTAAAACGTTTACAATAGTTAGTAATTTCGACATTAATGGGTGCCCGTATTATAATACGAGGCTTTTCTACTATACGCATCAACACGTGTAATTTCGTTGACTATATCTATTCTATATCGATTTTATTGGTGTAACGTACACGATAACAATATGTGTTGTTCTCAACACTTTAATCATACTAAACCATTGATATACATGTACTTACCGGATTTGCGATCAAGCCTCGAACCGAACACATTTGTCAACAACCTTGAGCTCTGATTACCAACTTGTAACACCCTAAGTCCATTTTAACCAATTATCCAAGAATTTTCCATTATAATAATGTATTAAGATTAAACACACACTAAAAAAATGCGAGTTTGTTAAAACATTTTACTAAATAAAACATTCCAACATTTTGTAATTTAATTCGCCGTTTAAAACGTGACGACGAAACTATTCGCGGAAGCTTTAATCTCGTGTGTTCGGTTCTTCGTCGGGCTCAGTCGTCATCCGGTACTGCTAGGTAACCTACATTCCATAAACATGAAATGATTTTAGTCATACGCGGTTTAAAACTTGTTCAAATGGATTCGCGAAACAAAACTTAACAAAAATAACTGGGCGCTACCGTAAGTTACGGTAGCCACCGTAAGTTACGGTAGCCACTGGGCTTCCAGGGGCTGCCGTAAGACAGTATAATACCACCGTAACAACTTTAGTTGCTACCGTAAGTTACGGTAGCTGCTGCATGTTCATCATGTTTTGCTGTTTTGACCCGTTCATATAGAAATCAAACAAAACAGGTTTGTATGCCCCCCCTAAACTTATGAAATTCAAAATTTCAAATCTCCTATAATATTGGGTTCAAGTCACGAGTTTCTTACGTATTTAAAACCCGTTTACGCTCAAGTGCTTATTTGACCCGTTAAGGGTATTTAAGCACTTTCCAGCTTAAAATTTATTTCGATTACTTCTAGCATTACATTACCACATTTCTTATCATAAAATTTTCCACCACTACTGAATTTATGGTGAGTTTACTAAGGTAACTGTAGGTCCCTCGGAGGTTGAGGTTAAACCTTATCCTTGTTATGTTTAACACACTAGCAAGTGCGGAATCCAAGCTAGATTGCAAACCGGTAGTTTATATGAGAACACAAGCTACAAAGAGAAAGGTAGACACACGAGATATCAAAGTTTTCTCTTGTATTTCAGTGGACACGGTTACAGCCCTTGACAAACTGAAAATGCTCTCTACAAGACTGAGTTCACTCCCTTCTCACACACTTCTCTACTCTGTCTCTCTGTCTGTCTAAAATGAAGTGAACACATTACATGGATATATATATCCATCACAGCACGTCTGGTCGAAGGATCAGATAGACTGATCGAAGGATCATCTATCGATCAGAAACCTATCGAAGGATCCACATATACCTCGAAGGATGATATCCTTCGAGGTCCATCTATATCCATCGAAGGTTTATCCTTCGAGCTCATCGAAGGATATAAAACAATCCTTCGATGACTCATCCTTCGACCCAAACATCTTACAACCCATGTGCTAACTGTTTGGCCAAGTCAAACCAGGAGGATGGTTGACTTGGTCAAACTTACATCGAACACACATATTAACAAACCTAAGACGTAACTCAGACTAACACAAGACATCGTTTTGTATCATGACAAAATACAGACAAAGTACAGACACAAGTGCACCAACAAACTCCCCCTTGGCTGTAGCTTTGTCTCGATCTTCATGTCTTCAAGTCTTTGACGTCCTTTCAAGTCTTCAATGTCGGAGGATCTTTAAAGTCTTCACGTCTTGAAAGCAGAAAGTGTACCAACAAACTACCCGTTTCATGTAGGAAGTGTGTTGACAAACTCCCCCTTAACATAAGCTCCCCCTTGAGTTATGCTCGTGAATGTCTTGATCTTTAGAACTTGAGATCCTTGTGGTGTTGATGATGGTCAGCGGCAACTCGATCATCTTCATCACTTGAGTGCCTTCACGTCGTGTCTTCATTCCAAAGCTTGTCATCGACCATGTTCTCCTTGCCTTTAGAATCTGCACATGCAAGAAATCTAAACGCGTAATGAGAACAACTGCCTGGAATATCATAAGCAAACGACACACATGTGACCATTGTTCAATCAATCACCGTCCGACAGTTTGAAAGTTTAACAAATTGTTCAGTTTTAGGTTCTTTAACTTCCAAAACTTGAAAATTTTGACCGTTTATGAAGATTTAGTCACTTTGGATTTTGGGAATTTGCAATTCAAACCCTTCAAATTCTTAAAAGTTTTCAGAAACGACCGTTTTGAAAAATTGCCTGTTATGAAGTTCTGCAAAGGTCAGTTTTATGAAGTATCTCGGCTTGCCAGGTATCTGATCGAGTACCAACATCGTACGATCTAAAATAAAATAGAAATAAAATCTTTTTGGCTTTTAGAAAGTTTATATTAAAACACACCTAAAATCTTTTTGGTATTTTTGAATATTTCAAATGTAAAGACTGAAAGCAGTAAATAAATATATACAAAGGTGCAGAAACTGAAAGCATTAAATAAATATATACAGACATTCTTTTAGCGAGTTTCGAGGGTAAGAGAATCATATCAGTGTACGGTCATACCAAAACGCTCTTGTTGTTCTATTAGTTAACATTAAGATAAGCATCCTATAACAATTATCGGTATTGTTGTCCACTTAAGCTCAACTTATCAGATGTAATCATGTTTAGGAGATACGTTAAGGTATGATTTATACTTACCGACCGGTGTTCATCCACATCACGACACATTCCCGTATCAAGGTATGCACGAAGGTTCATCTTACCGGTGAGTATACCGATTATCATCTGTTTGACCGTATATGATGTGAGAAACTCACTTATTTTGATTGAAAACAAGCCCTATGTGATATAATCACTTATTGATGAGGAACTTGATTTTCGATGCATGAGGGCACAGGAGCAAGTCCGTGAACAGGTCAGTACTTTCGTACAGCAGAGAGACGAACTTGACTCCCGGATAAATGTGATATTTTATCACTTATTTGTTTGGACATGTGATTGTTGATCACTTATTGAGGTCGTATGTACACGTATGTATGGTATCATGGAAGATCTAGACTTGCGTCCCCGTTATTTTTCGGTAAAAGATACAACCATGATACCCAGATGATAAGCAGCATAAAGACCGAATATCTCAGAACCTCGGCAATCTCTCAAACGAAATTTCGGTACATATGCCAATGAATGGTTCCCACCTGGTCTTCAGTCGATTTAAGTTTATATCACCCTGCACACTTTAAAATGATTGTGAGCCTACCGATACATCTTATATAGAGCTGCTTAACGTTTTTCATTTAAGGTTTAAAGAGGTTTAGACAGACCACTGATGTACTATCATTTTCTCTTTTTCTCGCCAGGAAACTCATTTTTTTTTTCTATTGTTTTTGGGTTTTTTTAAAATTTTTCAATGTTTTTGGATTTTTCAAATTTTACTCCCCCTAAAATCAATAAACTAAGATAAATTTAAAACACAAAGGTATTTACAAAAATGATTTTCCGATGTTGGTTTTACTCTTGCTTGACCTTAATGCCATTTACCAATAATAAATAGTCAAATCTTGATTTGTCAAATGCTTTGGTAAAAAGGTCGGCACGTTGGTCATCAGTGTGGACGTAAGCAACATCGATTAGCCTTTTCTCAAAGCAATCACGTATGAAATGATACTTAATTTCGATGTGCTTAGTCTTTGAATGCTGCACAGGATTTCTAGTGATCTGTAAGGCAGCAGAATTATCAACATAAATAGGAGTAGTTAGGAATTCAAAACCGTAGTCCCGCATCTGTTGTTGGATCCATAGAACCTGGGAGCAGCAACTAGACGCAGCAATGTATTCCGCTTCACATGTAGACGTAGCCACACATGTCTGCTTCTTGCACTGCCAAGTGACTAGGCGATTGCCTAAGAACTGACATCCTGCTATAGTTGATTTGCCATCTTTCTTGCAGCCGCCGAAATCAGAATCACTGTAAGCCTTGAGATCGAAGTTATCATCCTTAGGGTACCATAACCCGGTGTCAGAGCAACCCTTCAGATAACGAAAAATCCTTTTGACAGCAGCATAGTGAGAGACCTTTGGATTCGCTTGGTATCTGGCGAGAAGGCACGTTGGATACATAATGTCGGGTCTTGATGCGGTGAGATACATTAAAGATCCAATCATAGCACGATAAAGTGAAGAATCCACAGCTTCCCCTTTTTCATCCGGAGTAATCCCGTGATTCTGCGGAAGAGGAGTAGAAATTGGCTTTGAATCGGACATCTGGAACCGGCTCAAGATGTCTCCGACGTACTTGGTTTGATGGATAAAAATTCCAGATTCGGACTGATTAACTTGCAAACCCAAGAAGAACGTCATTTCACCCATCGCACTCATCTCGAATCGATCTTGCATCACCTTCTCAAATTCCTCGCATAACTTATCATCGGTAGAACCAAAGATAATGTCATCGACGTATACCTGTACCAACAGAAGATCTTCACCTTTTTCTTTGATGAAGAGGGTACAATCGATCAAACCCCGTCTAAACCCGTTGTTCAGCAGGTAGGTAGACAGTGTCTCATACCAGGCTCGAGGTGCTTGATGAAGACCATATAACGCTTTGTTAAGTAGTAAAACTCTGTCAGGATGTAATGGATCTTCAAACCCCGGTGGTTGCTCGACATATACTTCCTCTTCGACTACTCCATGAAGAAATGCACTTTTAACATCCATCTGGTACACCTTGAATTTCTTGAAGGATGCGTAGGCTAGAAAGATTCTAATAGCCTCCAGACGTGCAACAGGTGCATACACTTCATTGTAGTCAATACCTTCTATCTGACTGAAACCTTGAACAACTAACCTTGCTTTGTTTCGGACAACAATCCCACGGTCGTCCTTCTTGCACTTAAACACCCAACGAGTTCCGATCTTCTTGTAGTGGTCGGGCCTATCAACCAACTTCCATACGCCCAACTTCTCAAACTGCTGAAGTTCTTCTTGCATGGCTTCCACCCAGGAATCATCTTTCAATGCCTCCTTCCAAGATCTAGGCTCTTCTTGGCTAACATAGCAGGCGAAAGACCAATCATTTTGTTGTCCCGATTCTCGTATCTCAGCATACAAGCCAGCATTTTCGTTATTTCTGATTTGATTCCTTGTCCTTACACCACTGAGAACATCACCTATAATATTCTGCTGAGGATGAATGTTATGAATTCGGGTTTCAGGAACTAGAGGAATGTCAACATTGGTCCTTAAGTTATTGATATTTAAATTCCCGATATCATTCTGAAGCTGTTGAGTTGTAGAAGATGATGCATTTTCTTCTTGAACAAATGGCGCAGACACTGGATCCGTTGCTTCTGAAGTACCTTGAACCGGACCCCGTGCTTCACCATCATTTGCATCAACATACTCCTCATCTTCTGATGACAAATTGTAGTCGACAGCATCATTAAACACCTCATTTGAAACGAGATTGTTGACAGAAGAAGATGCTTGTGAGTCAACAATGATTGGGCGAACTAACTGAGAGCCAGTCGCATTCTCGCTTTCAGACAACATTTGAGCAATTGCATTGTCATCATCAAATGTCGGCAGATTGAATGAGTCGAAAAGACCATCATAATCGAACATCCATGGATCTCCAGAAGGCTTCGATGGATTAGAATATCTTTGAACTTTTACTTCACCCCACTCTTCAATCTTCTTGGTAGTCAGGTTCCATACTCGCAGATTAGGAGTAGCATACCCAAGGAAGTAACCTTCGATAGCTTTGGCACCAAACTTCCCGTCAGGCTCAATCATGGTACATGGTGCACCAAAAGGTTCTAGATATTCCAAGTCAGGAGTCTTCTTGTGTAGGAGTTCGAAGCACGTTTTGCCATGTCTTTTCACTGTGAGAACCCTGTTTAACGTGTAGCAAGCCGAGGCAACAGCTTCAGTCCAGAATCGAACTGGAAGCTGAGACTCAACCAACATGGTTCTTGCAGTCTCAATTAAGGTTCTGTTCTTTCTTTCAGCGACTCCGTTTTGTTGTGGCGTGTACCGAGATCTGTATTCATGAAGGATTCCTTTTGCAGGGCAAAATTCATCCATAACCCTGTTTTTGAACTCGGTTCCGTTGTCGCTTCGAATTCGCCTCACCTTTAGATTATAAAGATTTTCCAACAAGGTGATCAAATTCTTTAGAATTTCTGGAGTCTCGCTCTTGTGGACCATGAAAGCAACCCATGAAAATCTTGAATAGTCATCAGTGACTACCAAGCAGAAAACTTCCCCGTGCACACTCTTGTGTTTGACTGGGCCGAAAAGGTCCATATGCAGACGTTCGAGTGGCATGTTTACAGTGTTAACCTTCTTTAATGGATGTGATTTCTTGATCTGCTTCCCTTTCTGACACGGCACACAGACATCTTGAAGTTGAAAATTCTTCACATTGACACCTCTCACCAGATTGTTTTTGACAAGGTGATTCATTTTTCTGAGGTGAATATGACCCATCCGTCTGGGCCAAGAGATCGTCTCCTTTTCAGTGGCTTTTGAAATAAAGCAAGTAACTTGTTTGGACTTGGTTATTGCTTGGCTCATATCGAGGACATACAAATCATTAACTCTTGGTGCTGATAAGAGAATCCATTCTTCGGGAATCTTGAATCCTGGCTTCAGCACATAACAACCGGCATCATCAAAATGCACGGTGAACTTCTTGTCACAGATCTGAGAAACACTCAGGAGATTGTGATCCAACTGTTGCACATAATTGATTTTGTCGAAACTCACAACTCCATTTGAGATCATTCCCTCGCCGGTGATATACCCTCCTTTGTCTCCAGCAAACGCAACATATCCTCCTCTTATACTTCGCACATCAAAAAGAAGACGATAGTCGCCCGTCATGTGCCTGGAAGCCCCACTATCAACAATCCAATGACTATTAGTAGTTCCTCCTGGAGCCGCCTGCACATGCAATTAACTTATCAGTTTGAGAGGGGGACCCAAGCCTTTGTGGACTTGGGTCGTCCTTGATCATCAAGGAAAGTGATTTCAATCACTTGATGATTAGGAAAAAGAACCTGTGGTGCTCCCCCTGATTGAATTACCTGCTTTTGCTTCCAAGCTGTTTGTCCTTTACCGGTATTTGAATTTATTGTTTTAGCATTTACTGGTTTTACAGTTTCAGATTTTGCTTGTACAGGTTTTTCTTCTTTGACCTCTGATTTTAAGGCCTTTTCAATTACCTTTTGATTCTTTTGCTTTAACTTCTTTTCCCTTTCTTTCAAGACACGTGGGTCTTGTTTCGGGGAAACTGGTCGTTTTCGGTAATCGATTTCTTGGGGAGCACTCGTTTTTTACTTCAGCTTTTGCACGTGTGGGCAATATCTTACAATATGCCCAACTGTCCCACATTCAAAACATGTTCTCCGCTCTACAAACTTCGGAGAAACATGTTGATGACCAGACGGAGAACCAGACAATGAACTTTGTGATCTAGACGTGCTTGGACCTAAATCACATCCGTTGGTGTGTTGGGTGTAATTATTCTGATCATTTCGTTTTAAAATTCTAACTTGTTTTATAAACTCAATGTTAGATTTATCCTGAAATGTTTCAAGTTTGTCTGAACCCGTGGATCCAACAAAGTTCATTTTCGGTTCTCGTTTCTTAACAGGAGCTCTTTTGTTTTGCACCTTTTGTTTTTGAACCTTAGGTTGCTCAACCTTTAATTGTTGAATTTTAGGTTGTGCAGCCTTAGGTTGAGTAGCCTTAGACTGTTCAACTTTAGGTTGTTGAACCTTTGGTTGTTCAGTCTTAGGCTGCTGAACTTTAGGTGCTTGAACATTCTTGTTCTGAGCCTTCTTTCCCTGTACCTTACCCTTTCCGGAGTTGACTTGTTGTTTTTGGTTTCCGTATTGTTTTCTAATTTGTTCACACAGAATTGGATCACATTGAGTGACGGTAACTTTGCCACTTTTGTTCCCCAAAAACTTATCAGTGCATCCTTCAAAACTTTGCTCAATTAAATCTTGATTTACATTTTTAATTGGAAAATCTTTGTTAGAGTAGATTTTGCTATCTCCTTTGAGCGTGTACAACAAGTTATTCTCTTCACGGCTAGATACAAGGGACTCCATTGCTTTTGACATTTCAGTCTTACTCGGTTTCACTGGTGGATCACACAGGATGTGATTCTCGATTGGAATATCTGTTGTAACCGAGTTAGACTGTTGTTTCACAATTTCTTCAGATTCATCATCCGAAGAATCAGCATCCTCAACAATGGGAGGACTCTGTTCCTTAACACACGATGAATCTGTCACATTCTCAGATTCTGATTGACCCGAGGATGATGCACCAGTTGTGAACCCGAGGCCTGCTGCAAAGTCATCTAGACCGAGTGGCACAGTAGGTTCAAAACGGGGCATATCCTCGTCATCAGGCAATTTGGAGTAATTGTGATTCATTGGGGGAGGACATGATTTGAATCCAATACATTTTGCATCCCCCTTTTTCTTTTTCTTTTGAACGTCAATGATGTGATCCAATACATAGCGGGAATTGGAATAGCTTTCCAGTTTCTGCTTAATTGTCTCACATTCACATCGAGCTGTTGCCAACTCTACCATTTGCTTTTCAATTGTGTCAATAAGATTATTGTTAGCATGTTGTTTTCGCAAAACAGCCTTTTGTAATTCTGAAACATCATGTCTTAATGACGCAATTGTTGCTTTAAATTCCTTTTCATTTCTGGTTAAAAACAAGTTAGCTTCAGTTGCTTTAGAAAGATCTACAATCAATTCTTGATTGTGTTTGTATGTGATTTCAAACTGACTTTCCTTTTCAGCATATTTTAAACACTTTGCACATTCAATAGGAACAGAAATAGAGTCAGAATTAGTATCACATACCTGAGAAGTCTGACCTTCTACGTGAGCCATAAAGGCTGTATGAAAAGAAAAAGATCCATCTTCAGAGAAGAACTGAGCAAGCTTCTCGGAAGTTCCAGCAGATTTCTGGCAAAGAATAGATCTCCTCTTGCATAATGCTTCAGCTTCAGCCAAAAGCTCGTCAACTTCCAAATCTAAAACATCACTTGATAAATCACCAGCATCAAGTGATTCCCCATCCATGCTCCCACTATAACCCGAACTATCTTCATCTTCTGAAGATTCACCAGCAGACACGGGTTCTACTACCTTCTCAATCACTTTAGCATAACATGCTGTTCCACCATTTCCTCCTTCTCCAAGCTGAAGGTTCCAATTGCAGATTTCATCAGCTTGAACAACCAATCCTCTGTGGGGATTAGTGTTTGTGGATCCAGATGCATTTCCTCCAACGGGAACTATTGATCTGTCAGAATTGTTGTTCTGTTGCTGTTGTGGCTGTCCTTGATTCCTGAAGGGATTCTGATTTCCTTGCTTAGGTGGCTTCTGACACTCCCGCTTGAAGTGACCCTTTTCACCACAATTGAAGCAAGTGACAGCATTCTTATCAAAACCATACTTGGTGTTGTTGTTGCTATTCAAGTTGGTTCTCCCCGTCCTTTCCATAAACTCCTTTGCTCTTCGAATTGCACTAGCAAGAGCCCATTTGATATCCATCATCTCAAACTCTTCTCTATCCACTTGCTGATAATCTTCATTGGTTAGATTGATATTCCCAATCTGACCTGCGACCAATCCATAATAAGCACTAACCAAGGTGTTCAACATCTCCATATGCTCCTTGGCTATTTCGACACTGACTTTGGAAAAGTTGGAAGAGTCTAATCTGACTATGTTCGGATTGGAAGTGGCTTGAAAGTTTGAAGAGCTTCCATAAAACCCTTGCTGTTGCGGTTGTTGCTGCTGAGCTATCGGTTGCACATCCTGTTGTAGAGAAGAAGAAACTGGTCTTGAATACATCGTGTATGCTGAAGGATCAAACTGATCTGTTGTGGAAGGTCCGGTGTTTGAGATGAAGGCCGTTTGAAGCTTCGCATGTTGAGAGGCTGGTTTTTCTCCACTGATACCTCCTGCAATCCCATAGTACATCTCTGGATTTTGAGGAGTTAGTGTTCTTTTTGCCTTAAGCTTTTCTTCTACATCCTTGTTCTCCAATTTTTGAATTAACTCATAAACGGTGATTGTGTCAAGAACACCATTTTCTTTGAGAATTTCAAGATAACCGCTCCACTTTGCTGGTAAGCCATCAGCGAATCTCTTCACCATTTCTTGTGGAGTGGCAGTGACTCTAAAAGCAAACATCTCGCTCAACAAGTGATGGAACCTTGTAGATAACTCTGCCAAAGTCTCATTCTCCATACACGTGAATCCTTCAAACTCTTTCTTCAGTAATTCTTGCTTGATCTTTCTAGATTGAGCATTTCCTTCACATCGTAACGTGAGCATATCCCACAAGCTTTTAGTAGTCGTGCAGTAAACAAACTGGTGGTAAATGTCTCTGTGAAGAGCTTGTGTGAGAATCATGAATGCTTTCTTTTCTAACTCAAATTTCTTCTTATCATCATCAGACATAGTGCTGTAAGTTTCTGGATTAGATCCTGCAACTTCCAAATCATTGTCAAATGCGGTGAAGAAGCACATCCATAGATCTTGACCTTGCCCCTGAACATAAGTTCTCAGCCTTTCTTTCCACCATCCCCAATCATTGATGTGATTTAGCTTTGGCGGTTTTGTGCGTGTACCAGTTTCACTGTCGTTCTGCATCATAGCTTGAATGATGCTGCTTTGATTTGTGACCAATGCCCATTGATTTGCAGTTATCATTGCAGCTTGAGGTGGGGCAATAGCCTGCATCCATGCAGTTTTGTTGAAATCTGATGCAGATTGCATAGCTGATGATTGCGTAGCTGATGATTTTGGAGTCAAAGTTGTTTGAGTCCACGCGGTTGGATCCCACTGACCGTTTGTTCCCATTTTATAAAAATTAATATATTAAGTGAAAATTGATTTAAAAATTGAAAACAAGTTTTCCCTTTTTTTTTAAAAAAATTTAATTTTCACAAACTATGTTAATATCTCGAATGATAACAACCAGCCGAAGGATCCTTGATCGAAAGACCTGAAAAACACAAACTTGTTAAACTTAAACAGACTAGAATCGAAGGAACAGAACTTGTTCGAAGGATCAACAATGTTCGAAAGATCATTGTTGAGTTTCGAACAATGATTTCGAAAGACTCTCCAATCGTAGGATCCTTATCTTTTGAAAAAGAGCTGTAGATCGAAAGATGTATGCTTCGAAAAGATTCCTTAGATCGAAGGATAAGACACAGACTTCGAAGGATGTTCGAAGGATGATTATCTATCGAACTTCCTTTGATCGAAAGATGATCTTTCGACTTCGAAGGATATCCTTCGACCAGCACTAACACAGTTGACAAAAGTGACAGGTTGGTGAAAAGGTGATGGGTTGGTAGAAAGCTTTCGGCAGAAAGGTATGGTCAGACCATACTTTCACCAAAACAAGATTTGAACAATAAAATAATACTCAAAAAGGACAGACCTTATCCAGAAAACCGGTCACCGGAGTAAGCCGGAGTTTGGCCGGAAATTACCAAACTTCTTAAAAACAAGTTTTTCAGTTACCCAACCCGTCCTTTAACACACCCGGTTAGTTTAGAACACGTTTTTATGACAAGAAAAGCGAGAAAAACACTAAAAACAGGTGCTAAACCAAGTGAGTTTTGTCCAAACACTCCAAAGTCTTGTATAAACTCGGTTTTTAACAAGGAAAAGAGCCACGGCTCTGATACCACTTGTAGGTCCCTCGGAGGTTGAGGTTAAACCTTATCCTTGTTATGTTTAACACACTAGCAAGTGCGGAATCCAAGCTAGAGTGCAAACCGGTAGTTTATATGAGAACACAAGCTACAAAGAGAAAGGTAGACACACGAGATATCAAAGTTTTCTCTTGTATTTCAGTGGACACGGTTACAACCCTTGACAAACTGAAAATGCTCTCTACAAGACTGAGTTCACTCCCTTCTCACACACTTCTCTACTCTGTCTCTCTGTCTGTCTAAAATGAAGTGAACACATTACATGGATATATATATCCATCACAGCACGTCTGGTCGAAGGATCAGATAGACTGATCGAAGGATCATCTATCGATCAGAAACCTATCGAAGGATCCACATATACCTCGAAGGATGATATCCTTCGAGGTCCATCTATATCCATCGAAGGTTTATCCTTCGAGCTCATCGAAGGATATAAAACAATCCTTCGATGACTCATCCTTCGACCCAAACATCTTACAACCCATGTGCTAACTGTTTAGCCAAGTCAAACCAGGAGGATGGTTGACTTGGTCAAACTTACATCGAACACACATATTAACAAACCTAAGACGTAACTCAGACTAACACAAGACATCGTTTTGTATCATGACAAAATACAGACAAAGTACAGACACAAGTGCACCAACAGTAACCTATATAAACCGAGTTTTACCCCTCAACTCAATAATTTTTACGGTGAGGACTCAAATCGAGCCATTTGACTATTGTATTACATCTTTTGACTTCTATACTTGTCCTAAGTAGTTATCTAATCATAAAACTCGTTTCCAAACAACCTTTAAGGGTTGTTTGCTCAGTTTAACTTATAAGGGCGTTTTGGTCCATTTTGGCTTTTCATTAACGATGAGGGACTTTTGTAAAGATGTTCGACCCGTAAGCCCTTTTTTTAACTATGATTTTGTTTTATAGGTCATTAGGCCTTTCAAACGTAATGACCATCGTTTGTAACAATCGGTTTAACTATTAAAGTAACCCAATATCTATTTTAGACTCCGTTTAACTCTCATTAAATCTTACGTTTTAAATGAGAGTTGTTCTATTATGCGTACCTGGCTCGGATCATTATATTGAACCAGTTCAATACCTTGCCTCAATAGCCGCAAAGTAATAGTGATATGAATATCCACTCGATAATTATTTATGTAATCATACAACTCGGCAAACCATTAGTCGATATTGACAAAGAGTGATGTTTTCACCTTTTGACCCGTTTGGTTTAAATGACCGATTATTTTGGTTAGATGAAGCTTATTGTCATCTCGTCTACATGACTCGCTCTGGTTTACACCGCACGGTCGTTTTAATTATAAATCACCTCTTGACGCTTTTTGACCTATTAAGGCTTACGAAATAAGTATCTTTCAAAACCAACAATTATTGTCAACGAGTGACCAAATTACAATTTTTTTTACCCTTATTGGTTATCACAATTTACCTTATATGGTACCCTTTAAAAGTACATGTTTCATTCGTCATAACATGATCAAATTACCGATTTAACTCATTTTTAACCATCAATATGGTTTCTTATCCTATTTGGTTATCATGTTCTGTACGACTACACGCCGGAACACCATATCGCAATTAGGTATTTGTCTTATTCGTAATCAATACGACAAAAGAACATTCTAAAATATATGACTAGTGTAAGCTATAGTTACCTTGCATCCGAATTGTGCTTTTCCTCCATTCTTGATTTGTTTGACCCGCTTCCTTTCCAAGCTTCCACCTAGCTTGTTAAGCGTCGAACTATAATGCAATCATCCACAAGATAGTTATATTAGTCATCAATACTATGACTATTATACTTATGAACTCTCTTTACAATTTTCCGCATACGATTCTTATTATAGACCGGTTTGACTCTTAAAGGTCAAATTGCTTATCACATATGCAATTTGCACTAATGAACTCAATATACTCATTTGCTTAGTTACTAGAGCAACAATCATGTATAAACCATGTGCTAAGTATTTCACATAATTAATAACTATGATAGTGAAAGGTATTTCTACTATCATCAAAACACATTAATTCACCATGTTCACCTAGGCATTACATCGAACACCTTATGGGCATGAAATTTTTACTACTAGCAATCGAGCTCATGACTAACTACTTAGCCAAGATTAACATTATTTTCAAGTTCATTACCTAGATTAGTTTCACAAAAATCAATAACACCCGTTTCCTGATCAAGATTCTAGTATTCTTAATCTCTCTACAAAACCCATCTAACACATATGTGGGTGAATCTCAATTTCATGTGTATGAACATCAATACATCAAATTATCGATTAGGGTTCATTTCTAACCATGAATTTATCATAGTTTCATTTAAACATCTAACATTCAAGCTTCAATTTCGATTTTCATAAGTTCATCAAGAATCCCAACTTCATAAATATCTAAAATTTGACATACCTTACGATCCCCTTGACTTGGTGATCGTTTATTTATGTTCATGCATCGATTTGGGTCTTGATTTGCCCTCCAATTTGATGGATTAAGGTTGAACAAGGGTTTCCCCTTGTTTCTTCTCCTGATAATCGACATATACACACTCTAAGTGTGTGATATGTGTTGATTTTTATGTTTTAATAAAAGAAGTTTCCCTTTTGGCAGCTTTGGTCCCTCAAGTTTAGTTTTAATTGTTAGGGACTAGAGCTCCATGTTTTATTACTTATTTACACCTCACTAACTAGGTTAACTATTCCTAGTTAACTTGGTGGGTGTGGGGAATTAGAACCCGTTTTATTTTTAAGTCCCGTTAACTCGGGCCCTCTATATACTTTGTTTTCCTCAAAAGGATTTGTTCAACTTTTATTTAATATTAGGTTTATTTATTTAGATCCTAATATTTACCGGGTTAATTTTTACCACTAACGGTACTTTACCCGTCTTTTAGTATTAACGGGGTTTGATTACCAAACCCGTTTTCGGGGTGTTACAAGTCTACCCCCCTTAAAGAGGTTTCTTCCTCGAAACCTTTCTTACGCAGTTCCTCAGGTTTGACTCCTTGGACTTAGTTTCGATAATTACTTGAGCATTGCTCGCATCTAATAATCTTACCAGGATAATATGGTAATGCCCTTTTGGCTTCCAAACGTATGCGCCTTTCACGTATAAGGCCTCATGGGCCGTAACTTTCATCTTGTATTTCATTTCTTTATTAATTATTTATTTTGGCGGTTAGACTTGTTAGTCACTGGTTACCTTATACCCCATTGCTCGAGCATATATCCATATCGCCATCTCCGGCCTTATGTGCGTTTACGGTTTTCTAAATCGCTTCATACCCCTTATGTTTATTAAAACGTTTCTTTTGACTAAAAACTAAATTTTTAGTTTACGTTTTCTCTTTGTCTTATGTCTTTCTCTCATATCTAGGAATGTTGCTTTCGAGGATTTGTTCCTTTCCAACATCTTTTAATGCGGGGAATTTCAACTAGTTCCCTCGCTTAACCCAAATAACCCGAAGGTTCTTTCGCTTAGTCTCGTAGACTATTTCTTTAGATTTCCATCTTTTTAAGGTGAGACCCAACAGTTTGTTTCTTTCTATTTATGACCCAAGGCTCTTCTTGGTCCCGTAGACCTTAACACTATGTTTAATCCCAAGGGTCTTCTATTTATGACCCAAGGCTCTTCTTGGTCCCGTAGACCTTAACACTATGTTTAATCCCAAGGGTCTTCTATTTATGACCCAAGGGTCTTCTTGGCTCGGTTCAGTTCGACTTGACTCGGTTCGAGACCGAAGTCGACGATGTTCCTTCGTCGTGCGAACCGACATTTACGAAGTGAAGACCGAAGTCAATATATCCTCCTATCTTGACTCAGTACGATATTTACTTTGTAATTGATGTTAAACACCCGCAAGTGTGCAGACTGTTAGTAGTTAGTGTTTTGTTTCTTGTTGTTTGTAAGTTTCTGTAAGTTACTGTCTTTGTAGCCTTCCCACGAAGAACCCACTTCTTCGTGGGAGTCACCCTTACACGAAAGATAGGTGTTTCGCAATATGGTAGTCATGAAGAACCTTTCTTTGTGACCATAGTTGTTTGTTAGAAAGGTCCACGAAGGACCCCTTGCTTCGTGGGCCTGGCAGTCTTTTGTGGCCCAGTAACATCCTTCGTGATGTTACTAGGTGTTGGCGTATAAATAGACACTTGTGGTTTCAAGTTCAGCAAGTAAGCACTGTGAGTTTTGTATGAACATTGTGTGTATGTGTTTGTACTGGTTCTCTTCAGTATAATCAATATAGTGAATCTTTGAAGTTATAGCTTTTGTTATATTGGTTGTGCTCTTGCTTTGGTTTGCATATACACTTCCGCACTCGTGTGTGTGTTAAACAACAAGGAAGTAGGTTTATCTTGATCCTCCGAGAGGGACCTACAACTCTCTATCTCTTTCTTTACGCTCCTATAAAATTCACTCTCTATCTATTTCTTTATGCTCCTATAAATATTTCCAAAAACTCATATATGCCCATCTTAAAATCACTTCACAAACTCAGCATGAGAACCAAATACATTGACAAGATATACCATTGTCCTCATTGCTCCCATCCTTTGACAAAACATCTTTGATCACCTTTCTGTTCCTTAGGTAACACTTTTGCTATCACCTAGGTCTTTCCTTTTGCAAGAAGCACAACCACCATTCCCTTCTAGCTATACTACTCAGATCATTCGTCTTTCCCATATTCAATTGCAGAAAAAGGTAAATTGCATTTTCTTCGGATTATGTTCTTCGCAACCCCTGTTAAGTTAGATGTGTTATTATGTTTTATCAAATATACTCATTATTTTGTAGGCAATAAATTTATAGCCATATATCTACAATGTTATATATAAGGATTCAAATGTCCATATCCTACATTCTTAATCATCAACAATAATATCCAATAAATAAACAAGTAATGTAAACACAAAATAGATGTGATGAACTTGGTTAAGTCCCAGTTCAATCATGGGTTAGCTGCTTAAAGATTATTAACTCAAACAATGCTTTAGGAACAAAAGACCAACATTCAATGCATGGTCAAGTCGACGTTAAGAATACCTGCCCAAGATAATTCAAAATAAATTTATAAAGCATATTATCTTTTATAAATCTCTTCAATTAATTTTATAAATATATTCAGAATTTATAAATGTAATTCTTTATGATGAAATCTCTGGAGAAATTATTCCATATGGAGATGTTTTGAAAAAAGAAACCAAGCATGAAAAAGATGTCATAGTTTGTTTAAGAAAATGACAAAATGTTGGGAATGTTTCACCTCATCATCCAAGCATGAACAAACAACCTTTGCAAACTTAGCTAAGGTCTTTATGAAGATAATTTTGTCGATTGTTATTTTTCAAAAAGCTTCTGGTTAACTATTTTAGATCTTTACAAAAGCTACAAATTAGTTTTAAATTAAACAAAACGACTAAGCTTTGTAAGACAAAAGTGCTCCAACCACAAGTACATACGGCACATGGCTCGACTATTTATCCATCATGAGTTGTCTGTCAACTTTTTGAAAAGTTTTCTCACATAGCGCTATTTAAGTAACATTTCCACCGTCTCTTTAACATGCTAATTATAAATCAAGACTTTCATATTCCAAATATTCTTGAGTTATCTTATGTTCTCTGTTGATGCATAATGTCTATCGCCTGCGTCATCAGTCTATGTCATGTCGAATGTATGAGATAGGCTAGCTTGGTGGATTAAAATGTTAAGTTTATGAGTATTGACCAGATCGCACGACCTGATAGGTCAAGTCGTATGAGGTGGAAACCTCAGATCATGGGGTCTGGCCAGAAAGCATGAAATGGCCAGAAAGCATGAAATGGTTCATGAGGTCTGGCAAGTCTATAAATAGGCTAGTAGTGTTCTTCATTTAAAAACTTTTGGAGAATTTTGTAACGAAGTGCTGTCGGATTCTCTCTGTACCAAAACGTCTAAAATCAATGAAGAACATGTTTAAAGTGACTTTCTACTCTTCTACTCCTGTTCTAACACTGATTACAAGGTTTCTAGTCTGATTCCGCCTTTCTAGAAACTAGATCTGACTCTGTATGACTCGTTTGAACTCGAAATGATTGGTATACAAAAGAAGAAAAAGAAAAGAAGAAAAAAGGTGGAAAGAGAACTCCTACACCGAAAGCTCAAGCTGAAGAAGGATCATCTTCTCAACCACAAAAGAAGCGTAAAAAGAAAACGGTTGAAACAATGTTGGTTGATGAACCAGAAGTAGATGAGACAGAAGCTGATGTTGAAAAAGATCAAGATCCATTAACTCCTGAAACTGAGCAGTTGCTGAAAGATATTGATGATACTGCAGAAGCTAGAAAAAAAAGCAGTTGATGATGAAAAGGAGAGTTCATCTGGTATTGAAAGTGATATTGATGCTGAACTTGATCGTTGGATTAAAGAAAACTATGATCCAAAAGATAGAGAGAAACAAAAGAAGAGAAAGAGTAGTTCGGATGATGATGAAACGTATGTTCCACCAGAAGATGTTCAGGTTGTAACACCACCATCTTCAGGAGGTAGAAAGAAATCAACATCAAGAAAACGTGTCGAAACTCAAGCAGTGCGAAAGTTAAAATTCAAGCTGAAATTAAAATCTATCCAAGATCCACAATCTCAACCACCACCATAACCACAAAATAAACCACCTTCACCACCACAAAATCAACCAAAATCACCACCACCACAACAACCATCACCAGAACATTTACAATCACCACAATCACCATCACAACATCATATTTTATCACCTATTCATGAACAACCACAAATAACTTCACCACACGTCCTACAAACACCACCAACCACACAACCACCAGTTCATTCTACTCCTGGATCGTCTGGTTTTGGAAATTTTCCACATATTCCAGAGAGTACAGTTCTTGAATCGCTTTAGGATTTTAGCTTTGTGAATGATGAACTTGTGAAGAAGTTGGAAAAGAAGGTGAATGAGTTGTCAAGTGAGAAAAAGAAGTTAGAGGAACGTGTTGAGTCTGTTGAATCTGAGAGTTCGTCTTTGCTAAAGAAGATTGAAGCTGATCAAGTCGACATAGACATTCTGAAAGTTCGAATAGCTATCTTGGAAGAAGAAAAGTCTCGAAGGGATGAGCAGAATTAGTACTTCAAGTTGAAAAAGAAAGAGTTAGAAGCCAAAAATGCTAGAAAAGAATATGAAGAGTATATGTTAAAGAAAGTGTTGGAAGACTTGATTGGTAAGCCGATTGAACAAAGGTTTGAAGAGATAGAACTTGAAGAAGTTAGAGCAAAACGTAAAGCTGAAATGGAAGCTGAAATGAAAGATAAGGGTAAAAGTGTTCGAGTTGAAGATGATGTTCAAGTGACTGAAAGGGCAATTGTTCTGATTGAGCCAAAACCTTGTCCATTAACTTCAGTGTCTGGTATGATCGAAGATGATGAAGAAGACGAAGATGATAATCTGAAAGATGATGCAGATGAAGTTTATTCTGTTCATAGTGATGATGATAATGATGATGATGATGATGATGGAAATGATGATGCTGATCAAGGTAATTCTGGTATAAAAGTAACTGAAGCGTCACAAGAAGAGAATATCGACGAGTATCTTCATGATGATGCAAACGAAGAACCAGAAAATGCAGGAGGAAAGGGGGAGCATTGTGATGCTGAAAAAGTTGATGAGAATGTTGATCAGGGTGCAGGTTTGATTCTACGTCTTGAACATGATGTAGAGGAAGGTGAAATCTTGCATACTTACACTAGAGCTGAGATCGTTAAGATGATGGTTATTGAAGAAAGTGAGTTTAACTTCGATTTTGAAGAGGAGTTGAACAAGTTTGATATCAATCATCAACTTGTATATCAGTACAAGTATGTTGAAGATGCTGATAATTATGATAAAGTGGAAGTAGAAGACTGGAGCGACGATGATCAGTCTGAGAATGTTAATGTTGATACTTCTAGCTTTCCAACTCTTGCTGAGTTTTTCAGTCAAGCGAATGAAGATGAATTGAGAAGAAAAGTTGCTGAAAGTGTTAAGAGTAAGAGTTTTCAAGAAATGTCGAAAGAAGAACAACGTGAAGAACGAAAGAAGTGGTTCAGGAAGGATACAGAAAGAAAATTCAAAAGACCACTACAGTATTACAGAAGGGATAGAGAGGTTTCTCTGGGTGATATCATAAGTTGGGGTTACTTGCCACAAGTCAACGCTTATGCTATTAGAAGAGAATTTGGTGTTCAATATTTCTAATATATTCAAGATATAATGTCTCTACCTTGGTGGGATGTTGAAGAGTTACCCAAAGTGAGAATGTTATCATATCCAGTCAGAGTTCATGATATGGCTACGTGGGGCTTGATGAAATTTGAAGCTTTCAAAGATTTTAAACACTGGAAGCCACATCATCCTAAGAAAGTCAAGAAGACGGATCCTGTTACAGGTATTGAAGAAACAATTCTGCGGATCAAGAAGCCCAGAGTTATTAAGAATATTCCATTGCCGAAAATCGAACAGAATTTTCATGAAGGGTTCGTATGTTGGGTTTACAGTTGCATGACAACCGAAGCAGTAATTGTGTACAAAGTTGGGAACGAAAGCCTATACATTCATCTGTACGATCCGATGTGGATAGTGAATTGTTCTACAAAGGATATTGAATGTTTGTTTGTAAACAAGATTGGATTCAAGGCAGAAGATAAGGATTAAGCTATGCAATTTCAGAAGGTAGCTACAGTATGTTTCCAGAAGGGTATAAACTCTGAAAATATGTGGTTATCAAGATGGAGAGAGATTGAAAGAGAAGAGTTTCTAAAAGCAAAGAAGAGGAAAGAAGAGCGTGAAGAAAAAGACAGAATCGCTCGAGCTACATGGAGACAAAAGCTAGCTGAAGATGAGCAGAGAGCTGCTAAGGAAAAGGAAAAGCTCAGAAAGATGTTATTGAAGAAGCCAAAGCATCATGAGGAGAAGTTCAAGTCTGTTTGAAGATTTTGAAGACCGGCTGACTGAAGACTGCGGCAATATCCAAGGGGGAGTTTGTTGATGTATAATGTCAATCGCCTGCGTCATCAGTCTATGTAGTGTCGAATGTATGAGATAGGCTAGCTTGGTGGATTAAAATGTTAAGTTTATGAGTATTGACAAGATCGCACGACCTGATAGGTCAGGTCGTATGAGGTGGAAACCTCAGTTCATGGGGTCTGGCCAGAAAGCATGAAATGGCCAGAAAGCATGAAATGGTTCATGAGGTCTGGCAAGTCTATAAATAGACTAGTAGTGTTCTTCATTTAAAAACTTTTGGGAGAATTTTGTAACGAAGTGCTGTCGGATTCTCTCTGTACCAAAACGTCTAAAATCAATGAAGAACATGTTTAAAGTGACTTTCTACTCTTCTACTCCTGTTCTAACACTGATTACAAGGTTTCTAGTCTGATTCCGCCTTTCTAGAAACTAGATCTGACTCTGATTGACTCGTTTGGACGATTCATCGATCCTACATTCTCAACACATCTCACACGTTAATTGGAGATCAAATACAACAAAAGAAAAATTGAGTTAGTGTGTGAATTATTGTACTATCCACACACTCATTTGTAAAATGTGATCTCTAATTAAGTTGGAGAGAAGATGTAAATTATGATCCCAACCATGATTAAGAAAAACCATATGAATATCATATGTATACACATGGCTCTTCTAGTGAACCCAAACTAAGGAGGCTAAGAGGCCAAAATAAGTAATATCATTTTCTTACTACAAAACAAAGGACTTTTAGCAATGGACATTAGAAATCCATCAACGATAATAGGAGTCATCGATTGTTTGTAGATGATGGTCCGTTAAATGCAGAGTGGGTAAAGATTTTGCCAAAATATCACCGACAACCTTTACCAAGGGAAAACTGACAAAAGCTTCACCAATAATTGTTAGGAAAAATCCCAGTCGGGTAGCCATAGCCAGAGATTGATATGTTTTTATTATTTTTTAGATGTTCTCTTATTTAATAGTGGACAACATATGGTACTCACCCAGAGATCAACATTGAATAGTTAGAGATACTATATCATTAGGATTTTGTGAGATTTGTTGTTGATCTATGACCGATGATGTTTCATAAATGATAGTCATTTTTATAGTAGTGTTTATTGTGGCAAGTGGTTAGTATATAGAGTTAAATGTTTGGTTGATTTCTGTTGTTTGCAAAAATTTCAGACTTGGTCCTGGTGCTTCAATAATTAGATACGTGATCCCAGTGGTTGCAATTTTTGCACTCGTATGGTCCTTATCGCTAAGCTATGTTAGATTTCTCAGTTAAGTATGTGTGAGATCACATTATTGCTCCTAAACAATTAAAAAATAAAAATATATAAAGATGGCCCACCACTCATCTTCTTCATTCTCTCTCTCTCTCTCTCTCCCTCTCTAAAATCCCTAACAGACCTACCACCACCTCCACCTCCACCGTCACCTTCAACCCACCACCACCACCACCATCACCCTCAACCCACCACCACCACTGCCAACAACCCAACAATTTTCATTTTCACCCCCTCCTCCAAACAAACCACTTTCCACCGATACATCTTCTCCATTTCTCACTTCCACACGTCCATTTCCACGACCCCGACCCTGAACCTCAAACCCATGGATTCGTCGACTTGACACCACCCCATCCCTTTCAATTAAGCATACACAGACGGGGATACGGACCCAGATCCAGGATAATCCAAGATTGGAGTGGGTTCAGGTGTGGTTTACAGAGCAGTGATATGTAGTTACGATGTTTCCGTTGCAGATCTGTGAATCGTCCTAAAATTAGCACCATCAGTGTTTATGGATTCTTCCTTAATGGTCTGTTAGGGCATGTGATTCTGAATCTGTTGTTTTTTAATGATTATTGTTTGAAGTTTTGAAACCCTAGGTTTGTGATTTTGGATCTAATATGAATTTAGAATAATAGGTTTGTGGTGGTGGGTAGAAGGTGATGGTGGAGGTGGTTGTGGTGGGTTGATGGTGGAGGTGGAGGTAGAGGTGGTGTGTTGATGGTGGAAGTGGTGGTAGGTCTGTTAGGGATTTTATAGAGAGAGAATGAAGATGATGAGTTGTGGGCCATCTTTATATTTTTTATTTTTTTAATTGTTCAGGGGCAATAATGTCATTTCACACATACTGAACTGAGAAAACTAACATAGGTTAGCGATAAGGACCACACGAGTGAAAATGGCAACCACTGGGATCACATATTTAGTTATGAAAGCACCGGGACAAAGTCTGAAATTATTGTAGACCCACAGGGACCAACCAGGCATTTAACCTCTAGTTTATAAGAAAATATAGTCTATTAAACCTACAGTGGTCTAATGTTAAATGCACCTTCTGTTTATCATTTCTTTTAATTGGGGGGGCGGGGGGGGATATTACACGGTCCTCCCAACCGCTGTAGTGATCTCACTCCACAAGCTAGCTTAGCCCCATAGCTTCCTGGCGGTTACTACCCAACCGAAAACGAAAGCCTGGAGGGTGTGCCTGACAGGATTCGAACCCGGGTCCTCTGGGAAGAGGTGGGTCCTCTGGGAGTGATCTCATTTCTTATAATTTGAGTTAAACTTCTTCTCATCACAAAAATAACTTTTTAGCTTTATTCTCTCTCTCACACACTCTCTCTCTCCCTCTCTCTCTCTCCGTTTAATATTGTTTATAGCATCCATAATGGTGGTCAAAGTCCAAAATCCAGACTGCCTAGTCAGTATGCCACATCATTCCAAACCCCACTTTTCCCCATAACAACAAACCATTTCAAATCTCCACTAAAAAAAGGTTTGTGAGTGGGTGGTCCCCACCATTTCAGACCAAGCTCGTCTGGTGGAAGAAACTGAACCGCATGGGTTAAACTCCCATAACAAAGGTGGTCTGGTGGAAGGTGGTCCGCTCAGCGGACTTAAGCAGCGGGTGGATTGAAGGAGATGCTCTTAGTAATGTTTTATTCTAGTAGCTTCATTATTTGAAAAATAAAATTTTCTTTGGAATATATCTTTTGGTGACATTATTTATATTTATATGCTATAAAATACAAAATTATTTTTTGAGATTAATATTATAGTATATTTACATTTTTAAATATTTCAAATTTGTATGTTATTAATCAAAATTTAATATATTGTATAGATTTAAAATATAAAATTATAAAGGAAGGTAAAAAATGTATATACATAAAAATCTCAACGAGTATTTTTTATAACACTAACAGGTATTCTTAATACGCGCGCTTATGCCCGATACTTAACGGGTGATGGACCTATGAGACAAGATTTTACAACTGGGTATGGATATGAGATTAGCCATACCCAGCCTATTGCCATCCCTAGTAATAGAAAATAGACCAGCACCCTAGACCTTGCCACGACATTATCGTCGTTGCTTTGTTATTTAAGTAATTCTTGGCTATGGAAAAACAACCCAAAAGGGTGTAACCTAACAACCCCAAGGTCCATGTACTGACCTTATGATGGTTTAAAAGAAGGGAACACGTATATATATATATATATATATATATATATATATATATCATCTAAAAGATGTAAGAGTTTTACATCTTAGATTTTGTAATAAAGTTCTGGTATTTTCAGAATTATCAGACCATCTACCTGTAAAATGATAAACAATATTAACTGCCAGTGTATACACTGCATTAGGAGTTTGTCTACCATCTTCTTCTTTTACAGTAGCTAGAATTTTATTCCTATCAGTTTCTGATAAATAATTATCCCACCAGCCTTTCAATTTACCAGTAAAACCTACTATAATCATTTTAGCAATGTTTTCATCTGAATTATCATTACTCTTGCAAATCGTACTATACATCATCATTCTATGTATAGTATTATAGATTTGTCCTTCAGACAAACCATCTATGTTCCATTCATAGATGTGTTTACCATGCTAAGAATTATTAATAACATACCCTTGTTCTTCTATTAGAACATCTTGTGGAGTTGGTCTAGGATAATAATACATCCGTTGAGTTGGTTTATTAGCAAACTTATCCAGTTTTCTTATTTCTTCATTAATTCTTTCTAGATAATTATCTTTATCTAGTGAATTTACAAATTCTTTTGTTAAAGTATTTACTCTTAGATTTGAAAATTTTTCATTTAAAACTTGTAATTTTTTATCTAATAAATCTGATATTTCAATGTTAGATTTTAACTTAAAATCTTTTATATCAGGAGGAGGTTGTATGGCCAGAGCAGCAACAACTTCCTTTTTCTCCTCTTGTCTTATAGGAGAACTTTTTAAATTTTTTATATGATTAGTTAATTCATTTATTCTATCATTTATTGAACTCAATTGTTTGCCTAAACAAATCAAATAAATATTTGTGTAATTTTGTTGTTTAAAAATATTGTTTATATGTGAAATAGTTATTGGTAAGGTATCTTGTTCCAACAATTTTGGGAAAGCCTGGTAATACCTGGTTTCATTATCCTTTTCTATTTTAAAAGGTTGAAGTGGCGGAAAAGTTGTTTTTAAAATTCTTCCATTAATATTATATTCTCTCTGTATAACAGAAATCATGCTGTTAGTATATTTGTTTATAAACCATGGGACAAAAAGTATAACTTTATTTTCTTCTGAAAGTTCTTTATAAAAAACTTCTTGAAACATTTTAGTATCTTGGCCATCAAAATTTTTGAAAAACCAATCTCTAAACAATTTCCATTTTTCTTGTTTAAATTCTTCACTAATAATTTTTCTTGCCAGAGAACCTGGACTAAAATCATTTTTTTTCTTTTTGATTCATTAAATTGAAAAAATCATTTCTGACTCGGTTAATTCCGGTTCATTAAGCTTATATACACCTCTTACAATATTATCAGAATTAATTCTTAATTCTTCCACCCTATTTTCAGGTAATTCCTCTCTTAATTGAGAAGTAGAAGCTCTGGAAGGACTTCTAACAGTATATCCTATAGGGGATATGTGATAATTTGAGGATCTGGAAGACATAGTCCTAGATATTCTAGGTTTATATTGATCAAACTGTATTTGAACAGATCCTTCAGATGTTTGTATAATATTTATACGATTATTATTTATATATTGTTGTTTCGGAGTACAGTTATTTAATACCCAATTTTCTGGAAATTCTATTTATTCCCACTTTATTTTTCTTCTAGTGGTAATATTTGATTTACCAAAATTAGTTTCTATAACTATCGTTTCATTTAATGGTTTTTATAACTATATTAATCAAAATTTAATATATTGTATAGATTTAAAATATAAAATTATAAAGGAAGGTAAAAACAATGTATATACATAAAAATCTCAACGAGTATTTTTTATAACACTAACAGGTATTCTTAATACGCGCGCTTATGCCCGATACTTAACGGGTGACGGACCTATGAGACAAGATTTTACAACTGGGTATGGATATGAGATTAGCCATACCCAGCCTATTGCTATCCCTAGTAATAGAAAATAGACCAGCACCCTAGACCTTGCCACGACATTATCGTCGTTGCTTTGTTATTTAAGTAATTCTTGGCTATGGAAAAACAACCCAAAAGGGTGTAACCCAACAACCCCAAGGTCGATGTACTGACCTTATGATGGTTTAAAAGAAATATGTACATATATATATATATATATATATATATATATATATATATATATATATATATAGGGGATCGCTAGAATGAGAACCACCACGAGTTATGAGAACCACGAGAACCTCGCCCCGCGGGTGGCCGTCGGCGACGAAATTTTTTTTACACCTAGATCCGTATATTTTAGTGGGGGGTTTAAATTTTCGGTTCAAACGGCGCGCCCGAGGGGGTAGTTTTTTACGCCCAAAGTTTGGGTTTTTTTAATTTTTTTAATTTTTCTTTTTTTTTTTTTTACCAAACTTTGGGCGTAAAAAACTACCCCCTCGGGCGCGCCGTTTGAACCGAAAATTTAAACCCCCCACTAAAATATACGGATCTAGGTGTAAAAAAAATTTCGTCGCCGACGGCCACCCGCGGGACGCGGTTCTCGTGGTTCTCATAACTCGTGGTGGTTCTCATTCTAGCGGCTCCCTATATATATATATATATATATATATATATAATCCAAAAGATGTAAGAGTTTTACATCTTAGATTTTGTAATAAAGTTCTGGTATTTTCAGAATTATCAGACCATCTACCTGTAAAATGATAAACAATATTAACTACCAGTGTATACGCTGCATTAGGAGTTTGTCTACAATCTTCTTCTTTGACAGCAGTTAGAATTTTATTCCTATCAGTTCTGATAAATAATTATCCCACCAGCCTTTCAATTGACCAGTAAAACCTGCTATAATCATTTTAGCAATGTTTTCATCCGAATTATTACTACTCTTGCAAATCGTACTATACATCATCATTCTATGTATAGTATTGTAGATTTGTCCTTCAGACAAACCATCTATGTTCCATTCATAGATGTGTTTACCATGATAAGAATTATTAATAACATACTCCTGTTCTTCTATTAGAACATCTTGTGGAGTTGGTCTAGGATAATAATACATCCGTTGAGTTGGTTTATTAGCAAACTTATCCAGTTTTCTTATTTCTTCATTAGGTCTTTCTTGATAATTATCTTTATCTAGTGAATTTACAAATTCTTTTGTTAAAGTAATTACTCTTAAATTTGAAAATTTTTCATTTAAAACTTGTAATTTTTTATCTAATAAATATGATATTTCAGTGTTAGATTTTAACTTAAAATCTTTTATATCAGGAGGAGGTTGTATGGCTGGAGCAGCAACAACTTTCTTTTTCTCCTCTTGTCTTATAGGAGAACTTTTTAAATTTTTTATATGATTAGTTAATTCATTTATTCTATCATTTATTGAACTCAATTGTTCGCCTAAACAAATCAAATAAATATTTGTGTAATTTTGTTGTTTAAAAATATTGTTTATATGTGAAATAGTTATTGGTAAGGTATCTTGTTCCAACAATTTTTGGAAAGCCTGGTAATACCTGGTTTCATTATCCTTTTCTATTTTAAAAGGTTGATGTGGCGGAAAAGTTGTTTTTAAAATTCTTCCATTAATATTATATTCTCTCTGTATAACAGAGTTAGTATATTTGTTTATAAACCATGGGACAAAAAGTATAACTTTATTTTCTTCTGAAAGTTCTTTATAAAAAACTTTTTGAAACATTTTAGTATCTTGGCAATCAAAATTTTTGAAAAACCAATCTCTAAACAATTTCCATTTTTCTTGTTTAAATTCTTCACTAATAATTTTTCTTGCCAGAGAACCTGGACTAAAATCATTTTTTTCTTTTTGATTCATTAAATTGAAAAATTCATTTCTAACTCGGTTAATTCCAGTTCATTAGGCTTATATACACCTCTTACAATATTATCAGAATTAATTCTTAATTCTTCCACCCTATTTTCAGGTAATTCCTCTCTTAATTGAGAAGTAGAAGCTCGGAAATAATATTCTTCCTCAATACTGGTTTTAACAGTATCTTTATCTTCTAATATATTCATTGTAATTTTATTTCGGTGTTGAATTTGATCATAACTTAATTATCTTCCGTGGCTCTGATTAGGGATGAGCAAATACCGATCCCGTCCCGATACCGATAATCCCGATCCCGAAATTTCATGAATACTTGATACCGATACCGATACCGAAACATGTCATGTCGGTACGGTATCGGTATTTTGAGGGTAAAAGTCGATATTTTACCGATACCGAAAAAACCAAAATGTGGATACCGCTTCCGATACCGAAACATGTCGGGATCGGGATTATCGGTATCGGGATCGGATCGGTATTTTATACCATTTGCTCATGCCTAGTTATTATTATTTTCCCATAAGGTCATATATATATATACATACATATATATATATGTATACATACACATATATATGTGTATATGTATATGTATGTGTATGTGTATATATATATAGGGTTGGGTTCATTTCAGAACTCTAAATAATTGCAGAACTTTCAGAACTCTTAATAAACAATCATTTTATATATATTTTTTTGTATTTGGGATCTTTTTATATGTATTTTTATGATTACATACATGTTAAAAATAGTTTACATATGTTTAATAGCCAAATTATATAAATGTGTAATAACTAATTACTTATATGTAAAAAAAACTAGTTCACATATGTGTAATTATAAATTTACAAATAAAAATTAATAAAATTACTCTTAACATGTGTGTATTCATAAAAATACACATAATAAATGATAAAATTATCCTAAACATAAAAATATATAAATAAAAAGATTGTTTATTAGGGTTTGGTTCGGCTACAAAGTCTATTTTTCCTACAAAGTCATAAAACATCACAATTTCAGCCATAAAACACACTCAAAACCGACAAATAATAGAGTGAAGATCACTAAAACACAATATCCAAACCCTAAGAGTCCATAAAAATTTCAAACACATCATCGTAGAACTATGAATATAAAACACAGCATGATAATCAACATAAAAGACACTAATGTTAGTTATTCGATAATCAAAGCCTTATCATTCAAAACACAACACAAAACCCACAAATATGTCGTTTTAGTAATCTTCACTTTGTTATTTGTGGTTTTTGAGTGTGTTTTATGGTTGACATTATGGTGTTTTATCACTTTTTACACTTTGTAGAAAATGGACTTTGTAGTCAACTCCACCCTATATATATATATATATAGAGAGAGAGAGAGAGAGAGGAACCCGGCGAGAGACCATCCTCTTCTCTTTCTTATAAACCTTTCGCCCTGAACGCCAACCTCGTCAAAAGCCCATACACCTATGGGAAACCCCTAGTGTTGTCTTCTCATTGTGATTCTGTTATGGACTAATACCATTGTAAGGTATGAGACTCGTCACACATCGGTTGTATGGGCAACTGATGTGTAGTTTATATACCAAATGGGCTTTCTCACCCACCAGACTAGTCTTTTGGGTTGAGTTGTCTCATTTGGTATGTAACATTGGTATCAGAGCCAGAACTCAGAGTGGTGTCCTGGAGAGAGTCAGCCGTGATCAACGAGGCTCGGAGTGGTGTCCCATGGAGTGGTGGCCTGGAAAGAGCCCGTCGTGACCAACGAGGACGTTGGCCCTTAAGGAGGGTCGATTGTTATGGACTAATACCATTGCAATGTATTGAACTTGTCCCACGTCGGTTATATGGGCAACTGATCTGGGGTTTATATACCAAATGGGTTCTCTCGCCCATCAGACTAGTCTTTTGGATTGAGTTATCTCATTTGATATGTAACATTGTGATTCATCACCCAAATGATTCCAAGGTGAACCATTACCCTTGTCACTCCCACCAATGATACCCGTGTTGTCGTCGTCTTAACAGGAAATAGCTCTCCACCGCCTTGATCGTTTCTATGACTGTCTTTAAACTCTAAAAATTCTTATTTATATATTCCAATGGTTGGTTTAGTGACATGAAACAAGAGTTTTTAATAATTGATTATAGAAACTATTATAAATTCTTATTTATAAATCACAACAATCCTTTTCTTACTCGTTTATAATTTGCGACCAAATAAGTGAATCAAATATATAAGATACGATGTGTACCAAATGAAGAGGAGACTAATCACGTGAATGTGAAATGGGCAGATTGAGTCCTGCCAAATTATGCAAGTTGGCATAACAAATTCATGCATCGTAAGATTTGACCTGTTTTCAATTATTGGATTGGACTCCATTAAAACTGACCAGAACTTTTTCAACAGTAATAGGAGTTTGTTGTTAATTACCTTAACTGCCATTAAAGATCTAAGAAAGCAAACCTAGACTTTTTAGAGTTTTGATTAGAATGCTTTTATTTTGTCCAAAGATTTTTTCATGAGCGTTGTTCACGAATCATCTCTCAGGATGTATCACTATATATATGTAGTCCAAGATGGTTTCGTTACTACTTTTAAAAAAGATATTTGAAGAGGTATGGTCCCAATTCCCCGCCCACATGGCAAGGACCACACCACTTTTCATCCTACATGGCGCCTACATCAGCAAGCGAATCCAGAAGCTTCTGGAAGACGTCAAGGTGGCACCAAAGATGCTCATTCCGACAGAAAGGACAGCACGTGTCACCATTCATCAAGCGCCATGTAGGCCTGCAGCAAATCAAGGAGCAGACCGACAGTACCAGTACGACGTCTCCAGCATGGACAAATAAGGGCGCGCCACGTGTGCCACCATCCTGACCACAGCAGAGGAGACCAAGAGGATATTCCCTTTGGTCGGACAGCTGACGCCCTATAACAGCTGGCAAGGTTGCTCCTCCCTCTTTCACCCTCCGGCTATAAATAGAGCCCTTCATCATTCAGGTTAAAGAATCCTATTCTCCACACTCTCACTCTTAACACACACTGTTTTATTTCCTCAAAACATAACTTATTCTCACGCCAGAGCCCGGTTAAGAGGGAAACCCCCATATTCCCCTCTTAACGAGCTAACGGTGTTGCTGTTTTGCAGGATCCGTCATTTGGCGAGTAACAAAGGAGATTGAACCCCACAAAAGAGACGAACAGGCTAGTTTCACCACAGGTGTTAACCAGTGTTTCATCATTGGCGCCCACCGCAGTTTTTGCAAACCTTTTTCATCTCCTTTTTGTTTAAAACACTCTTCAACATGGCTGAAACAAACCCTTCCCACCAAGTGGACGGAGAAGTTTCTTCTTTTGAGCTCATTTCGGACACTGCGCACGTCCAAAGGGGCCAAAGGAACGAAATCATCCAAGAAGGGCAAATAAACAACGATTTCCCTAGTATCTTCGGAAGTGCATCCAGGGTTGTTAGCCAAACCACAACTGGAGCCACTTTCCAAACCCCAAGGGTCATCACCCAAACTACAAATGGAGCCACCTTCCAACCTCCGTCTGGGGTAGTCCAAACACCCCCACCGGTGCAAACACCAAGCCAAGGAGCTGGACCCTCAGTTCCATCGGAACAAACACAACTGAACTTCTTTGCACTTCTAGGGCTACCCGAAGGAAAAACTCTGGCTTCCTGGTATGCCGAACAAATGGCGTCTATAAACCTCGTGTACACACAACTCAGCGCGCAACAAGCTTTGCTCCAAGCACAAGCTAACCAATCCGCTTTTGTTACTCCACCGCAAAGGTCTCTGGGTACTCACATACCTCAGCAGACCAATGCATGGAATTTACGCCCTGAAAAAGCACCTGTACCAAACATCAGAAGGCCAAGCGCGTACGACACGCGCGATACTTATGGCGAAACAGAAAGCAATCATGTGCAACACTCCCATCAGCAGAGAAGACCAGTTCAAAGTCGTTTAGGCCCGCACAACATAAACGACGAGTGGGATAGCTATGATGAAGAAAACGACGAAACATACAAGAAAGAAGACACGGTATTCAGTAGATTACCACCTGACCACGAGGCGTACAAACCTCGCAAGCGCGCAGGGTACAATCCAAAGGCAGAGCATGATTACTCATTGAGTTATCGCCCAGATGACATGGCCGAAAACTCAAAATTTATCAGAGAGATTGCGACAGCCGATATCGACAAGACGAAACTGCCACACAATGTAGGCAAGTACAACGGCTTAACAGATTCCGATGACCACCTCCAAGTCTTCAATGGCGCAGGGGTAACAGGTTGTTGGAACCTACCAACTTGGTGTCATCTTTTTTTGCACAAACCTTTGTCGACGCAGCGTGCGTCTGGTTTGACAGCCTACCAGCAGGAAGAATTAAGTCATGGATCGACTTTCGAGACAAGTTCCGGCTGATTGTTTGAATATATGGAGAAAGGACCATGAAAGTGTGGAAGATTTCATCACCAGATACAACAAAGAATGTCTGGAAATCGGCGATGTGGGCGAAAAGACGATGCGCGCACATTTTATGAGGGCAGTAAAATGCGATGACCTGATCAAACGGTTGAAAGGTAGAGACGGAGGCCCCAAAGATTGGGAAACCTTCATTGAGGCAGCAAAAACAATCGCGCAAACAGACAAACAATTGACCGGTGATGACAACCGTCAATACAATTACAACCACAATGATCGGCGCAACAAGAAAAACAAAGGCCAGTCATGGAAAACATCCGGTTACAGGGAAAGGAGCCCGGCAAGGGAAGACGTGCGAAACACAATCAACCAGATCACTCATCGTAAGGAGGTTAAAAGGGAAAACAGAGAAAAGCAGTGGACACCCTTAAAAAAGACTCCTTCTGAAGTTTTGTCAACCGAAAATCACCAGTTCAAACCTCCCCTACAGATGAGAAAAAAAAGGGGTCAAGACCCAAACCTTTTCTGTGAGTTTCATAAAGACACGGGTCACTTGACTGACGATTGTTTTAGCCTAAAACAAGAGATAGAAAGGGCCCTAAGAGATGGAAGACTCACTCATCTGGTGAAAGGCGGAAAGCGTGACCACCGTCAAATTCAGCGAAGGGAAGAAGGGCCGGACAACAAGAAGCTCCGAAAATTAGAAACTCACATGGTTCAAGGAGGTCCAAGAAGGCCAAGGAAAAATTACAACAAGCGCACACAAGACGACTCTTGGCGCGAGAGGCAAGTTGTTTTCCCTGTAGTAAGAGGAGGTCCGAGAGAGCGAAGGCCCATAGTTATATCAGGCGTAGTTGGTCACTACCAAACCGACTACATATTCATTGACCCAGGGAGCACTGCAGATATCATCTACGAACAATGTTTTAATCAATTCAACCAAGAGGACAAAGCCCGCTTGGAACCGGTAGACTACCCGCTGACCGGTTTCTGCAATGAAGCTGTTTTTCCTCTAGGCCAGATATCGTTTCCAGTGCTGTTATCAGACGGAAGAAATTCAAGAACGGAAGAGGTAACGTTCATGGTACTACCAGCGCACTCAAGGCATGACATTCTGTTGGGAAGAGAATCTCAAGGAGACTTTAGCATGATTTGTTCTGGCCCACATTCAGCCGTGGGATTCCCAACAGAGACAGAGGTAGCACTGATTTATGCAAGCAAAGAAGTCTTGGCAACAGACGAAATCAGGCCAGCAAAAGCAAGCAAATATGTACCACGCGCGGAGGCTGAAAAATGGGTGCTAAACAGCAAGTACCCAGAACAACCGGTCACCTTAGGCCCCGAAATGTCTGATCTCACGCGCGCAGCGCTAAAAAAGTTGTTATTCGAAAACATGGACGTGTTCGCCTGGACACCAGCTGATATAGTGGGTGTTCCACGGCATATAGCAGAGCACAGACTTAACGTCTCAGAGGCCGCCAAACCTGTGGTACACGGCAAACGTCATTTAGGAGACATAAAGCATGATGCCATGAAAGAACAAATCACAGAGCTGTTGAATGCAGGCATCATCAGAGAAGTCTGATACCAAACTTGGGTAGCAAGCCCTGTCATGGTTCAAAAAGGGAATGGAAGTTGGAGGATGTGTGTAGATTACAAGGATCTAAACAAGGCATGCCCGCGCGACTGTTACGCCTTACCAGATCTCGATGAGAATATTGATTCGTTGGCAACATTCAGATGGAAATGTTTCCTTGACTGTTATAAAGGGTACCACCAGGTATAGATGGCCGTCCAAGACGAGGACAAAACCGCGTTCCGCACACCGACAGGGCTATACTGCTACACCAAAATGCCTTTCGGTCTAAAGAACGCAGGGGTGACCTATCAGAGACTGATGAATGAAACGTTCAGCGACGCCATCGGCAAATACATCGAGGTGTATATGGATGACTTGGTCATCATGAGCAAAGAGGAAAGTATGATGTTGGCAAATGTTCAGAAAACGTTCGACACACTGCGCGGAGTAAGCATCAAGCTAAACCCAGCGAAATGTTCTTTCGGCATGGAAGAGGGAAAGTTCCTGGGTTTCATCGTCACGAAGGATGGTTTTAAAGTAAACCTTGACAAGGTACAAGCTAGGGGTGAGCATATAACCGAATTAACCGAACCGTAACCGAAATAACCGAAAAAACCGAACCGAAATAACGGAAGGGTTGGTTATTTATATTTTTAATAACCGATTTTTGCGGTTCGGTTATGGTTATTCTTATTTTCATAACCGCAAATAACCGAACCGAACCGAATATTTTAAACATAGCCAAATCCGTAGCACCATAAGTCTTTAAGTTTGTATTTAAATGCTTAACCATGGCCTAATCTATATGTATCTTTGGTGAAGTATTTGAATGTTTTAACTTTTAACCATGACCCAACCTTATTGGCCCAATTTTACACTAACCATGACCCAACCTTATTGGCCCATTATAGTTTACACTAATAATAACCGACCTATAACCGAACCAAAACCGCATTAACCGCAATAACCGATTAACCGAAACCGCATTAACCGAAACCGAACGGTTATGATTTTTTGATAACCGCAGTGTGCGGTTATGGTTTCGGTTATAGGTAATAACCGAACCGAACCGCACCATGCTCACCCCTAGTACAAGCAATCGAAAGAATGCCTTCACCATCGACTATCAAAGAGATGCAGAAATTGGCAGGACGGTTGGCAGCACTCAACCGTTTCCTAGCCAATCATGCAGCCAAATCTCTCCCATTTATCAAGACACTCCGAAATTGCATGAAGAAAAGTCAGTTCCAGTGGACTCCGGAGGCCGAAAAGGCATTCCGTGATATGAAGGATGGCCTCATAAGGTTACCAACACTGACGGCACCAGTAAAAGGAGAACCTTTAGTAATGTACCTATCAGCTTCTGACAAAGCAGTCGGCGCAGTTCTGCTCGTAGATCGACAAGGCATACAGACACCGGTTTATTATGTGTCCCGCACTCTCAATGATCCAGAGACGAGGTATGCTATAATGGAAAAACTAGTGTTGGCTCTAATTCATGCATCAAGGCGGCTGCGCAGATACTTCGCCAATCACGTCATTCATGTCTTAACAAATTACAACATTGGCAACATCCTTGCAAGGCCCGAGATTTCTGGAAGATTAGCAAAGTGGGCGATAGAACTGGGATGCCATAATGTTGTTTTCAAGCCAAGACCAGTAATCAAGGGCCAGGTGTTAGCCGATTTCATGACAGAAGTACCTGATGACAGGGACTGAGAGTGTAAGGCAATGGAAAGAGCTGAAAGGCAGCATTTGGAAGAACCTTGGCTACTGTATACAGATGGCGCGTCCAACGAGGACGGCGCAGGCGCAGGACTTAGGCTGGTAAGCCCAGAAAAACATGAATTCACGTATGCCATCCGGTTGGACTTCAAAAGCACGAATAATGAAGCCGAATACGAAGCCTTTCTTGCCGGTCTGAGATTAGCAATCAAGATGGGAGTCAAACACATAGAGGCGCATGTGGACTCCATGTTAGTAGCTGGGCAGATTAATGGCCAATATGATGCCAAAGGAGACGTAATGGCATTATACCTAGACCAAGCGAAAGCATTGCTACAGAACTTCAATTCTTACAAAGTGCACCATATCAATCGAAGTGAGAATAAACCAGCTGACGCACTAAGTAAGTTAGCATCTACAAGTTTCCAGCATTTGGCCAAGGATGTGCGCATCGAAGTCCTAAGCAACCCATCGGTACCATTGAGGCAAGTGAATGTTATTCAGTTGGGGACGACGTCCTGGATGACCCCCATAATCATGTATCTCCAGTCTGGGATACTACCAGAAAACAAAGCTGAGGCAAGGAAGATTCAATACAAAGCCGAGCACTACCAGATGGTTGATGGAATCATGTACCGAAAATCATACATCGGGCCATTGTTGAGATGCGTCGATCCAAAGGACGCGAACTACTTGATCAGAGAAGTGCATGAGGGGATCTGTGGCATTCATGCCGGACCGCGAATGGTGGTAGCAAAGGTGATGAATGCCGGGTACTACTGGCCCGGGATGCATCTAGACGCAGTGAAGGTTCTGAGAAAATGCAGTGAAGGTTCTGAGAAAATGCAGTGGGTGCCAGAGACACGCTCCCAAGACGATGCGCCCCAAGAACGAATTAGTCCCCGTAACAACGGCATGGCTGTTTCAACAATGGGGAATAGATATGGTTGGCCCCTTCCCTGAAGCCCCGGGTGCAGTGAAATTCATCATAGTCGCGGTGGACTATTTCACAAAATGGGTGGAGGCGAAGGCACTGGCGTCAACCACATCTACCGTAGTTCGGCAATTCATCTGGGAACAGATAATCTGCAGATTCGGGCTGCCTCTGAGAATCATCACCGATAACGGGACGAATTTTGCTGCAGAAGATCTCCAATGATGGTTCAAAGAGTTACACATAGAGCATATGTTCTCCTCGGTTGCACATCCGCAGGGGAACGGTCAAGTAGAAGCCGTCAACAATAGCATTGTAGACGGCATCAAAGCATGACTGGGAGAGCAAAGAAGGGGCTGGGTTGATGAATTGCCAAGCATATTATGGGCCCATAGGACGATGCCCAAAACAAGCAACGGGGAGACACCGTTCAACTTAGTCTATGGGTCTGAGGCTGTGATACCAGCGGAGATCGGACTGCCATCACCAAGAATGCTCTCCATGAACATGATCAACAACGAAGAAGAAAGGAGGTTAGACCTTGACCTCCTAGAAGAAAGGAGAGAGATGGCAGCAATAAATGAAGCGAAATACAAAACAAAGCTGGAGAAGTATTACAACTCCAAAGTCAGAATCTGCACCTTTAATCCAGGAGATTACGTCCTGAGGGACAAGGAGGCGTCCAACGCCGAAAAGCTCGGAAAATTAGCTCCCAAGTGGGAAGGGCCTTATGTTGTAGATGCAGTACTCGGCAAAGGGGCATAAAAATTACGCACCCTGGACGACAAAGAAGTCCCAAGAACCTGGAATGCTCAACAGTTAAGAAGATGCTACATGTAAACAGCCAAAGTTTTTTCTATGTACTTGTAACAGCTGCACGCCAACACATATGGCACTAATACAAGAAGTGTTTGGCTATCTTTTTTTCATGCGAATTTCTTGTCACAACTGCATATATTACTTCGGCCATACACGAAAACATCAATGGCTCGACCTTAGGAAACGTTGTAGACCTCCAAGGCCTGTCACAAACGAGTGCACAGCCGGGTCAAAAACACAACCAAAGCCTAAAAAACGCCAAATAAATACTCTGTGCCCACATAAACACGAAAGCATCGAACACATGGAAAACAAACATTGTAAAGACCCCCAAAGCTGAACACAGCTGGGTCCACACAATAACCTGTAACTCGATCACTTCGTATTCATGAACCAACCTGCGCACATAAACGACAGAATAAACGTTGTAACTAACACAACACAACCTGTCAGCGCCATCATTCATTCGTGATACCTAATAAAAGTAATTACACATGCACATATTGTAACAATAAACAAAATTCACAAGAAACTAAAGCGCATATGAAGCATTAAACATGTTAACAATAGCAAAACGAGTCGCAGATACGACAACTACAAGTAAATTGTTCACGAAACATAAAGTTAAATTGTTCACGAAACTGTCAAGTCGGTTACAGGGCCACCAAAGCCCATACACGGCATGCAAGCCGGATTTCTTCACTCCGGATGACTAGGACCAGCTCCCCCAGGCGCGCGATCTTCATCTCCAAGAGCCTTCTTCAATAAGGCAACACCATCAGGTTTCCGAGACAATTTCTGGGCTGCTTTAACAACACCAAATTCTAAAGACGCAAATTCTTTTCATTTTGCGGCATAAGCAGCACCACAATCCTCCTTGTAAAGCTCGAAATGATAGTCTTTCTCATTGCTTGCAGCTGCAGCCCTAACCTCACTATAATCATCCTTCCGAAGGCTATTGTACCCCGCTCGACCCAACTCAAACATGTAATTGGCAAGCTCATGGGATTTTACTATACGATCAGCAATCTACGAGAAGCACACAACAACATAAGAAGAGTAACTAACACAAACCAAAAGCAAACATAGACAAAGGCAGTTACCAGAGGCACCGCGCGCGACAGCAACCACTTGCAATCGGCAGATATCTCCTCAGCAAGGAGTTCAGAAGCTTTGCATTCAGCGATCTTTTTCTCAACAAACTCTTCCAATGCAGCTATACGCTCAACATACTCCTGCTCTCTCTTCTGATGCGCACTGCGGTCTGCCTCAGCCTCTTCACTGATTTTGCGTTTCTCAGCAGACATCCGCACAATCGCATCACGTTGTGACTGCAACTCCTTGTTGGTGCGTTCACAGGAAACCTCCCAATCCTTCTGCTTCTGGGAATTAGCCTGTTTTTTCTTCAGCAAGCTTGTTCTCCGCATCTGAAACCCTCCACAACAAACCTTTCTGCTCAGAATTAAACTTCTCCCTCTCTTCCGCAAATGCCTTCTTCTCATTTTCAAACTCAAGTGTCTCCTCCCCCATCAGTTTCCACTCACAAACAATCTCTTGCGAGGTAGCAAAAAAGTTAACCCCGGCATGAACATGATCATCCAGCAGATCAAACCGGTTGCGCTTTTTCTGAAATAGCCTCTCAGCAGGGGAGAGAGACAAAGAGAAGAACTCGTGGCAATTATCAAGCTCATTCATCCGAGAACCCTGGGTCAGATTCCAGTGAGGAGCATGTGGCAAATCGTCACACGCTGGGTTATAGGTACCCAAGGAACCAGCACGAACGTTTTCAAACTCCGGACTCCGAACCACACCTGAAGTAGCACCACCGCCACCGCCTGGTGGATGCTTGGTATAAATGGTCTGGCGCTGTGTAGCCTCGCTGGATTCCGCTTCTGTGTCAATGCCTTTGCCTTAACCATCCCCACCAGCACCACCGGCAACATGACCACCAGCACCATCACCACCACCTTCTCCAACATACTCAGCATTTACATCATCTTGTTTTCTCTTCTCACCCAGATTATCACGGGGAGGTGACAGCTCAAACGTCCTCGATGGTGGAGAAGCTGGAGGATGGATCTTTGAAATATCAATCTTGTGCGGCGCCTTGCCTGACTTGACACCTGCCAGGAGACAACAATAACGCTCAAAAACAAACCGGAAGCTAAATAACAAGATTTACACCTACATAGCCTTTACCCGTAGGAGCAGAAGCAGCATATATTTCCTCCAAAATATTTCCACGATTTCCACTAAAAACACCCATGTCAATTACAGACTCCGACGGTGCAGGAGGAGCCTCCTTCTGAAGTTTGGCTCTTTTCGAGGCAAGCATAGCAGCAGCCTGCTCATCAAGTTTCCGCTTCTTATCATCAAGAGCCTTCTTACTCATCATCTCTGTTAAAGTCGCGCTGTCATCAGGATCAGACCCACGATGTCCCTCTCCGGCCCCTAAACCAGACAATGTATCAGAAACGACAACATAATCTAGGACAAGAAGAGTAGAGGGTCGCTTATGAGGAGTCTCAGTGGCCTTTTCCTCAGCCGTCTTCTCCTTCCCCTCTGGCTTGCCAGCCTTTGTTTTTTTCCTCGTTTCCAACTGATCAGCAGTCTCAACCGGAACCTCCACATCATCATCAACGGGTTCATTAACAGGCTCATGTACAACCCCTGCACTGGACCTGCACGCGGGGTGTAACACCTCGCAAATTTATGTCCAATAATGTATTGACACGTGTCATAAGCTTGGAATATGTGAAAAAACACTTTAGAGGGACTAAAGTTGACAAACAGTGAAACTATGTGAATATAAGGGTCCAAAGTGTCAACAATGGATAAATAGACCCTATAATAACCCTACATGGTGTTTATAATCTTAAACGATTAGATCATGGATCATACAAAGCGGAAAATGAAAGAAAGTGAGGAATTACAAACTACAGGGGCTAAATGTGTCAACATGTTGAAAGTATACCTCTGAGTGATCTTTTGGAAAACCCGAAGCTTTGTAATGATAAAATATACTCACTAGAATATGTGGAAAAAAATTTCATAAAATTTCATTGTCGTATGAGAAAGTTATGATCAAAACCGTGCACGAAGGGTTAAATACGTTAACGTTGAATTTCGTGACTTTTCGGGTAAGCACAAAGTTAACCAAGGACTTTACCATGTTTGTAAATGTCCCAAGGTCCTTAAAAATTAGGTTTTAAGGTCTAATGTGCAAGAAAAGTAGCCAAAACCACGTAACAAAGGACAAGGACTGAAATGAAATTGTTGGAAAACTTGGTTACCTGGTCGCACACTTGTACGCGCCCCTGATTCTCGCGCCCCGCGTACAAGCTGCCAGCGACAAAACATGCGCAGCTGCCAGTAACAGGTCTGTCTTCGAGTTGTAACCAGCTGTATCCGATCCCAGAGCCTCACCAATGGATGTACATGCATTTAGGGGCACTTGGACTCATCTTAGAACACTTGTAGACTCTTGTGGCAGCCTCACATGAGATCAAACTAGTTATAAAAGATCATTGAAGTTGCAAACATTGAACACTTGCATTCACAAAATTCACAAGACAACTTCTGGAGCTCTCTGGACATCAAGCCAACTTCCTAGTGATCTCTAAGCTTAATTAGGACTCTTGTAAGTGTTCATAACCCTTTCTAATTCGTTCTAGCTTAGTTAATTAAGCAAAAGTCAAACCATCGTAATTTAAGTTTGACCTTGAGATTAAACGAAATTTGCTCAGTCATTTCTCGAATTGAAAGTACCTACAAGTTGGTATTTATGTGGGTAACAAACCCTTAAAAGGGTACTTTCATATTCCAACTCTAACTATGTTAATTGTCGAGTCAAAGCTTGTTTCAAAAAGTCAACAGAATTATTATTTGCAAATTTAAGCATGATTAGCAATGTAGGGTACATGCAACCTGTTTGATCATTAAAATAACATGGTAATTAATGTAAGAACATGTCTCAAAATGTTCAACTCGACAATTTTCAGTATAAACCCGGATCGGACCCGAAAGTCACATATTTTGACTTTTGCTTTGACTATCAGTTCTGATCCGTTCATGCATGTTTGAGATCTGTCTTAGAGCTTATTTTCGACCAGGTTTCATATATGTATAACTCTCTGAGATTGTACAACTTGGTTCAATACCTATCCGATTCATATGCATGTTTCCGATTTATGCTTAAATGTGACTATTATGCCCTTTTGACTATAAAACGTGATTTTTGAAAAAGTAAAAGAGTAGAAACATTTGTTATTAATTTATAAACTTGCACCTAAAATTTGATATCAGTTTGAGGTCTAGATTAAGAGTTATGCTCGTTATCGTAATTTGAAAGCTTTATGTTAATTAATTGGCGTAATTATCATATAACCTATTTAAACCCACTTTTTAATATCAAAATTTTTACCCACTGTTATAATATAATATAATATTTTAGGATTTTTAAAGATTTTTATTTAATTTTTGGCTAAGCATAACACAGGTCTCTAAGTTTAATTCGGTTAATATCGATTTTGCCCATTTAAGCCATAAAATGAGTTTTACAAATCCTTTTGACCCCAAACCTTTTTCTACTGATTTTATTTGATAAATAAAATATTTTGAGCATTCTGGAATTATAAAAATATCAACTTTCTTTTACAAACCCGGAAACGGCTCCAAATCGCCTTTTTAACCGTTTTTAACGCATAGTATGTACTATAACCATATTAAACATATAAGGTTGATAACTACTGATGTTTTTAGTATATTTTTATAAAATAACAGTAAGTACAAGTTTTTGAACTCAGGTTTCCAGTTTTGACCTTTTTAGCCCTTGTGAAATTACCAAAATACCCCTAAGGACCATAGTTTGGTTTTAAATGATAAATCTCACATATGGGTCATACCCTACTGTTATAACATGTTAAATCAAGTATATTTACTGTATAAATCAGACCTGTAGCTCAGATTACAAATTAAACTTTTTTTTATAATCTTTTAAATGACCAAAATGTCTTTATAAGGCATAATTTGTGTTTAAATCCGATTTGGGCATAATAGAAGATATCTTACTGATATTATAACATATTTAAGGCATATTAACTCAGGGTACTTGCATATGACTCTTTTGGTTACCCATGACGCCCTTTTCGCGTTCGGCTCGGTTTATGTAACTAGTTTGCATAAATTGACCGAAACGGGTCAAACATTATCATTTTTGTCTCAAAATCCAGAATGTGTTTAGTATACCCATATTATAAAAGTATTCAAACTTTTCGGGTCTAAATCACATTCTATCCAGTCTTCGCTTAATCGTGCGTCTGAACCGTATCGTCCTTAAAAACTAGCCGGTCTAAGCTTAAGCTTAAATAAAGACCCGTTAGAAATCTAATAGGTTATTATAAACCTTTGTTCCAGAATAAGAAGAACCAGTAAAAGCTACCTTCACTTGCTAGTTGTGATTTATACTTTACTCAGGTAAATACTTTTAACTTATTTTCCCTATACGGGCTTGGGTTACGGTATATAAAATACCGCTTGATCGAGCATCAAATCTTACATCTTTAGGTGGTTAATTGAATAATTTGAATGGCTCGTTTAAACAGTCTTGTTCACTTAAAGCCTTTGGGGGGGTTAATGACCATGTCCCGGATATCCTTGGCATCATCTTACGAGATGGCCACGACCTGAGCACGGGGTGTAGGCGTACACGTGTCAGTGTATAACTCTATAATGTGGTGTGTCTATTGATCTTTAACCCGGAGAAGATCCGGGCTACTGAATGCACAAGTAACATGTAATTCGTTCACAAGATTATATTGCATAATTATCCCAAGTTATAAAAAGGTTTTGTGCCACGTGCATTCAAATCATTTTCAACCTTTTCAAAATGAGTCAGTTAAATTGTATTTACCAGTGTAAACTGACGTATTTTCCAAAAGGTTAAGTGCAGGTACTACACGTACTAGGCTGGCTGTCTTCTAGAGCGTCCACAATAAGTCTCGCAAGCTTGGATGACAATAAAGCTGTTGAACAATATCTTATTTTATTTTGATCCGCCTGTGGATCCGTTTCAACTAATTGTGATATTTAATATTACACTTTATTAAAGTTGAAATGAATCTATCTTTGCTTCCGCTGTGCATTTATATATTGTGTTGTTGTCTATGATGATACCAACTACGTCACGATACTCCCCACCGGGCCCACCGGTGACACGTGGAAAATAGGGGTGTGACAGGTTGGTATCAGAGCCAACTCTGAGTGAATTAAACACTAGCCTTTTGTGTTTAATCTCAGTTACACAATTGCACATTCCTCGATTCTCGAGTCTAGACAAAGAACTTAGGAATATCCCAAATTGGTTTTATTTCTAATTTTGGTTTTTATTCTAACTTTGTCTTATATATATTTCTTGTTGTATCACTTGTTTGTTTTTGACAGGTTGTCAACATGCCGCCACGTATGAGAGGGAGAGGAAGGGGAAATGGAGCACATGTAGCCCCAAACGACCACGAGGCCGGACCGTCACACCGGCGAACACCTTCGGACCCCCATAACACAGATGCTCAAGACCTTTGGAGGTCTTTTACTGGGCCTGCTAGGCGCTCAGTTTCACTGAGTACCTCCCCATCAATCCCACACTCTTTTGGGCCTTATTCCCAAAATGAACCCCAAAACTCTCACCAGTCCTTCATACCTCTCTAAGGACACCAATCACCCTTTGACCAACCGTCACCTGTTTTCCAGGGCTTGTTCAACCTTGCTGACTACCTTGATGTGTCTATGGGTTTTAACCCACTTGGACCCGAAGACCACTTTTCTGGTGGCAACCCGATGGACATCGATGAAGATACCGATCCTTCAATGCCACCATCCGGAACTCCGAATCACCCCATCGAAATTTCTGATGGGTCACCTTTTATGGGATCACCATACAATGGTCCCGACAGCTTTGAGGAGAATTTCAAGCAGTATGACTGGGCATTTACTCCTAGTTACCATAACTCTCCCCTGCACCAGCCACACCACTCTCCCCTGCACCAGCCACAGCAGCAGCAGAATCCTTCCGAGGATTCCCGACTAGTCGCGGTCACTCCGTCGGCAGCACCACCTTAGCTTCAGCCTCCCTCGCCCCTGAGGCGAAGGAGAACTACCTTGCGAATATCCGCACGAGGGGGGAGTGCGCATCAGCACCCCTCCACATTCGAGTGGCAGCCGGTACTCGCCACTTCACGAAGAACCGGAGATGAGAGAATCTTCACACCCCATCTCAGAGGTGAACACTGCGCCAGTTGCGCCACAGCCACCATTGGGTTTTGGAGACCCAATTCCCACTTACACTGGCGCGGTTGCATACAATCCCTTCGAGCAGCTGAACCACACAGGCTACAACTTTGCAGAGGATCCCTACTGGATAGCAGCAAACTCCAACACTCTCCATCAGGAAGGTCCCTACGGAGGTCCCTGGGCTACGGGACAATCGACCTATGGATACCCACCATATGGGTATCAACAACCGCCTCCTCAACCTCCGCAATATCAGCATCCTCCTCAAGCGCCGGCAATGTCACCGCCGCAATTTCAAGAAATCCTTCATGAGATACATGAGGTGCAACAAGAGGTGCGGCAAGAACGAAGGCATAATCGGGGGATGTTCAAGAAGATGGTGGATTTGATCAAGGGTAAAAGCAAGAAGGATCGCTGAATCCTTTGTTTGTTACTTATTTTAGTTGTAATCATGTCCCTGCGAGGACATTTATTTCTGTACTCTGCCCTTGCGTGGGCATATTATCCTTTCTGTTCTGCCCCTGCGTGGGCATGTTTTTCTATTTTGACCCCTGCGTGGGTTTGTTTTGTTAGTTGGCCCCTGCGTGGGCATGTTGTTTATGTAAAAGTCCCGTTTAGGGCAAACTCGTACTAGTTTAATTTTTGTTTGGAATGGTTAATTTAAGTTTTTCATTTATAAATTATGCATGAATATAATATGTGAATAAATGAAAAATAACATATTTTGATTTACCATTTTTGATAATTATATGAATCCTAAAAAGGTAAAACCTAGCTTGAATGTCATATTAAAGACCTGGCCAAAATGGTAGAACCTGTTTAAAAAGATTCAATCTCAGTTAACATCTGCAAATATGTTAACATTCTTGGCTAGTGTGATCCGCGAAATCACACATGTCACCTTTTTTATTAATTACCCAAATTTATATTTTTATATATATTTGATTGTGACAAAATACCTACGGGTTATAATTAATGGCATATAAAACAAAGGCAGCCATAGTTTATAGACTCCCTGCCAAGAAAAGGATTGATTTGTCTTATTTATTCAAACTTTAATCCTTTAAGATCTAAATTTTTAATTTAGAAATTTGTCTACGTGACTAGGCCTGTTGCGCCAACATTTTATTTCATTCTAGGATAAAGTTACTAATAAAAAGTCCTGTATGAAATACTTAACAAATTAACTAATATGGCTCTTATTTACCATGGTTAATAAATCGTCAAGAACGATAATACTGTTTAGGCTTCTAAAATAGACCTTGTCCTTATTTTCTTTATGTAGCAATTAAGACTACATGGCTAAGTCTGAAGAATTAAACAGTCGTCCAGCAGAAAACCCTGAAAATGCTAAGATACTTGTAACTGGTGCGGAGTTACAAGCAATAGTGGAAAATACTGTTAACAAAGCCATCGAGAGGCAATATAGTGAATTGAGTGGTACTCGAACCAGGACCAGATCAGCTCCTCACTCTAAGCCAAAAGTTCACTCTGAAGCTCATAGCAAATCGCCCTCTAAGAAAGATGAACTTAAGAAAGATGAGCTCAAGAAGGATGATGATCGACACTCATCAAATCAGAACAGTGTTCCCTCAAAAAGGATGGTGTATGATGCCAAACCACACACCAAGTCATGTACTTACAAGTACTTTGTTTCTTGCAAACCCCGGGACTTCACCGGGGAGAAAGGAGTAGTAGATTGTATGACTTGGTTGGACGAAATGGATACGGTTGTAGACATCAGCGGTTGTGCTGAAAGGGACGTAGTAAAATACGTATCCCAATCGTTCAAAGGAGAAGCACTGGCGTGGTGGAAGTCTCTCATACAAGCTGCTGGAAAGATCCCACTCTACAATCTATCATGGGATCAGTTCGTTGCTCTCATTAAAGATAATTATTGCCCGCAGCACGAAGTTGAGAGAATTGAGTCAGACTTCCTATCTTTAGTGATGAAGAATTTAGACTGCCAGGCATACCTCACCACTTTCAATACCCTATCTAGGTTGGTTCCATACTTGGTAACCCCAGAACCTAAGAGGATTGCTCGCTTCATTGGGGGTTTAGCCCCAGAGATTAAAGCTAGTGTTAAGGCATCAAGGCCTGCTACCTTCAGATCAGCAGCTGATCTATCTCTCTCTCTTACCTTGGACGTAGTCAGGTTGAGAGCACTGAGGAATTCAGAAGAGAACAAAAGGAAGCGTGAGGACGATACCTCACGAAGATCAGGTAATAAACACCGAGGAAATGACGACCACAAGAAAGGGTCGGGATCTAAGAGAGATGGGCAACAATCGGGAGATAAGCCCAAATGTAAAACATGCAAGAAGAACCATTTTGGGAGGTGTCGATTTGAGTCGAAATCCCAGTCTCACACGAGATCCTGTGGGATTTGCAAATCTACTGATCATAAGACTTTGGAGTGTAAGAAGCTGAAGGATGCAACATGTTACGGTTGCAACGAAAAAGGGCACATAAAGTCTAATTGCCCAAAGAACACCAAGAAAACCGAAGATGAGAAAAAGACCAATGCGAGGGTCTTCAAAATGGACGCTAAGGAAGCTGTTCAGGATGACAACGTAATTACAGGTACTTTTCTCGTAAATGATGTTTTTGCTAGAGTATTGTTTGATTCTGGAGCAGATAAGTCCTTTGTAGATAATAAGTTTTGTGAGTTGTTGAAATTACCTGTAAAACCCTTAAGTGTGAAATATGAGGTGGAATTAGCTGATGGAACCATAGAAACCGCCTCAACTGTTTTAGATGGATGTGTTATATCCATTAGGAATCACTCTTTTCCTTTGTCCTTACTTCCCTTTAAGCTAGCCGGCTTTGACATAGTGATAGGCATGGATTGGTTATCGCATAACCAAGCCCAGATTGTGTGCAATAGAAAGCAAGTGGTAGTCAAAACTCCGTCTGGTGAGTCACTCACCATCCAAGGAGATACCCAGCATGGATTGCCTGAGCAAGTGTCTATGCTCAAGGCATCCAGATATCTGCAGAAGGGTTGTGTCATTTATATGGCACAAGTTACTATAGACGAGCCAAAGCCCAAGATTGAAGACATCCCTGTCATTTCAGAATATCCTGAAGTTTTTCCCGAAGAACTACCTGGTTTACCACCAGATAGGCAAGTGGAATTCCGAATTGACATCATTCCGGGTGCAGCACCAGTAGCGAGAGCGCCTTATAGGTTAGCACCAACGGAGATGAAGGAGTTAAGGACGCAATTAGATGATCTGCTAGCCAAAGGTTTTATTAGACCTAGTTCGTCTCCTTGGGGAGCGCCGATATTGTTTATCAAAAAGAAGGATGGGTCGATGCGTCTGTGCATCGATTAGCGTGAGCTGAAAAAAGTCACTATCAAGAATAGGTATCCTTTGCCCAGGATCGATGATCTGTTCGATCAATTGCAAGGGGCAAGCTACTTCTCTAAGATCGATTTGAGGTCAGGTTATCATCAGTTGAAGGTCAAGGATGAAGATGTGCATAAGACTGCATTTAGGACTCGTTATGGTCATTACGAGTTCCTAGTGATGCCATTTGGGCTCACTAATGCACCAGCCGTATTCATGGATCTCATGAATCGCGTCTGTAAGCCTTACTTGGACAAATTCGTCATCGTCTTTATTGACGACATCCTTATTTACTCGAAGAACCAAGCTGACCACGAGAAACACCTTCGTTGTATTCTCAAACTTCTACATCATGAGAAACTCTACGCCAAATTTTCAAAGTGCGAATTTTGGCTTCGGGAAGTCCAATTCCTTGGACATGTGGTAAGTGAGCGTGGTATCCAAGTGGATCCCGCTAAGGTAGAAGCAGTTATGAATTGGCAAGAGCCGAAGACACCTACTGAGATTCGTAGCTTCCTGGGTTTAGCAGGATATTATAGGCATTTTATCGAAAACTTTTCAAGGATTGCTGCTCCCCTAACTTCGTTGACACGTAAGAAGGTTAAGTTTGATTGGGGCCCTAAGCAGCAGGAATCCTTTGACATTTTGAAGAAAAAGTTGAGCAATGCACCAGTGTTAACATTGCCCGATGGTATAGAAGAATTTGTGGTGTATTGTGACGCATCACACACTGGTATGGGCTGTGTACTCATGCAAAAAGGCAAGGTCATTGCCTACGCTTCACGACAGTTAAAGGTACACGAGAAGAACTACACCACCCATGACTTGGAGCAGGGTGCCGTTGTATTTGCATTGAAACTATGGAGGCATTACTTATATGGAACCAAGTGTGTGATCTATTCAGATCACAAGAGCCTTCAACATTTGTTCAATCAGAAGGACTTGAACATGCGACAAAGACGATGGATGGAAACTCTAAATGATTATGATTGTGAGATAAAATACCATCCAGGCAAGGCAAATGTAGTTGCTGACGCCTTGAGCAGAAAATAAAGAGTAAAGCCGATAAGAATCAATGCTAAGCGCATTGAAATAAAGAATAGTTTGAACGAAAGGGTGCTAGCAGCACAGAAGGAAGCTGTGTTGGAAGCTAACTATCCTGAAGAAAAACTGGGAGTAACTGAGGAGCGGTTATCCCATGACAAAGACGGAATGCTAAGATTGAATGGACGAATATGGGTTCCAGTTTATGGAGGACTTCGGGATGTTATCCTCCAGGAAGCCCACAGTTCCAAATATTCTGTTCATCCTGGAGCTGACAAGATGTACCAGGATCTAAAGGCAAACTACTGGTGGATTGGTTTGAAAAAGTCTGTAGCTGCTTATGTAGCTAAATGTTTGACTTATGCGCAAGTCAAAGCGGAACACCAGAAGCCGTCAGGTTTGTTACAACAACCTGAAATTCCCACATGGAAGTGGGAGATGGTGACGATGGATTTCATCACCAAGTTGCCAAAGACGAGGAAGGGAAACGATACTATATGGGTCATAGTAGATAGACTGACCAAGTCAGCACATTTTCTACCCATTAAGGAAACTTACAGCTCAGACATGTTAGCTCAATTATACGTAGATAAAATTGTAGCATTGCATGGCGTGCCATTGTCAATTATCTCGGATAGAGATACGAGATACACCTCTCATTTTTGGAAAAGTTTCCAACAGTCTCTGGGCACGCGCTTGAATTTTAGTACGGCTTACCACCCACAGACAGACGGACAGAGTGAGCGTACCATCCAAACGTTGGAAGACATGCTTCGAGCATGTGTGATTGATTTAGGTGGCAGTTGGGATAAGCATCTGCCATTGGTCGAGTTCTCCTATAATAATAGCTACCATACTAGTATTAAGGCTGCGCCTTTTGAGGCATTATATGGTAGAAAATGTAGAACGCCCATTTGTTGGGCGGAAGTAGGAGAAGTTCAATTGTCAGGACCAGATTTGGTCTTTGAAACGACGGACAAGATTGTCCAGATTCGCGATCGCTTGAAAGCTGCCAGGGATAGGCAGAAAAGTTATGCGGATCCAAAGCGTAAGTCTTTTCACTTCGAAGTAGGTGAAAAGGTACTGCTTAAAGTATCACCCTGGAAGGGAGTGATGCGATTTGGTAAGAAAGGCAAGCTAAGCCCGAGATACATAGGACCTTTCGAGATTATCGAACGTGTCGGGTCAGTTGCTTATAAGTTAAACTTGCCTGAAGAGCTTAGTGTTATCCACAATGTTTTTCACATCTGTAATCTGAAGAAGTGTTTCGCTGATGAATCACTGGTCATACCGCATACGGATGTACATATAGATGAGAGCTTGAAATTTGTGGAAAAACCATTGTCGATTGAGGATCGACAGGTAAAGAAGCTTCGAATGAAGCATGTACCTATTGTTAAGGTCAAATGGGATGCCCGTAGAGGTCCCGAATACACATGGGAGGTAGAATCCACGATGAAAGAAAAATACCCTCATTTGTTTCAGTAAATCTCAAGGTAGAGATTTCTTTTAAGGGGGTGAGGATGTAACACCTCGAAAATTTACGTCTAATAATGTATTGACACGTGTCATAAGCTTAGAATATGTGAAAAAGCACTTTAGAGGGACTAAAGTTGACAAACAGTGAAACTATGTGAATATAAGGGTCCAAAGTGACAACAATGGATAAATAGACCCTATAATAACCCTACATGGTGTTTATAATCTTAAATGATTAGATCATGGATCATACAAAGCGGAAAATGAAAGAAAGTGAGGAATTACAAACTACAGGGGCTAAATGTGTCAACATGTTGAAAGTATACCTCTGAGTGATCTTTTGGCAAACCCGAAGCTTTGTAATGATAAAATATACTCACTAGAATATGTGGTAAAAATTTCATAAAGTTTCATTGTCGTATGAGAAAGTTATGATCAAAACCGTGCACGAAGGGTTAAATACGTTAACGTTGAATTTCGTGACTTTTCGGGTAAGCACAAAGTTAACCAAGGACTTTACCATGTTTGTAAATGTCCCAAGGTCCTTAAAAATCAGGTTTTAGGGTCTCATGTGCAAGAAAAGTAGCCAAAACCACGTAACAAAGGACAAGGACTGAAATGAAATTGTTGGAAAACTTGGTTACCTGGTCGCACACTTGTACGCGCCCCGCGAGGGGATTCTCACGCCCCGCGTACAAGCTGCCAGCGACAAAACATTGTAAAGACCCCCAAAGCTGAACGCAGTTGGGTCCACACAATAACCTGTAACTCGATCACTTCGTATTCACGAACCAACCTGCGCACATAAACGACAGAATAAACGTTGTAACTAACACAACACAACCTGTCAGCGCCATCATTCATTCGTGATACCTAATCAAAGTAATTACACATGCACATATTGTAACAATAAACAAAATTCACAAGAAACTAAAGCTCATATGAAGCATTAAGCATGTTAACAATAGCAAAACGAGTCGCAGATACGACAACTACAGGTAAATTGTTCACGAAACATAAAGTTAAATTGTTCACGAAACTGTCAAGTCGGTTACAGGGCCACCAAAGCCCATACACGGCATGCAAGCCGGATTTCTTCACTCCGGATGACTAGGACCAGATCCCCCAGGTGCGCGATCTTCATCTCCAAGAGCCTTCTTCAATAGGGCAACACCATCAGGTTTCCGAGACAATTTCTGGGCTGCTTTAACAACACCAAATTCTAAAGACGCGAATTCTTTTCGTTTTGCGGCATAAGCAGCACCACAATCCTCCTTGTAAAGCTCGAAATGATAGTCTTTCTCATTGCGTGCAGTTGCAGCCCTACCCTCACTATAACCATCCTTCCGACCGCTATTGTACCCCGCTCGACCCAACTCAAACATGTAATTGGCAAGCTCATGGGATTTTACTATACGATCAGCAATCTGTGAGAAGCACACAACAACATAAGAAGAGTAACTAACAGAAGCCAAAAGCAAACATAGACAAAGGGAGTTACCAGAGGCACCGCGCGCGACAGCAACCACTTGCAATCGGCAGATATCTCCTCAGCAAGGAGTTCAGAAGCTTTGCATTCAGCGATCTTTTTCTCAACAAACTCTTCCAATGCAGCTATACGCTCAACATACTCCTGCTCTCTCTTCTGATGCGCACTGCGGTCTGCCTCAGCCTCTTCACTGATTTTGCGTTTCTCAGCAGACATCCGCACAATCGCATCACGTTGTGACTGCAACTCCTAGTTGGTGCGTTCACAGGAAACCTCCCAATCCTTCTGCTTCTGGGAATTAGCCTGTTTTTCTTCAGCAAGCTTGTTCTCCGCATCTGAAACCCTCCACAGCAAACCTTTCTGCTCGGAATTAAACTTCTCCCTCTCTTCCTCAAATGCCTTCTTCTCATTTTCAAACTCAAGTGTCTCCTCCCCCATCAGTTTCCACTCACGAACAATCTCTTGCGAGGTAGCAAAAAAGTTAACCACGGCACGAACATGATCATCCAGCAGATCAAACCAGTTGCGCTTTTTTCTGAAATAGCCTCTCAGCAGGGGGGAGAGACAAAGAGAAGAACTCGTGGCAATTATCAAGCTCATTCATCCGAGAACCCTGGTTCAGATTCCAGTGAGGAGCATGTGGCAAATCGTCACACGCTGGGTTATAGGTACCCAGGAACCAGCACGAACGTTTTCAAACTCCGGACTCCGAACCACACCTGAAGTAGCACCACCGCCACCGCCTGGTGGACGCTTGGTATAAATGGTCTGGCGCTGTGTAGCCTCGCTGGATTCCGCTTTTGTGTCAATGCCTTTGCCTTAACCATCCCCACCAGCACCACCGGCAACATGACCACCAGCACCATCACCACCACCTTCTCCAACATACTCAACATTTACTTCATCTTGTTTTCTCTTCTCACCCAGATTATCACGGGAAGGTGACAGCTCAAACGTCCTCGATGGTGGAGAGGCTGGAGGAGGGATCTTTGGAATATCAATCTTGTGCGGCGCCTTGCCCGACTTGACACCTGCCAGGAGACAACAATAACGCTCAAAAACAACCCGGAAGCTAAATAACAAGATTTACACCTACAAAGCCTTTACCCGAAGGAGCAGAAGCAGCATATATTTCCTCCAAAAGATTGTCACGATTTCCACTAAAAACACCCATGTCAATTTCAGACTCCGAGGGTGCAGGAGGAGCCTCCTTCTGAAGTTTGGCTCTTTTCGAGGCAAGCATAGCAGCAGCCTGCTCATCAAGTTTCCGCTTCTTATCATCAAGAGCCTTCTTCCTCATCATCTCTGTTAAAGTCGCGCTGTCATCAGGATCAGGCCCACGATGTCCCTCTCCGGCCCCTAAACCAGACAATGTATCAAAAAACTACAACGTAATCTAGGACAGGAAGAGTAGAGGGTCGCTTACGAAGAGTCTCAGTGGCCTTTTCCTCAGCCGTCTTCTCCTTCCCCTCTGGCTTGCCAGCCTTTGTTTTTTTCCTCGTTTCCAACTGATCAGCAGTCTCAACCGGAACCTCCACATCATCATCAACGGGTTCATTAACAGGCTCATGTACAACCCCTACACGCGGGGAATGAGAAGTTAGGCCTCCAAGAGATCTATCAGATCCCTCACTCGAGAGAACGATAACTTCCTCTCGAGTAGGATCAATAGCATCATCAACATCATCTTCAACATCTTCACCTAAAACAACGTTGGCATAAGCAACAAAACTCTCATTCGAAGGATCCAAGAAACGGTGGCGAATTTGATCCAACCATGTTGGTTTCCCAACCTCCTGAATCACCTCAACCATGGCACCACCAGCCTTCGGATCTAGAACATTCAACAAGGTGTACCCAACTGCGAAAAACAAGGAGATGAGGAAGAACATACAAAAAAACTACGAAACATGACATACGTTTGCCTTGATAACCATAAACAGGAACACCCAGAGGGTTGTTTGGGACCCACAACATGCTCATACCGGCACCAACCAACGCTCTCTCCTCAATTTGAGAAATAGTAGTCGCCTTGTGCGTCACTTTCTTATACCACTCCTGTTGGGCATAATCCACCGTCACATCCACCTTCGGGATCCCTTCACTCGCTGACCGATAGTGCATATCTACCGGGATAACACCGCGGCGAATGAAGAAAAACTTTTGTTTCCAATCATGCAAGCTTTTCAGAGCAGTGGAACAACAGGGGATAACACCACCGGTCCGGGAGTTAAAAGAATAGAAACCGCTGGTGTAAGTCACGGCGTAAAACACATTAAACATTTCAAAAGTTGGCTCAACACGGTTGGCTCTGCAGATAAATTCAAAATGGGTGACACGGGGAAGCCCAATCGCGTTGATTTGAGAGATATGGAGCCCATATTTCCTCAACACCTCAGCAGTAAACTTGGTCATCGGGAGTCTGAAGTTACCCTCCCGGAAAAAAGCAGCATATAATGTAATGTAACCAGGAGGTGCATCCATGGCGATAGAACCTGGAGTTGGAAACTGGGCACCCCACTCAGGAAGGAAACCCATCTCTCTCACCAAATTCTGAAACTCTTCCTCTTTCCAGCCTATAGTCGCCTGGTCAGGGCCAGGAGGATTCTTATCCTTATTCCTCCTCCTCCTCGACGAAGGATTCGCTCCAGACATATTAAGAGAAAATGAGAAAAGGCGATATGGATAAACTTAAAAGAGGGAGAGAGAAAGAAATATGAGAGAACACCGGAGTTCAAAATTTTGAAAAGTGAAAGGAATGAAGAGAACCGTCGTATATTTATACCCATCGCATTTAATGTGATGGGTAGTGGGCCATCAGGAATTCAGAAGGTCATCCAATGGGGAAAAGACACGTCAGAGGAGAGAGAAACCGTCACCTCTTTTTCCGGGAGCGTGGGCGGCACACGTCTGACAAAGGGATGGAAAGTAACTGACACCACTGAAAAGGCGCCTGTTCACCTCAGACAAGACAGGGACATCAGACAGTCACATCAGTTCTCTTTATCCCAAGTAAGGAAACTTCCTTCAGAAGGAAATACCAACACGACATGCGCCATGCGTCCACCTGGCTCAACTTTACAAAGTTACCAATACGCCATGCGCCATGCGTCCACTTGGCTCAACTTTACAAGGTTACTAATACGCCATGCGCCATGCGTCCACTTGGCTCAGCTTTACAAAGTTACCAATACGCCATGCGTCATGCGTCCACTTGGCTCAACTTTACAAAGTTACCAATACGCCATACGCCATGCGTCCACTTGGCTCAACTTTACAAAGTTACCAATACGCTATGCGCCATGCGTCCACTTGGCTCAACTTTACAAAGTTACCAATACGCCATGCGCCATGCGTCCAGTCGGCTCAACTTTGCAAAGCTACCAGCACGCCATGCGCCACGCGTACAGTTCACTCAACTTTGCAAAGTTACCAACACACCACGCGCCATGCTACTATTACGATAAACCGTGCAAAATAACATGTATTCCGACAACACCAACAACCACTACCCTTATAAGTCCAGAATCCCTCCTAGACGATCAACGCAACTAGAAGGCACACTGGACTGGGGGGACTTGAAGAGGTATGGTCCCAATTCCCCGCCCACATGGCAAGGACCACACCACTTTTCATCCTACATGGCGCCTACATCAGCAAGCGAATCCAGAAGCTTCTGGAAGCTTCTGGAAGACGTCAAGGTGGCACCAAAGATGCTCCTTCCGACAGAAAGGACAGCACGTGTCACCATTCATCAAGTGCCATGTAGGCCTGCAGCAAATCAAGGAGCAGACCGACAGTACCAGTACGACGTCTCCAGCATGGACAAATATGGGCACGCCACGTGTGCCACCATCCTGACCACAGCAGAGGAGACCAAGAGGATATTCCCCTTGGTCGGACAGCTGGCGCCCTATAACAGCTGGCAAGGTTGCTCCTCCCTCTTTCACCTTCCGGCTATAAATAGAGCCCTTCATCATTCAGGTTAAAGAAACCTATTCTCCACACTCTCACTCTTAACACACACTGTTTTATTTCCTCAGAACAGAACTTATTCTCACGCCGGAGCCCGGTTAAGAGGGAAACCCTCATATTCCCCTCTTAACGAGCTAACGGTGTTGCTGTTTTGCAGGACCCGTCATTTGGCGAGTAACAAAGGAGATTGAACCCCACAAAAGAGACGAACAGGCTAGTTTCACCACAGGTGTTAACCAGTGTTTCATCAATATTGATGCCCCTTACCTTTAGAAAATGATATAAACTGATAAAAATAACCATTAAGACTATGTGTTGTGGAGCTATGAGGCGCTAGCCACGCGGCTGCCACGGTGGCTCGTAGGGCTGTAAACGAACCGAACGAACACGAACAAGGCCTTGTTTGTGTTCGTTCATTAAGGAAATAAATGTGTTCATGAACACTTACCGAACGGATTTTATGTTCGTGTTCGTTCATTAAGGAAATGAGCATGTTCGCGAATGGTTCACGAACATAAACGAACACAAATAAATTTGGCGAACGCGGCGAAGGATAAAGATAGATGGCCCAGAGAGTAGCACTCGAACTTGAATCCCTTATTGTGGAACGGAGGTCGATCGTATTCGCCGATGTAAATAATGAGAAATGAAAGGGAAATGATGCATAAACAAGGTGAAAGTGAGTTTCCTAGTTTCATTGTTAGGGTAATAAAATAAATAAAAGTTTAATAATATAAAAAGTACAAATACAATATAAGAAAGTACAAAGATCTTCAATTAAAACACAAATATACGAATATAAACGAACGCAAATCAACGAATGCTCACGAACACCTTACCGAACGTTCACGAACACAATCGAACGAACGAGACCTCTGTTCATGTTCGTTCATTTAACTAATCAAACGGAATTTCTTATTCATGTTCGTTCATTTATTAAACGAACGAACATAAACGAACTTCCCGCCGAACGGTTCACGAACTGTTCGCTGAACGTTCGGTTCGTTTACAGCCCTAGTGGCTCGCGAACACCACAACGGCCAAGCATTAGTGGGGGCGCGAGTGGAGGCTTCAGCAGAGGCGTGAGGCGGTGAGGGTGGTGGTTGGCGCTATTGGGCAAAAAATAGGGGTGTTTTGAGGGGCTATTGGTGAAATTACCACAACAGGCTCAAGTGAGGTGGGAAGGGCGAGAGTGGGTAAAGTGATGACTAGTATTATAGTCAGCGTCATGTGTCGCAATATTAGAGGATGAATCTGGGCTGTCCACAATACATAGTCTAAGATTTTATTATATAAACATTAAGCTACAAAGATCTTCTCATGTTCGTCACGTATGACCAAAGAAATAGCCATCGAACCCCTTATAAATGGGAAAATTACGAAAATGTTGATTGACCAAGAGGGTTTTCAATTTTGTCACTCTCCTGCGTCCTTGGAAGGACCACTGAGCATGGGATGAGTCAGTGTACCATGTTGAAGAGTCCATGTATTACGATCCTTCGGAAGAGTCCATCGACGCTTCGGAAGAATCCACCGACGCTTCGGAAGAGTCACCGACGCTTCGGAAGAGTCCACCGACGCTTCGGAAGAGTCACCGACTCTTCCCATAAACATGTGGGACACGTGACGGACACGTGTCAGCTTCTATGGACATGGACGCATCAACATAACATGCGGACTCTTCCGAAGCTCAGTGGTCCTTTCAAGGACGCAGGAGAGTGACAAAATTGAAAACCTCTTGGTCAACCAACAATTTCGGAATTTTCCCCCTTATAAATCATGTTTTTCATGAAATTACATATTCAATTCATACAAATCATATCACCCGGTTTTCTGTTACAAACATGACTTCATATGTCCTCTAAAAATACCTAAGCGAATAGAATCCATTTTATATAAACCATCGGATTCTGTTTTGCTGCAAAAAAAATGGACCGGTCAATAAGGGTTTAGAACTCGGTCATTTATTAAAAAAAACGTTCTCTACTACACTTTACAAACCCTTGTAATTTTTATATCTTTTCTTTTTGTCCAAATCGTACATTATTTCAAAAACCATGATATGTTCTCTATTTCCTACATTTTCATTTATCTCATGACATAACCATGTCTGATATTTATTTAGCATGATATTATATGGCTCAAGCTATTCATACGCTTAATTTGAAACTTATTTTGCCTGTGATATGTATACGACCCGTGTAGGTGTTTACTAGCCATATAAGATGTCAGAGAATGCTTTATACGACGCGCATACACTTATATATTTTTCAAGGGAATGTACATTATATGACCTGCATACATCTATACGCGTCGTATGCATGTCAAGGAATGTCTGCTTAATTTGCCGTGTGATGTGAATGTATACAACCTCCGTATACAAGTTATACATATAACAAGACCATATAATTTTATATATCAAGAACTAAAGATAAAAACTTTAATCAAAATCAAAGTTAAAGATATCATGTGATTATCATTCCAGCTAAGGAGAACAGTACTACACTCCATCTCAATATAACACCTACTTCATCACATCACTTCTTCCACCAATACACATCAAGTGATCAACATGGAGTCCTCTAAGCAGCAACTCACTGCTCTTCTTCTCATCTCCATGTTCCTCATTTCCACTGCCACTCCAATTGCTCTTGATTGTGTTCCCTGTGGCCACCACCCCTCCAAACCACCCACCGGCAAACCACCATCCACCCACCCCCCTATTGTCAAACCACCAATCACCCTCCCACCAGTTGTCAAACCACCAATCACCCTCCCACCAGTGGTCAACCCACCAGTGATCCTCCCACCGGTAGTCAAACCACCAATCACTCTCCCACCGGTGGTCAACCCACCAGTCATCCTCCCACCGGTTCTCAACCCACCAGGTGGCGGAACCCCGGGAACACCGTGCCCACCGGGGCCATTTGTGCCAACTCCGGCGGCCACATGCCCCATTGATGCACTAAAGCTTGGAGCTTGTGTGGATCTTTTAGGTGGGTTGGTTCATATTGGGTTGGGTGACCCTGTGGTGAACCAATGTTGTCCAGTTCTTGCTGGGTTGGCGGAGCTTGAGGCTGCAGTTTGCTTGTGTACAACCCTAAAGGTTAAGCTTTTGAATCTCAACATCTATTTGCCACTTGCTCTTCAGTTGCTTGTTACTTGTGGCAAAACCCCACCTCCTGGTTACACTTGTGCTGTTTAAGTTTTCAAGATTTCCCATTTAGGTAACTTTTTTTTCTCATGCAAACCCTAACCCTAATCTCTCTCTCTCTAAGAATGCTTATGCATTTATTTTCGTGTTTTGTACTTTAATTATTTAACTAGGTTATGAAATTTAGGTAAAGATATTCTACTCACATAATGAAAAGTTTTTTAGAAATATAATAGGGTTTTCACCGACTAAAATATCCGTTGGAACATTGTCGGTGAAAGTCATCACCGACGAGTATCGTCGATGAAGCTCTGTCGGTATATTAATTAGCTGTTGGTGTTGCTATATCTGATGCAACACCGACGGATATTTTAATGAAAAGTTTTTTTTTTTATATAATAGCTTGATCATGTAGGCACAAGATCATGATATCCATATTAATAGTGAAAAAAAAAGCCATACTACATGAGAATATTTTAAATTATATTATACACATGTTACATTTTTGAAGCGAAAGACTTTAACACATGTTATCATGAGTTGACTTATATACGTTATTGTAACTGATATTTGAAATTTAGTTTATGATGTAATTAGTTGTTTAAAATTTTAGCATGGAAATGTGTCTATAAGCTATATAAACTTTCCATCAAAACATAAGTATAAAATTAGTTACATCAAAAGGTTGAATATTTTCAAAACGGTAGTGTAAAAAACTTAATCCACATATTGTCCGGAATAAAATTTTAATTTTGAAAGCCTCTTGCTATATAATTCATTAGTTCTTATTAAATATGAGTTTTGTCTAGCATTTGTATAATATGAAATGCATTGATGCAGGGACAGATGATGAATATATATCCATGGATGAACTAAAGTCGCCATCAAAATCAAGAAGTACTCTCTATGTTTTGAGTGTTTAAATTTATTTTCTATTGTTTAATTTGTGTCAAATATGACTAATGATCAGTGTTTGATGCATGGTTTGTTGAGTTGATGTAAGGACATATATATGACCATCAATTATTGAAGAAATTTAATGATTTACTTTTATTAATGACTTTTCACTAGATCGTAGCAGACTTGTTAAAGTTGCGCTATGTGTTATACATATCACATCTTTCATCTATTATTATTACCCGGTGTCATATCACCATCGTCTCCTTTCATCACTCACCTTCGTTCCTTAACTTATGTTATACTCATATCTCTTCCCTCGATCGCTCTTTCTTTATATTTTATACGAATTTAATTTTATTATTGTAAATATACCATATATAATATTTATAAAATATTAATAATCGTGGTTATTGTGGGTGCAAGTAAATGTTAGTTATAAAAGTATATTATTTTAAATGTCACACATGTAAATCAAAAACTAAGAATCTAGTTATTTTCACTACCCCTTCCCTCAATTTATGTAACCAAACCCTCTTCTTCACTTTTCCCTTTCTTCTCTAGGGTTTTATTCAAATCCAGATCCACATCCATTGAATTTTAAAAAACCTCCAGATCCATCATACTCCATTTCTTAGAGAGAGAGATGCGATGAGACCAGGGTCTAGGCCACGCTCACACCGCAAATTCGCGGTGCGTGGTGTTCCCCACTCCCGTGTTGATGCCATGTGCCAGGCATCTCACTCTTCATCACCTGACCATAACATATTGGGTAGACTGGTAGAGGATCCTGTAAAAAGTGCTAAAAGTGTGAGAAGTGTGAGAAGTGTATTATAACACTATATATAATACAATATAACACCATATAAACACCGTATAACAATATGTAACACCATATAATACCATATAACACTTTGTAACACTATATATCATTATATAACACTATAGGTTGTCTGATAGCATGTCTATGATAGATGTATAGTGTTATATTTGTTATATAATGATATATAGTGTTACATAGTGTTATATGGTATTATATGGTGTTACATATTGTTATACGGTGTTTATATGGTGTTATATAGTATTATATATAGTGTTATAATACACTTCTCACACTTTAGGCCCTTTTTACACTATCATTACCCAGCCTTATTGACACATGTTAAAATTTAACATTTGTATTTACTATCCGGTTAGAGTCGATTTAATTATTTAATTAATTTAATAACTTATGTTACATTTAACATATCTTATAACAAATAAAAATTATGTAAAAGGAAATACGAGAAATAAGTAAAAGTTTTTAAAGTTTACAAAGAAAGTCATATTTAAAATTAGATCATTTAGTGACAATATATATAGCTTTTATAAATATATTAGATATTTAAAAAAATCATCATCATCATCATACTCAGTAAATCCCACCAAAGCAAAGGTAGGGTCTGAGGAGGGTAAGATGTCGACAGCCTTACATCTACCCCGTAGGAATAGAGAGACTGCTTCCAGTGAGACCCCCGGCTCGATAGTAGTTTTGCATCAAAACTTGGACGTAAGGCACATAACACTAGTAATCAGGACTAAGACCAACTAGACGAGACTAGTTTTTTTATTTTACTAAAAGAGTATTTACAATCCAACTAGACGAGGCTCGTTTTTTTTATTTTTCTACGGAGAAGAGATTTTACAATCCATTGGGAATATCCCAATGATGTTGGTGAATTAGATAAGCTGTAGAATAGATAGAAGTCATGAGTTCAATCCCTATAATAAGTAAGTTTAGTGATTAAAAAAAAACAAAAAAAGAAGAAGAGATTATAGATATCGAGATAATATTAAATTTTTATTAAGGTACGAGCCAAATGAACTATCCCTTGGACTTTGTACATTTGTATGTACATATTGTCATCTTCAATTCACGTGTCCAACAAGTACCTGAATTGTGGGCGCCACTCCCCATAGTTTCAGGGTTTTGATATACAATTTTAGCTCAGGCCCTGACGGACCAAACGATAAGGTACGATAATAGCGTGACTCTCTTCCATCCAAAAGGTGAATGATTAAAATTATGTAAAATGGGGTAGAAATTGGTAGGGCTGTAAACGAACCTAACGTTTGGTGAACAGTTCGTGAACCGTTCGACGGTAAGTTTGTTTGTGTTCGTTCGTTTATTAAACAAATGAACACAAACAAGAAATTTCGTTCGGTTATTTAAATGAACAAACATGAACAGATGTCGTGTTTGTTCATTTATGTTTGTGAACGCTCGGTAACGTGTTTGTTTGTGTTCGATGGTGTTTTTTGTGTATATATTTTATTTAAATAATTCAAAATTCCGACAAATAAAATATTTGATAAGTGTCGGTTTGTTTGTTTCATTTGTGTACGTGAACATTAGTTTATGTGTATTTGTGCTCATCAACGTTCGTTTTTTGTCCGTTGCCTAAAATTAACAAACAAACACAAACGAAAACGAACACGAACAAGTTCAATTCCTTAACAAACGAAGACAAACATAAAATCCCGTTCGGTAAGTGTTCATGAAGAGTTCGTGAACACATATATTTCTTAACAAGCGAACACTAACAAAGTCTTGTTTGTATTCGTTCCGTTCGGTTCGTTTGCAGCCCTAAACATTGATGAAGATTTAGGAGTAGATCAAAAGAGTTGAGTTAGTCGTTCTGAAAAGGTATTGTAATTGTATATCGAAAAGTCTTATCGCATTCGAACTAAATTATAAGCTTCGCTTGGTCCCACTTTTATATCCATGATCTAACATATCATAACCTTCTAACGTGTTTGATATATGCTATGAATATCTGTTTGGTTTTATTATATCCATGTCCGACAATTATTAAAGGAAAAGTTAATGGTTGGTATGTCTCTGTGTTGAAGAGAATGAAAAGAGGGACCATTTGGATGTTGATGCACATGACATTTGTTTGTCATCACTCGATTCAAAACATGTGATTGTATCTTTTCTACACAAAAAAAATAAAAAAATAAAAATAAAAATAAAAAAATAAAAAAATCAATAACCTTGTACTTGATTTGGTTAGTCTTTTTACGCCTTAGTGGGTGTTTGGCTTTCCTTTTTTTTGAAGGTAGAAGTCCTTTTTTAGGCCAAAATGACTTTTCAAAAGTGTTTGTCTTTCCTTTTTTAAGGTAAAAGGACTTTTTCTTAGGCAAAAGTCAGGAAATCCTGACTTTTTTTTTGCCAAAAGTCCTTTTGCAAAAGGAGCAAATAAGTTAAGCCAAACATGCCCTTAATAGAGTATTGATAAGGCCCCGTAAGTTTTCCGATAACATATTCTCACAGTTAAAAAAAACGCTTTCTCGTCGCTAGAAACTAGCACATATCATCCACAGTCCACACCACTAAATATATATATATATATTTATAAACAAGAGAATATTTGAACTTTTAAACCCCATTAAACATCTCTTCAATCAGTACATCAGAAGAAGAACCAACATGCTATAAAAGAAAAATACCACTACATCTCAGATCTATGGGAAGACAAACTCAGTCAGCCACAAGTCTCATATCGATCCGATGATCTCACTGAAAAAACTCTAAAACGACACGGATTTTTTAAAAATTAAAAAAAAAATGCTCAAAAATAGTCAACAAAGAAAAAGACCTTTTTACCCTTAACTTTGAGCTATATATATGTTACAAATCAAATCCCTGGTTTCAAAGGATAATTTTCACCTACCTATGATGATTTCTCATCAGTCACCAACCGATATCTCACCGTTTCTCCGCTAATGTCCCGGGGAGAAATCGAGAAATCTAACACGACTGCATTGTTTCAACTTCAAAACCGCACCTTGAGTGTTCCCGCGAATCAAGTCTACGTATGTTGCCGTTAACACGACTTCCGGATTGTTGGGTAATAAAGACAATGCCAGTGTCACAGCCTCGTGTGCCCGCTCCATGTCACCTTCGGCTGCTGCTATGGCCGCCATGTCAGCCAACAAGACCCCACGAGCCTCCTCCGGCTTCAAGAACCAAGAGTCCGAACCTCCTTGAGGTAACGATTGATCCACCGTAGGGGCGTTATTGGAATTTGGTTCATCGAGATCCACGGTTTTCTTACTTTGCCAGATGATGTTATAGTCCTCTTGGGTGTATGGTAATTCGATATTATTACTATTTTGCCCTGAAATATAACTCGATAAATGTTCGGAAGCTAGCTTAGGCTGGTTCAAGAGACAGTAGGCCTCCGCTGCGTAAACGTTTCCGAGAAACGCGTAAACCCTAGAACATTCCGGAAGTTTTAAGAGACACTTGGCTGCCGCCAGCGCCTTCACTGCATTCCCGAGTTCTAGATAAACAAACGCCAGGTCAGCAAGCACGGCTTGCAAGATCATCAGGTTTTCTTTCCCGCAAAGAGCTTCATATTCGTTAACCGAACTCTGTAACAACGGATTCGGATTCCCGCTACTGTTCCCCACCTTCGTCTCTTTAGCCTCGCCATTTGAATTCACCATGTTCGAGTTCAGTTGCGGGTTCAAGTTCTCATAAGGGCAGTCCAACAAGTGTAACGCATTCAGAAGACAACGTTTAGCAAACGCGAGTGAAAGATCGGGGTCCACCTGCACTGCATTTGTTAAATTCCAACGCTCTATAACAAGTTGTCTCCATTTCCCCCTACCGACAATTTTCACGTTGATATCCGCTTTCTTTTCCGAAAACATTATACAGCACTCGGCAATTCGAAGCCACAAAAGTGGCCGTTTAAAGAAAACTGAACCCGCCTGTTGGAAACATCGAACCGCAAGTACAGGTTTCCCACTGGTCAAATAAAGCAACCCGCAGTTATAAGCAAAAAGAACCGATTTATCCTGCGAAAAACTGAACAGTTTCATCGGTTTCTCCTTTCGTTGCGGAGAGCTGGTTCCGAGCGCCTTGGAGAAAAAGACGGCTGACGTTTCGTATTTACCGAGTTGATAATAAATGCAGCCGAGATTGTTGTAATACAACGCTGAGGTTCCGGTTTCGGTTTGACTTACAGACGCCATTAACAGCTTTATAGCTTTTCGGTGGTTATTTCTAGCGTATTCGAGTTGGGATTTTAGAAACAACGCGAGTGAATAATCTTTTCCGCGTGCGACATTCATGGCCATTTTCACTTCACGTTTGGCCGCTTTGAGATTTCTTGTGAGAATAAGAATCCAAACTTTGTATAAATGCACCTTCATCCGTAAATCAGGCGTTGAAATAAACGATTCGTCGGTTTGGATTTTCGAGAGATCGTTTGATGGTCTTGTGTTGATTTCCATCATTAGGTTTTCTAGTGTTTCTTCTGATGGAGTTCGGGATAATGGGCTTTCAGGCCCGTTTGTGCTGACAGTTTGATCAGAGTTGATTGGATCGGAAGATAACATAACGTTGTTCGGTGCTGACGTGGATTTTGTCACTAGGTTTGTTAATTGTTGCTGAGAGACGTTTCCAGAATCACCTTGATTGACTAAGTTATTGCCCCCTACTCTTTCCATGTAACCGATCACGTCCTGCGATAAGAAGAATATATTTTAAAAGAATTATATGTAGGTACATACAGACGAGTAAAAATAAAAATAACCCAATACGATGTTGAGAGTTGAGACAAACAAAAAACCACAACACTACTCCATATACTTAGAATACTATATTCACATAGAGGTCCTTGAACTCTTTAAGCAAAACTACAATCAAATACTAATACTAGGGCTGTAAACGAAACGAAGGTTCAGCGAACAATTCGTGAACCGTTCAGCGGGAAGTTCGTTTATGTTCGTTCATTTAATAAATGAACAAAAACATGAACAAGAAATTTCGTTCAGTTTTAAACAAACAAACATGAACAGAGGTTGCGCTCGTTCGTTTATGTTTGTGAGCGTTTGGTAACGAGTTCATTTATATGTGTTCGTTTATGTTCATTAGTGTTCGTCCATTTAAAGGTTTTTTTATGTTATATTTTAATTCATTGGTTTTAGTTTTTTTAAAATTTGAAACCACAGTTATACTATACGCCTCCGCTAACATCCCTCATTTGACCATTTCATTTTCAGTTTGTGTTAAAGCTTAACAAACTTCTTAATTTTGTGTTAATTATGTTTATGATAATTATGTCACCTATGTTCGGATAGTTAAGTACTTATTTATTTTTGGTGGATTCTTTCTGATGGGAAATATAGATTTTATATTAAAATTAATATATAACGTTCTTTGTGTTCATTTATGTTCATGAGCATGTGTATGTGTTCTTTTGCATTCGTTTACGTTCAATAAGTGTTCATGAACATGTTCATTTCTTTAATGAACAAACACATTGTTCGTGTTTGTTCGGTTCGTTTACAACCCTAAATACTACTGTCTGGGAAGCCCTTAACTTATTCATTTGGTTCATTAAGATCAGACTCTAATGTCTTCCCTTAATTTCTTAAATTAAGTCTTGATGACAGCACAGTCCGACAATAATATTCTTTCGTGATTCTACTAGAGCTTGATGCCTTTGTAAAACACCACACTTACATATATGGGTCAGATAAACGATTTTGTAGTATATAAACATAATGCAAATATTTATTTATTTATTCTGGGTCAGATAAACGATTTTGTAGTATATAAACATAATGCAAATATTTAATTATTTATTCTAGTGAGAGCAAGAAACTTACAGCAGCTCTTGAAGCATGATGACATACTAAAGAAACATCAAGTAACAGGAGGCATACATGACGTGCCACCCTCTGTTGAATAAAAACAAACTATGAGTACACAACTTAAATAAAAATGATATAAACTCATAGCTTACCTCGTCAATCGGTTCGATATTTTGATATAATCTTTCCAAAATGGAGAAACACTTCTCGTATTCATGTAGATGGTAGAGAATGACTGCCTACAGATAAGCAATATAGAAGAGCAATGGAAATTACGAAAGATAATAGGAAATGCAAGGATATAAGAAACAAAAACGAACATGATGAAAATAACATACTATGTTGAACATTGTCACGGAAACATCAAACTCATCAGCTGCAATGCCTTTATTTCCCTTATTTCCCACTGATTTGATCCGGTTGTTCAACACCTCTGCATTTTCTCCAGTTGAATGAGCAGGCCTCTCACTTCGTTTCTTAATCAAATGAACAAAAGTCAAACATGTGCAAGCAAGAATTTATTACAAATGTATATCTTATAGAAGAGAGAAAAATTAACAATAATAAGACATAACTTCTAGGGCTGCAAACGAACCGAACGTTAACAGTTCGTGAACCATTCGGCTGGAAGTTCATTTGTGTTCGTTCGTTTAATTAATGAACGAACAAGAACAATAAACTTCTTGTGTATAATTAAATGAACGAACATGAACACTGGTCGCGTCCGTTCAATTATGTTCGTGAACCATAGTTGTCAAAGGCGCGAAGCGCACTCTAGGCGCATAGGCACCGATTAGGGCCTAGGCGATAGGCGCAAAAAAAGCGTGGGCCCGAGAAAAAAAAAGCGCACGTAAATATAAAAATGAAGTTCATTAAAAACCCCGATTTGATGAAGTTTGGCTCTAAAAATCCCACCTTTTGTCACTTTTTGGCAGAAGTTAGATGTGAAGTTCATTAAAAACCCACCTTTTGTCACTTTTTACCAATTAAAAAAAAATAAAAAAATAATAACCAATAAAAAAAGTGGAAACTACCAATAAAAAAATAATAAAAAGCATTAAACAATGTGGAAACTACAGAAAAAGTATACGCATGGGATGAACTGCAGAAAAAGTGGAAACTACCAATAAAAAAATAATAAAAAGCATTAAACAATGTGGAAACTACAGAAAAAGTATACGCATGGGATGAACTGCAGAAAAAGTGGAAACCAAGGTTTAAAAAGGCGGAAACGGGTATTGAGGCGTTTTCCCTTAGCCTCACGAGGCGTAAGCCTCGAGGCAGGTCGAGGCGTAAGCCTCGATGCAGGTCGAGGCGTAAGCCTCAAAACATTATTAAAAATATTAAAAAAATATACATATATCTCATAAAATCACAAATTACCATAAAACACACATCATAAATAGAAAATAGGAAAACAAACAAGGTTTAACATAAAACAAACATCATAAAATAGTTCGAACAACTTAAATTAGTAATGTTATGACATCTAAATATCATAGAACTTAAATTAGTAATGTTATGACATCTAAATATCATAGAACTCGTTTTCCTATGCATCATCATCCTCAAAGTTTTCATCTGGCGTATTTAGATCGTCATCGTCATCAACCAAATTAATAACTCTTCTCCTTTTCCTCCTAGATGATGAACTCTCACCTTTTTTTCTCATTTGACATTTTGACCCGCCAACTCCACCAATGCCATCTTCATCCCCACTCGGGTTAGCTATTCACTCATCATCCGACAAAACATCATCGGCAACTATCGGGACTTCATCATCTTTTAGATTCCTCTTCTTTATAAACTTTTGCTTCAATCTCCTATTGTACATAACTACATAACGTACACCAACTTGTTCATCCTGTTCGTGCCCAACCGATATCTTTTTTTCGATTAGGTTTTTTTAAACCTAATAGATGTTTTTCAAGTGAACTATTGGGTTGGTCCACCAATTAAGCCTAATAAACATTAAATGGATCTAAAATAAAGGCCAAAAAACCTAAAATCTTCCATTTTCACAAAGTCTGGTGAGGCTTAAGCCTCACTGCCTCGCCTCACAGCCTCAGCGCCTCGGACAGCCTCAGAAAGCCTCGGATGACTGAGGCCTTGGTTTCAGTTGACCCCTATGAGGCTAAGCCTTTAAGGTGTTTTTTCATAGCCTCAGCCGAGGCGTAAGCCTCGAGGCGGGCCTCGGAAAGCCTTTTTAAACCATGGTGGAAACTACCAATAAAAAAATAATAAAAAGCATTAAACAATGTATACGCATGGGATGAAAGTCTGCGCTCCAATTACCTAGGAACCATAAGCGCACTTTATGCGAGTCGCCCAAGAAAAACGCCTAGGCGCCAAAAGCGCTCGCTTTTGACAACTATGTCGTGAACATTAAGTAATGTGTTCGTTTATGTTCATTTGTGTTCGATAGTTCATTAGTGTTTCTAGTTTTTATATTTTATTTTATAACTTCAAAATTCCGACAAATAAAATATTTAATAAGTGTCAATGTATTATATAATGTATTCTATTCATGAATGCTTGTTTGTGTACGTTTGTTTCCATTTGTGTTCATGAACATTAGTTTGTGTTCATTTGTGTTCATGAACGTTCGTTTGCGTTCGTTGCCTAAAAATAACAAACGAACACGTTCATTTCCTTAACAAACGAACAGGAACACAAAATCTCATTCGATAAGTGTTCATGAATAGCTCGTGAACACATATAATTCCTTAACAAACGAACACTTTGTTCGGTTTATTTGCAGCCCTAATAACTTCATAACAACAAATCACAACTTCAACAACTAAATTGTTCATCTATTTACCCCTGACTAGTTTCACTAATAAGATTTGTAATGTTTTGCTTTACGCGCATTTCCAATGAAAATACCATGGAGATAGAAGAAGTGAAAGGTATTCTGAATACTGATCTCCAAAATGACGATATTAGACATACCTTAAGATTATCTAGTGCTTCCAAAAATCTCTTTGGATTTGAAAATCCATCTTGAAAGTTCTCCACAATAGCAATGTTATGAAGAACCTACATATAAAAAGAGAAATATGTACAACGGGAACATCCATAAAAGTTCATCCAATAGTAAGGATATAAACAGAGAAGTAATAAGATCCTCTCATTTACATGGGATATAAATATAACTTAATATGCATATGTTAGTTTAAATATAAACAAAAGTGTGTTAATCTCGATATATATTAGGTTAATGATCTTCTAATAATTAAGATTTAAAGAATGTAACTAAAATCAATGTGTCATCGAGCGATGTGGTGTATAACTTAATTATGATGATTATATACAGAAGAATGGAGTGCCACTTGACTGAGATACAAGACATGTGGTAAGTAGTAAAAAGATAATGTTTAAGTAAAATACACTAAATCAATAACGTATTTTCATTCTCATCACTTCCACCAAATTGGCTTCATTAACGCCACAACAAATATTCATAACTCGGCTAAACTAAATAATCTTAAACTGGCCCCTCACAAAATTCCATACTAACAACTATTCACCAAGGATTTTGCACCGATCAAGCATGCCCATTTTGTGACAGTTTTCTAATACTAATGAACATCAAAAGTTCAAACGTCCAAGGTGAAAAACAGCTTAGCCAACATAGTGTCAAAGCAACCTGATTGAACTATATGATCAAAAATAAAAATGTAATCATGCCTAGGGAACCTCTACATGAGTGTTCTTCAGCTACAACCAAAAGAGATTTTTACAAAGTACACCAAAATTGTGGGGCAGTATTAGTCTATGTTGTTATAAGCGCGCCCCTAGGCGCAGAAGCGCAGCGCTGGGAAAGCACCTTGCCTGGACAGCTATCCAGTTAATGCTGTAAAAAATCAGATATCGGTCAAGGACCGAAATTTGAGATATAGGTTATCGCGGTGGGATATCGGGGCGAATTAGGATATCAGTAATTTTAATATCATGCAGAATTTATACATATAGCAATTTAACACTAAAAAATCCGTATATTCTCCTACCATTAACAAATTAACCTTTTGCAACTTGCAAAACACTAACAATTGTAGCAAGAGGAACTGATTAAGGCCTAAAACAGTAACATTTAACACTAACAGTTAATCATTAAGACTTAAAACACTAATAGCAGCAATAAGAAGAAGAAAAACGAATGGTAGAACTAAGAAGAAAGGTACTGATATCGGGAAAATCAGTGATATATCGGTCAATATCGCCGATAATAGCATTACCGATATTTGACACCAATATTTTACATAGGGACCGATAACTGATATGTCACCGAATTAACTGCATAGCTGGATAGGCGCAGAAGCGCAGCGCTGGGAAAGCACCTTGCCTGTATAGACGCGGTTTCAGGCAATCAGACACAGTTTCCAGCCAAGTTCTTGCCAAAAATCGTCTTAACCTGTTTTAATAAGTCTAAAACTCCTAAACAAGCCTGGAGTCAACCTAAAATAGCCTAAACTAGCCCCAAACAAGCCTAAAACATGTCTAAAACCCCTAAAAATAGTCCTTTTATACTATAAGCAAAGTGCAAAACAAACCCTTGTTTTTTTGCACTTTGCGACTAGGCTCCGGACAAGGCCTATGTGCCTTCAGGGTGCCTTGCACCTTTGACAACATAGCTATGAGCCCACTTTCTTTAGTTAAATAAAAAAAATGTTTGATAATATTATATATTTACATGTCATAAAATAAATGTTCTATTCAGTGCAAACTACAAAACAAGCACAAACTACTTGAATCAATCACTCACATTATATACATTCTCAAAACTAAATTAACTCAACCAAACAATCAGCATTTCAGTGTTCTACTTGAATTAAAAAAAATAAAAACAAATAAATAAAGAACTTCATGAGTGTTCTTCAGCTACAAAACATAAACTTATATCAAGTAAACTCAATTGTAGAGCAGAATGAGTCCACTTCCCCCAATTAAATAACAAAACAATAACAAATTTATCACATGTAGACATGTAGTAACAAAACACTCACTAACATTACATAATACATTCTCAAAACTGGATTAATTCAACCAAACAACATGCATTTCAGTGTTCCACAATTATCAATACAAAACAGAAGCATATAAACAAGTGAATTCACCTTCGGATCATCGGATTTCTTATCCAAGATCTGATTCAACACTTTCAAACAATCAACATACTTCCCTAACTGAAACAGCACATACGCCTCTTTCGCTAGCGATTGCGTAACCGTAATCAAGTCGGAATCGGACGCTGAAGATGCCACTGATAACGATTCCATTCCGCACAACCAACAGATCGAGGAGCAATCAACGTATACAAATAATAATAATAATAACAATTCGAAACGATAAAACCCTAACCTTCTTATTATTCCTTCACCGGTTAAACAATCACATCAACAATTGATCGATTAAAGCCCTAATTGATGATGTGAATCTGTAAATAGTGAGGCTGATTTTCGGGAGTGTAGAGAGAGAATCTAGAGAGAGAGAGAGGGGTTAGGGTGAGTTTTGCTGCTATCGACTCCGGGGTTGGGTCTGAGTTGAGCGATTCGAGTTTGAGTTAGGGTAAAGTGACGGTGAATGTAACTGGGTTGTGTGACAGACCGTTGATGTGTGTTGGGATAATGGGATCTGACGGTGGATGAGGTGTTGAGGACTTCTTTTGTTTATTTTTATTCTTTTTTTAAGATTTATTTTCTTTTTCGAGTAAAGTAGAAGAGTAACCCGCCGCGATGCGGCAAGGGGCTAGACTTATATTTACATTAAGCCAGTTGTGATTGAGTTACATCCGTTAGGTTAGATAGATTAGCTACAACCAAGAGTTTATGTCCAGGTTTGTACATATGTTATAGTTGCAACTTAGGTTACTAACACTAAGCCATGTTAGTTACATAAGTTGCACAAAAGACATATTCCTAGGGGACATGGCTTGCTTAACTACTACCTACAGTTACGTTTTTTCTACTTGGCAACTGTACAAAAGGTGTTCGACGTCCATATCATTACCCGTGCCCCATGCGTCCCTTCTTTGAAGTGTTGTTGTTATATGTGATGGTAAAGAGGTTGGTTAGTAAGGTTTGTGTAATAAGATATGCGAGTATTAATTTAGCGAAGCATTAATTAGCTTAAGATTACAATAAAAAAATCCAACGCTTAACTAGTGGGTGTCTCGAGAGTGCTTGGGATTGATTTGTTGGTCGTTCAAAAAAAAGCATGACAGCCTTACCAAAGCCAGAATTGTTTTAACTTGATCCATTATCCAAAAGTTTACCTTAGTAACCAAAACTAAAACTTCACCACCGTGAACTTGTGAAATGCAATCATCTAGTCGATGGGATATTCAATGATGACATCACTATGGAGGAAAAAAAGATTCACCAGATTTATTGGCTAGCTTGTCTCGAGCCAGAGACAGGGGCCCCGAGTGGTTAGCGATCTTTATCCTGGACCTACTCTCAAAATCCTTAATTCAAAAAATTGACATTTGTAGCCTCAACTAATGAAAAGGTTCACAAACGTTGTGTTTTACTCCACTAAAATAAGAAAGGAGACTAATATATTTTGATGTATGAGAGATACATTTTGGCCGACTTTCTTCCTATATGATGTGTTCCGTTTTTAGCCATTTTATTTTACATGCAACAGCCAAGGCGGCGACGCAACGCAAAGCAACGCTCAAAGCCCCAATAGCAAGCTATCATGATGGGCTTTAAGATTAAAATCGAGAGGGCCGATGGCCCACGTATCAGATATTAAACTGACAAGAACATATACTACACTTGATCTTAGCCAAAAGGCCGAGAAAGGTATGTTTTTCCTATTCTTCGGCCTCTGTTTATGTATGCTCTCTCTTCATAATTGTATTCTTCATTCAGTCGATATGAGACAATGATAAACTTATTCTCCCTATTGTTTCTATCTCTCATGGACTTCAGGTTTAAATGTTTAATACTACCATAAGCAAAGCCATGTCAATTAGTGCCTAAATCATGTGCCCGAGGCATGCATATCTACAAGCCAAATCCATAACCTCACCCTCAAAATTGTTGATTCAAACTCAAACTCAGTGGTGCTTACTAACACTACTATTAATAAACCAATCCTTTCTCTCTAAGCCTGATAACTATTGTGTTTGCGCAACAGAAATTATCACCTGTGACCTGTCTGCTAAAGGGTAGATAAAATTACTATCCATTTATTAACAAAATGTTTTGACAGCAAGGTAGAATTGCTTATTTGAAGACATTTTCAATGCATACTACACCTGTGACATGTCTGTTCATATTTAAATATCAAAACTCTTCATACGCAGCATGTCCGCTCATGTTGGGTGATCGAAAGTGCAGTAAAAAAGTTGTAAGACGAATGCGACTACCGATATATACTTCAGATACAAATACAAGACCAGACTGATTTAACATGGGCAACTGCGTTTCAAGAAATCGGCGAGGACATAATGGGAATTTCTGCCAAAGAGTTGTATAACATAAAAGAGCAAGACGATGAGAGATTTACAAAAATTATGAGGAGCCTTCCGTATGAGAAGTATAACTTAAAGTTAAAGGTGAAAGAAGAGGGCTTCGGTGATGAACAACGTGTGAAGTCAACTGTTTCGAAAGTCGACAAGATAAAATTTTCGTCAGACACCAGCTTTCTTGTGCATTTGATTAAAAAGGAGAATCCAAAGTTTGAAATCCCAATTGGTGCATCAGCAGCACCTTTGAACAGTATAATTACTGCTAGTGGCATTGGTCAACAAATGTACAACCCGAAAACCATACCAGATTCGGATCCTAAATCTAAATCGATCTGAATCCAAAATTTGAAACCAGTTTGTATCAATTCGCCGATTTGAAACTGGGTAGCAACATATGAAGTTTGAATCCAGTTTGAGAGAACCGCTAGTTATATAAAACGAATGATTTTCAAACTGATCCTATCAGGTATGGTTATTCTTAGAAATAGATTCTCAAACTGAACCAATTTTGGTAGTTCCGGTTTTGACTTAATTGATTCGATCTGAACCGGTTTTAAAAGCGATACAACCTCAACTATCAAAATAGGGAACAGCAAAATGGGTTAGTGATGCAAGTTGGGTAGCGAGTAAGATGTGATAATTCTAAACACTAGTTACCAACACTTTTCTCTTTTTTTATTGTTAGTGTTGGGATAATGATGAAAAGTTAGTCCTAAAGAATTTTCAAGTGCGGCCATTTACTTAAGAGATACTTATTAGTTGAAAGAGTAACCCGAGTCCACCACCAATTCCAGGGAAAACCTGGTAACCCATCCCTCGTAGGCATAACGGTGAAATTACCGGTAAAACTCGTTTAACTCAAGGATCGAACCCCATGAAGTAAAATCTATATAAAGATATATTGTCCTATTCCTTCACAACTATTCCATATTATTTTAAGTACAATACAATACATGGGTTACAACTTCAGAAAATGTGTCTAAACTTATTAGAGAAGCAATGCTTAAATGGGTTACAACAGTGAAAAAAAAACACAAGAAAGGAGCAGTGATGGTTGTAAAACTTTGGTTACAAAGTATTGTTAAGGGAACTCGAGCCACATATCGTTTGGGGTTTGGGTAGGTGCTACCCACGCGGCTACATTGTCGCATGTTCGACGGGTAGCACTGGACGAGTACGGTTTGCAAGTGTTTCATATCAATACCAAAGTGGATCTTGTCATGAGGGTGAAGGGGGTTTTGGACCAACCCGACCCGAAACCCGTTCCTACCCGATACCCGTTCTGACCCGAACCAGCTCCAACCCGAACCCGTTTCAACTCGAACCCGTTTCGACCCGAAGCAAAACCATAGTCACATAATTCGCTCAAAAAGAAGCGAATTTCGTTTTGGTACGTTTCGTACCATACGGAATTCGTATGCGTATAATACGATGCCAATTCGCGTATCATATTCTTCAATTCAGCGCATCATGTTCATCAATTCAGCGAATTTCCTTTATCAATTCAGTGAATTTCTTTTATGTACAAAGATGTGAAATTAAAGTTTTATGCTCAAGAATGGTGACGAAGATGAAAAAATTAAACCTTACCTGTGATGTGATGATGAACCCTAGTGAAAATGGAGGAGACGATGGAGATGGAGGCTGCACATAATATGACGGCTGGGTTTCTTTAATCTATTTTAACCTAAACCTCTTTTATTTACATATTTCATCCTTTATGTTTGTGTTATTATAATTTTTAACCTAAAGCTTTTTTTATTAAGTTACATATTTCATCCTTAGACCTCAATACTTTTACTTTTTTTCAACTTTAACCTAAAACGTTTTTTAATTGTTTACTTTTTTTTCTTATTTCATTAAGAAATGTGTATACCGAACCAGACGGAATGGTACACCGAACCGAATCGTACCGGATCGTACCGAAATGAACCTACCCCCCTCCGAACCGAATTCATCCCAACTAGCGAATCGCGAACCCGAACCGCGTACCCGAACCGGAGCGAACCGCGAATTATGTGACTATGAGCAAAACAACCCCTTTTTTAATCGACCCGAACCCGTTTTGGCCCGAACCCATTTTAACCGATGGCCCGACCCTACCCAGTCCGACCCGTTTGCCAGGTCTACTTTTTATATTCAATTTTTTTAAGGCCAAGGGTGTACCCACCCCAAGCCGAATGGGCGGGCGCACCCCTACTTTGTTTACACTTTGTGGGCGTGCATATAAGGAACTCAGCTTGATGTTAAGACGCGATGACATGGGGAACACCATGTTGCGCATAGTGGCGCCGTTGGGGGTGCCCCTAGTCCCTACTCGGGATGAAGACATTGCCCGCAACAAAGCCACCCCTTTATTTTGTAGGTTGTACTTTATGCATCTAGGGTTGTACATAAGGATTAATAGATGAATGATGAGTATTTTCATGAAAGTTAAAAGAGGGTGATGGTGTAATGTTGGGATGACACATAACAACGATGAATGGTGAATAAAAAAGCTCATTCCCTTATAATAAACTTGCTGGAAAGTCTTTTGATGCATGTGGATCTCATAAAAGGTGCTCCAACAAATCGTTTTTCATCCAATCTCCTATTATCATATTTATAAAGGCCAATCACTATCACCGTGAACATGAATGAATTTGGAGCCATAAAAACATGCAAAGATCCCTTCATTTTAGGAATACAAAGTGTGACAAAAGTGATCATGGCATATTTAGTACTATGCTTGCAAGCGAGTGGTTTCATGCTCTATGCAATGAAAGCTGCAGTAACCTAGTAGTTTCTTCTCGAAACATGAAGCAAAACTGATGAGCTGGGGAGGAAAACGGCAGACCTCAACTCAGTGGTCTTGTCGAATACGGATGATACATGGGTTCTGCAGACGTCAATGCGGTTCTGCAGACGACATTATGAGAGATTTGGAAGAGCCGAAATGAATGTGTTTAACTGTTGACGCTGACCAACTTGTGAAGGGCCATATGAAGTACAATCGTTCAGGTAAAGATGCCATATCGAAGTCGTATAAGTGGGTACAGTATTAGGATTCGAGGTTTTGGAAGGATTCTTGAAATATTGTTTTCCAGTGATATATAATATAGAAAACAATGTTAAAAAGAGTGCTCTTAAATCTCTAATTATTTCTTTCTATATATATCGTAACATGTTTATCCAAAGATAAAAAACTAAAAAAAAAAGAAAAATAATCAGAGTGAGCATATATCTTGCAGAAGGACATTTTGAAGGATCCTTAACCAAACTAACTTATGATCAGAACCAAACTAACCACATAACAAATTGACTGTTCATTTCTAAGCATCACACAATAAAACCAACCACACAACAATTACTCCAGTAACAGATAATACTTACCATCTCGATCTATGGTGATGCTACATGTTGCTCTGAATCGTAGTCCTAAACACCCAATTAAAATCTTGCTGTAAAGAATCAAGAAATCAAGATTAAGTTCGATGTCAAAAGAAGAAAATGTGATGCAGAGATCACGAACTTGTAACTATCGATGTCGTCGTATGCTGATCACTGAAATTCGGTTGATGAATTAGTGATTTGGAAGTATGATTTTGAGTGAATCTTTGAGAATCAGTCGTGTTATATTGTGAGAGAGAGAAAGAAAGTAAAAGGTAAAGTTGTGAAATGTAGATACAAAGAAGACACGTGGATTCAAAATAGCAATGTACAAACAACATTACTTAAGATGCAATAGCACAAAACATACGTTATGCATAGAGTACAACCATCATATGCATAGTTATGTTGTAAATTAGAGTGTATATAAATTGTAATTTGCGTCCGTGAGATTAAGGAGCTGTTTGGTAGCCTCTGAATGGTCATTAAGAGGCTACCTCTTAATGGAACTATTAAGAATTTACCAATGAGAAGGTAGAAAAATGTGGCATGTGATGATTTACCATTCGGAGGTTACCTCTTAACCATTAAGACTTGAGGCTACCTCTTATTCATTCAGAGGTTTTAAGCCATTAAGAGGTAGCATTTGAATGGTCATTAAGAGGCTACCAAACAGCCCCTAAGACTATTTGGTATGGTTCCCTTACCCCCTACCTCTACATCATCTTTTCCTCCCCTTTCCTCTTCTCCCATCAACAAGAAATGATTTCCCCATTCATCCTCATCCAATAATATCAAGAGAGAGAGAGAAGCATTTCGGGATGAACGGGGAGAATTCCCCGATGGCACCGAAGACAAGACGGGGGTGGTGTTCCCCGTCGAGGTCCCCCTCCACGTGTGCTCCCCGCGTGATTTCCCGAACCCCCACCCAATGGTCTAATATGAGTCTTTACTTTTAAAATCTCGTATGTTGAGTCTTTGTGGTTTACATTGCATCATATGTCCTTTTGTTAAATTGTCATTTGTTTGACCGTCAATGAGAGGGTATTTCGATAATCTTGAAACCCTAACACATTGAACCCCTCCTGATTAAAACCCGTCACTACTAACCAACTTCACTGTTCACCAATTCCAACACCCGCCGAACACCGCCACCTTTCACCATTAAAATCGGATTGTTGGGTGCAGAATGGTGGAAGAGAAAGAGATAAAAATAGAGAGGGGGACAAGTGTTGTTGCTGCAATTCTTTGATAATAGAGATAAAAGAGTTAACTATAGGTTTGAGGGTATACTTATTAATTGCAGAGAGAAATCAAGGAGAAAGAAGGAGTCCAAAACATTCATAATAACACACCTCGTGATGGTAAAAAGGGCATTTCCTCTCAAAACTAACGGTTGATTGACGTCGGGGTTCATATGTAACAAAACATAAAACACAGGGTCTTAGCATGCAATAGTTTGAAAGTAGGTACTCATGTTCATCCGGCCCCTAAACCACATGGACACAAATTGCACTTTACATTTCTTTTCTTTTTTTGTGCGTAACCGATTGGATATGTTTTGTGAAACTAAATAATATGATTTTAAAATATAATTATCATTTTTTGTATTGAAATAAAATAAGTTTTAGAGTAAACTGCAATTTGTGTCCCTGTGGTATGTTGTTAGAATCAACATGCGACCCTAAATCAAAATAATGAACACCCGAGTCCTCATGGTTTGCAATTTCCTGCCATCTGCGCCCTTCTATTAACTCAACATTAGACCAACGTTAGTTGAAAGGGTATTCTGGTAATCTTGTAACCCACCATCACCACACTAGCTAACCATCACCACACCCTTCCACCACCAAAATCAAAAGTCAAAGCTTTGTAATCCGTGACTCAAGAAATCGGTGATCGAGACTCAACCAAGTTTATCAATTCACAAATCAGATGATTTATTTGTGTCAAAATCATAAAAAAAGTTCAAGAATTCAATATTTAATTCTAATTCGGGGAATATACAATTGAAAATTTTGGTGATAGATTGTTCGGCGTCTGTTTAATCAATATATCTGGTGGTTTTCAATATTCAAGTGATCAAGTCAACAGAATTTGAGTCAATTAAATTGATGCATAACGACAACAAATTTATAATTTGAATTTCAAAATTGGTCCAAAATTCATTTTCAAATCCGATCTTCCTGTTTTTCATATTCTTCGTAAAAACTGATGGAAGAGTTTTAGAGATTTTGTGTGTTAAACGTGGTGTTTTATGAGGTTTGAGTGTTTAAATGTGTGGAATAAAGTAACTATGCAAGATTGATGTTTGTAGGTTAAACATGAGAATTAGGCGTGTTTATGGAAGCACAAAGGTGGTGGGTGTGAAGGGAATTGAAGATAATACGATTGGAAAGCTAAACATGAAGTTAGGAAGCAATTGGGAAAATGCGAGGGGGTTGAAATTGAAGAAAACCGAGAAACAGGATGCAAAACAGGATGTTGCCGGCGTAGCTTGCTTCGCAACTTCGTGGGCGTAAGCTACACCGGCTCTGAAGTCATTTCGGGCAGAACTTAGCCGCTCGTAGTGATGATTTGATCTTCAAAAGTGATGTGGATTACATGTTTTTATGATTGGAACTTGATTAAATGTTGTGGAATGGTGGAAGAATGCCTAAAATCACCACAATTGTTGTTTGGAATCGTCAATTATCGTCTAGGATGAAAGATGAGCTTGAAAAACTAATTTATGGCCATTACACGCATCACTGCCTAACACTCAGCGTAAGCTACGCTGTCTGCGTATCTTACTTCAAAGTTCTACACGGAATGCCTTTAGAGTCAGTGTAGCTTACGCTGGTGACGAAAGTTACGTCTGCATCTTCCTACTCCGCTTCCTGTTTTCTTAATTTTTCTTCCATTTCAGCCCTCTGTGTTGCAACCCCCGATCCCTGATTCCCGGGAACGGGCGGACGCGATCTCAGAGTTTTGGTGGTATCAGGTAATTTAATCTTGCAGTGGAATTTACATCAGGACCGTAGTTAGGAAATGTTTATCAGAGTAAAACCACCTCGTTTAATATTAATAATCATATGGGTAAAACCCAAGTTTCTTATTACAATACATTTATAGGGACAAACCCCATTTTGTTGAATTTAAAACATCGTTTATTAGGTAACTTTTATAGCCACATTTTTGTCCAAGCCTTCAGTGCTCTCCAGCTGGCTTTTCATTAATTAGTTGTTCACATTGTGTTACCTGTAACACGTTTTAAAAACATTTGTCAGTCGAAAATACTGGTGAGTGAATCCCAGTTTAATCAAGAAATATTTTATCAGTTAAGACAGTATTGAGAGCGATCACATTGTTTATTTCTACACAATTACTCATTCAGTATTTGCCACTCGACCGGATCTATGGCTATGGTCAAGTTACACATTGGCTAACTCGTTGTCCAATTGTAACGTACTGTCTTACCGACTTACTACTCGCAAGTAGTAATAAATTTTGTATACAAAACCCCATAATACCGGCAGTAATTGAAGAACTACAAAGACTCAATCACCGCTTAATTACATTGTAAACAATTAAGGTTTTGTAAAACATTCCAAAAAGGTTAACAAAAAGAGGATAAACTCACATTGCTATCTTAGACTCCGCGTAAGGGTTTCCTGGATATAATCTATAATTTATACAAATGTACATTGGTTAGTACCATAACCCTTTAAAATTATTAATGATACCCTCCCCGAGACGGTATTCCAACAACTACGTCGGGCAGAACCACGACAGTTGTTACGGAACCCTAAATCAATCGGGCAGCGTAACTATTACGAAACTAGGGTTATAATACTTACAACGGAGCAGAACCTCGCTAATTAGGGGTATAATACCCAAATATTATAACTCTACTACAGAAATTTAGATTGAGAATTGAGAAATGAACGAATTCTGGTTGAACCCGATGGCCTTCTTATATAGTTGCTGATTCTAGTCCTCTCGCGGCCCGCGTAACATAAGGCTAAGCCTTACGCGGCCCGCGTCAACCTTGGTCAACGCTGTAGCTTAGCTGGGTCAGCTACTAGACTCGCCACGATGTCGACACGTGTCAGCTCAGGGTGTCTCCGCGTTTCATGATCTCTCGCGGCCAGCGTTAACTAACAAAGACTCTTACGCGGCCCGCCTGAACTAAAGGATTCAACGATATCAGGTTTAGACCCTGATACCGCCCGCGTGAACTGTTGGGGTGGGTCTACGCAGCCCGCCTCAACTCAATATTTCTTGTTTTTAATTTGTTTTATAAATTATAACATATTTCGGCCTCGGGTTTTACCTACAGGGTGTAATATAAGACATATTGAGACATTCTTAAATATATTAGAGTGTTAGACATATTATGAGAGTGTCGGTTTTACCGAGGGTTGTTACATTCTCCCCACCTTGTTTTAGAGCTCGTCCTCGAGATCTACTGAAATAAATACGGATATTTCTTTTTCATTTCTGATTCAAGTTCCCATGTGTACTCAGGTCCTCTTTTGGAGACCCATTTCACTTTGACCAGAACTAATCTTTTATGTTTGAGATTTTTGACTTTCCTGTCTTTAATCTGTAGATGTCTTTCTACAAACTTGAGTTGTTCATTTACCTCTATATCCTTAAGAGGTACTATCAGTGATTCATCAGCTAAACACTTTTTGAGATTTGATACATGAAACACGTCATGTATTCCTGCCATTTCCTCTGGCAGTTGTAGCTGATAAGCTACAGGTCCTATTCTTTTAATAATCTTAAAAGGTCCAACATTCCTGGGACTTAGCTTTCCCCATTTGATGAATCTTACCACTCCTTTCCAAGGAGAGACTTTCAACAATACTTTATCTCCTACTTGAAATTCCAATGGCTTGCGTCGGTTATTTGCATAACTCTTCTGTCGATCACGTGCTGCTTTCAGTCGTTCCTTGACTTGAATAATCTTGTCAGTTGTTTCTTGTACTATCTCAGGTCCAGATAGTTGCTTTTCCCCAATTTCTGCCCAACAGACTGGGGTTCGGCACTTTCGTCCATAAAGTGCTTCGAATGGTGCAACATTGATACTTGTGTGATAACTATTATTATATGAAAATTCTATTAAAGGTAAGTGATCGTCCCAATTACCTCCAAAATCAATTACACAAGCTCTAAGCATGTCCTCCATTGTCTGAATTGTCCTTTCACTTTGTCCATCCGTTTGTGGATGCTAAGCCGTACTTAGCTTTAACTTGGTTCCCATTGCCTTTTGGAAACTTGACCAAAAATGAGAGGTAAATCGACTATCCCTATCAGAAACAATTAATAAAGGAATACCATGTAAAGAAACAATTTCATTTACATACAACTTGGATAATTGTTCCATACTAATTGTTTCCTTCATTGGTAGAAAATGAGCTGACTTGGTTAGCCTATCTACAATCACCCAGATTGTATCATTTCCTTTCTTAGTTTTGGGTAATTTAGTAACAAAATCCATTGTTATAAATTCCCATTTCCAAACTGGCATTTCTAATTGCTGTAATAAACCTGAAGGTTTCTGGTGTTCAGCTTTGACTTGTAAACAAGTTAAACATTTAGAAACATAGGTTGCTATGTCCTTTTTCATTCCTATCCACCATAAATTTTTCCTTAAGTTCTGGTACATTTTATCACTTCCTGGATGCATCGTATATTTAGACTTATGGGCTTCTTCTAGTATACGATGACGTAGGTTTCCTAATTTAGGTATCCACATTCTCTTTTTATGGAATCTCCAAATTCCATCTGTTCCTTGTTCTAATTCTTTTAGCATACCTTTTAATTTTTCAGAATCATCCTTGATTACTGATTCTTGTGCTTCTCTTATCTGATCATTTAGATTTAATTTAAGAGAACATACCCTTTTTGGCTTTTCATGATACTTTCGGCTTAAAGCATCTGCCACTATATTTGCTTTTCCTTCATGATACTGGATATCACAATCATAGTCACTAAGAAATTCCATCCAACGCCTTTGTCTCATATTCAACTTTTTCTGCACAAAAACATACCTTAAACTTTTGTGATCAGTAAATATGGTAAACTTACTACCATAAAGGTAATGTCTCCAAATCTTAAGAGCAAAAATTATAGCTCCTAATTCTAAATCATGAGTTGAATAATTCTCTTCATGATTCTTAAGTTGTCTAGATGCGTAAGCTATAACCTTTTGGCGTTGCATCAACACACATCCATAACCTAATTTAGAAGCATCACAATAGACTACGAAGTCTTCAGTTCCTTCTGGTAATGCTAGTATTGGTGTATGGGTTAATCTTTGCTTAAGACTTCTAAATGCTTCTTCCTGTTTTAATCCCCATTCGAACTTAACAGATTTACAGGTTAGCTTAGTTAAGGGAATGACTATTCTAGAGAAATCCTTAATAAATCTTCTATAATAACTGGCCAATCCTAAGAAACTTCTAACCTCGGTTGGTGACTCAGGGGTTTTCCATTTAGTAATCGCTTCGATCTTTGTTGGATCTACATGAATTCCTTCATGGTTAACTAAATGTCCAAGGAATTGTACCTGTTCTAACCAAAATTCGCACTTAGAGAATTTAGCATAAAGCTTTTCCTTTCTTAATAAACTTAAAAGTGCGTGCAAATGCTTTGCATGATCTTCTTTATTCTTAGAATAAATTAGAATATCATCTATGAAAACAATTATGAATTTATCCAAATATGGCTTACATATTCGGTTCATCATGTCCATAAATGCAGCTGGGGCATTGGTTAAACCAAATGGCATGACAGTAAATTCATAATGGCCATACCTCGTTCTAAATGCGGTCTTAGGAATGTCCTCTTCCTGTACCTTTAATTGATGATATCCTAACCTTAAATCGATTTTATAGAAAAATCGAGCTCCTTGCAGTTGATCAAACAAATCATTGATTCTCGGTAATGGGTACCGATTCTTAATCGTGACTTTGTTCAGTTCACGGTAATCAATGCACATACGCATTGATCCGTCCTTCTTTTAACAAACAGTATCGGCGCTCCCCATGGCGACGAACTTGGTTGTATGAATCCTTTCTCTAACAATTCATCTAATTGTTTCTTCAATTCTTAAATTTCTGCAGGTGCCAACCGATAAGGTGCTTTGGCAATCGGTGATGTTCCTGGTATTAAATGGATTCTGAATTCAACTTCTTTGTCTGGAGGTTGCCCTGGCAATTCTTCTGGAAATACATCTAGAAACTGAGATACTACTGGAATATCTTTTAAATCCTTTCCTTTAGTGTTAGTGATTATAGAAATCAAATACACTATAGAACCTTTTCTCATACAACTTGCAGTTTTTATCACAGAAATAAACTTAGTGGACTTAGAGATTTTATCTCCTTTAATTGTGATCATTTTACCTTTTGGTGAATTTACTTGAATTGACTTTTGATCACATAAAATACTAGCTTTATTGGCTATTAACCAATCCATTCCTAAAACAACACCGAATCCTGCCAGATTCATGGGATAAAGATTTGCAATAAACTTTTGATTTAAAATTTCTATGCTTGCTCCCTGCAAGATTTCAGAAATTCTAACGGTTTCTCCATTGGCTGTCTCTACTAAGCATTCTAGTGGTAGTTTAGTTAATGACTGATTTAAAATTTTGCAAAACGATGTATTAATAAAACTTTGGTTTGCACCAGAGTCAAATAATACTTTAGCAAAAACATCATTAACTAAAAACGTACCAGCTATGACATCTGGAATCATTTTAGCTTCTTCTGCAGTCAAAACAAATGCTCTAGCAATTATAATATTCTTGTTGTCTGGAGCTGGAGCTAATTTTGGACAATTTAGCTTGAAATGACCTTGTTCTCCGTAATTGTAACATACCTTGCTATTAGCTTTCTTCCTGCAGTTTTCTTCCTTGTGTCCCGATATTTTGCAAAAGTTACAATATATGGAGCATCTTCCGGAATGCTTTCTTTTGCAATACCTACAGTAGGGTGCAGAGGCAGAACCTATATTTTTCCCACGGTTAGAATTTCCAGAACGAAATTCTTGGGTCAACTTTTGGGTTAGGTTCCTCCTTTGATCCTCTTCTCGGGTACGGACTAACTCATCTGTCAAGGTATTGGCTAATTCTACAGTTTCTTCTATGGTTTGAGGTCTAGCTGCCTTGACTACGTGTCTTATCTCCCCAATTAATCCCCAAATATAACGGGAGATTAACAGTGGTTCTGGTGAAGCAAGAGTTGGCACTATTTTGGCATATTCAAAGAATATTTTAGTGTATCCCTTACTATCCACATCAGTCATCCTAAGATTTAGGAATTCGTTGGCTATCTGTTCTTTTTCATTAGGTGGGCAGAATTTCCTTTCTACCTTGTTCTTAAATTCTTCCCATTCCATATTGTAGGTTCTATCACTTCCTCTTGATTGAAGGATAGTGTTCCACCATTCTAGTGCTGCATTCTTAAACAGATTAGAAGCAAACAGTATTTTGTCTTCTTCAGCACACTTACTTATCCTTAAGACTGCCTCAGTCTTTTCTATCCAGCGTAGGGTTGCAATGGCCCCTTCGTTGCCCGAGAATTCCATTGGTTTACATGACCAGAATTCCTTATAAGAACAACCATAAGGCATGGTTCTTCTTCTTTTGGGAATGGGCATTTGAATTACAGGTCCATTGTTCACGCTGTTTTCTGGTTCACTTGGTCGCTTACTGCTATGCTTACTTTTATTATCAGCATCCTTAATAGTTTGAAGAATAAATGGCATTGCATCTATAATTCCCTGTGCTACTATGTGTTGGATAACACTATTGTCCACTTGATTGTTATTGTTATTGATGCTTGGATTCTCATTAACCACGTTAATGTTACTCTGGTTATCATTATTCAGATTTCCTTGATTTCCTTCGTCGGCCATCTGAATTTTAAACAATTACCCCATATTAATATCACAAATAATATCTTAATATAGTTAATCATATGACACGCATTCTAGCCAAAAACGTCGATCATTGCGACTTGTACTCTATTTTCATATACTATGCGTCTATTACACACTAGTACAGAAATAAAGATTACAATACCAACAGAAAAAATTACACTAATCGTAATATGCATCCGTACACACATATTTTATTTTATTTTTATTATATTATATTATTATTATTACTACTACCAGTGTCCGCGCGCCTGTAGGAGACACAAACTTCTTTCCTGTGGAGGTAGGACTCCACCAGGGGTCTGCGTTGAGCCCTTTTCTTTTTGCGGTTGTCTTGGATGAGTTGTCCAAGTTGATTCAGGAGACAGTTCCGTGTGCATGCTTTTTGCAGACGATATTGTGTTGATTGCAGAGACTAAACAGTGCCTGAACGCGAGGGTAGAGGAGTGGCGAGTAGCCTTAAAGGGCAAGGGCCTAAGGATTAGTCGATTTAAGACTGAGTATCTACACTGTGATTTCAGTGGTGTAGCCGATGACGATGACACCCAAATCACCATTGAGGATCAATTGGTGCCGCATGTAACTAGATTTAAGTATCTGGGGTCGTTTGTGCAAAGAGATGGTGACATAGATAGTGATGTAACCCATCGCATACAGGCTGGCTGGTGTAGATGGAGGGCAGCCAGTGGGGTATTGTGCGATAGGAGGTTCCCAACTAAATTAAAGGGGAAATTTTACAGGGTAGCAGTCAGGCCCGCTATGCTATATGGAACAGAATGTTGGGCTATCAAGAAGACACAAGCGCGCAAGATGGAGGTAGCAGAGATGAGGATGCTGAGGTGGATGTGTGGACACACGAGGTTAGATCGGATAAGAAATGAGGTTTTTAGAGAAAGATTAGGAGTGGCTAGTATATCGGAGAAGATTAAGGAGGGGAGATTGAGATGGTTTGGGCATGTGAAGCGGAGGGAAATGACGGCACCAGTTAGAGTAGTGGAAACTCTTACTGTCGAGGGGAGGAGAGGAAGAGGCAGACCCAAACTGAAATGGGATGAGCAGATTAGGCATGATTTAGTAGAGTTGCATCTTTCTGAGGACATGGTCCAAGATAGGACTGCGTGGAGGCGTAGGATTAGGGTTAAGGACTTCTAGAAGATATTGCAGTAAGGTCTTAGGTGTATTTTAAGGAGGTAGGTTTTTCTTACTCTTTAAGGGACTTTCCCACTGATTGTCTTCTTGTGTTTATGCCCAAATGATGTTGTATGCATGCTATTATACATGATTTACATTATACCGTGTCACTCGGATCAATTTCTTGTTACGAGGGACTTCTTATTTCTATATTCTTTGACATGGTGTGTTGGTTTGTTGTTCGTTTTCGAGCCGAGGGTCTCTCTGGAAGCAGCCTCTCTATCCCTATGGATAGAGGCAAGGTCTGCCTACATCCCACCCTCCCCAGACCCTATAAGTAGCTTTGCTATTTGTGGGATTTACTAGGTATGGTTGTTGTTGTTGTTGTTGTTGTACCATCTCCTGCCTTCACATCAAGGATATGGATTTATCCAAAAATCCATATTGCGCTCATCGTATTTCCATACGAGACGCTCTCCCACCTGACGCATTCTTTCACTGCTTTCTAAAATTTCCTCCCCAAATGTCCTAAGTTCTTGGATGTTTTCTGTACTCATTGGGGGTGCAGGTTCTCGGACTGGGTTTGGAATCTGGGGTGCGGGTTCCTGATATGCGGGTGATAGTGCCTGAAATCGGTAAGGATCTTCTAAGATCTCCCTAATATATTCATCATGGTAATAGGGATCTAAAGGGTCCATACCTGGGTAGGCTTCTATGTTCTGTATGGGTGGGTATTCCTGGATAGGGTAACGTTGCACAAAGTCCCTATTGTCGTCCCACCAGGGGTCGTAATTTGGGTCTAGGGGGTTTGGTGCAGGTATCCTAGGAATTTCTTCTGGGTTAAAGTCATGCATCTCCACTTGGTTTTCCTGGTTTCTATCTCCATGGGCTGATCTGGGTTTTGTGGTTGTGGGGCTACTAGTTGTTCCAGACTTGGGTCAGCAGCAGTTGTAGCTAGGATATGGAAATTAGCTAGGCTTCTATTAAGCATATCCTGAGTATAGGTATCTGTATTACGTTTAGCAGCTGCTAAAACTCTTTGCTGTTGCAACTTTCGCATCCTCTTCCTACGAGCAAAAGCTTCCTTACTGAACCATCCTCGTTTCTTATGAGGGAATGGCTCTTCTGACTGAGCTTTTAAAAGCAAACACTCCTTCTTCCTGATCAGCAGAATACCCAGAAAAGGCAGGCTCTAAAGAAGTACCTTCACTCCTAGGTGAATCAGATAACTGACGATTCATGTCTGAGGGTCCTTGATCACTCATACTGTAAACTAACAAATAGTCAACTAACACATAACAAATAAATACAGTTATGCACGTATTTCCAAAATTTATTTCCTAACACAAAATATAGAATTTAAGTGTCAGCAGAACACTTCTTTGGCTCAGACCATTGGCTAGGCTCTGATACCACCTTCTGTCGCAACCCCCGATCCCTGATTCCCGGGAACGGGCGGACGCGATCTCAGAGTTTTGGTGGTATCAGGTAATTTAATCTTGCAGCGGAATTTACATCAGTCGGAAATACTGGTGAGTGAATCCCAGTTTAGTCAAGAAATATTTTATCAGTTAAGACAGTATTGAGAGCGATCACATTGTTTATTTCTACACAATTACTCATTCAGTATTTGCCACTCGACCGGATCTATGGCTATGGTCAAGTTACACATTGGCTAACTCGTTGTCCAATTGTAACGTACTGTCTTACCGACTTACTACTCGCAAGTAGTAATAAATTTTGTATACAAAACCCCATAATACCGGCAGTAATTGAAGAACTACAAAGACTCAATCACCGCTTAATTACATTGTAAACAATTAAGGTTTTGTAAAACATTCCAAAAAGGTTAACAAAAAGAGGATAAACTCACATTGCTATCTTAGACTCCGCGTAAGGGTTTCCTGGATATAATCTATAATTTATACAAATGTACATTGGTTAGTACCATAACCCTTTAAAATTATTAATGATACCCTCCCCGAGACGGTATTCCAACAACTACGTCGGGCAGAACCACGACAGTTGTTACGGAACCCTAAATCAATCGGGCAGCGTAACTATTACGAAACTAGGGTTATAATACTTACAACGGAGCAGAACCTCGCTAATTAGGGGTATAATACCCAAATATTATAACTCTACTACAGAAATTTAGATTGAGAATTGAGAAATGAACGAATTCTGGTTGAACCCGATGGCCTTCTTATATAGTTGCTGATTCTAGTCCTCTCGCGGCCCGCGTAACATAAGGCTAAGCCTTACGCGGCCCGCGTCAACGTTGGTCAACGCTGTAGCTTAGCTGGGTCAGCTACTAGACTCGCCACGATGTCGACACGTGTCAGCTCAGGGTGTCTCCGCGTTTCATGATCTCTCGCGGCCCTCGTTAACTAACAAAGACTCTTACGTGGCCCGCCTGAACTAAAGGATTCAACGATATCAGGTTTAGACCCTGATACCGCCCGCGTGAACTGTTGGGGTGGGTCTACGCGGCCTGCCTCAACTCAATATTTCTTGGTTTTAATTTGTTTTATAAATTATAACATATTTCGGCCTCGGTTTTTACCTACGGGGTGTAATATAAGACATATTGAGACATTCATAAATATATTAGAGTATTAGACATATTATGAGAGTGTCGGTTTTACCGAGGGTTGTTACACTCTCACACCTTCACAATTGTTTCCAAACTTCATGTTAGCATTCCAATCCTATTATCTTCCATTCCTTTCATATCAACTCCTTTATGCTTCTATAAACACACCTAATCCGTTTGTTTAACCTACAAAACATCAATCTTGCATAGTTGCTTTGGTCCACGCATTTAAACACTTAAACCTCAAAAAACACCACATTTAACACACATAAATCACATTCTAAAACCAATCTATTAAAACCGCACAGTTGTGTGTGTGTGTTTTTAGAGAGAGAAAGTAGCATCATATAGAGAGAAACAATTTTTTAGTGAGAGAAACGACTCTACGCTCGCAACCGTCTCAACTCCAAGCGCACACTTTCCATTACTCAAGCATTTACATTGATCTAAGTGTTTACTTTCTTGAGTTGCAGGTTTTGTTTGTGTAAACCAAACTTCACGACAACCATTCCATTTTAATCGAAATCACAATGAATTTCTAGCGCATAATTGTTTGGTTCAATTGGTGGTGGCAGGTGGTAGTGTGGGTTGGTGGTGGTGGATGATAGACCAAATCAACAAATCGGTGTTGAAGAAATTCTCAGTCGCAATTGTTCACACGTTGATGACCGGAAGAAGCAACGGTTCTCGGAAGAGGCTTGTGGATGTCGATGCTCGATGTTGATTGTAGCAGTTGAGCGAAATTAACGGTGGTGATGGTGTTTGGTGGGTGGATGTGCAGATGTAACAAGAACAACAACAACTAAGTCATTTCACCCCTTGATTAAGGGTGGTTCTAACGACATGTTAACAGAAGGGTGTAAATGACAGGATATTGCAAACCACAAGTACTTAGGTGTCCATTATTTTGATTTGGGGTCTCATGTTGATTCTGACATCATACCACAGGGAAGCAAATTGCAGTTTACTCTAAGTTATGTTTATGATTATTTAGTTATTTAAAATTTAAATAGTTCGTTTCTAATAATCATTTTTACTCATATACTTGAAGAGGATTCCTTCTTTTACAATAATATATTTTAATCGTTATGATATAATTATATTTGGTGAAGCTTGTACATTGATATGTTATTATTTTTAGTAGCTTACTTATCATACGTGTTTTAATCTAGCTTATTTTAAATAACCATCGGTTAAGATCATCTTAATTTTTTTTCATCATAGAATTAAGATAATCATACTTATCATACTTATCTAATAAATGGGGATTAAGGCTGATGTCATAAAACAGCCCTCCCCCAATCGTAGACAGTTATTTTAAAAAGGGTGATGTCAATTCTTTAAAAAATGATGTCATCTTTTTTTTCTAAAACACATATATGACCACATACATGCACACATACATACATAAGTTAACCAATAAAACGATTTTATATTTAAAATTAAAATCTTTTTATCTATATAATTAAAAGAATTAATTACTGCTTTTAAACTATAACCTAGATTAATTAAAACCCTGCAACTTATTCATTGGGCCAACCTTCTCCCCCAATTAAACCATGATTCCTTTGCACGCCTTCTTTTCTCTGGAAATCCAAACGGGCGCATGGAAAAATGCAGGCTATATCCACTATTCTTTTACCTCTTTCTTATTAATTAGTTATATTGTATCTACATCTTATTCTTCTTCTTCTTCATTCTGTATATGTAGATGATGATTCTTTTTTGTTTGCAGCAAAATCCTAGAGTTCATCAACGTACCTTTTATGGTTGAAGACACTGATCAGGTTAGATATCCTTCTCTAATGGCGAAGCAATGATTTTGACGCCACATCCATCAATTTTTCTCCTTCACCGCTTCATGCTTGAAACCCTAGATTCACATCTCGGCTACGCCATTGCAAATCATCTCGCTTCTTCTGCAATTTCTCTCACATCTCAGCTCTTCCAGGTATGTCGATTTTGTATTTGATATTGATTTTATAGCTTTATCTGTTTCTTTTTGCTCTTAAACCCTAGATTGTATCTTCCCTTTCACGATTCCTAAATGTGGGTTTTGTTCTTCTTACAATCGATCTGTTATGCTCGAAGATGAAATCGTCCGTTAATGGCAGCCGCATCACATAGATTCATCTATGAGCCGATTGATCTTTGTTTGACATTACAGGTATGCCCATTTAGAGATTACATCTACAATACATTTCTTTTAAGTATTTCATATAAGGTTCATGTTTTTACCGTTTAGGGTTTGTGGATCTCATTCTAAGTTCGATTCAATTAAGTTTAGGATATCTTCTTATTTATGATATTTGATAACCATATTGTAGCGGTGTATCACATAGGTTGTGATTATATCTTCTGATTTACAATGTTTGGTTACCACTTCGATTCAATTTACCACTTTCTATTTATGATGTTTAGTTACCACTTCGATGTTTGGTATTCATAAAGGTTAAAGAAAAAATCTGGTTGAGGGCTGTTACTGGACAAGAACATACATTTTCTTAAATAGTTATTGTGCAACAACCCTAATGATTGTTAAAGATGGTCTGGAATGTTATGGATTGCATTCTTGCTGATGATATGTATAAAATAGTTGGGACAGTAAGGTATGGTATACAGTTTAGATAAGTATACTCTATGCTTTCATATGGAGTTACTCTTTTTTGTTACCGTTTCTTGTGGCTGAGGTAAATTGAATTGGTTTAAGTTAATGCCGTTTATCTTTTGTGAGACAATGTGTTTGCAGTCTTCATAATTTAATTTTTATATCAAAAGGAAATCAGGTAATTTTGTATGCTATGTAAATCCCTTCTCCTTTCTTATTATCCCATATATAAATTAGCAACTACTTTGGGCTTCTATGGGTTGTACCATCTGCTTAAACAATAAGACCCAGAACTCTCACTGTTGGGATTGAACCCTATCAGAGGAACAGATAATTAAAGCCAAAACTGGATCAGAGCAGTGGATCCAGAATAAGCAGATGTTTACATACAAGTCTCTCCCCTTGAAAGTGGTTTCAACATCTGCTGACCTCCTATCTGCTGATCTTGCAAACTGCTGACCTACAACTGCTACTCAAGTAAAGAACTGATGAAAGACTAAAGCCCTGCTGATTCAATCTACTGCCTTGAGTCAAGCACTGCTGATCCGGACAAGTACTGCTGGGTTTACAGCAGTGGAAGGTTGCAGCAGCAGATCTATAGTCTGTTTTGTAATGTAATGTAATAGCAGTAGTTAACACAACAGTGTTTGTATAGATCAGAGGTTAGAGTTTGTTAGGAGGTTAGATGTCACTTTCATGGTGACGTCAGCTAAGATGCTCAGTGGTTTGCTAGTGCCTATAAATAGTTCAGTACTTTGTACTGTTCTATTAGCTCTTTTGCATCATCGTCTTCTTTGCACGAACAAACAACTGAGCTCTGGCTGAGGGGGAGTTTGCATTCATTCATCAATCATTGTAATCGTTATTGAAATAAATTCAATCTTCCGATTCATTGTGAAAAGATGTTTGATTAAAGTATTACTCTCGTTTGATTGTATGCAAAGTTTGTTTTCATCATAATTCCGCTGCACACTCATCCAATTTCATTTTAATTACAAACACAAAATACAATCAGAAACAAACTCAGATCAAACAATTGGTATCCGAGCCTGGACAGTCAAATTTGATTTAACAATCATTTTGACGTAAATAGTTCAGCTCATAACAGTTGATACTGATCATTTGTTCGTTTGTTGAAAAACAGAGCAAGGATTAATCACCATTAAAGTTGATTTCTCAGTGTCTGTAAAACAATAAGAATGACGTCACAATCTCAGGATGATAAAAACAACATCGGTTCGCTTTTTAAACCACCTATGCTAAAAAGAAATGAGTACAACATCTGGCAGAGGAGGATGGGTCACATCCTCGCTCAACAAAGCACAGGTTGTTGGAGGTCTGTCATCTATGGTCCCCACGTTCCCACAGTGCCAAGCGCTGAAGATGCTAAAAAATTCGTTCCAAAACCAGTTGAAAATTATACCGAAACCGACTATCAAAAGTTCGAACTAGATGCTAAAGCGTTTAGCATCATAGCATCAGCGCTGCCCAATGAGATATATGCTGGACTGTTACACTGTAACAGTGCCAAAGAGTTATGGGACGCGCTTAAGGAACAGTTTGGGGGGACCGAAGAGTCATAGAAAACAATAGGGAAATCCTGAACCAACAGTACGAAACATTTTGTTACGTTAAAGGTGAATCACTAACGCAACAATTTGAGCGTTTCAGTTGTCTCATCAGTGAACTGAGGCTTGTTAACACCACTTTTACAAACTCAACTCCAAATAGCAGGTTCCTCAGGTCACTGCCAGAAAAATGGGACACCATAGCTTTTGTCACCCGAAACTCACCTGAGTTCAAGGATCTGACCTTGACCCAACTTCACGGTCGACTCCTGACCTACGAAAGGGAGTTGAACCAGAAAAAGAGGTTGCAAGAGTCAGGAAAAGTTACTGATGATTACACTTTCGGTAACACTGCTCTTCTGGGTCAAGAAGAATCTGGGAGCAGTGGTAAGGATCAGGGTTATGATCACTTCATTGACATAACTGCTGGTGCAAATTTTAACAACCCTGATCCTCACTCTGCTAGTTATGCATTCACTGCAAACGAAAACCAGATGTCAGACAATTTGAGCTTTGAACTCAATGATTTGCAACATTTTGATCCCACTGACTTAGAAGAGATGGATATTCTGCACCAGTTGGCTTTGCTAAGTGTTAGAACTAGCAAATTCTATAAAAGAACAGGGAGAAAATTCCCAGGACTTCATGGGAATTTGAGGGTTGGGTTGGATAAATCGAAAATCAAGTGTTACAAGTGTAATAGGTTAGGGCACTTTGCTAGGGAATGCAGAAGTCAAAACAATGGACCAATAGTTACTCATCCTAGCTCTAACCCTAGACCACAAAGTCAAAACACCGTGCACTATACCAAATACACCCCTGCAGCTCAAGTGAACACTGCTCACTATGCTGCTGCCCCTGTGCCTGTGCATTATGTCCAAACTACTGTTCCACAAATTCAGTACGTTCAAACCACTGCTCCAGCAGCAGTACAACCAGATCAACAAAGTTTTTTCACTCAAGGGTTTGTTGACTGGAGCAGTATGCCTGAAGACCTTAGTGATGAAAATTTTGCACTCTATGCTTCTAATGATTCTTCTCATAATGAATTTTGTTTGATGGCATTAGAGTCAATACAGGAGGGGGTTGAGACTGAAGAGGAACAGCTGAGTATTGAAACAGTGGATGAGGTGACTGAAGCAGTGGTTACTGCTGTGGCTGGTGAACTACTGTTGGGAGAAAGTTCAGGTACCCTGATTGAACCACTGACAGACCCATGGTCCGAAGAGAACAAGGAAGAAAAGAAAGAAAAAAAAGCAGGTGAGAAAGAAGAAAGAGCTGAAGATGAAGAAAATCCTAAATGTGATTGTGCAATGATGGCTGCTGCCAAGGTATCACCTCAAGTTCTTGAAAAACTGTGTTCTGACAATTGCATTATTGCTTTTGCTAACATCAAAGAGGTGAACGAAAACCTTCGGGATAAAATCTTAACTAATGAAGTCAAATTTGAAAGATCTCTAAAAGAACTTAAAAACAAATTGGCTGAAAAAGAAAAGGAGATTAGCAGCATGAAAGAAGAGCAGAGCATAACCAAAACCCAACTCCAAACTATGGTAGAAAAATACCAAGTTTGCAAAAAGGAGTTAGAGTCCACCCAGATCACATGTGAGAGATGGGTGGAATCATGCAAAGGGTATGAGGTTATGCTTGAAAAACAGATAAAAAGCAATGTGAAATTTGGGGTTGGTTATAGAAAACATGATGATGAAAACACTGCTTTTGGAAAATCTGTTCAAACCACTTATGTACCCATTGAGTTCATCCCCACAAACAAGAATGGCCAAGAAGTGAAAATCACTGACAAACTTGGTAACAAAATCACACTTGACAGACTAATGGGACCCTCTACTTTTGAGGAGCTTGAAGATTATCAGTTTAAACCAAAATGGTCTGATGAGTGTGATGTTCTTGAAAATTTCAAGCCAATGGACTTTACATCAAGTGATGGTGTTAAAGCTCCAAAAGCTAAAGTCATTCCTCTCAAGGACATTCCAACAGAGGTTAAAACCTCTGGTGCAAAGGAGTCTGAAAAGAGAAAGAAGAAAGAAAAAATTGATAACTTGTTTTGTGAATTCTGTGAGAAAAGGAATCATCTAACAAAAGACTGCTTCCACTTAAAAGCTTATGATTTAAACAGAACAAGTGTCATTGTTTCAGCTGAAAGTTGCATTGTTTGTGGTAAAAACAAATCACAAAACTCAAGCATGTGTGTATCTCAAAAACTTTGATGTGAAAAAGAATGAGTACATTGCTAAAACATCCTTGAGTCCATCATCATCATCATCTGTCAAATTCACCAAGAAACAACCACTGTTTGTGCCAGTTCAAACAGCTGTCACAAAACAGCTGAACCAAACATCTGTCAAAAGAGATGTTCAGGTTACTGATGCACCCCCTGCTAATCAATTCAGAAAAGGCAAGGAAAAATAGTCTTACCAAAGGATTCCACACGTTTATGAGGCCTACAAAAGGCCCTCTAAACCCAGAGTGAACAGGCATCCTTTTGGTTACCAGCAGGTGATTGGTCAGGACCCACAACAGTGGTTAGATAAACACTGTCCTAAAACAGTCCAAACCCCTGATCTAACCACTGTCCATCATTCTGCATCCATCCCAGACACTGTTGAGACCCCATCCAAAGCCCTGCTGGCTTTGGAGACCCTAATGAACTAATCCTTTAACTTTATGTGCAGGGAGCTTCTGCATGCTTTGATAGTCTTTGGTATGTAGATAGTGGAGGCTCCAGGCACATGACAGGATGTAAAGCCCTCCTCAAAGACTTTAAAATCCATGGAGGGGGTGATATATCCTTTAGGAATAATAGTAAAGGGAAAGTTCTGGGGTCTGGTACAGTGCAGTCTGGAAATATAAAATTTGAAAATGTCAATCTGATAGACAATCTAAAATTCAACCTTCTGAGTGTATCACAAATGAGTGACAAAGGGTTTGGGTCATTCTTCACAAAAGATTGTTGTAGGATTGTTGGACCAGAAATGGTCAAAAAGATTGAAGCAATAATCAACACTGGTCAAACTAAACTTGTTGCTCAAAGAAGTGGCAATGTTTATGTTGTTGACATGTCAAAAGAGTGTCCCAGAGCTGATGCCTGTCTGTTCTCAGCTGCCTCTAACAAAGAGACAGAACTTTGGCACAGAAGGCTGGGGCACACAAATCTTAAGACAATCACTGAAATTTCAAAAAATGGTTTGGTGAGAGGCCTACCACAAAAATTGTTTTCATGTCCTGAACATTGCATTTCCTGTTTAAAAGGAAAACAGCATAAAAGTTCTTATAAGTCCATTGAAGAGTCCAAAACAACCCAGTGTTTGCAGATGCTACACATGGATTTGTTTGGCCCAGTTCAAGTCATGAGCCTCAAGAAGAAAAGATATTGTTTGGTTATTGTTGATGACTTTTCTAGGTTTACATGGACTTTCTTTTTACACTCAAAAGATGAGACTGCAGGCATTTTGCAAGACTTTGTGACACAGGTTGAAAAGCAATTTGACCTTCCAGTGAAAAGCTTCAGGAGTGACAATGGCACAGAATTTAAAAATAAGGAGTTGGATGCCTTCTGTGTGAAGAAAGGGATTGTAAGGCAGTACAGCATTCCTAGAACACCAGAGCAAAATGGGGTTGTTGAAAGAAAGAACAGAACTTTGATTGAGGCTGCCAGAACTATGCTTGCAGATTCAGGTTTGCCATTAACTTTCTGGGCAGAGGCAGTAAACACTGCTTGCTATGTCCAGAACAGAGTTTTAATAAACCCCAGGCACAAAAAGACTGCTTATGAAATTCTGTATAAATCAAACCACTGATCTCATATTTCAAAGTGTTTGGCCGCCCATGCTTTATTTTGAACTTAAAAGATTCCATTTCAAAATTTGCAGCCAAAATTGATTGTGGTTATCATCTGGGATACTCAACCACTGCCAAGGCCTACAAAGTGTTCAATACACGGACCAAGGCAGTGGAGGAGACTTTGAATGTAAAGTTCAATGAACTTTCATCAATGAAAATCCCAGCAAATCCTGCAGATCTGTTTGATCTTGAAAAATTTACTTTTGAAAATACTGCTGTCAAGACTAACAGTGCAGGTCCATCAGAGGATACAACACCAGACTATGGGTATGAAATCATCGTCCCTCAAAGGTCTGCCACAAAGGGAAAAACATCAGCAATTCAAAACAGTTGTCAAAGCTCAACCACTGCTACCTCAACAGCTGTTGACCAAAGTAGCCTATCAACCACTGATTCCACATCCTCAAACACTGCTGACAAAAGTCCCCAAACAGTGGATAAAAGTCAGCAGGTGTCCACTTCATTACCTCCTATTCCACCACCTTTTGAAGCCACTGCTGGATCATCAAAGTCCCCAGCAGTGGTTAGCTCAGATGATACACATTTGCAGCCTTCACCAACAAATGCCATCATCCCATACCAAGGAGATTTAATCTACTTGAGATCTCATCCACCTGATCAAATCATTGGCAACATCAATGAAGGGGTGCTCACAAGAAGTCAAACCCAAAACATTTGTCTTTTTGCTGGTTTTCTATCACTCCATCAGCCAGTCAAGTACCAAGAGGCACTGAAAGACAACAGCTGGGTAGAAGCCATGCAAGAGGAGCTCCAACAGTTCAAAAGACAACAAGTATGGGAGCTTGTACCACTGCCAGAAGAGGTTAGTCCCATTGGCACAAAGTGGGTCTTCAAGAACAAAACTGATGAAAGGGGCATTGTTGTCAAGAATAAAGCCAGGCTTGTGGTTCAAGGTTACAGACAGGAAGAGGGGATTGATTATGATGAAACATTCGCCCCTGTTGCAAGATTGGAAGCCATTAGACTGTTCCTGGCCTTTGCTGTCAACCACAACATGAAGGTGTTTCAAATGGATATCAAAAGTGCTTTCCTCTATGGTACAATTCAAGAAGAGGTGTATGTTTGTCAACCTCCAGGTTTTGAGGATCCATTTTATCCAGATCATGTCTACAGGCTAAACAAAGCCTTGTATGGCCTGAAACAAGCACCAAGGGCCTGGTATGAAACTCTTTCCAATTTCCTACTCTCAAATGGTTTCAAAAGAGGTACCATTGATAAAACACTGTTTCTAAAATGGAGAGGGAATGATTTAATGATTGTCCAAATTTATGTGGATGACATTATTTTTGGAAGCACATGTAACAAAATGTGTGAAGAGTTTAGGGAACTCATGACAGCTGAGTTTGAAATGAGTGCAATGGGTGAGCTGCAATGCTTTCTTGGTCTCCAAGTACAGCAAATGCAAAATGGAACTTTCATTCATCAAAGCAAATATGCTAAAGAACTTTTGACCAAATTTAATATGAATGATTGTAAACCATGCAGCACACCCATGGCAACAAATAAGCTGGTCATGTCTGATGAAAAATATGAGCTGATTGACCAAACACTTTATAGAAGCATGATTGGGTCTTTATTGTACCTAACTGCATCTAGACCAGACATCATGTTTGCAACATGTGTCTGTGCAAGAAGTCAATCAGCTCCCAGAAAATCAAATCTCATTGCTGTAAAAAGGATCTTCAGATACATAAAAGGTGCTCCCACACTTGGTATATGGTATCCAGCTAATGGGAACATCAAGCTTTCAGGTTTTTTAGACAGTGACTTTGCTGGATGTCACACCACAAGGAAGTCCACTTCAGGAGGGTGCCAGTTTCTAGGTGATTGCTTGGTTTCTTGGCAAAGCAAAAAGCAAGCAGCAGTTTCAACATCCACTGCTGAAGCTGAATACATTGCTGCTGCAAGCTGTACAGCCCAACTCCTGTGGCTTCAAAATCAGTTACTGGATTTTGGTATCACTGCCTTAAAGACACCACTCATGTTGGACAGCCAGGCAGCAGAAAATATCATCAAAAATCCAATTTCTCACTCTACCACCAAACACATCGACATCAGACATCACTTTGTGAGGGATTGCTATGAAAAAGGTTTGATTTCTCTGCATCATGTCCCAACTAAAGACCAGTTGGCAGATGTGCTCACAAAAGCACTTGATACAGCCACCTTTGAAAGCTTGGTCTCTAGAATTGGGATGCTAAACATGGAATAACAAGCAACATCTTGTTTTTCTATGTATAAAAGCACTAAAATGTTTTCAGAAAATCAAAAATCCATCCTTAAAAATAGCTAAAAATAAAATTTTTCATTAAAATCCTTAAAAGTCTGCCATTAACCACTGTTTGTTCAAAAGTCTGCTCTGCTTCAAAGTCTGTCCACTGTTGAAAGCCATCCTCTATTCTCTCATTCCTTTGATAAACTCTGTTGTTCAAAAGCAGTGTCTTATCCACTGATATGCTATCCACTGATAGTGAAAATCATCCACTGCTTTACTACCACTGCCTTCATCAGTCACTTTCATAAAAGTACTGTCCTTCACTTTCACCAGGGGTTGTCACGTGGGCAGTACATAGTGGTCAGACCTTTTGTAACGGCTGCCACGTCAGCATTCACTTTCTTCCCTATAAAAAATCCCCCACTCACCACCAAAACAGGGTTTTACTGTCGAATTGAATTCTTAAAAATTCTCTTCTCAAAGCAGTTTTTCATCTCATCTTTCACAAATTTCTTCGATCATTCTCTTCAAAAATGACAAAATCGAAGCCATCCGCAAAACCCACATCCAAATCATCATCGAAAACAGCCTCTCAAAAGGCAATTTCCACTGAAATCCCATATAAACCATCTCACAATCGCCTGGGTCTTCTCACAAAACCAGGAACCACCAAAGTTTTCGATTCCATCATTGACACCATGGCAAAATCAAAGTACAAAACTTTGTTCACCGCCGATGCACCAATCTATTTGGCGACCCAAAGAGAGTTCTGGAATAATGCAACCCTTGAAAAACAAGGAGACACTGCAACCACCATACACTCTTCTATAAAGGCTAAAGCTGTCCAAATCACGCCACAATCCATTTCAGAGGTCTTTCAACTCGGTGATCAGGAAGGTAAAATTTCTTTCACTAAAAACGAGTTACAAACTGACTTCATTGAAAGAGGGTATGAAGCCACAATGATGAAGAAACTTACCTTACAAAAAGGTTATTTTCCTTCTGCAACCAGATTTTTATTTCATACCCTCCTACTATGTGTTTCAAACAAAACCACTTCTTTCAATGAAATTCCTTTAAAGATTCAAAATCTGGGATATGCAATTCTTCAAAAAGAAAATTTTAACTATTCCAGGGAAATTTTTAAAGATTTGGTTAATAATGTTGAAACAAAATCATTCTTACTGTTTCCAAGGTTTTTAAGTTACTATTTTGAAAAGAAATTCAGTAAGGATGATTTAGCTGCAATAAACCAAGGTGATTCTACTCAAATAAACAGTTTAACAACTGAAACTTTTTCAAGAATGTTAACACCTTGCAAAACACAAGCAGAGGTGCCTGAGCAGAATTTAGCAGTTACAACTGCTCCTCAGGTATCGCTGCTGAGCCCACTGCTCAAGGTGATCAAAGTGGCAGCACAACTGCTTTGAAACCCACACCTACAATCACCAAAAAGCCAAAAAGAAAAACTCAAAAACCCCCAAAAACCATCATAAAGGCAACTCTGGAGGATGAGATACCAGTGTTACTGCCTGTGACAACACAAATGTCACAAGAAACCACTGCTGCTACTTCCTCACAGCAGTTGGTACAAATATCTCAACCCATGACCAAAACTCCTCCTGCTTCTTCACAAAAAGATTAGGTTGTACACATTGGGACACCACATCATGATGCTCTGGAAACACTCGTTTCCATCATCCACAGCTCAATTCCCGGAGCATATCCTCTTTCTTCACCAAACATCACATCCACAATTCCCCCACCAACTAAACTGCTGTTGGATGCAATTGATTTGAACCAGGCACTAACCAGTCCTTCTCAATCACCTATCAATGAGAATATACCTTAACAACCGACTGGGTCTGATGTATCAATCTTTGCTAACCCACCAACACAACCTGAGGAGGTTAGACCCCTTGAGTTCCAAGTAACTCTTGGTGGTAGTCCAAGTGAAGCAGCCACTACAACTGTTGAACCCATTGGTTTACAGTTGGACAGTGGTTACATTAATAAGACTTCCTTGGAGGCAATTCCTTACATAGCACCTCTGCCAACCACCAGTGGATTTATTTATCCTACTGGCAACATCAAAAGGTTGTCAAGTGTTGAAGGAAGAAGACCCCAGTACCAAGAAAAAGGGGCATCAGTGGTTAGTGTTTGGAGTACACTCCCTACCTCAACCACTGATAAAACCACTTTTAGTGGGAAATCAGATGATCCCATTAAATTGGGTGATGATTTAAAATATCAGGATTTGACGGAACGAATTGAAAAGTTGGATACATCTGTTGCAGATCTTAAAAACATGCTACAGCAGGTGTTGAAAACTCAAAAGATGCAATCCACTGCTGTTCCACCTCAAGCACCTGCTCCACAACAAGCTTTTGCTACAAATGAGCTCTGGAACCTTTTCCAACCTTTTCTCCAACAACAAAAAGAAATGGCTGATCAGCAACATGAATTTCATGTCCAAAAGCTGAGACACATTATGGAGTCTAGGTACAAGAACACTCAAGCAGATATTAAGGCAATCAAGGCCCATTTATTGGAAACCACTGGCACTGCTCCTCCAACAGTACTTTTCATTGATCAACTCCCAGAAGATAATGCCAAAAAGGGGGAGAAAATTCAGGAGTGGAAGAAGAAAGGAATAGATGATGGTCTGTACATTGAACCTGAGAAGGATGCTATGACCAGAAAAATTCCATTGCCAGATGGTAGTAAAAAGGTTGATGCTACTCAAGAAGCACTTGATGAAGGAGTAGCAAGTGTTAAAAGAGATAGATTGACAAGGGATATCTCAAGATGGAATGAGGAGAAAAGAGCTTTCATGGAATTGTATGAGCAAGGTTGTTCTGGATCAAAGGATACTAAAAATCCTAAGACAAAAAGGAAACCTAAGTCCATCCCATCCAGATTTCCAAAGCCTCCAAAACCACCATCCAAAAGCCATCTGCATCAAACCTCCACCCAAACAGCTGTTGTAACTCCTGTTGTATCAACTACTGCTGGTACTTCAGTGGTTTCAACATCTGTTCTCACTTCAACACACACCACTTCAACACACACCACAACCACTACTTTACCACCACCACCACTGTCACCACCAAAAACAATCTCACCACCACCTTCACCTGCTGACAAAAAGCAGAAGACAACAGGTGTTATAACATCTGTTGTAAAGACAACAGTGGTTGAGACACCAGTTGTCTCAACAGCTGTTAGTCAAACACAAACCACTGCCATACAATCTACCACCACTAATCCACCCAAAACATCATCTGCCTCTTCTAAAACAAAAAGGAGAAGGATTTACATATCAGATGATGATTCACCTTCACCACCACCAACATCCTCAAAATCTCTGTCACTTGTCACAATTCCTAAACCCATACCTCTCTCTCTTCAGCTAAAATTTTAAAGCCATTACCTCCTGCTGGTGTCTCATTTCCTCTGGAACTCATTGCAGTCAGGGAAGAAATCAAATCCTTCTACTATGAGGATGACCCAGTTAAAAGGAGTTTGCCATCAGTTGCAGGATATCCCAGGCCTAACAATATTGAAGAATACTTGAAACTCAAGGCCAAGCAAGCAGAGGATATTGCAATCAAAAACAGAAAAGGGAAATCTGATAGAGAATTTCAACAAAACTATCAGTTCTTACTCTCACAGGTCAATGCTATGGAGCGATTTGCTAAAAATGTATGTCAGCAAATCTCAGAAAGGGCAGATGAGTCCTTGAGAAAAGACTACATTGAGAATATCATGACCTACAAGAAATACAAGGGGGGGGGGGAAATACATGTACAAAAACTGGACCATTCCTGAGCTTGAAAAAGAAGCAGCCAGGATTCAAGAAATGATAAAAAATAAGGTCAAGCAGACTCCCCCTGAAAAATTCAAAAAATTTGAAGCTGAGAAGGCATTAATGTTGAAGAGAATGAAAGAGGAGCTGATAGCAGCTGATTATGGGTCGAAGAATTCTGTGTCAAAGTGGGGAGAAGATAGGGTCAGGGCTACCTACAAGAAGTTAGAGGAACTTAGAAAAAAAGATCCAAAAGTTCCACAAAAACCTGACTACTCTAATGCAGAGGTTTCAAAAAGACCACCAAAGCTGCAAGTTAAATGAACCACTGCTCCAGCTGGTGCTGCCATCTACAAAAGAAGGAGCCAAAACCAGTCGAGTACTGAAACAATTCAAGATCTAATAGCTGGTGATGCTATTGTAAAAGCAGGCATGAAATTAATGATAAAAGAAGATCTTGAATTGGAACAATCTGCAAATGCTGCTCAGCCAGTCATGAATAGGCCAGCCTCACCAAATACCTCTGCAAATAAACATTTCCCAAGAAACCCACCAGGCTCAAAAATACAAAAGTGGGAAACTGACAAACAGACCTGCGTATTGACTTTGCTCAGGTCTGGTGGAGAAGTGGAGAAAATATCAAGGGAACAAGCTCTTGGCCTGAGTCTTGAAGATTTGCAGGATCTCCTTGATCTTCCACTTAGCAGGGATGATGAAGACACAGATGCCCTAGACTTTGAACTACAATTTAAAGGTCAGATAAGGGAACTGTTGATGAGGCAATAAATGTCCACAATAATGAAGAGTTTTGGCATTATCTGTTCCAGGGGGAGATTGTTGGGATTGAACCCTATCAGAGGAACAAATAATTAAAGCCAAAACTGGATCAGAGCAGTGGATCCAGAATAAGCAGATGTTTACATACAAGTCTCTCCCCTTGAAAGTGGTTTCAACATCTGCTGACCTCCTATCTGCTGATCTTGCAAACTGCTGACCTACAACTACTGCTCAAGTAAAGAACTGATGAAAGACTAAAGCCCTGCTGATTCAATCTACTGCCTTGAGTCAAGCACTGCTGATCCGGACAAGTACTGTTGGGTTCACAGCAGTGGAAGGTTGCAGCAGCTGATCTATAGTCTGTTTTGTAATGTAATGTAATAGCAGTAGTTAACACAGCAGTGTTTGTATAGATTAGAGGTTAGAGTTTGTTAGGAGGTTAGATGTCACTTTCATGGTGACGTCAGCTAAGATGCTCAGTGGTTTGCTAGTGCCTATAAATAGTTCAGTACTTTGTACTGTTCTATTAGCTCTTTTGCATCATCGTCTTCTTTGCACGAACAAACAACTGAGCTCTGGCTGAGGGGGAGTTTGCATTCATTCATCAATCATTGTAATCGTTATTGAAATAAATTCAATCTTCCGATTCATTGTGAAAAGATGTTTGATTAAAGTATTACTCTCGTTTGATTGTATGCAAAGTTTGTTTTCATCATAATTCCGCTGCACACTCATCCAATTTCATTTTAATTACAAACACAAAATACAATCAGAAACAAACTCAGATTCAACACTCACTAAACCCTAAACCCCTCAAAAAACGTCGTCAATTAACGCCAAATCGGAGTTTTGGGAGATGAAGCGTAGATCGGGTTCCGTCGACAGAGAGACGGTGGTGTCTCAGTCAACCACCAGTGAGGGCAATCTTTCTAGCAGCGATTAGGTGTCTCGAAGTGGTTCACGGCGGCGCTTAGGGTTCCGGCGTCCCTGTCTCTATATTAAGGTGCGATTTGGGGTTTGATTTAAGTGAAACTGTTGATGGTTTCTTTTTGTTGTTGTTTACCAATTGGTTGTTGTTAGATTTGGGAAGTTATGAATAGTTGAGAGTGAATCGGATCAACAACCCGTCTCTCTGCAGGTATAATCCTCACCCTAGCTTGCATCGGATAGAAGTTTACTCATTTTTTAAGGAGATTCTCCTTCATACTTTTTCATTCAGCATTGAGGATTCGAATTATGGCAGGTGAGAGTAAATGGAGGAAGATGAAGCTTGTGTTAGGGCTGAATATGTTTTTTTTACGTCTCCAAAAGTGCCAATGACGGACGCACGTTCGTTGTTGAATGCCGATCACTCCGACTTCCTCGTCTTTTGGTCTTAGGTGTTCGAGATACGGCGTTAAATTGTCGTCGGAGGCAGTTTTGAGTATAGTTTGACTGTTAATTTTTAGTTGTTAATGGTTATTTATTAGTTGTTAGCTGTAAATTGTTAGTTGTTAATATTACTGTCATGTGTTTGATTGAAACTTATAGATTGTTTGTGATTAGGTTTAGATATGTAGATTGACCACTCGAGGAATTAATGATTTACATCTCTAATCTTTTATCTTTCCGATTCTCAGCACCGGCAACCACCAGCCCCTCCCTAGCGTCGCCAGTAAGATCCCTTCCAAGGTTATTCAATACTGTAAGAAACATGTGGAGTTGACCAAGAATGACGAGAAGACTGCTGAAAGCTTTTGATTCAGAGTTTGTCAAAGTGGATCAAGCCACTCTTTTTGACCTAATTCTAGTAAAAATTTGGCTGATTTTATTTATTGTTGTTTGACTTTTTTTGATTTCTTTTTTGTGAAAAATGTCCAAGGTTTGGTTTGTGATATTTCGGATATGTTATGTTTGTTAATTTTTTTAACTATTTGAATTGGTGTTGTGTGCTATGTTTTGTAGTTTTAGGGATATCATATGATATCATATAAATGGGTGTTTCGATGTATATTGTATAAGGGGTGTTTGGATGTGCAGTACTTTTTGAGGTTATCTTTTTATTCGGATATTATTAGTAATGGTCTATCTTGACGAAAGAAGGAAATTGCATCATGGACAGCTAATAAAAAACGAATTTGTGTACATGCATTGACCCTAGAATAGATAGATAATGGTGATATAAATCCTCTATCTAGCTAGAAGTGTGACAAAGCTAAAGATCTATGGTTAAGTTTAACTGATGGTATGATTATGTGTAGGCGGAAACTTCGTGATGACAAGTGGTAATAACCATGCCATTGAACAAGAGGGGAAGGACATGAGATATAAGGGTAAAATAATAAATACGAGTATGTGGATCTTCTATTTATTACAAATTTGTTTATTTTTTATGACAGCGACCCAATCTACACGGGCACGTTACAGAGCACACGTCAAATAATGTTTCGTACCGACCAAGAGAAGGTGATCGAATTTGTACCTCCAGCGGCGTTGGATTGTCAAAAGAAACAAACTGGTGAACAAAGATATGTTTAGTAATGTATTCCTTTCAGGTTTGATTTATTCTTTGATTACTTTAGTAGTGTTTGGTTGTTGATTTTAATTTTCTGTTTGTTCAGTTAGGTTTGCTGGAGTTCTTGTAGTTAAGAAAATGATCACTTGTGAGGTCCTGGTTCTAATTAGAAAGGAACTGAACCACTCTCTCAGTATGTGTAAATAGCCAAGATTGAGCTTTTATTATGTTGTGGGGTTGGTTTATTGGCTCCAGGTTCTTGTCTGTCAAACAGTGGGGTTTTGTTGAACATTTTGTTTGTCATATGTAGGTTTGGTCTTAGTGTTATGTCAATATTGTGAAAATTTATTGTGTTTTTTTATGCATGTGGATCGTGTGGATTAAGTCAATAACGACTTGCTTTGATCAATTTCTTGGTCAGGTGATTGGGTTTCAATTTCAGTTGGCGCTAGCGTTATGCCTCATATCCTCAGTGTGTACACAGCCCCACAGGAGCGGTAAAATTTAGTGTTTTTAAGCTTTTGAATCATTTAGAGTGGAACTGAATGTAAGTTTTCTTTTTCGCTGAGAAATATATATTTTGGGTCCTGTTAGGTCTTGACTATGAAGGTTATATTGATCTCTCAACAAGGACCTGGTGCGGTTTGCATTCTATCTGCAAATGGTGCAACTTCCAGTCCGACCCTTCGCCAACCCGACTCATAGGGTGGTACATTGACTTACGAGGTGACATATTGACCTGTTTTTATCGTTTATCATTTTATATTTTAATGGTCTCTTTTGTAGGGTATAAGAAAAAATAAATGTGATGGGTGTTTTCTCGAAATTTTGACACTTTCTTTGTTTTTAAGGGCCGATCTGAGATACTTTCACTGGCGAAATCATTTATTCCATTGGACAACGGAGGAATAAGGAATCAGGTTTGAACTAACGAATTTATTTCATAGTCATTAGTTTTATTAAAATATTGGTATCTTTATGTATGGTTGTGATGATTGAATGGTATTTCAGTCAAAACTGGGTTAGTATCAAAGATTTGAATGACATTATCAAAGGTTGCCGAGTTGTTGTGACCACCTTGGTTTTCACACTCGTATAATGTTTCGTACCGACCAAGAGAAGGTGATCGAATTTGTACCTCCAGCGGCGTTGGATTGTCAAAAGAAACAAACTGGTGAACAAAGATATGTTTAGTAATGTATTCCTTTCAGGTTTGATTTATTCTTTGATTACTTTAGTAGTGTTTGGTTGTTGATTTTAATTTTCTGTTTGTTCAGTTAGGTTTGCTGGAGTTCTTGTAGTTAAGAAAATGATCACTTGTGAGGTCCTGGTTCTAATTAGAAAGGAACTGAACCACTCTCTCAGTATGTGTAAATAGCCAAGATTGAGCTTTTATTATGTTGTGGGGTTGGTTTATTGGCTCCAGGTTCTTGTCTGTCAAACAGTGGGGTTTTGTTGAACATTTTGTTTGTCATATGTAGGTTTGGTCTTAGTGTTATGTCAATATTGTGAAAATTTATTGTGTTTTTTTATGCATGTGGATCGTGTGGATTAAGTCAATAATGACTTGCTTTGATCGATTTCTTGGTCAGGTGATTGGGTTTCAATTTCAGTTGGCGCTAGCGTTATGCCTCATATCCTCAGTGTGTACACAGCCCCACAGGAGCGGTAAAATTTAGTGTTTTTAAGCTTTTGAATCATTTAGAGTGGAACTGAATGTAAGTTTTCTTTTTCGCTGAGAAATATATATTTTGGGTCCTGTTAGGTCTTGACTATGAAGGTTATATTGATCTCTCAACAAGGACCTGGTGCGGTTTGCATTCTATCTGCAAATGGTGCAACTTCCAGTCCGACCCTTCGCCAACCCGACTCATAGGGTGGTACATTGACTTACGAGGTGACATATTGACCTGTTTTTATCGTTTATCATTTTATATTTTAATGGTCTCTTTTGTAGGGTATAAGAAAAAATAAATGTGATGGGTGTTTTCTCGAAATTTGACACTTTCTTTGTTTTTAAGGGCCGATCTGAGATACTTTCACTGGCGAAATCATTTATTCCATTGGACAACGGAGGAATAAGGAATCAGGTTTGAACTAACGAATTTATTTCATAGTCATTAGTTTTATTAAAATATTTGTATCTTTATGTATGGTTGTGATGATTGAATGGTATTTCAGTCAAAACTGGGTTAGTATCAAAGATTTGAATGACATTATCAAAGGTTGCCGAGTTGTTGTGACCACCTTGGTTTTCACACTCGTATTTGTTTGACTTTCATTGTAACAAATACCGTATTTGGAATAAAACTTATTTGAACATACTTGCTTTGTGCTTATACATGCTTATACCAATATAAACACGTGAAACAATTGCAAATTTGTTGAGTTTTATGCTATTAAACAAGGTTACATAAACTATAAGGGCCTATTGTGACATTTTGGGAAACTACAAAATAAGGGATCTAAATTGTCATTTCTGAAACTATATAAATACGAGGGTTAAAGTGCAATCATTTCAAACTATAAGTTTTGGGTTCTTTTTGTAACTTTTGAAAACTTATTTTATAAAGAAATAAATATATAGTTTGAAATAAAAGTCCAAGGTTCATTTGGTCATTTTCTGAAACTTGAACTATAGGGACCAAACATGCCACTTTTAAACTTTATTTAACTAATTTCCACTAACTAAGTTAGTTTATGTATTAAGATTCCTGCTTTAAAACTTAACCCAGTTAGTTTAACTAACTGACTATTACAGGGACCATTTATGTCAATTCTCAAAACTTTAGGGACCAATTGTACTTCTGATGAAAGTATAGGGACTGTTATTGTAACTTTTCAAAAGTTCGGGGACTATTTTTGTACAAAATGAAATTTGAGGGGCTAAATTGTAAAAGGGGGTCCTTCTGTATCGGACCGGCCCTGCCGGGTTTCGAACTCGCGACCTCTCGGTTGTAACACGAACGACTTAACCAGTTTATCCTCTGTACAGAGCTGTTAGAATTAGGAACATTAATTCATATATACACACATTAGGAAACTAATTATTTTATTAAAATTAAGGGTTATTGGATTTTATCACCTCTAACTATTGGCTACTGGCCACTACCACCCTCAACTATCACTTTGACGCCCGTCACCCCCAACTTAACACTTAGTGTGTTCTGTCACCACGTCGTTAACTGATAACTAACTTTTGATCATGTTATTATACTTTTGGGGGTGTCATAGGGATCTTAGAAAGGTTTTGGGGATCTTTGGATACCCCAAAAAGTATAGTAACAAGATCAAAAGTTAGTGACCAGTTAACGACGTGGTGACAGAACACACTAAGTGTTGAGTTTGGGGTGGCGGGCGTCAAAATAATAGTTGTGGGTGGCAGCGACCAACAACCAATAGTTAGGGGTGATAAAATCCAATAAACCTAAAATTAATTATGAATTAAAAAGGTTTAATTATCAACGAACCGGCCACACCCGGGATTCGAACCCGGGCATACTCGCACAAACAACACGCGCACAACCAGCTGGTCTACCAGCTTGGATGTGTTTTATTTGAAATCTAATAATATATATATTAACATTATTTTCGAGCTGAATTACACATTCAGATCCGCAAGGTCGCGGATCTCATCAAAAACCCACCATAATCGATTTTTAATCCATTATTTCGACCTGTAAAGCTACCCACATGATCCCCAACCCATCCCAACTCGTTCCAGTCATTCAAACGACACAAATTCGTGCTATAACCACTATGAATCGGAACTTTTTATTAAAAAAAAGAATTTAAAGTAGATCAAACCACTAAGTTTTGTTGAATCTGAGATCTAAACTTCGTGTATTTAAGTTCCTTGCATTCCTAGCAACATTCCACACCATTTACAAACACTTAAACACCCGAAATCGTCGGATAAAAACCTGCGACTCGCCGGAATACTCACTTTTTTGCCGGAATTTTTCAATCCGATCATCCTTTCAATACCGGTTCGTTTTTATTGTTTCAATTAATTCTTTTATGCTTATACAATGTTTCTCCAAAGTTAATTTGAATATAACACAGTTTTCCCGTAGAATTGAAAGAGTTTGACTTTTAGTTTGACCGGGTCTTATGACTTTGACTTCTCTTTGGAGAAGATGACCAGGCCCTGTTTGGTTATAAGTATAGCAGTCCTAAACCAAACACAAACAGAAGCTTAGCCCAGTGGTTAAGACTCTGTTTGGTTACAATATAGACCCAGGTTCGAACCCAGGGGTCTTCATTTCTTTTTAATCAATTAATTTTTAATATTTTCAACATTCCAATAATTTTTATAAGATTATTAATCAATGTTGCTTTTATTAAAAATGTGATATTAGTCAATTTATTTATAAAACTAATTTTTACAATATTGAAACAGTTTATTATTAAATAATTAATAATAAATCTATTTTTAGGAATTAAATTCTGAAATTTTCAGATTAATTATTTTAAGTGTTAATCTTTACAAAAATAATGTTGCTACTGATATTTTATATAATTTCAATATTTATATAATTAAATCAGTAATATTCAAGTTCAATAATTAAAAATGTTATTTAATTATTATGATATAAATTAATTATATCACTTGTATAATATTTTGCCAATAATCATTATATTTAATTATGATACTAGTTAAATATATTTGATTTATTATTACAAATGTTTAAATTAAATCGATTGTACATTTTTTTTTTGCAATTTAATTATTTATGATAAATAAATATTTTTCATAAATAATTCCTCTATATCAGGATCATTTTTCCGAGCCCTCTAAACATATAATTCACAAGATCCTTCTGTTAATCTAAACACTATCAAATACAATAAATACTCAACAAATCCCGTCAACACTATACGACCTCAATATTGATACATTATTCTTGTACGATTCATTAGGACAACTTGAGTTTCCTTATTATCAGACACTTTAATCTTGACTTGCGTATTCGGAATCGCCTGCAAAATAATGTGAGTACATAGATCCCCTCTTTTTACAGTTTTTGATTGTTTTGGGGTGATTCATATGTATCAAAAACGATTTCGATATTCTAACGATGCTTTCAAAACGATTGAGATGGTTTATACAAAACTAATAACGATTTCGATAATGTGAACGAACTTGTTGGTGGTAGTTACATAACGAATGACATTCATTAATTTCGGCCAAACCGACCAGTATTAGGTTATGGTACCATAGGATCCGACAAATCCCGTTATCAACTAGACCCATGGTTATGTATGGGTTAAGTGGGAAACGACTGAATCTGATGATTGTTAATTTACCCTTTGGAGGTTTGTTAATGCGAGAATGATTGGGAACGATGAACGAGTCACAAAGGTTTGAATGTTATTAGCGAGACGACCAAAAGTAGTTTTCACACTTAAAACGAGAACGATTTAAACGAATGAACGATGTTCTATAACGAGAACGAGTTAAACAATATTACACAACGATGTTTACGAAACTATATAAACCATTCAAGTTTTATTATAAGAACGATTTATGATTTGGTTTACATAAACAAATGTTTTGGGTTAAGATTCATGGCAAGGGTTATAAATTATGACCAATCTATTTTGACTTGGTTATTCATTTACAATACAAACATTTTACAAAACAAGGTTTTCTAATATCAATTAACGAAGTTGTACAAGTTGTTTCAACATACAAACGAGCCATGAATCTGATACTTACACAAAAACTATGTACTCGCCAGCATTTCTTTGCTGACTTTGTTTTTACATATGTTTCAGGTGATGTTGCTTAATGTTGATTGCGAATAGGATGCATGCTCACTTAGGACCGGACGAGGCCTTAGTGATTTAATAACGATGATAAACTATGTTTGAATTGCTTGTTTAACTTTAAGACAATGTTTAATATTCAATAAAACGAAACTCTTGTATCCATGGTTTGAAACAATAATTCTGTTACAATACTCCCCGACGTTTCCGCCACGATTTGTTGTTTTACGTGGTCGGGGTGTGACAGAAAAGTTGGTATCAGAGCCAATGGTTATAGAGAATTAGGTTATTAGTAAAATTTTGACCTAGACTATAACTTTCTAGGACCCCAACGCAAGTTGATTTGTGTTTAGAATTAAAAAAAATCCGTATCTGCTTCGAAAATTAGTCATCCGTTCTAGGATGATTGATTACTAGGTTTTGAACTCTCTGTTATAAGGTTTTGAACCCTTCTAGTTTGACTCATTTTGGCTTAATGCCTTTTGAGGTTTCAAAATCTCGTCAGAGTTTGGGTCTAAATAATGTGAACACGTGCAAACTGGAAGAGTGAATGCCTGTACCCTGAGTTTTCTGTCTAAGGCTAGAGTGTTCGTACAAATCCACATAATTGGACCCGTCACTCTTACCTGGGAACTCTTGGGGTGAGTGTTCACTTATAGGCGAGCATGTCTTCGCGATACATTATTTTGATTCATTACTTTGATTAGTCACTGCGTGTCGTTTGTTTGTTCGAGGTAACAAACAAATGATCGCCTTCCTTGTGTTTTGTCGATACCTCTTTTGTTTTTCCTAATTTTCAATCTCACTCGATTCTCCTGTTTCCTTACTAGACAATGCCTCCTCGACGTGAAACACAATCTTTTACTATTGAAGAACTCGCAGCCCTGGTCTCTCAGTAAGTGGCTGCTGTGCTTCTCGGTGTTGAGACCCAAGTCCACGAGATATACAATAACAACAATAATGCACCGTGTAATTTCAAGAATTTCAATTCTGCTAAGCCGCTAAAGTTGTCTGGGTCACAAGGAGCAACTGCACTCCTTCAATGGTTCGAGAGTATCGAGAACACATTCAGACATGTGCAATGTCCGAATGGGCGTAAGGTTGAATTTGCTTCGAGTGTGTTTGAGAAGTGTGCTCTTACGTGGTGGAACGGAGTGATGCGCGACAGGGGTGCCGAAGTGGCGTTGGTACAAACATGGGAAGAGCTTCAAGCTCTCATGATGAGAGAGTTCTGTCCCCGTCACGAAATTCGAGCTTTGGAACGAGAGTTTGACGATCTGAAACAAGATGGGGGAGAACACCGTGCGTATACGAATCGATTTGAGGAGCTCAGTCTTTTGTGTCCTACTATGGTTACCCCGTTGGAGAAAGCGATAGAGAGGTATATCGATGGTCTACCCGATTCTATTCTGGATATAGTGACCGGTATTAATCCTACCACCCTTCGCCAAGCAATTGAGTTGTCTGCTACCCTGACTGAGTCTCAAGTCAGGAAGGGTAAACTCACCCGCAAGGGTGATAAAAAGAAGGCGACTGATTCTGGGAAGGACAAGAAAGAGGGTAAGGGTAAAGAAGGTGAGTCATCGAAGAAGTCGAGAAAGTGAAAGGGTTCCCAGAATTTTGCAGTAACTGCACAAACTGCTCAGAACCCTCAGAACCCGCCAGCTCAATCTTCTGCGAAGAAAGCGTATGCTGGTACCGCACCTCATTGTGCTCGCTGCAATGGTCATCATGTTGCACAACAAGCTTGTAGGCAATGCACAACGTGTGGTAAGCTTGGGCATCTGGCCAACGTCTGTCATTCGGGTCAGAATCAGATTGTTCAGAATCAAGCTCCAGTTCAGGGGAATGCTGCTAGATTCCCACCGGGTACATGTTTCAATTGTGGAGAGCTTGGTCACTACCGCAACAACTGTCCGAGGTTGGCAAATGCAAATGTAAATCCAAACGTGAATGTCAATGTCAATGAAAATGCGAATCCCGCTCGTGGGCGAGCGTACAATCTGAATGCTAATGAAGCAAGGGCTGGCAACGAGGTGGTTAATGGTACGTTTCTTGTTAACAATCGACCTGCATATATTCTTTTTGATTCTGGCGCCAATAGAAGTTTTGTTTCATTATCTTTTGAACCTTTGCTTGCGATACCTAGAACTAAACTGAGGAAACCCTTATCTGTCGAAGTTGCTACTGGTAAACCTCTTGTTCTCGATTCTGTTATTCATGATTGTCAGTTAAACCTTGATAACCATCTTTTTTCCCATTGACCTCACACCGATGCAACTTAGGAGTTTCGATATTATCATGGGGATGGATTGGTTAACCAAACATCATGCTGAGGTGGTTTGTTTTGATAAGATTGTTCGTATTCCTCTTCCGTCTGGCGATGTTCTGGAAGTTCGTGGCGAAAAACCATCTGGTGGATTGAAGCTTATGTCATGTACAAAGGCCCAAAGATATTTACGAAAAGGATATGTTGCTTTTCTGGCACATGTCACCGAGGAGAAAGGCAAGAGCAAGAGTGTTCAGGATATTCCGATTGTTCGGAATTATCCAGAGGTGTTTCCTGATGAACTGGCTGGTTTGCCTCCAATTCGTCAAGTCGAGTTTCATATTGACCTTGTACCCAATGCCAACCCAATTGCGAAAGCACCTTGTCGTCTTGCACCGTCAGAGATGCAAGAGTTATCAAAATAGCTTCAAGAGTTGTCTCATAAAGGATTCATCCGTCCGAGCTATTCGCCTTGGGGAGCACCTGTTCTCTTTGTGAAAAAGAAAGATGGATCTTTTCGAATGTGTATCGATTATCGTGAGCTTAATAAGCTTACCATCAAGAATCGATATCCCCTACCTAGAATTGATGATCTCTTCGACCAGCTGCAAGGTGCTTCATGCTTTTCCAAGATCGATCTGCGATCTGGGTATCATCAACTTCGTGTTCTCGAGGAAGATATTCCCAAAACTGCTTTCCGTACAAGATATGGGCATTATGAGTTCACTGTCATGCCTTTTGGTTTGACAAATGCCCCAGCTATCTTCATGGACTTAATGAATAGGGTTTGTAAACCTTATTTTGATAAATTCATCATTGTGTTCATCGACGATATTCTCATTTATTCAAAGTCTCGAGCCGATCACGAGCAACACCTTCGTCTGACATTGGAACTCCTAAAGAAGGAACAACTTTTTGCTAAATTCTCCAAGTGTGAATTCTGGCTTAAAGAAGTTTAGTTCTTGGGTCATATTGTCAATGAGCAGGGTATTCACGTAGACCCATCCAAGATTGTTGCAATTAAGGATTGGAATACACCGACGACACCTACAGAAGTTCGTTCTTTTCTTGGTCTTGCTGGTTACTATCGACGGTTTATTTCTAACTTTTCAAAGATCGCGGTTCCACTCACTGCTTTGACTCAGAAGAATAAGCATTTTGAGTGGGGACCTAAGCAAGAAGAAGCGTTCCAAACGCTGAAACGGAAGCTCTGTGACGCTCCTGTTTTATCTCTACCTGAGGGAAACGATGATTTTGTTGTCTATTGTGACACTTCGAATCTAGGACTAGGTTGTGTTCTTATGCAACGAGGTAAAGTCATAGCTTATGCGTCTAGACAACTGAAAATTCATGAAAAGAACTATACGACTCATGATCTTGAGTTAGGAGCTATGGTTTTTGCGCTTAAAATCTGGAGACACTACCTCTATGGAACGAAGTGTGTGGTTTTCACAGACCACAAAAGTCTCCAGCATATTTTCAATCAGAAGGAGCTGAACATGAGGCAACGACGTTGGGTTGAACTCTCAAACGATTATGATTGCGATATCCGCTGCCATCCTGGTAAGGCGAATGTCGTAGCCGATGCGCTTAGTCGAAAGGAACGAGTCAAGCTTCATTCTGTTCGAACTCTATCTGATATTTAATCTCGTGTTCTTCAAACTCAACGATCTTGTATGATCAATGACTTATTGAAATATGAGCTACCACTTCAACTTGAGCTTAAACTCGAAAGGAAAGACGATGGTTTACTCTATTTTGAGAATCGTTTGTGGATTCCGAATCAGGACGATCTTCGCACATTAGTAATGGACGAATCTCACAAGTCTCGATATTCTATCCATCCTGGTGCTGATAAAATGTACAAGGATCTTCGTACCAAGTTCTGGTGGCCTGGTATGAAGAAGGATGTTGCCTTGTATGTGTCGAAATGCCTAACTTGTCTCAAAGTCAAGCCTGAACATCAACGACCTTCTGGTTTGCTTGTACAACCAGAGATACCGGTTTGGAAGTGGGAGAACATTGCAATGGATCTCATCACTAAGTTACCACGTACGTCTAAAGGTCATGATGCTATTTGGGTCGTAGTTGATCGTTTAACGAAATCTGCTCACTTCTTACCAATCCGTGAGGATTTCTCTGCTGAAAAGCTTGCCAAGATCTATGTAGACGAGATCGTATCACGACATGGTGTTCCTTTAGATATCATTTCCGATCATGATGCTCGGTTTTCGTCTCATTTTTGGAAGACCATGCAATCTGCTTTGGGGACCCAACTAAATCTAAGCACTGCTTATCATCCCCAAACAGATGGTCAATCTGAGAGAACGATTCAAACTTTGGAGGATATGCTTAGAGCATGCGTGATAGACTTTGGTGGTAATTGGGATTCTCATCTGCCACTGATCGAGTTCTCATACAATAATAGTTATCATGCTAGTATTAAGATGGCACCATTCGAAGCTCTCTACGGTCGAAAATGTCATTCACCCGTCTATTGGAATGAGATCGGTGAAGCTCAGCGTACTGGACCTGAGCTCATTCTAGAAACAACAGACAAAATCAAGACAATCCGCGATAATCTTGTGACCGCTAGAAGCCGTCAAAAGAGTTATGCAGATTTGGGACGCAAGCCCATGGAATTTCAAATCGGAGACCGTGTCCTACTCAAGGTGTCGCCTTGGAAGGGAGTGGTGATATTTGGAAAGAAAGGAAAACTTGCACCACGATATGTTGGACCATTTAAGATTGTTGAAAGAATTGGAAAGGTTGCCTATCGACTAGAACTACCTCCAGAGCTTGGAAATGTTCATCCGACTTTTCACGTGTCCAATTTGCGAAAGTGTTTAGCTGATGCTAATCTTCACATTCCTCTCGACGAGATTCAAATCGACGAAACGATGCACTTTGTCGAGAAACCTGTGGAGATAGTGGAACGTACATACAAACAGTTGAAGAACAAACGGATTCATTTAGTCAAAGTTCGCTGGGAATCCAAACGTGGCCCCGAGTTTACTTGGGAACGTAAGGACCAGATGAAGGCGAAATATCCGCATTTGTTTTCACAAGATTCCTCTAAATAAAATTTCAGGACGAAATTTCCTAAAGTAGGGGAGACTGTGACCACCTTGGTTTTCACACTCGTATTTGTTTGACTTTCATTGTAACAAATACCGTATTTGGAATAAAACTTATTTAAACATACTTGCTTTGTGCTTATACATGCTTATACCAATACAAACACGTGAAACAATTGCAAATTTGTTGAGTTTTATGCTATTAAACAAGGTTACATAAACTATAAGAGCCTATTGTGACATTTTATGAAACTACAAAATAAGGGATCTAAATTGTCATTTTTGAAACTATATAAATACGAGGGTTAAAGTGCAATCATTTCAAACTATAAGTTTTGGGTTCTTTTTGTAATTTTTGAAAACTTATTTTATAAAGAAATAAATATATAGTTTGAAATAAAAGTCCAAGGTTCATTTGGTCATTTTCTGAAACTTGAACTATAGGGACCAAACCTGCCACTTTTAAACTTTATTTAACTAATTTCCACTAACTAAGTTAGTTTATGTATTAAGATTCCTGATTTAAAACTTAACCCAGTTAGTTTAACTAACTGACTATTACAGGGACCATTTATGTCAATTCTCAAAACTTTAGGGACCAATTATGTACTTCTGATGAAAGTATAGGGACTGTTATTGTAACTTTTCGAAAGTTCAGGGACTATTTTTGTACAAAATGAAACTTGAGGGGCTAAATTGTAAATATCCAAAAACCCGGTCAAAAGGGGGTCCTTCTGTATCGGACCGGCCCTGCCGGGTTTCGAACTCGCGACCTCTCGGTTGTAACACGAACGACTTAACCAGTTTATCCTCTGTACAGAGCTGTTAGAATTAGGAACATTAATTCATATATACACACACTAGGTTTTTACCCGGGATTGCTTCCCGGGCTCGAGAAAATTACTTTTATTAAAAACTATTTATGATTAATACACCCTTAAAATCATACAAAAAGTATGACATTTTTCAAACAATATATCAAAACTGTAGGTGGTTCTTCGACATAAAAATAATCAAGTATGACATTTTTCAAACAATATATCAAGTAGCCATTTGCATCAGTTTTCAAACAAAGTGCCATGTTACATAAATTAGTGACATAAAAATAATATGATTTACCACGAGCCACCTGTATAAAGTTGCAAGTGATAATAATTCTTTTAGTTTTTTATATTATACCTTATAACTTTCAAATAATACATCAAAACTGAAGGTGGTTCTTCGACTTTCAAAGTCAAATTAAAAAGGATAACAGATTCTATATAAGTGATGACATTTTTCTAGCATGGGGCAATCTTGTATCTTTAAGGTCTCTAATGAAGTCCAAGCTTGTCTAGTGCATATCCTGCAATGGTCCAATATTCCATAAGTTATCCTGCAAAAATCCCAATCGCCTTAAATCAATTTAATAACGTTTGTGTTCTGTACTTGTTTAACGCCGAGAATAGGGGTGGCAATTCTTAACATGGCCCAAACACAGCATAAAAAAGGCACTAACACGACTCGTTTAAAAGGCGGGTCATGTTCGATTTGACCCATATTAAAAGGCGGGCCATGTTCGATTTGACCCATAAAAAAGGCACTAACACGACTCGTTTAAAAGGTGGGCCTTAAATCAATTTAATAACGTTTGTGTTCTGTACTTGACCCATATCGGTTGGCTTCGAGTTGCACATTTCAATCCGCAAACCCATCAAACCCACATGATTGACACCCAACAATCATTGTTTATCTAATTATCGTTTAAAACACACCTTCTGATTGACACCCATTAAGAAATACCCATCATGCGAAACTATACTCGAGAATCTTACTTATTGGAAATTGACAGATCATAACAACTTGTACCTAAAGATTCCAAAAACATTCATGTGATCTATATACCATTTTTGAAAAATAAAAAATCAAATAGAGCTTTTAACTTCTGCCTAACAATAAGACTTAGGTATATAAGACCATAGATTTACTTAAGTATACAAAGACCATAGATTTAATAAACCATAGCTTTTACCTTCTGCCTAACAGTAAGACTTAGGTATCGCCAAGATAATACATAGAAACAAAACACTATTAAAGGAGACACATAACTTAATATTTAAAAGAATGTTGTTGCCAAAACCTCGTATAAGCGGACCACATTTGGATGCTTTAGCTACTTCATAGTTGCTATTTCCAATTTTATCTGCATCGCCAAGATAATACATAGAAAGGGAAGTGAATCAACCGAATTTGAGTAACGGGACGGGAATATCATAACAGATTGTGAGAGTTGAAGTAACCTTTTCAACCATTTCCGTGTTAACAATTTTTCTTTTGTTATAGATCTTGACAGCCACAGTTTCCCCGGTCTCAGAATTAAAAGCATTCTTCACTTTTCCAAGAGTTCCTATGCCAAGTGTCTTTCCGAACATATATTTACTCGATTCAAATTTGATTTCGAGGGGATTCATCCTTGATTACCTGATAACAAAACAGTTTTCTCATATCAGGAGTCAATATACAATCAAATATGAAATTAACAACCACGTATTAGAATCAAACAGCTAAAACTGTTTCGCAGACAAGTTCAAGTCACAAAAACAGCAACTCCTAGGGTTAATTGGAACCAAAAGTCAGTAAACTGTAGCGTAAACTTGTATACTGCAGCGTAAACTGCAGCTTATACAGTTTCTGCGGACAACGATTCTGCGCAACAAACAGATTCTGCGGATAAGTAATACAGTTCAGCGAATGACTTTTATTCTGTGAGGATTCTGCAGATAAACATCTGCAAGTGACCAGTTCAGCGAACAGACAACTAAAACAAAGTGAAGATGACCAGTTTAGTGACCAGTTCTACGAATACAGATCTGCTTTTGATCAGCGAATAACGTTTGCGATTGACGCTGATTCTGCAACGAACACGGATCTCGAACAGATTTTACAAACTGCAGATGACCAGTTTAGTGACCAGTTCTACGAATACAGATCTGCTTTGGGCACCATTTATCATCAAGAAACTTGCAAGCCTGCACCATTTGAATAAATATAAAAAAGTTCTACTTCATATAAAAATGACTGAAGAAACAATTGTGCTGGTCAAACCTCGATAATTTGGTCCAGTTCGATATTGAGAACCTGGCTGAACTGTGAAAATCAATATACATTTTCACAATACAAAACGCATATTTCAAGAAAGTTAAAAAATATGAAACTGTACCTTTTTAACATCAACGACACACACCAGAGCTTGCATTAAATTACCAAATTGAGTGCAAAAAACCCTAACAAAAATGACAGATCATCAACACATTAATAAAACCCCTCATTCATGGGTCAAAATCATTAATTTCAGCAGATGACGATCTTTTTGTATAAGATTCTCAGTTGTTCTCGTTTCCTTTGAGATGCTACCCTATTAAACAAAAGAAAAATTATACCAATCCACTGTTTTGGGTTAAAACAGTGTTTTGAAACCACTGTTTTGGTTTAAAACAGTGTTTTGAAACCACTTTTAGGTTAAAACAGTGTTTGAAACCACTGTTGGGTTAAAACAGTGTTTTGAAACCACTATTAGGTTAACAGTGTTTGAAGCCACTGTTGGGTTAAAGCAGTGTTTTGAAACCACTTTTGGGTTAAAACAGTGGTTTCAAACACTGTTTTAAACCAACAGTGGTTTCAAACACTGTTAACCCAAAAGTGGTTTCAGAACACTGTTTTAACAACACTGTTTTAACCCAACAGAGGTTTCAAACACTGTTTTAACAAAAAAGTGGTTTCAAAACACAGTTTTAACCCAAAACAGTGGTTTCACTTTTTCTCGGATTAAAACACAGCAAGTGATCGGTTCAGCGAACAGACAACTAAAACAAAGTGCAGATGACCAGTTTAGTGACCAGTTCTACGAATACAGATATGCTTTTGATCAGCGAATAACGTCTGCGATTGACGCTGATTCTGCAATGAACACGGATCTCGAACAGATTTTACAAACGGCAGATGACCAGTTTAGTGGCCAGTTCTACGAATACAGATCTGCTTTGGGCACCATTTATCATCAAGAAACTTGCAAGCCTGCACCATTTGAATAAATATAAAAAAAAGTTCCACTTCATACAAAAAATGACTGAAGAAACAATTGTGCTTGTCAAACCTCAATAATTTGGTCCAGTTCGATATTGAGAACCTGGCTGAACTTAATATGTTATATGGTATTTTTCCACGATTCAAAAAGTTTTTCACTTTTATGCATTTTGGAAGAGTTGTGAGTTATGTGGCTAGCTCGAAATATAAACATCTAAAATGATTATAAATAGTACACATGAAGGGTCACTTTAATCCGACCCCATTTTGCCACATGTACTTCACATTGTCTTGTTTAAATAAATAGGTTCATGATCCTAGCAAAATTACAGTTGCTTTTTCTTTTCATTTAATGAACTGAAGATCAGGTTAAATTGAATACCTTTCGAAGAAAAATGGGCTTGAACTGAAGCATGCCAGCAATCGTCAGCTTAGATTGAAGCCGGGACCTGAAGGAGACCTGCCGTTGAGTGAATCGGTTTCTGTTTGCACCTGTATAAAATAAAAACTCAAAAACAAAATCTGAATCATAAAATAAAAACTTCGATTAGGGTTTGAAGCTGAAGGAGGTGCTCTGGATTAATGAAATCCGGTTTCAAATCTCAAAAACAAAATCTGAATCATAAAATAAAAACTTACCTTGTTGAGATTAATCAAATCCGGTTTCAAATCGTAGGGATGAAAGATGATTGATGAAGAATCGTCTCAGTACGGATGGAGTTTTAGGGTTTGAAGCTGAAGGAGGTGCTCTGGATTTGAGGGCATGGATTGAATTTTGAAAGTGGAGCCAGAATAACAACGTAGGTTATATATGTATCCGGTTTGAGTTTTGAATTTTGAATCTGGAGCCAAGATTTTGAATATGGGCAGTGGTTCATCAGTGGTTTGCCCTTTTGTATATGTGGGCAGACCTTTCAAAAAGTGAATGTGGGCCATCTTGTTTATGAAATCAGTGGTTTGTAAATAAAGGGAAATAAGAAGGAGAAGGCACTGTTGGGCGGGAAAAAGCAAAAATGAGGCCCTAATTAAGTGACACGTGGAAAGTGATGCCCTAATTAAGTGACAAGTGGCCCAAATCACCTTTCATTTATTATATATAATAGATTAGGAAACTAATTATTTTATTAAAATTAATTCTGAATTAAAAAGGTTTAATTATCAACGAACCAGCCACACCCAAGAATCGAACCCGGGCATACTCGCACAAACAACACGCGCACAACCAGCTGGTCTACCAGCTTGGGTGTGTTTTATTTGAAATCTAATAATATATATATTAACATTATTTTCGAGCTGAATTACACATTCAGATCCGCAAGGTCGCGGATCTCATCAAAAACCCACCATAATCGATTTTTAATCCATTATTTCGACCTGTAAAGCTACCCACATGATCCCCAACCCATCCCAACTCGTTCCAATCATTCAAACGACACAAATTCGTGCTATAACCACTATGAATCGGAGCTTTTTATTAAAAAAAAGAATTTAAAGTAGATCAAATCCACTAAGTTTTGTTGAATCTGAGATCTAAACTTCGTGTATTTAAGTTCCTTGCATTCCTAGCAACATTCCACACCATTTACAAACACTTAAACACCCGAAATCTTCGGATTAAAACCTGCAACTCGTCGGAATACTAACTTTTTTGCCGGAATTTTTTAATCCGATCATCCTTTCAATACCGGTTCGTTTTTATTGTTTCAATTAATTCTTTTATGCTTATACAATGTTTCTCCAAAGTTAATTTGAATATAACACAGTTTTCCCGTAGAATTGAAAGAGTTTGACTTTTAGTTTGACCGGGTCTTCTGACTTTGACTTCTCTTTGGAGAAGATGACCAGGCCCTGTTTGGTTATAAGTATAGCAGTCCTAAACCAAACACAAACAGAAGCTTAGCCCAGTGGTTAAGACTCTGTTTGGTTACAATACAGACCCAGGTTCGAACCCAGGGGTCTGCATTTCTTTTTAATCAATTAATTTTTAATATTTTCAACATTCCAATAATTTTTATAAGATTATTAATCAATGTTGCTTTTATTAAAAATTTGAAATTAGTCAATTTATTTATAAAACTAATTTTTACAATATTGAAACAGTTTATTATTAAATAATTAATAATAAATCTATTTTTAGGAATTAAATTCTGAAATTTTCAGATTAATTATTTTAAGTGTTAATCTTTACAAAAATAATGTTGCTACTGATATTTTATATAATTTCAATATTTATATAATTAAATCAGTAATATTCAAGTTCAATAATTAAAAATGTTATTTAATTATTATGATATAAATTAATTATATCACTTGTACAATATTTTGCCAATAATCATTATATTTAATTATGATACTAGTTAAATATATTTGATTTATTATTAAAAATGTTTAAATTAAATCGATTGTACATTTTTTTTTGCAATTTAATTATTTATGATAAATAAATATTTTTCATAAATAATTCCTCTATATCAGGATCATTTTTCCGAGCCCTCTAAACATATAATTCACAAGATCCTTCTATTAATCTAAACACTATCAAATACAATAAATACTCAACAAATCCCGTCAACACTATACGACCTCAATATTGATACATTATTCTTGTACGATTCATTAGGACAACTTGAGTTTCCTTATTATCAGACACTTTAATCTTGACTTGCGTATTCGGAATCGCCTGCAAAATAATGTGAGTACATAGATCCCCTCTTTTTACAGTTTTCAATTGTTTTGGGGTGATTCATATGTATCAAAAACGATTTCGATATTCTAACGATGGTTTCAAAACGATTGAGATGGTTTATACAAAACTAATAACGATTTCGACAATGTGAACGAACTTGTTGGTGGTAGTTACATAACGAATGACATTCATTAATTTCGGCCAAACCGACCAGTATTAGGTTATGGTACCATAGGATCCGACAAATCCCGTTATCAACTAGACCCATGGTTATGTATGGGTTAAGTGGGAAACGACTGAATCTGATGATTGTTAATTTACCCTTTGGAGGTTTGTTAATGCGAGAATGATTGGGAACGATGAACGAGTCACAAAGGTTTGAATGTTATTAGCGAGACGACCAAAAGTAGTTTTCACAATTAAAACGAGAACGATTTAAACAAATGAACGATGTTCTATAACGAGAACGAGTTAAACAATATTACACAACGATGTTTACGAAACTATATAAACCATTCAAGTTTTATTATAAGAACGATTTATGATTTGGTTTACATAAACAAATGTTTTGGGTTAAGATTCATGGCAAGGGTTATAAATTATGACCAATCTATTTTGACTTGGTTATTCATTTACAATACAAACATTTTACAAAACAAGGTTTTCTAATATCAATTAACGAAGTTGTACAAGTTGTTTCAACATACAAACGAGCCATGAATCTGATACTCACACAAAAACTATGTACTCGCCAGCATTTCTTTGCTGACTTTGTTTTTACATATGTTTCAGGTGATGTTGCTTAATGTTGATTGCGAATAGGATGCATGCTCACTTAGGACCGGACGAGGCCTTAGTGATTTAATAACGATGATAAACTATGTTTGAATTGCTTGTTTAACTTTAAGACAATGTTTAATATTCAATAAAACGAAACTCTTGTATCCATGGTTTGAAACAATAATTCTGTTACAACACTCCCCGACGTTTTTGCCACGATTTGTTGTTTTACGTGGTCGGGGTGTGACAGTTGTGAAGGACGCTGAAATCCAGAAGGGATGATAATCAAGTTTTTGAAAAGAATAATGGTTCAGTTTTGAGGATTACTCGAGTTCTTTTATGCTACAAAGTTTCTCTCTCTACTATCTGATATAGTTTGTGAATTCTATAGGGACGTTTTATTCTTCATGATGGCCCTCCATATGCTAATGGTGATTTAAACATTGGACATGCATTAAACAAGATTATAAAGGATAGAGTAACTTACGTTTTTGGCCCCTGTGGTTATATCACTTTTACTATATTAGCCCAAAATATGAATTTTTAACATATCTGCCCCATGGTCTCTATAACTAACCATTTTGGCCCCTAAGTGTAGAGATCATGGGGGCCAAAATGGTTAGACTTAGGGGTCAAAATGGTTAGCTATAGAGACCATGGGGGCAGATATGTTAAAAATTTTTATTTTGGGCTAATATAGTAAAAGTGATATAACCACAGGGGCCAAAAACGTAATTTACTCTAAAGGATATTATTAACCAGTATAAAGCATAGTTGCAACACTCATTTTGTTCTGTTATATATGAGATAGGGTGACAAAAGGATCTGCTTCATTTGATCCATGTGTATAGAGGTATAAAAACTGTGAATTTGATGAATGTGTCACTTAACTTTTATTACTTTCTCCCTTTTTATGTTTATGGCAGCTTTTACAAAATTGCAAAGTTCAGTACATTCATGGTTGACATCATAAGCGTTACTGTAACGCAAAGAAATTACCCAAGATGAAGTTAAAAAGTCCGTTTGATATTATAAGTTATAATGCGTATTGGCGATGTTTCAGCTTTGTAGCCCGCGCCGCAACGCGCGCGGGTCTAATATCTAGTTCTAATAAAAAAATAATCTTGTAGATTTAGTCTTGTTGAAGAAACATCAATGGGATTAGTTCAGCGTGAAGGTGGGCCATGTGGTGTATTAGCAGCTATACAAGTAAACATCTTGAGTTCTCAGTTTACCTCTTTATTTGTGAATTAATGTTGTGTATAATACATATTTGGATTGTCTTAATTTGAATGATATAAACCTAAAAATACCATAGTTACAACTTAGAAAAAAAAAAAAAAACAATTTAGGTTTGGTTTTAAACCCTTATCTTTTAAGGAACAGTTTTTGGTTCATTAAGCAATTATTTTTTTGGTACATTAAAAGTTGATTGATAAAAACTGACATTTTGTACAATACGATTTGTTTCCATTTGCAGGCGTTTATTCTTAAATATATCCTGTTTTTCCCACAAGAATTAGTTAAAGATGGACCAAAGACACCAATAATATCCGTTTCAAAAAGATTACAAGAAACTCAAGATTCTGCAACAAATGTCTTTGGATCCCTAACAGAAGAAACTAAATCGAGGTGATTATTTTTACTTTATCACTTGCTTTGAGTTCATCACTGAAAATATAATAAAAATTTTGCATTAGATAGAAACAATGAGTTAATTTGAGGGGCTTTTGGTAATTTTGACACTTTTAAACTTAACATATGCCTTGCAGGGCTTTGGTCAGAAGCATGGGTGAAATATTGTTTTTGTGTGGAAATAATAATAGTGCAACAATTGCATCTCTTAAAGTTCTGGACCATGAGATTGAGGGTAAAGATCAAAGCACAAAATATGAGGTAAGTTGAAATCTATATTATTTCAAGTTTTTCTAATGAGATGATTTACGAGGTTTTACAACATTAATTTAGGGGCAATTTCATATATATCCCTACAAACTTGCAAAATATCATATGTACCCTTGAAAATTATAAATATCATATATACCCTTATAAAGTAGTTGAAATATTATATATACCCAATTCAATAAAAAGAATTTAATAAATAACAGTTTTACCCTTATTTTTCTAAAACTTTGAAATCTCATATATGACATTTCACTTCAAATATTATATTTACTCATTTCTAGCTTAATTTTAGCTTAAATATTCTATATGAAGAATACTATTGTTTATGCAAAATTAAAATAAAAAATAGAAAAAAAAGTGTAAAAATAAATTTAAGCTTAAAATGTGATATAAAAATATGAAGTTAAAAGATGAGCATATATGAAAAGTTGAAGTTAAAAAATAAGGGTAAAATGATTATTTATTAGTTTGTTTTTAATGAATTGGGTATATATGATATTTCAACTATTTTGTAAGGGCATATATGATATTTTTTGTTTTGGTTGGATATATATGAAAGGGTATATATGAGACTAATCCTTACAGTTTTGGAAGCCAAACAGTTTTGGAAGCCAAACAGTTTCAGGTGAACTACATTTCAGGTATGGTAACTACATTTCAGGTGAAAAGACATAAAACTGGTGTTAAGAGTGGATGTCTGTCGCCAAAAACCAGCTAGCCAACCAATTAACCAGCTAAAGTGAGTTATAATATTTTTTTTTATTATTGTTCCATACTTTAATCTTATTGTTTGATATTCACTGTGCATGTGTGGCGTGTGAACAACAAAGAAAATAGTCTTATTACAAGCAGTTATCACCATAAATTTCCTGGTGTGGCATTACTGCCACATATTGTTTGGTAATGTTCAGCATTATGTCCATTAATGTTTATCGTAGTAATTTTGTTAGGAAGTTTATAATGTTCAGCATATGACATTTCGTATTTGTATTTGTATTGATAAATTAATTCTGGTTAAAGCATTATGTACTTTTCAAGTTTTGTTGGTTTATTATAGTGTTTTGGTTTCATCCATTGTCTTTTCAAGTTTTTAGGCATATAATTAATAGTGTTTGTTGGTTTAATAGTAAATTTATATGTTTTATTCATATTTTTAGGCATATAATAAATTAATCGCAATCGCAATGAATTAATGAATAAAACGTAAAGCATTATGGGCTTATGATTGTTTTGATTGAAATATTGATCTCATTGGCTAAAATAAACCCGTGTAATACACGGGGTATAAGCTAGTTTGATATAAGAAACTACAAGGTTCATCTCTACTCTAAATACAATTTTCAATATCTAATAACATACCGTTGAGCGATCTTCGCCTCAATCAACAATGTTTCCGCTAGCTTAATAGAGGTAAGGCTTAAACCTAACATGTTAAAACCTTATAAATGTAACAAGTGACCTTTGCCTAAACAATCCTTGCTCGCATACCACCTGGCACAAACTTTTCTGAACAACTCAACAAGCACAGAAACACTTAGAACCTTTGCCTAAAAAATCCTTGCTCTTATAGAGCATCAACTTTACTTATTTGTTCTTGATACCTTTACCTAAATAATCTTTGCTCGCATACCACTTGACACAAACTTGTCTCAACAAGCATGGTGTGCAACACTTAGAACTCTTACAAAACATCAACTTTAGTTCTTTATTCTTGATACCTATTAATAATCATTGCTCGCATACCACTTGACACAAACTTGTCTAACCACTCAACAAGCATGATGTGCAACACTTAGAACTCTAACAAAGCATCAACTTTACTTCCTTGTTCTTGATTAAATTTGTATTTATACCAATAACTTTTAAGAATCCTTTTTACCCAATGTCTCGATGGTGTTAGATTGTAGGGGTGTGTATGGGTCGGTTTTGGCCTAAAATTTTAACCATAACCGCGATGTCGATTAATAGGTAACCATAACCATAATCGATCGGTTATGGCGGTTATGGTTAATCGGTTTTGATGGTTATAGCGGGTCGGTTGTGGGTGGTTAACTGCGTATTTAGCTTAGCTAAAAATAGCTTAATTTTTTTAACATAAAATAAATTGTTATTGCATATTTGTATATATTAGTATATTACACAGTATAAAAATACATATAATCTATAATGTTATTATCGAATATTTAAATAAAGTGATATGATGTATTCCATAAATTCAAATAAACATTCAATCAAAACCACAAGACGATATGAAAAACTCATAAATACTAAAAATCTTCAATCAAAAACATCAAATATTACAAATATGGTGAAAAGTTATAAATCCTACAAAGATTTATTACATGTCAGTTGGTTCGATTATGGTGGGTATGGAAACATTGATAACCATAACCGACCAGCTACCTTCGGTTTTCAAAAAAAATCATTAACCAACCCACCGGGTTTTAGATTTGGTTCGGTTTTTTCGGTTCAATTTTGTCGGTTAATTCGGTTATGGTTCGGTTAATTCATTTTTTTGCACACCTTATTAGATTGTTAGTATAAGAAATTCATACTTCTACCCAACCTAGCATAATCTTTAGTATTTATGAAGCGCACGATCGTTGTAAGAGACTTTTAGTAATGATCACCACTTTATATGCTCACTAATTTTAGTAATGATCACCGTTATTTCTTCATACATGTGTTCATATGTAGCACAATATATATTTAAATCAAGTTTTACAAGATTTGCAATGGATAACACACATAAAAACTTTTTATCTTTACCCAAATATGAAAAATGAAATGAGTTTAAATATCATATTATCATTTGTTTCAGTCTAAAACATTTGCATTCTTTATAAAAAATGGTTAGCTTAAATGTACAAATAATGCTTGTTTTAAAGAAAGTGAACATTAACTTGTAAGAATCCTTTATATGTAGGACGTTTTTTCATGCATTTTTCCAAACCAAGTAACATCTTAGATGGTATTTTCAAACCTTTTACACATGTAATATTATAAAAAACTGATTCCAAAGTATATTACTAGTTTTCAGGCCTCTAAAACATGTTAGAATAATTTTCATTAGAGGAATTGGCCTGTAATAATCCCAACCAGACGTCATTAGCCACTGCTAGTCCCACTTTTGAATATTCCCCATGTCAGTACCACATTTTACTTATTTTTCCTCCACCGGTCCTCAGTTAAAAAAAACTTAACGGAGTTAAGTTTTTTTCCTGAATTACAAGCCGACGTTTTAGGGCTTTTGATCAGAACGAGGCTACGAGTCGAATGATGTAAACTTACCTTGAAATTGTGCTCCAAACGATGAAAACGGTGTTTCAATTCGGGTGTTTAAACTTTCAATTAACAAAATCAAGTCGTTTAGAGCACTGTTTCGAGGTAAATTTTACATCAATAGACTCGTATCCTCGTTCTGATCAAAAACCCTAATACGTCAGTTTGTAATTCGGAAAAAACTTAACTCCGTTAAGTTTTTTTTAACTGAGAACCGGTGGAGGAAAATAGGTGAAATGTGAGAGTGTTAGACTGGCATGGAGAATATTCAAAGGTAAGACTAGCAATGGCCAATGACGTCTAGTTGAGATTATTATAGGTCAATTCTTCTTTTCATTACGAAAGATTCTTCCAACTGATACTTTCAAGTATTTATAAAACCTTATACAAACTTTGGATTGTCATATACAAAATTCTCAAATGACTTTATTCATTTTTATAAAAAAAAAAAAATCAAATAAAAAATTGTATGGAAAATGGGTTAACTTATAGGGTTTTTAAAAAATATTATTTATTTATCCAAATGAGACGACTCTCTATCCTTGCAAATCCGAGCTACACCAAGTTACCATAACTCAAGCCAAAGCTGCCTGATCAAGAAGAAGGGGGCGGTGGTCCGTAGTCCCTACACCTACGTGATACATATTCTAAGAGTGTCAATGTCTCATCTTCCTCATCTTCAACAAGCACAACCCACCACTAAACACTATAATCTGGCCACTGCTAGAAATGCCCATCACTCCATGAGCAAAAAATTAAAACCCCAATGTGAACCATGAATGAAACCACAACCATCATGAGCCTATCATGAGCCTTGTCTGAAACCTAAAGATTTGGTCTAAAGATCCTTCCATTCTAACGTACGACACGTGAATAAAACATATTTTAACAAGGTACGATAGTGTTCAATGTGTTTTGGCACCCTAGTGCTAGAGGTGTACAAAAAAAAATCGGTTTTATAACCGAAACTAACCGGTTTTAGGACCGAACTGAACCGCCAGTTAGTATACGGTTATGGATCCTGATCTTTGAAACCGGTTTTAAAAAACCGTTTTTTTTTGGCAAAAACCAGTTATAAATCAAACCTAACCGGTTATACCAGTTTGGGTTCCAACTTTGAAAAACTGGTAAACCGAACCGGTTTTTTTAAAAACCGGTTTTTCCCACACAAAAAAAAAAAAAAAAAACTAGTTCGGTTAAAAACCGGACCGGTTTTTAAAAAAAAAAGCCGATTTGTACACCTCTAGCTAGTGCACACTTTATAGTTTATAGGACCACTCAATTTTTTTATTATCATTTTTAATATAGTTTATAGGACCACTCAATTTTTTTATTATCATTTTTAAAAAGATCAATATATGTACTTACAATGCTACCCTTGACCAGGGGCAGATTCAGTGTAAAAGTAGGGGTAACCCGTGCTACTCCTTAACTCCGTGTATTGTTTTTGTAGTGTAATTTTTTTTGGTTTTATACAAATGATACCCCTAATTCAAAAAAAATAAAATAGGATACCTCTAAATTTTTGGGCTAGATCCGTCACTACCATTTACCCTAAGTAACATTGGGGAGTAAAAATGGCACACTTAGAGGATTGGTATGGATTTTCTTTTACATAATCCCACCTTTTTACGTAACACATTCCAATGAATAATGTGGCTGGAGGGTGGGTCGAACCCTATTGACCCACCCCTAGTTATGTGATTGCTAAGTAGGTTGAAATTATTACAAATAAAAAGGTAACATAAAAATTGTTGGTTAGAATGTTGATTTTATACTTATTGTAACACCTAAATATCTAATGTTGAAGATGCTAACAATAACACTATTACGATACTCCCTTTAGCAAAAAACAAAAAAACAAAAAAAGAGCTATTATCAAAGACCCAAGTTCAATAAAATGATAGCTTAGTATATTTACCCTGTGTTTTTGTGATTGTTCTGTTGGTATGATCGTTCTATTTGTACACAAACAACATGATTTAAGATTCTTCTATTTTTACTAATATAACGTGGTTTTTTTAATAACAAACTTATGTTATTATATCAATAACATTTGTCAATTTGGATGTAGAGTGATCCTCTACTTTATATCCTTTTACGCATTTCACAATTTTTTTATTTTGGTTGTCATAGTAAGTGCGGGTATCATAACACGCTGACCGAATTCCACCGCGTAGCCCGGGGTATTCCGCTAGTTATTATTATACTAAGGTGTTGTTTGTTTTTTCTGCGGGAAAAGGTCTGCAGTCTGCGGACCACATCTGCAGGCATCTGTAGGAGAAGAGGTGGACCAAATGTCTGCAGTCTGCAAGGAGAAGAGAGTTTGTTTTTTTTTTATTCTACAAAAGATCTTCTCCAACACACATTTCACACACACATCTGCTGATCTCTCTCTCCCTCCCTCTACACCACAACCATCGTCCACCTCCACCACCACCACCACCACCACAACCACCGTCCACCTCCACCACCACAACCACCGTCCCCCCACTTCAGCCACCATCCAACCGAAACCCTAATTTCACCACAACCAAGCACCACCACTTCAGCCACCACCCAACCGAAACCCTAATTTCGATTTGGGGGTTTCTGAAGAGAGAGAGTGAGAGAGATCGAGGGAGGAGAGAGAGTACGAGGATGATGATGATCGATGATGATGATAACGGCGGTGATGATGATGGATGTTGATGAGATGATGATGATGATGATCGATGAAGATGATGACGATGATGTTCGATGATGATGATGATAACAGATCTGGTAGCACCACCACCGATCTCCGATCTGGGGTTTTTGGGCAGGGATGTGGTGGTGGAGGTTTGGGCAGGGATGTGGTGGTGGAGGTGGTGGCAGGGATGTTGTGGTGGAGGTGGTGGAAGAAGAGGTTCCAAGAAGACATGGAATCATGTCTGTGTGGTGAAGAGGTCTCGCAGACCTTTTTTAATGAAATGTCTGCGAGAAAACAAACAAGCTGCGGACTCCAAACCTCTGCCCGCGTCTGCGCGGCGCAGACATAAGTGGCCAGAAGTGCTTTTGGCCAAAAAACAAACACCACCTAAAAGTCTAAAAAAGTCTTTTATATATTAAAATCATAAATGTATAATCATATTTTTTCGTAAAAAGTTGATTACTATAAATGAAAACAATATAAAAAAATGTTGTAATATGTTACCTAAGTCTTGTCTATTTTGGGAGTTAAAAAAAGGAACTCCAAACAGACGGCTATCTAGATCGGAGATATTTTTTATTATCTAAACGAGTATGTGGATTGGCTGAAACGTGGATCCAACGTGTCATAAATATCTAGACACTTTGTTACTTTATCTCGTTAAATATTGCATACTGCCCCCATGTTGTTTAGTTAAGTCCCACAAGGTCCCTTGAGGTTTTGTTTGTAGAAATCTTTGCATTAGTCATTAGATCAAGTTTATTTAGTCCATCGACATTACACCCCAAGATGATTACTATACATGTTTTTTTAAAATGTTTTGTGTTCGACATGTTAAATTATAAAAACTAAGAACAAAGATTATTAATAACAAGATTTATTTGATATTGTAATGTTATATTTCATGTTACTTTTTTAGTGTTGAGTTTGATCCTTTAGCAAACATTAACTCAATTTTCAAGCAAATTTATTTTTAAGTTGTTTAGTTTTACTATAAAGACTATATTTTCATGTTTATCTATGTTTTTTTTTTTCTATTTTTTGTATAATTAATTTGATGGTAGGTTGTTTATGATTGGCTTTGATTTGATTATATATGTCTTTATTGTTTCAAGATAGAATACCAAATCAGACACGTTTAATACTAAATTATGTTCGCCGAACGTAAGGTTCGTTTGCAACCCTACTTATATAAACAATTAAACGGACAATAAAAAGTAAAAAAAAAGGCAAAAATGCTAGATGAAAATCTAAGGTAAAACGTAAATAAGTTTTAAGTCATTCGGGTTATTGGGTCTATAAGGTATGAAGCATTAATATTGACTCAAAAAGAAATTCGTAATCTTTTACTGTTTTAATTTGATTTCTCTTTTTTTTTCTTCTAAACGTATGAATGTAGATGTTATTAAATCGCACGTTTTCTCAAGTACGTAAGTTGATTTCCCTTATATTAATTTTTAAGCTGTGACGTTTACCGATAATAATTCATTCGATAAAACATGTTATATCTTTGATAAAGTTTTATATGGGCGAATTGCACTTCTAGTTAACAGAGGCCGTGTCCGTTCATTTATGTTCATGAACGTTCGATAACGTATTCGTTTGTGTTCGATAGTTCATTAATGTTTTTAGTAATTATATTTTATTTAAATCCTTCAAAACTCCAACAAATAAAATAATTAATAAGTGTCAGTGTATTAAATCTTTTGTTCTTGAATGCTTCTTTGTGTTCATTTGTTTCCATTTGTATTCATGAACATTAGTTTGTGTTCATCAACGTCAGTTTTTGTCCGTTGCCTCAAGTTAACAAACAAACACAAACAGACACGAACAAGTACATATCCTTAACAAACGAACACAAACATAAAATCTCGTTCGATAAGTGTTCATGAACAGTTCACAAAAACACATATATTTATTAACAAACATAGCATATAGCCCTATATATCAAACCAGACACCTATAAATGAGCCAAACATAGCAACATAAAAGCAACACAAAAAACGTGGTCAAATAACTTTACCATATTTGTCCTAGATACAACATGACATTAATGTTTTCAACAACTCTATTTATAGAAAACAAACAAAATAATGCCAATATATGCATGAACATCAAATATACATGTATCCTCACAAACACAAGGGCTTCAACTAACAAATCCTAAAAGTACAAGGACTAACACTTCAAACATTCATTAATTAGCAACGTAACAAATTAACAACTCAGATCCTACAAGACAGATAGATGATAACATCCTGCTAAACACCTTCAACAATGGCGATCCAAACACACAACTTGTTCTTCAATCAATCCCCCTTTATAAATACCCAATTCACCCCAATTCCCATCTCATCATTCACCAAATTCACACTCAATTCATCTCGAATTCGACCAACATTCATTCAATCTTCCAAACAGGTACCATTTCTTCCACTCAATTCCCATTTTCCCAATCAAATTCAACACAATTTACTCATTTAAACCCAATTAAACACAACCCCATTCATTGAATCTTGTTTGAATTGTTTACAGGACACAGGATCAGTGTTGGATCATATCGAAAAAACGAATAAAACCCATAAAGAAGATAAAGATAAAGATCAAGTGTCAATGACAATTGGGCCAGTGGTTCAGGTTTCTGGTAGGAGTTTGGTAGTTAAGGACCGGATAATCTTGTCGGGTGTGTCTGAAAATGTTGTAACTTCATCCGGTTGTGAGTCGGGTCAAACCGAAGGGGGGTTTATCGGGGCGGTTTTTGAAGAGGAAGGGAGTCGGCATGTGGCGTCGCTTGGGCGGCTTAACGGTGTCCGGTTTATGGCGTGTTTTCGGTTTAAGTTATGGTGGATGGCCCAGAAAATGGGAGATAGAGGAAGTGAAGTTCCTAATGAGACTCAGTTTTTGTTGATGGAAACAGTTGAGGAGAGAGATAAAATGTACGTTGTTTTTTTGCCGTTAGTTGAAGGGTCGTTTCGAGCTTGTCTCCAGGGTAGTTCTGGAGACGAGCTCGAAGTTTGTGTCGAGAGTGGGGATGTGGATGTTAAAGGGTCTATTTTTTCACACACGGTTTACGTGGGTGTGGGGACAGACCCTTTTAGCACGGTTACAGATGCAATTAATAAAGTTAAATTGCATCTGAAATCGTTTAAGCAACGTCAGGATAAAATGCTTCCCGGGATTGTTGATTGTTTCGGGTGGTGCACTTGGGACGCGTTTTACCAAGACGTGACTCAAGAAGGGGTTGAGTCCGGGTTAAAAAGTTTAGCCGACGGTGGGACCCCCGCAAAGTTTGTTATCATCGATGACGGGTGGCAGTCCGTTGGAACGGACGATAAGAAGATCGAGGAATCGGAAGAATCGAAAGAATCACAACCGTTGATGAGGCTAACGGGGATTAAAGAAAACGAGAAGTTCCAAAGTGAGGATGACCCTGCACTGGGGATCAAGAACATAGTAAATATCGCGAAGAATACATACGGGTTGAAATACGTGTACGTATGGCATGCGATCGTAGGGTATTGGGGTGGGGTCCGGCCCGAGGCGGAGGGTATGGAGGAATACGGGACGTCGATGAAATATCCAATGGCGTCGAAAGGGGTTATAGCGAATGATCCCGTGTGGAAAACCGATATGTTGGCGGTACAAGGTTTGGGACTAATGGACCCGAAAAAGGTGTTCAAGTTTTACGACAATTTACATCGGTACCTGGCTGCAGCCGGTGTTGACGGGGTCAAGGTTGATGTTCAATGCATATTGGAGACACTCGGGTCTGGTTTAGGCGGTCGGGTAGCCCTAACCCAACAGTACCATCAGGCGCTTGACGCATCTATTGCTCGAAATTTTCCTGATAACGGGTGCATCGCATGTATGAGCCACAATACTGATGCCCTTTATTGGTAAATATCTTTAACTCTTTACTTGAAAATACATACACATTTGTGTACACAACTATACATATGTATATATTCGACAACTGATGTGTTTTACCGTGTAACCAGCTCTCAACAAACGGCAGTGGTTCGCGCTTCTGATGATTTCTACCCGCGTGATCCCGTATCACACACGATCCATATCGCATCCGTAGCTTTCAACAGTGTGTTTCTCGGAGAATTTATGCAGCCCGATTGGGATATGTTCCATTCGCTTCATCCTGCAGCCGAATACCATGCATCCGCCAGGGCGATCAGCGGTGGTCCTATATACGTAAGGTAATAAAATGTGTCGGTTAGTTGGTATGGGTCGAAACAGATCGTGTTGGGTTGGGTTAGGTTGACCGTTGACCCGTAAAATTTTGCTTACTTTTGAAACTTTTTTGACAGTGATGCTCCAGGGAAACACAACTTTGATCTTTTGAAGAAACTTGTACTGCCTGATGGTTCGGTGCTTCGAGCCCGTTTACCAGGTCGCCCTACTAAAGATTGCCTATTTTCCGACCCGACCCGTGATGGTGTTAGCTTGTTGAAAATATGGAACATGAACAAGTATACTGGAGTTATCGGTGTTTACAACTGTCAAGGAGCCGCTTGGAACACAAATGAACGAAAAAACACTTTCCATGAAACCCATCCCGGTGCTATAACCGGAGCCATCAGGGCCCACGACGTGCACCTCATTGCGGATGCCGCAGTGGGCCCCGATTGGTCCGGGGATTGTGTGATGTACCGTCACCATACACAAGATGTTATCGTTTTACCTCGCGATGCAAGTCTTCCACTTTCGTTACATGTTCTTGAACATGAAGTTTTTACGGTCACGCCTATTAAGGTTTTGGGGTCAGGGTTAAGTTTTGGCCCATTAGGGCTTGTTGACATGTTTAACTCTGGTGGAGCCGTTGATGGGCTAGAGTACTCGGTTGAAGGTGGTTTGGTGGTTGTGTCTATGATGGTTAAGGGATGTGGACGGTTTGGGGCGTACTCGAAGACTAAACCCAAACGGTGCGTGGTCGGACCGAGCGAGGTTGAGTTCGCATATGATTCGGATTCTGGGCTGGTGGTTGTGGGCTTGAGTCATATGCCTGAGGAACACAAGTGTCATCATATCAAGATTCATTTATGAACACTATTTAGAATGATATAGAAGATTGATTGTGTTATTGAAGTGTTATAGTTATTTTTAATGGTATTGTAGTTATTCACCAAACAAAAACCTTCTTTCTTTTCAATCAAAATGAATTCTTAAGTTTTTATTACAAGTAAATTTAAAATTGTTCGAATTGTGTAATCATCTTTACATTTGTAATCGACCCAAAGCAATTTAATGATAATTCGATTCATGACGAAAGTAGAAAGTTCATATTCTTCGGTCATAGTCATTGATAAACAATTTGTTAGACAATACTTAACATAGTTACCACGAAATATACACAAACGTTGACGCCGCCACAAGGCCTTATGACGTTTTCCAGATCGCCTCGCAAGTCACACCTAAGGCGCGCTATTTAAAACCAAGCGAACCATCATGCCAAAACAAAGAATGCTCCGTAAGACACAAAAAAAAGTATTAAACTTCACAAATCTAAACTCTTCTCCCAGATCCAGAATTACAACTAAAAAACTCATATTAACCACACTTACTAGTTAGTTATTACCATACCATCATGCACAAATGAACACAATCTAAATAAAAAGAAACCAAACAGTAAAAAGACCACACCCTTGCTAGATCGGAAACTCCATCTTCACAAGCCAATCCATACTCTCAGTCGGTTCGTATTGCATCCAATCCTTCGCACAGAAAAGAGCCTCTACGGTCTCCGGCCTCAAAGAAGCGCGATAATGATCCATCTCATTCATACCCGTGTCAAAAACCGACCAGGGAGAAACAGTTGAAACAGGAACGGTCAAGATATCGTGCGCCATCTTCGATAGTGTCGGGTACTTAACCTTGTTCAGCTTCCACCATCCCATCACATCAAACTCGTGAATCCTCGGCAAAAGCGACTCTTCCAGATACTGATCGAGCTCCGACTTTGACTGTTGACTTGTACTCTCCATTATATAAACGTCAAAGTCCGTAAGCCCAAGCCCGTTACCTAGCCCGCCCGAACCGTGACCACCGTCTTCTTGTTTCGGATCACCCGGGCCACCGTTTACTTGTTCAACAACTGCAGGGGTGAGCGGCAATGGAAGTGCGACGTACTCGAGAAAAAGCTCGTGAACTCCTTCATCGACGATTTTGATATACGTTGCCGCTTCATCCCCGTAAATCTTCGTAAAGCTAAAATCAACCAACTTCATTTTAAACCGCGGGTCCATAACGACTGCAATAGCTAAAGTCAAACAGCTGTTTTTCCAGTATTTATCGAAACTTTCGAGCATCAGTTTTGTTAACGTGCTGATTTCTTTATCTTCGCTTGCGGATGCGCGCGTGAGCTCCAACTGAAGCTTCCACGCTTCGTGAAAAAACGTATTCGCCGTCGGAACAGTCGATGATGTCAGCAGACTCGCGGTGTTAAAAAGCAGCTTCAAATGCGTGCAAACGTTCTCTACAACCTTCCATTCTTCAACACTCGGAGCTTCGGTATAATCCGGATCTAACGTATCCAAACACGAAAACACTTCTTTCAACTCTGAAGCGGCTAACAACATTTCGTAAGTTGTGTTCCATCGAGTTTGATCGTCGATTACTAACGTTTTAGCGCTTAATACTTGAAGCTGTTGCTTTAATGCAAGAAATTTCTCCTCTATCAATTCTGATGTTTTCACATACTTCACACAGTCTCGGATCTTGTTTACCGTTCCTTGCGCCGATTTTAGCGTGACTTGTGCGATACCGGTTAACGATCTAGCAAGGCAATTCGTAAGCAATAACTGACCATTGAGGATGCTCGGGTTCTTCTCCGAAAGTAAGCTTCTAAGACTATTAAGCCCGATCTCACTGACGGGCTGATTTATCGTAATCGAGAATAACCTTCCCTCCAAATTCCAGTCGGATAAACACGCAGATACTGCGTGGCTGAAAGCCGAATCCGACTCGGGGTACGGTTCCATAACGACGTTAAGTAACTTCTTGTGTATTTTCCAGTCACTATCGATGAACTGACCCGCTACGAAAACATAGCCAGTCGTATGGGGCGAGTTCCAGAGGTCGAGAGTAAGACAAACCCGACCCGGCATTTGTTCAATCAGCTTGTGAACGGTCTGTTTTTCTCGAAGATACGTCGCAACACAATCACCTTGAACCGTGTTAAAGTTAACCATGTTGAAACTCGGTTGCAAGTTATGCACAAACGCATTGAACCCCGCGTGTTCAACCATGTGTAACGGGTAATCATGCAGAATAATCATTCGCGCCATTTCCCGACGACACGCGTCAGGGTCAAACATAGAGTACGAAGCAGCCGGGTTAAAACTTTTGTAACGGCGTTTCACTGCTCCGTTAACCGGGGCGGTCTTCGGGGTAACCGGGTCACTGTTGCGAAGCATAACCGCGCAACCGCCTTTAGCGATATGGCGTTTTAAATGACTGGTTCCGGCAACCTTGGAACCTGTACTGTACGCAAACGACTGCTTGCATTGTTTACAACACGCTCTTCTAACCCCTTGCCCGACATTCTCGATAGTGAAATATTCCCAAACGATAGATTTCTTCTTCCTACGCTTCGTGGGCTGCACATCGACATCAGTTAGTTGAGTGTCGAGATACTCCGGCTGCATCTCTATGCTAACCAATGCATTACTTTCCATTGGTGGTGGAGTCTCCATGTGTAACAAACAAGATAACCTGGTTTATCATTACAGATTACATAGATCAAACAACAAGTTTTATAATTTATAACATATTTAATTATATCTTATTATATATATAATTTACATTTACAAAGGATAATGTATACTAACATAAAACTTTTATGTTACTGTATTTAAACGTTTTATGTTCCAATTTTACTGTTTGTACTTTAAATAAAATACATTTTAACTCATCAGATAACAAGCGTTCGATATTTATTTTAAAAGACTATTTAAACGGCTTTATGTTCCAATTTTACCGTTTATACTTTAAACAATATACACTTTTAACTCATCTGATAACTAGCGTTCAATGACTTTCCTGTATGAAAGTTGTCGAAAAAAGATTTTTATTCAAACTAGTACCGTGATGAACCAAACCTATACAGGTATCGGTAATGTTATTATTAAAACCGGTACCAGTAGTTGTTTTTATTGTTTCTTATCAACATCGGTACCAGAATTGCTATTATCAGAACCAATTCTGGTAGGGCTGTAAACGAACCGAACGTTCAGCGAACTGTTCGTGAACCGTTCGGCGGGAAGTTCGTTTATGTTCGTTCGATTAGCTTAACGAACGTGCACGAACAAAAAGTTTCGTTCGATTAGCTTAGCGAATGAACACAAACAAAGGTCTCGTTCGTTCGACTGCGTTCGTGAACGTTCGGTAAAATGTTCTGTTACGTTCGTTCGTTTACATTCATTCGTGTTCGTTTGATTATATTAAAAAAATAATAGATAATAAACCTATTATCTAAACATATTGAAACCTTGTTTTTTTAAGTCAGCTAAAATTATGTCTAAGTTAGTTAAACTTGATCCATCGTTTGGTGATTGTAGTAAACTTCTTGTGTGTTTAATTTATCATTTAATGGTTGTATTTAATTACTCATGCCTAATGTTTAAGGTTAACAATTATTTTTTATTTTCAAGTTAAATGTTCGTTTGCTTTTGTTTCATTCGTCTGCGTTTGTTTTTATTCGAGATCAGTGTTCACAAACTGTTCGCGAACAACTGAATTTCCTTAACGAACGAACACGAACGTAAACTTATGTTCGGTATGTGTTCATGAACAGTTCGCGAACACGTTAATTTCCTTAACGAACGAACACGAACATGGACTTGTTCGTGTTCGTGTTCGTTCGGTTCGATTACAGCCCTAAGTTCTGGTATTCGTTTTCGTTTATACGGTTTTCAATGTAAACTGAGTGTCGGTACCATACCCATACCGTCACAAACCGAACCGAAACCTTGCTAGTTAATATTATAACAAACCCTAATAACCAAAATTTCCCAAATTCACAAAATTATCAAAACCCAATTAACTAAAAATATTCAATTTTGACGTATCCAAAACCCAAATCAGATCTAGGGTTTTCAATTTCTTTCACAACCCAAATTAGGGCTTCAACAAAATCAACGAATCACGTAACAGATATAAACAACCCCACGATTCCACCACAGAATTCAACTATTAATCAATCAAGACGAATTCAATTTAGGGTTTATGAAAGCATCTTAAATAAATAAATAGATATATAAATATATGTGTACGTATATTTATACCGTGAGAACTGAAATCGATGAAATAACAGCGATGAAATCCAAGCCTGCAAAAGGGTGATCCAGAAAGGTTAGAAGCAGAAAGGGGGATCGGATTGGGCTTGAATGAAATTGGACTATTGGATTGAAGAAAAAGGGGAATAATAGTGATAAAGAGAAGAGGAAGAGAATAATACGTAAGGGAGGGGGGATATGGAATGGACTATGAAGAAGATCCAATAAATTAGTAGTAGCGTGTGTGTGTTGTAGGCGCAGCCCACCACTTGCTTTCTTATTAGGGTTGGGTTCTTCATTCTTGTGGCTTGGTCCCTCCCTCCCTACTTTGTTTGTTTGTAAAATATAGAGAGAAAGTCGGTTGGGAAAAAAATTAATATAATAATAAAAATTAAAGAAATTAAAAAATAGCTAAAATTAGTAATGGTGAAGTTCAAATGTGTAGATTGATAATGACTTTTCTTAAGCTATATTATTGCATAAATTATTATTATTATTATTATTATTATTATTATTATTATTATTATTATTATTATTATTATTATTATTATCCATCTATCTTACTATATATAAAAGGAGAAGTAGAGCTAATGTAATTTTACATACTTGTCAACCATCTAGGCATGCCACGTAAGATTTGATTATGTCATAAATACCAATTAAAATCTTAATATATATTGTATTAACTTTATTTTCTAATTTTCTAATCAAATAAATATATTAGGGGGAAATTTGAATTGCATGGGGAAATGTTATTTGCATTAATTGACTCTGAAGACCATCATCATACTTTCTCTCAAATGTCATATATCTCACATAACCCTAAATCTCTCACACACACACAGCCTCCGGACCTTCTTCTTCTTCTTTAATCTTTTTTTTTTATCTCAACAGATCTTCATCATCAATCTACACGGAGATGTCAAAATCGGATATGTTTGAAGGCGGATGATCGTCTCTTTCTCTAAGTTTCATCGATGATCTCAATCCGTCGAAAGATATGTGGAATCTAAAGGCTTGAATCATCAGAAAATGGATCCAACTGTTTCGGATGGATCTGATCTTGCTGGATGAGAAGGTATATACTTATTTACTGTCTTTTTCATGATTATTGTTCCGTAATGTATTCTGGGTTGAAAGATCCAGGCTGCAAATCATAATGTATTCTGGGTTGTAAGATTCGGTTGAAAGATTCAGGCTGCAAATCATCTTTGTAAGATTCATTTGTTTGAGTTAGGGTTTGGATACATTATGATATTATGGTTTTTATATTTGTAATGTATTTTGATGTTTCAGATGGATCTGATCTTGCTGGATATATACTTATTTAACTTTCTTTTTCATGAGTATTGTTCCGTAATGTATTCTGGGTTGTAAGATTCGGTTGAAAGATTCAGGCTGCAAATCACCTTTGTAAGATTCAGTGGTACGAGTTAGGGTTTGGATACATTATGATATTAGGGAGTTTAACTCTGTAATGTATTTTGATGTTAGGGTTTTTTTTTTGTACATTTCAGGGTTGTAAGATTCAGGCTGGTATCAAGGGCCCTTTGATACCTTATTTTGACTCCCAACTTCAGGAAGACTCGGTTGTTGTTTTGTCCAGGTTTGGTGTTGGTGAAAACCTGGACCCATACAAAGTTGTGAATCATGCTTATAAGATTAACTTTTATCGTTGTACAACTGTTAGAGCTGATGTTGGTTGGGAAGGTGTTGAATACTGTTTTAAGCTGATCTCACATTCACTTATTGACAAAGGAGAATGCCAAGACCTTTTGACTGTTGATATGTATTTTGTTTAGTTGCAGTTGTTATAACGTTTCCTTATTTTTACTTTTGGTATGTATTTTGGTTGGGAAGTGATCGTCCTTATTTTATTGCAGATGTTGTAGGTACTGTCGTTTCCTGTAGTGATATGGACATATATGGAAAAGTTCCTAAAGAAAGAAAAAGGATGAACTTTGAACTCCAAGATGTGGAGTAAGTATTTTTCTGTGATATAAACATATGTGAACATATTTGTGTGATAATGTACATGTTTTTCAAGAAATTCAGTTCGTTTCTTAACTTTGTTCACCATGAATATTGTTTAGATTTTTGTTCTTTGTTTGCCTTATTAGATATATGTTCTGTAAGATCATTTGCATTTTTAATTTCATTGGCATTTTTAATTTCATTGGTATTATTTATCAACATGTGTGTTTTGGATTTAAATGATTTGCATTTGTTAAAAATGATTTGTATTTATTTGTCTTCTTTGCAATATAGTTCCAACAATCAGAAAATCATTTGTATTTATTATAAGCAATCATCCAGTTGTGTTTGTATTTTTGAGATTTGTAAGAGAATTGGTATTTATTTGTAACAAGATTGGTATTTATTATCAATGATTGTTGTCTATTTGTCAAATATCATTTAAAGTATGAAGATATATTAATTGCTGCTAGGGTTCTCTCATTTATTACAACTATCATGGTATGTTAAAAATATATAATATTTGGGATATTAATTGCTGTTGTAATTCAGGTTTAGTTAATTTTGAAGTTATGTGATTTTTTTTGTAATAACAGCTATGTTTACACCTGATTTTTTTTCTTATGCAGTGGTAATATAGTGCGTTGTACAGTGTGGAATGAATACGCCCAACAGTTTAAAGATTTCTTGGATAAAAAAAACCGAATGATAATGTGATGGCTATCATTCAACATGGAAAGATTAATGAATGGCAGGGTAATTTCCTTAATATAATTGATTGGTATTTAAATTTTCCATCTTTGCTGTAAATGGTAGGCTCATTATTGAGAATCTGATGAAGGTAAGCCTTATGCTGTTTTAACGATTGTATTTTGGTATCAACTTTTGCTTGGTTTTTTTTTCTTTTTAGTGCGTTTGTGTGCATCAGTTCCAGCCCTAACAAGGAGGTGGTTGGACTCTTGAGAATAGTAAAGCTTGTACTAGGTTATCTCCTGTTAAAGATATGGATGATTTTCCAAAACAAATACACTACGGTGACTCATGTGTAACACCCCGAAAATATAAATCTTTATATTAGAAATTCAAGAATTTCATAAACAAGAATTTACCATCTGGAGCCTAGAAATAACTAACACTAGGTTAAAAACACTAGTACTTAAAGTTAGATGATAAATGAGGGACTAAGCTTGCCAAAAATGAAAGTTTAATGCTGAATTATAACAAAAACTCACCAAACACACCATTTAGGTGTGTCTGGTCGATCAAGTGAAGCAGGGGGGCGATCCCCACTTCTCCAAAACCCTAAAATCTCATTAATCTTGCAAATTGAAGGATTAATCCAAGTTGAAATCGAGAATTGAGCCTAGAATCGTAATCCTCATCACAAGAGGATTGCAAGGTATGTAAAATCTGATGAAATCTCTTAACTTGAATTTCTCATGATTTTGGAAAATCTGAAAATTTATGTTGCATGTGTGTAATTTGGTTTGATTAGAATTGATATGGTGTTTAGAAGTGAAACCTAGCCAATTTCATGTGACATCATGACCAAGTTCAGGAAATTCCATGAACACCTTGAAGGTGGGTTGTGGGTTTTACATGATGATGATGAACACTAGGGTTTAGAGTGATTATTCTAGTGTAATTCGATCTTAGAAGATAGTTTCAGAAAAGTATGATGTTTAAATGCTATATGATGGCTTTATTGAAGTTAAGTTAACTAATTAGCAAGCTATAAACATGAATATGAAAGATGTAGAAATTCTGCCTTCATAGTGTTTGTTGAAATGCCTCAAAGAAGGCTTGAAACTGAACTGTTAAGATAAAAATGCATAATTGTGAAATATGACAAAATGTGCGTCATGTATGTACAACATAGAGTTCTAAACGTAAAGTGATTGAACTCTATAGGAAAGGAAGCTGGGGCATCTAGTGGACAAATCGGTGTGGACACACGTTTGAAGGGCTTGCTTTAAAGGTATGTAACTTGACCCGTTACATTAAGTAGATTTTGATGATTATAAAATGTGTAATTGAATCTTTGAATAAGAGTTGTTGAATTTAAGCGGTGTTTTCGCTACAATGAATGATGAATCAATTTAGTTGAAACTCGTTGGTAGTAGTCATAAAGGAGGATTTCTTAGACTAGCCAAACGGGTCGAATAATCATATACGGCATGGTTAATGCTCCGGAATATGATAGATTGATTGTTGATGTTGATTACTATATAACATACCAGGAATATGAGGATTTAATGTTTTGGTGTGTTAGAAGAACGAAATCCGGGATTGGGTTTGAGTATAATAAACAAGTCAAACAAAATAGAAATATCCAGGTATTACCGTAAGTTACGGTGGTACCGTAACTTACGGTAGAGATGAAAAGATTTACGGTGGTTTTTCCCTGAGTTACGGTGACCAAAAATTCCCAAAATCTACCGTAACTTACGGTCATACCGTAAGTTACGGTGAAATCAGAAAACATAACATTATTTTTGTTTTTAGATTTTGATGTTGGATTTTATATTTATATGCTATATAACTACGTTGGATCTAATGTTTTAAGGATTTTGACCATAGGTAACAAGGAGGATCTTATGGATGGCGGTCAAGCGAAGTATAAAGAACCGAACACGATTTTTGAAGCTTCCGCAATGTTTTAATCATACTTAGATTTTGTTCATGGGTTGTAAACAATTTCTTAAACAAATTTTGAAGGTTCCAACTTAGTCATTAGCTGACTAAGATTTATGCTACTTATGAAACTTATGTTAATTAAATATCTTTTGGTTTAAAATGTATTAATTTAGTGATTAATTCAAGTAAAAATTTATGGGTGTTACAAGTTGGTAATCAGAGCTCAAGGTTGTCAATAAGTGTTCGGTTCAAGCTTGATCGATCGTCCGGTAAGAATTAACTTATTTTGTTAATAAAATATGTACTACGTAAAGAATGAGAAATGAACAAATAAGCATGAAAAGAGTGTGTAAGCTCACTCAAAAACAAGAAATGCATGAAACAAGAATAATTAAATCAAGTTATGAACTTGATTGAATTGAAACAAGAATAATTAAATCAAGTTATGAACTTGATTGAATTGAAACAAGAATGATTAAATCAAGTTATGAACTTGATTAAATCAAAACAAGTAAAGCATGTGTCATAAATGGAATGTTTAACAACCTATGTAAACATTTCAGAAATAGAGATGGCTGATGGAGGTAATGATAATGCGGTGCCAAGAGTCACCGAACAAATGAGGGAACTGATTGCCGAAGAGGTTGGAAAGGCGATCGAAAACAGTTTGTCGGGCTTTATTGATAAAATTCAAAACACAGTTTTATCAATAGTAGAAGAGAGAATCAAGAAATTGGAAGATGATTCAAATTCAGCAAAGGAAAAGCATGGTGGACGAAAGCCTTGTTCATACAAGGAATTCATGGCCTGTAAACCACCAATATGTAATGGGGAGGTTGATCCAATTGTGTGCCAACGATGGCTAAGTGATATCGAAGGAGTATTCGAGAGAACTCATTGTGATGAAAATGACTACGTAGCTTATGGTACGGGTCAATTAAGAGGTCAAGCGAAAGACTGGTGGGATAACAAAAAGAAGGAGATTGGAAGTGAAGCGGCTAAGACCATGACATGGGAGGAGTTTAAGACGCCGTTTCTTAAACACCATAGTCCCAAAGCGGTCATAAATAGAATCAAGGAAGAGTTCATGCAACTCAGACACAAGGGTGAATCCATAGACAAGATCACGGGGATGTTTATGGACAAGATAAAGTTCTGTGATGATTTGGTGACAAATGAAGAACAAAAGGTCTATTACTACCATAACATGCTAAGTGCGGAGTATAGAGAGTTCATAACCCCTTCAAAATACGAGACCCTTACCGAGATTGTCAATGCTGCTCGGGAAAGGGAGATCGAACTGAAAAAGAGCATAGAACGGGGTGAACGAAGGGCACAAGATGTGAATCCAAGCCCTACTAAGAAGGCACGAACAAACGAAAGCGCAAAGAAATCTGATGCAAAAGGCGGGTCGCCAAGTTGCAGAATCTGCGGGAAGGGTCATAAAGGCGAATGCCGTTACAAGGATAAGCCTTGTCCCATATGCAAGAAAACGGGACATATGGCTATATCGTGCCCGGAGAAAGTGACGGTTTGTTACAATTGTTATCGAACGGGTCACAAGAAGCCGGAATGCCCGGAACTGGTTGGAAAGAAGGATGGGCAGGAACCGAAAGGTGAAGCCCCAAAAGCAAAGGCAAGATCTTTTCAACTAACCGCTGCAGAAGCAAAGGTTGAACCTGACGTGGTCTCAGGTATATTTGCTGTAAATTCAATTCCTGCACACGTGTTATTTGATACGGGTGCGAATAAATCATTTGTTTCATATGGATTTATTCGACATCCTTCATTTGTTGTAACAAAATTACCTGTGCCCTTAGAAGTAGAGATAGGTAATAACAAGAGCTTTATTGTTTGTGATGTATGTAAAAACTGTAAACTGAGCATTGACGACGAAGAATATTTGATAAACCTAATCCCGATGTCAATGGGAGAATTTCAAGTAGTCGTTGGGATGGATTGGCTATCTCAATACCATGCAAAGATCGTGTGTTTTCGTAAAGAGATAAAACTAACATCTCCGAGCAGGAAACACGTCACCGTTTATGGCGAAAAAGGAGGCAACCCTATAGTATGCTCAATGTTGAAAGCTCACAAGCTTATGAAGCGAGGATGCAAGGCATTCATAATATACGCTAATGAGCCCGAAAAAGAATCACGAAAGATTGGAGAGGTACCGGTAGTACGAGATTATGAAGATGTGTTTCCGGAGGATTTACCGGGGATACCGCCGGAATGGGAAGTAGAGTTCGGGATCGAATTGATTCCGGGCGCAAAACCCGTAGCAAAAGCCCCGTACCGACTCGCACCGTCGGAATTACAAGAGCTGATGTCCCAAATTCAAGACCTGCTTGACAAGGGATTCATAAGGCCGAGTGTGTCTCCCTGGGGCGCACCGGTATTGTTCGTGAGAAAGAAAGACGGGAGCATGCGCATGTGTATCGATTACCGGGAGTTAAACAAACTCACGGTAAAGAACCGATACCCGCTCCCTAGAATAGATGATTTATTCGATCAACTACAAGGTGCGAATTGGTTTTCAAAAATTGACCTTAGATCGGGGTATCACCAACTAAAGGTCAAAGAAGAAGATGTGCCGAAGACGGCTTTCCGCACGAGATACGGACATTAGGAATTCCTCGTGATGTCATTTGGACTAACAAACGCACCCGCGGCTTTCATGGACCTCATGAACCGGGTTTGCAAGCCAATGTTGGATAAGTCGGTCATCATGTTTATCGATGATATCTTGGTGTATTCGAAAAGTGAAGCTGAACACGCACACCACTTACAAGAAGTGTTAGAGACACTTAGACGAGAGAAGTTGTATGCAAAATTCTCTAAATGTGCCTTTTGGTTACGAGAGGTACAATTTCTTGGCCACGTCATAAGTGCTGACGGAGTATTGGTGGATCCGTCAAAGATAGAGGCTGTGTCAAAATGGAATCTTCCGAAGAACCCTTCGGAAATTAGAAGCTTTTTGGGGCTTGCGGGATATTATAGGAGATTCATTCAAGATTTCTCCAAGATTGCGTCACCGCTAACAAAGCTAACACGGAAGAAAGAAAAGTTCATTTGGGGTGCTGATCAAGAGAAAGCGTTTCAAACGCTAAAAGAAAAGTTAACTCAAGCTCCGGTATTGACATTGCCGACGGAGTCGAAGACATGGTGGTTTATTCGGATGCTTCATTATCGGGGCTCGGTTGCGTGTTGATGCAACGGGGCAAGGTAATAGCCTATGCCTCGAGACAATTGAAGATACACGAGAAGAAATATCCCACGCACGATCTCGAGTTGGCAGCGGTGGTATTTGCATTAAAAATATGGAGGCATTACTTGTATGGGGTAAAGTGCACCATATTCACCGACCACAAGAGCTTGAAATACTTCTTTGATCAGAAGGAGTTAAATATGCGACAAAGGCGATGGCTGGAAACGGTGAAAGACTACGATTGTGAGATACATTATCACCCCGGAAAGGCAAATGTGGTAGCGGATGCTCTAAGCAGAAAAGCGGACTATGTCCCAATACGAGTGAGGTCGATGCAACTCGTGGTGACCTCGGGTATACTTGAACGTATTCGAGAGGCGCAGTTAGAAGCAGTAAAAGAAGAAAATTGGAAGAAAGAAAGAATAATCGGTCAATTGAAAGATTTGTCGGATGGGAATCACGGGTTGAAGACTCGATCCGGAAGGATATGGGTCCCACATACTTGTGGAGTAAAGGCGCTTCTACTTAATGAAGCTCATAAATCCCGTTATTCGATTCATCCGGGTGCAACCAAGATGTACAATGATTTGAAACAAAATTATTGGTGGCCCGGAATGAAGAGGGACATGGCGAAGTATGTGGAAAAATGCTTGACATGTTTACAAGTCAAGGCGGAGCACCAGAAACCATACGGCAAACTCCAACCGTTAGAAATTCCGGTTTGGAAATGGGAACATATTACAATGGATCTGTTAACCAAGTTGCCAAAAACGAATCGTGGTTTTGATGCCATATGGGTAGTGGTGGATAGATTGACGAAAAGTGCTCATTTCATTCCGATTCATGAGACTTATACGTCAGAAAAGATGTCAGAAGTGTATACCAATGAAATCATAGCACGTCATGGGGTGCCGGTGTCCATCGTGTCTGATAGGGATATCGGGTTTACTTCGAATTTCTGGCGAGATTTCCAAGAGCAAATGGGGACCAAATTGTTCATTAGCACTGCGTACCATCCTCAAACGGATGGACAAAGTGAAAGAACGATACAAACATTGGGGGACATGCTACGGGCGTGTATAATCGACTTTGGAGGCAGTTGGGATGTTCACCTACCGTTAGTCGAGTTTTCGTATAACAACAGTTACCAATCTAGTATTAAGATGGCACCATACGAAATGCTTTACGGTAGGAAGTGTCGAACCCCGGTATATTGGGGTGAAGTGGGACCACGTGAACTCGCCCACCAAGATATAGTACGAGCCATGAATGAAAAGATCGATATAGTTCGGGCACACTTGAAAGCGGCTCAAGACAGGCAAAAGGCGTATGCTGATAAAAGGAAAAGGCCAATTTCAAGTTGGTGACATGGTCATGCTAAAAGTTTCCCCATGGAAGGGCGTTATTAGATTCAGAAAAAGGGGGAAGCTAAGCCCAAGGTTTATTGGGCCGTTTAAAATTATCGGGAGAGTTGGCAAGGTAGCTTACCGTCTTGAATTACCGGAGGAGCTAAGTGGAATCCATGGCACGTTCCACGTGTCACAATTAAGAAAGTGCCTAGCAGACGAAACGGCCTATATCCATTACGATGATATCGAAGTGGATAATAGTCTGAATTATGCGGTGAGACCGGTGGAGATTCTAGACCGAAAGGTCAAACATTTACGAAATAAATAAATTGACCAAGTCAAAGTCAAATGGGAGCATAGCAAAGGTTCGGACACTACATGGGAGTCCGAAGAGGAGATGCGACGTCTTCATCCTACTTTATTTGGTACGTAATTAGGTTTCGGGGACGAAACCCTTTTTAAGGGGGGTGGACTTGTAACACCCCGAAAATATAAATCTTTATATTAGAAATTCAAGAATTTCATAAACAAGAATTTACCATCTAGAAATTTTAACCTAGTTAAAATTACAAGCCTAGAAATAACTAACACTAGGTTAAAAACACTAGTACTTAAAGTTAGATGATAAATGAGGGACTAAGCTTGCCAAAAATGAAAGTTTAATGCTGAATTATAACAAAAACTCACCAAACACACCATTTAGGTGTGTCTGGTCGATCAAGTGAAGCAGGGGGGCGATCCCCACTTCTCCAAAACCCTAAAATCTCATTAATCTTGCAAATTGAAGGATTAATCCAAGTTGAAATCGAGAATTGAGCCTAGAATCGTAATCCTCATCACAAGAGGATTGCAAGGTATGTAAAATCTGATGAAATCTCTTAACTTGAATTTCTCATGATTTTGGAAAATCTGAAAATTTATGTTGCATGTGTGTAATTTGGTTTGATTAGAATTGATATGGTGTTTAGAAGTGAAACCTAGCCAATTTCATGTGACATCATGACCTAGTTCAGGAAATTCCATGAACACCTTGAAGGTGGGTTGTGGGTTTTACATGATGATGATGAACACTAGGGTTTAGAGTGATTATTCTAGTGTAATTCGATCTTAGAAGATAGTTTCAGAAAAGTATGATGTTTAAATGCTATATGATGGCTTTATTGAAGTTAAGTTAACTAATTAGCAAGCTATAAACATGAATATGAAAGATGTAGAAATTCTGCCTTCATAGTGTTTGTTGAAATGCCTCAAAGAAGGCTTGAAACTGAACTGTTAAGATAAAAATGCATAATTGTGAAATATGACAAAATGTGCGTCATGTATGTACAACATAGAGTTCTAAACGTAAAGTGATTGAACTCTATAGGAAAGGAAGCCGGGGCATCTAGTGGACAAATCGGTGTGGACACACGTTTGAAGGGCTTGCTTTAAAGGTATGTAACTTGACCCGTTACATTAAGTAGATTTTGATGATTATAAAATGTGTAATTGAATCTTTGAATAAGAGTTGTTGAATTTAAGCGGTGTTTTCGCTACAATGAATGATGAATCAATTTAGTTGAAACTCGTTGGTAGTAGTCATAAAGGAGGATTTCTTAGACTAGCCAAACGGGTCGAATAATCATATACGGCATGGTTAATGCTCCGGAATATGATAGATTGATTGTTGATGTTGATTACTATATAACATACCAGGAATATGAGGATTTAATGTTTTGGTGTGTTAGAAGAACGAAATCCGGGATTGGGTTTGAGTATAATAAACAAGTCAAACAAAATAGAAATTTCCAGGTATTACCGTAAGTTACGGTGGTACCGTAACTTACGGTAGAGATGAAAAGATTTACGGTGGTTTTTCCCTGAGTTACGGTGACCAAAAACTCCCAAAATCTACCGTAACTTACGGTCATACCGTAAGTTACGGTGAAATCAGAAAACATAACATTATTTTTGTTTTTAGATTTTGATGTTGGATTTTATATTTATATGCTATATAACTACGTCGGATCTAATGTTTTAAGGATTTTGACCATAGGTAACAAGGAGGATCTTATGGATGGCGGTCAAGCGAAGTATGAAGAACCGAACACGATTTTTGAAGCTTCCGCAATGTTTTAATCATACTTAGATTTTGTTCATGGGTTGTAAACAATTTCTTAAACAAATTTTGAAGGTTCCAACTTAGTCATTAGTTGACTAAGATTTATGCTACTTATGAAACTTATGTTAATTAAATATCTTTTGGTTTAAAATGTATTAATTTAGTGATTAATTCAAGTAAAAATTTATGGGTGTTACATCATGGTGCTATGCTTATGCAGCATTTTATATGAATTCTGAATAACTGAACATTGTTAATACCTTCACACTACAAACTTTGTCAACTTAACATTTGAAGAGACTTTTGTTGCATGCTATACACCTGTATTTTCTTTTAACTGTATGGTCCACCATTTTCATTTTAGAAAGAGTTGGACTTTTGCTGTCAATGTTGGCAAAATGAGTGGCTTTAGCAATGTGTTTTTTTTTGCAGATAGCAATCAATGAAGCTGCAAAAGACTGGGGATTGCAATGTCTTCGTTATGAAATAAGTAAATTTATTCATCAATTAGCCAAACATACTGTTGAGTGCTGAGTTTATAGTTTAGGATAAAACTTTGTTACTGGCAGTTGGAGCTCATAGTAATGTTCTGTTTTGTATGTAGGGGATATATCTCCTCCACGTGGTGTGAAAGCTGCTATGGAGATGCAGGCTGAAGCAGAGCGTAAAAAGAGAGCCCATATTCTTGAGTCGGAAGGTAACACTTCATCTCATCTGTATGTTTCTGTAACACCCGGCTTAATAAATCAAGATTTTATTACTAAAATACACATTTAAATGCTAAAATGTGACTTTACAAAAACTTTTCATACTAACATTTCCACATGTTAACAACATTTCAAAAATGCAACTTAATGTAATTGGATTCGTCGTTTTAAAGATACGAAAAAACGCCGCGCGGAAGCTTGTATTTTATCGTGTTCGGTTCCTCATCAAGCTTGATCTTCATCCGGGCACTCTTGGCGATCACCTATGATCAAAACCAACTTAAAAGTTAGTTTTGATAGTCAAATATTAAGTTCAAACAAGTACAGGGGTTAAAAGGACAAAATTTAAAAATTTTCCGGAGTTAGGGGGCGTCGCGTGACGCCAAGGGCCTAGGCGTCACGCCTAGCCCTTGTTTTCACAGACTGTTGCCTTCAGCTGTTGCTGTACATTCCCAGCATGACCCGATTTCACGGAAACGAGCATAACTCTCTCGTTTTTAATCTGTTTTACCCGATTCTTTATCCTACGCGTCCGTAATTTAATTCTCCATCATATGGAGTGAAAATCCAACATCCAACATAATAAATTTTGAGACTTCTAGGCCTTCGACTCGTTCCCCTTTTACCGAATTTTAACCCGTTTATGCATTTTATCAAACAAACATATTTGTTTGACCCCCATTTCTCATGAACCCTTTAATTCCAATATTACCTATCATATTAGGTTCCAATTACGGATTTCTACGCATTATTGACTCGCTTTTACTTAAAATCTTATTTTGACCCGTTAAGGGTATTTATGTCCTTTTAGGCATAAATCTCGCTCATTTACTTTTAGCACCAAAATTTTCACATTAGTTTTTCAAATGGTCTTCCACCACAATTATATTTGTGGTGGATTTGATGTAGTAAACTATTCATGTCACATTATACATCTCGGTTTGTCATTATACGAAAAGACCCATTCTTATGCATTTGACCCACAAAGGTTAATGCCTATAACCTTGATGCTTATCTAAGGATTACCTGATTATAATACGTGATTCCCAAACCACCCATAAAGGTCGTTTGCCTGATTTACCCAGCAAGGGCATATTTATCAACATTAGTCCCTCATTTACGACGAAGGACTTTCACTACAAAAATGATCAACATCGCGCATTTAAACTATAATCTTATGGATATGTACCTGGCTCGGGTCAACAAGTAGACCCGATTTATACCTCGTTTTCATTATCACACCATCAATGGTGACGCAATTACCAGATTTGCTAGTCGGTCCTGTTAACATAAGACTTGACAACCGCATTAGTCGATATTGTCAAATGGTGTTATCACCACCATTCGACCCGTTTGGACTATATGCCCAACGTTATCTATTTAATCAAAAACATCGTTTTGGATTTTCAATTCATACATCCATCCCATCCCGGATTTTATTACATACCCTTTTTCTTTTACACTCTTTTCATACAAATTCAACCCATTTCGGCTTACGCCATGGGTATCCTTTTAACCTTGATTTACATTAGTCGACACTTGACAAATTTCATATTTCCAATGTTATCGTTATCACGTCTACAACGTATCGAATAAACGAGTATTCAACATAAGTGTGTAAATTACACTTACCTCGCGTCCACGCCACCCTCTTCTTTCCATACTTGCTCCGTTTGACCCACTCCCTCCTCCAAGCTTTCACCTAGCTTGTTACGCGTCAAACTATCATCATCGTTTTCAAGGTGGTTAGTTTAATCATAATTTAATACGATTATTCCACCTCACGCATTTCATATCAAAAATTACCATTTATCGTATTATAGGTCAGTTTGACTTTTTGAAAGTCAATCATCCCTTAATATATAAAATGCACATTCATGTTCATTAGCTAGTTTAGGCATTTTTTCCAATTACTTATCCAAACCAAGTTCTATTTACGAACTAGTAGATACCCAATTTCACTTGGGCATTACATCGAACACCTTATGGGCGTCTCCTATAAATAATTCATTGACAAGCTCATGACTTGTCATATAACCCGAATTTTCATCATTCAAATTATTTAACACAAATATTTGCCCTTAAAGTTCTGAAATAACTTTGCATATGTTAAATTACACTAGAACAACCCCAAATTTCCTAGTGTTTATCAAGTTCTACATAACCCTCTAGTCTCCTACAATGGTGACCATGGATTTCACTAGAATTTAGCATAATTTCAACATGTATTTGTCTAGGGTTTACTCCTAGACATTTTAATATCCCTTATTCATCTACAATTCATACATGCATCATCAGATTTCAAGTTCTCCAAATTCATGAGAATTTCAAGTAGAGAATTTTTGTCAAATTTTACATACCTTATGATCTCCTTGCAATGGGGATCATTAATCTATGCTCGATTTTCGGTTTGGACTTGATTTGATCCTTCAATTTGAAGATTTTGATGAACTAGGGTTTGCACCCCTTGTTCTCTTCTCCTGGTCGATCGACATACACACACCTAGTGTGTGTGTTATGTCTAATTTCCAACTTTAAATCTCAAGTTTCCCTTTTAACATCTTAGGTCCCTGTAGTTTTAGCTTTTGTTAAACCCTTATATATATTACTTACTAGTAATTAACCAATTCTCATAACTAACTTTAAATGTTCCTAGTTAACTTAGTGGGTTTGGGGTAGTTATAACCCGTTTCATTTTAAGTCCCGTTAACTCAGGCCCTTTTTATACATTTTATTTTCTCAAAGGCATTTGCTCTCCTTTTTATTTATTATTAGGCTTATTTATTTGAATCCTAATAATTTCCGGGTTAATCTTTTCTGCTAATGGTATTCTACCCGTTCTTTAGTATTAACGAGGTTTAATTACCAAACTCGTTTTCGGGGTGTTACAAGTCTACCACCCTTAAAGAGGTTTCGTCCTCGAAACCTTTCTTACATAGTTCATTGAGTCTAGTCTCAATGCTTTTGATCTCGATAATCAATTGAGCATTGCTCATATTTTAACTAATTGTTAGTATTACCAGAAAAATATGGTAATATCTTTTTAGTTACGAAGCTTATACATATCTCATACAACATAATACAACTCGACATAACATAATCTCGTTATTTCTACTATTTCGGTTAATTTAGCGAAGTCCATAGCTTTCATTCTAGTGAATTCTTTATGAATCCGTTATTTTGACCCGTTTAAAGGTCTTTAGTGAAATCTTTCACTTTTAGCAACAAACTCTCTTTTGTTTTAAATTTTATCCATTCGATTCTGTTATACGGAATCCACCGCTTACAAGCAAACCAAATTTCTTGATTTGAATTGTTGACCTTAACCGGTCTCACTAACCGACTTATCAGTCCTGTTACTTCATACCGCTCGCCTTGTGATAATACGATTTTACTTCACATTACATTTCTTGACCATGATCATGTCACGTCATGCTTAATTTTGTATTAACCTTTCTTTTTCGAAAATATCACTTTTTGACCATATCGTCTTGCACCTAACAGTGTCAAGATTTATATCTTTTATACTTACTATTTAAATTCCTATCGAAATTCATATTTGTAAAAACGTTATTTCTTACTAAAACCGAAGTTTTAGTTTTAGGATCTTTTCTTTAACTTTTGTCAATTATTCATACCAGGATATTGACAGTCCATAATTTATTCTTATACAGTCTTAGTTTTATGCGGGGAATCGTAACAAGTTCTCTCATCTTACACTACTGACCCGTAGGTTCCTTCACTTAACCTTGTATACTATTTCCTTAAGCTTTCACCTCTTTAAGGCGAGGCCCTTATGATCCCTTTGCTCCGATTCATGACCCGTGGGTCGTTTTGGCCCCGTAGACCTTAACACTAATTAATATCCCGTAGGTTATGATGACCCCGTAGATCATCTTTTCTTCGAATCTTTATTCAAATGTGTATACGTTTATATATGCATATGGCGTTAAGGCACCCCTTTTTATGTTTAGAATTATTTACCTTTACCCTTTGGATTTCGTTTGACCTTGACCGTAGTCTAAGGCTACATTGTTTTCTTTCGAATTATCTTTCCGACTTCTTGACTTCTAACGTCAATTACACGTCGGTTTGCCCTACACTTACCGTTACCCGGTTCTTACCTATACTTCTTTACGTCCCATTACCCGGGTTCTTTTATTTTAATGTTTTTAACACCTATAACTCCTTTACATAGGTTTATTAATATTTCACACTTTTATTTATTCGATTCACGCTTACTTACTTTAGCAAGTGTCATTCTTTATTAAATTTGTTTGACTTGTTCGTGTGAAATTTCACATCATGCGAACATCAAACTCTATTCTTTATTCGACCCGTTCAACTTTAAAATAGTTGAGCGTAGTTATTGACATTTCTGTTTGCAAATTCTCATTGTCTTTTAGTCATGACTCATATTCCGAGTCTTTTGACTTTCTATTTCGTGTTCCCGTCTCTTGGTTTACACATTCTTTCCAAATCCTACCCATTCATCGGGTATCTTTATCGTAATCATTTTCAAGTAACCATTCTTATATGGTTTTAGACGTTATTTTAATTTATTTGGTCGTCTTAGCGAGATCCATCGCTTTTATTCAATCAAGTCCTTTATTCTTTATTCAATTCGTTTGACTTGTCCAGGTGAATTTCATCACTTGTGACAGTCAAACTTTTATCCCTATGCCTTAGCATTCCTATTGGTCGGTCTGTAATTTCTTTTTACTTAATCCGTGTCCCTTCTCTCGGGCTCGTTATTCTTACGTAATACGCTTCCGTCATCCGACTTACGTTTACGATCAAACATCTTACTTATTTGATTCATTTGGGTACCATTTAAGTTAGTCCCATTCACCCCATCCTTACTACATCGGACATAAATGTGTCCATTATAAGAAGTTCATGGTACCACGTGTTCACTACTTACTTGGCCAGAGTAAGCGATCAACACCTGGTATACATGACCTTTTTATAATTTTCACATTACACCCCATATAAGTAATGCCTCTATTTGTTTTTCTTGGAAACAATATCCCGGATAGGTTTCCTATTCAGTTTTTTTTTCCAAGTTTTCAATCTACATATGCAACTTTCAATCTCTACGTATTTGTTGCATATTACTATTTATGCAATTAAATTTAAAATGTGCACCTGGTAATGCTTGCTCTAACAGGCTCCCCTTGCCATTAACTTATTCGCAATCATTGCGCGATTTAGGTCCTTGGTGAGCATGCTCTATTTGCCATACTTTGGACCATTCCTCTGTCAAATCCATGATTTGTTAAACTCTCGCTATCTTCATATGCGAGTGTCCTTCAATCCAAAACATATACAACAGTTAGTAATTTCGACATTAAAAGATGCCCGTATTATAATACAAGGCTTTTCTACCATAAGCATCAACGCGTGTAATTTCGTTGACTATATCTATTCTATATCGTTTTTATTAGTGTAACGTGTATTACACGATAACCATATGTGTTGTTCTCAACACTTTAGTCATACAAAACCATTGATATACATGTACTTACCGGATTTGCGATCAAGCCTCGAACCGAACACCAATCTTTATCAAGAGCATAAGGTTTAAGTCTAAACACAGTTTTCCCACCATACTTGAATATCTTAAACCAAGGCTCTGATACCAACTTGTAACACCCGGCTTAATAAATCAAGATTTTATTAATAAAATACACATTTAAATGCTAAAATGTGACTTTACAAAAACTTTTCGTACTAACATTTCCACATGTTAACAACATTTCAAAAATGCAACTTAATGTAATTGGATTCGTCGTTTTAAAGATACGACAAAACACCGCGCGGAAGCTTGTATTTTATCGTGTTCGGTTCCTCATCGAGCTTGATCTTCATCCGGGCACTCTTGGCGATCACCTATGATCAAAACCAACTTAAAAGTTAGTTTTGATAGTCAAATATTAAGTTCAAACAAGTACAGGGGTTAAAAGGACAAAATTTAAAAATTTTTCGGAGTTAGGGGGCGTCGCGTGACGCCAAGGGCCTAGGCGTCACGCCTAGCCCTTGTTTTCACAGACTGTTGCCTTCAGCTGTTGCTGTACATTCCCAGCATGACCCGATTTCACGGAAACGAGCATAACTCTCTCGTTTTTAATCCGTTTTACCCGATTCTTTTTCCTACGCGTCCGTAATTTAATTCTCCATCATATGGAGTGAAAATCCAACATCCAACATAATAAATTTTGAGACTTCTAGGCCTTCGACTCGTTCCCCTTTTACCGAATTTTAACCCGTTTATGCATTTTATCAAACAAACATATTTGTTTGACCCCCATTTCTCATGAACCCTTTAATTCCAATATTACCTATCATATTAGGTTCCAATTACGGATTTCTATGCATTATTGACTCGCTTTTACTTAAAATCTTATTTTGACCCGTTAAGGGTATTTATGTCCTTTTAGGCATAAATCTCGCTCATTTACTTTTAGCACCAAAATTTTCACATTAGTTTTTCAAATGGTCTTCCACCACAATTATATTTGTGGTGGATTTGATGTAGTAAACTATTCATGTCACATTATACATCTCGGTTTGTCATTATACGAAAAGACCCATTCTTAGGCATTTGACCCACAAAGGTTAATGCCTATAACCTTGATGCTTATCTAAGGATTACCTGATTATAATACGTGATTCCCAAACCACCCATAAAGGTCGTTTGCCTGATTTACCCAGCAAGGGCATATTTATCAACATTAGTCCCTCATTTACGACGAAGGACTTTCACTACAAAAATGATCAACATCGCGCATTTAAACTATAATCTTATGGATATGTACCTGGCTCGGGTCAACAAGTAGACCCGATTTATACCTCGTTTTCATTATCACACCATCAATGGTGACGCAATTACCCGATTTGCTAGTCGGTCCTGTTAACATAAGACTTGACAACCGCATTAGTCGATATTGTCAAATGGTGTTATCACCACCATTCGACCCGTTTGGACTTATGCCCAACGTTATCTATTTAATCAAAAACATCGTTTTGGATTTCCAATTCATACATCCATCCCATCCCGGATTTTATTACATTCCCTTTTTCTTTTACACTCTTTTCTTACAAATTCAACCCATTTCGGCTTACGCCATGGGTATCCTTTTAACCTTGATTTACATTAGTCGACACTTGACAAATTTCATATTTCCAATATTATCGTTATCACGTCTACAACGTATCGAATAAATGAGTATTCAACATAAGTGTGTAAATTACACTTACCTCGCGTCCACGCCACGCTCTTCTTTCCGTACTTGCTCCGTTTGACCCGCTCCCTCCTCCAAGCTTTCACCTAGCTTGTTACGCGTCAAACTATCATCATCGTTTTCAAGGTGGTTAGTTTAATCATAATTTAATACTATTATTCCACCTCACGCATTTCATATAAAAAATTACCATTTATCGTGTTATAGGTCAGTTTGACTTTTTGAAAGTCAATCATCCCTTAATATATAAAATGCACATTCATGTTCATTAGCTAGTTTAGGCATTTTATCCAATTACTTATCCAAACCAAGTTCTATTTACGAACTAGTAGATACCCAATTTCACTTAGGCATTACATCGAACACCTTATGGGCGTCTCCTATAAATAATTCATTGACAAGCTCATGACTTGTCATATAACCCGAATTTTCATCATTCAAATTATTTAACACAAATATTTGCCCTTAAAGTTCTGAAATAACTTTGCATATGTTAAATTACACTAGAACAACCCCAAATTTCCTAGTGTTTATCAAGTTCTACATAACCCTCTAGTCTCCTACAATGGTGACCATGGATTTCACTAGAATTTAGCATAATTTCAACATGTATTTGTCTAGGGTTTACTCCTAGACATTTTAATGTCCCTTATTCATCTACAATTCATACTTGCATCATCAGATTTCAAGTTCTCCAAATTCATGAGAATTTCAAGTAGAGAATTTTTGTCAAATTTTACATACCTTATGATCTCCTTGCAATGGGGATCATTAATCTATGCTCGATTTTCGGTTTGGACTTGATTTGATGCTTCAATTTGAAGATTTTGATGAACTAGGGTTTGCACCCCTTGTTCTCTTCTCCTGGTCGATCGACATACACACACCTAGTGTGTGTGTTATGTCTAATTTCCAACTTTAAATCTCAAGTTTCCCTTTTAACATCTTAGGTCCCTCTAGTTTTAGCTTTTGTTAAACCCTTATATATTACTTATTAGTAATTAACCAATTCTCATAACTAACTTTAAATGTTCCTAGTTAACTTAGTGGGTTTGGGGTAGTTATAACCTGTTTCATTTTAAGTCCCGTTAACTCAGGCCCTTTTTATACATTTTATTTTCTCAAAGGCATTTGCTCTCTTTTTTATTTATTATTAGGCTTATTTATTTGAATCCTAATAATTTCCGGGTTAATCTTTTCTGCTAATGGTATTCTACCCGTTCTTTAGTATTAACGAGGTTTAATTAACAAACTCGTTTTCGGGGTGTTACAGTTTCTCTTGAGGAGCATGTTTAGGAACCATCGTTTTTACCTGAACAGAGAGAACCTGATACATGACTTTTTCTATGCAATTGATACAGGAATGGAGGTAGTTTGTCGAGCATAAATGTTTTTCTGTTGTAATATTCAGGAGAAAGACATGCGCACATTAACATTGCTGATGGAAAGAAGAGCTCGATGATGTTGGAAGCTCAGGGTAAGTTGTCATGTAAAAAACTGAACTTTCCAAAAAAATCACCAAACACCACGTTGAAGGTCATAAGAGAGACACAAAACTGTTTTAAGAAGCAAGAAAACTCCTTAATGTGGAAATTTTTCTTGCTTTTTTACAGTACGGATTATTGATCAATTCCAATTTTTGGTTCAGTTCAAGATCATTAAGAGATTGGCCACTTCTGATGTGCTGGTAATACTCTTTTTTAGGCTTTGTTACTAGGAACGTATACAAAATAATTACTCCATTTAGCAAAAAAGAAATAGTTGACACGGAGAGCTGATTTCTGATTTTTTACGCAGCGTCTCTCACCTGTATATAGTGCCTTTCATTCGCCATGAGGAACAGGTAACCAATCTTATATAACTAATTGAGTAGAATATCAAACTAAAAGTTGTGTATGCTTATGGAATTCAGCATTGAAGTTTCATGGGATGAGAAAGATGGTGGATGTTTGTTTGTTAACTTGAGTTGCTTACCAGCCTTGCTAAATTCTTCATGCCATCACAAGGCGTCTACACTTTCAGATCTGTCCGCCAACACACATGTATGTTCTCTTTCATTTTAGTTCTTATATTACTGATGTTTATAATAATAAGCGTTTTAGTTGTTCTTAATGCAACTGTTGGCCACCGGTTGAAGTGTTCAGCTATCAGTCAACTGTATTAAATGAGTGAAAGTTAATAGAAATTTCTACATGTCTATAGAAGGTGGACCAAATTCAGTATCCTAAATACATTGTCATGGTGAGAGTAATTATGTGATTTTAGTTCCTAGAGATGAAATAGACATAATTTCAAATTTTCAATTTCAAAATTCAAACAATATTTTCAATCCCTTTCAAAATTTAGGAATGGTTGTTAAATTTTGATTATTTAATTATTTCTTAGGCTTGCTTGGAAGGACAAGAAATTATAGGCCTACAACACTAACATTGTACATTGATATGAAAAATTGTTTCAGATCCAGTTTTTTATTAAAAGGTTAGTGGAAAAACAAGTTTAAAGTGAAAGCGGTTTGGGTGGTGACTGCTATAACTTTAGCCATGAAGTTATATTTCGGTGTCGGTTTTAATGTAATAAATACTTATTTTGTATTTGTGTTTTAACCCAACGTGTTCCATTCTCGGCATTGAAAACAATGTTTTGAAACCACCTTTGAAACCACTGTTGGGTCAACAGATGGATGAAAACAACAATATGAAACTACTGTTGGGTTAAAACATTGTTTTGTGGAGAAAACAATGGTTGAAACCACTATTGGGTAAAAAAGGTGGTTTGAAACCACTGTTGCGTTAAAACAATGTTTTGTGGAGAAAACAGATGTTTGAAACCACTGTTAGGTTAAAATGATGGTTTGACTTTGGTCAAATAGACTTTTGAACCACTAAAAGAGTGGTTTACTCTTTTATTATGTAGGAGGTTGCTGCTATAGAGTTCTATGGAGGTGGAGGCTATCACATGGCTGTTGGAAGCAGTGGTGGAAAAGGTATTCCTAAGATATCATTGTCAAATCTTCATATTTTACATTGTGTTCTTTGATATCGAATGCAATTGTTCTATGATTAGTTAGGTTTTCCATATCAAATTTACATTGTGTTATTTTTACTATTAGATGTAGTCGACAATACGCGTCACGAATCTTTGCTGAATAAGACAATGCAGTTGACTGGTTGGATCAGTTTGGTGAGATTTACAACAAAAGGTACATGGTAATTTCCTTATTAGTGTGTCGGAAATATATTATGTTTATTTTTTTATTTCAGATCAGCCAAGATTAGTTACCTCAAATCTTACACAGGTTTATTTCATTTCCTTTCACATCAACTATCTTCTGAGTGACTCTTGAACTTCATATATTTCGACCCGTCTGATCTAAATGGATTAACGGTTCGGTTTTATTCACTATTTATGTTCGAAACATCAGACTTTCTTTGGTTTGGGTGGTTATGTCGGTTTCAAACGGTTTATGAACAATCCTACTACCAATTTATGTAATAGACTAAGATTAATGCTATCAGGAAGTTCAAGTAATTATATTGTATCATTTAAGAGATATTAAGATAATCTAATATATAGAACATAATTGTTCTTTGAATTGTGTTCATCAAGTGTTTGATGAAATGCCTAATTAAGTTTTGATTCTACAGGTGTTTATCAATGTGCCTTTTCTGTACTTGGCTTTCTATAAGATCATCAATCTGTTCTTCACACAAAGGACCAAGAGCAAGTTTGTGTTTGCTAGACCTTCAAAGACTGCTGAAACCCTCTTCAAGTGAGTAACTCATCATCTCTTTTGTTCGATTTGGTTTCTTATGATAATTTCATCTGATTATACTTGACTTGTTTGATTGAATATTAGGTACATAGCACCAGAGCTGGTTGTGCAAACTAATTTTTGGACGATTTTTCTTAAATGACATACAAGTTATGATTTTTGTTAAAGGATTTCGATCATATCTTGGTTTTTTCATGTGAGAATTTCATTAGAAGTTAAATATACAATTTTTTTTATTGATTTATGTAATCTTTGAATCAAATTATCAATTTTTTTATTGATTTATGTGAGAATTTCATTTAAAGGACTATTATAACCACACATTTCCAGGGTTTTTTCTGTTTGAAGGACTCTTCGAGCATTGTGTGGACTCTTCGATCGATTTACATTGTGTCAAATTTACATGTATGCTTGATCAAATTTACATTGTGTGGACTCTTCGATCGATTCTCATCCAGGAGACATCAGCATCAAAGTGCAAGAAAAGAACTTTAAGATATTGGTTAAGTGCAGGGCCAGGAGATTTCTTACTTAGTCCTTCTGGGTGTCCGACATCTGCGTTCTACGCAGTCGTTATCGACGAAGAGTTCTCGCAGTGTAAAGAAGGTGTAAAAATGATAACTTCCACAATCCCCATGAAAGTGCCTTTGTTTGCAACAAGCAAGAATGTGAATTACCTCCCAAATGTGTTGTTGAAACTCGAAGCAGAAGAGAAAGGCGCGTTTGCGTCAATTTGGGTGGATGATGACGGGTATGTCATGGAGGGTGTAACACCCCAAAAACGGGTTTTAGTAATTAAACCATGTTATTATTAACGAACGGGTAAAATACCGTAGGTGATAAATATTAACCCGGTAATTGTCAGGATTTAAATAAATAAACCTCGTATTTAATAAAAAGAGAATAAAAGGTTTTGGAGTAAATAAAAAATTCATAAGAGGCCCGAGTTAACGGGACTTAAAATAAAACGGGTTATGATTTTCTCCGAACCAACTAAGTTAACGAGGGATGTTTAACCTAGTTACTTATAAATCTTGGAATAGTAAGAAAAAAAAGGCAAGGTTAAAACACCATTTATGCAAACTTGTGTGAAGTAAAGGGACTAAAGGTGATGAACTAGGAACTAGTTTTTATTAAATAAAACATTAACTCCAAAACACACACATGAAGTGTGTGTTCTGGTGGAGAAAAGCACAGGAGCCAAAAGAGCTCTCTAGCTCTAACCCTAACAAGCACAAAATCAACCAATTGAAAGGGCAAATCAAGCCTAAATCGAAATCCAAGCACAAATTCATGATCACCTCGGAGAAGGGATCGTAAGGTATTTCAAATTTCATCACTTAGTTCCATCTCAAATTTTAGATGAAAACATGAAATTCGAAATTAGAACTTGAATGATGAATGTTTGGGTTGAAACTAGGATGAATCCATGCTTAGGATGGAACCCTAGTTAAAGTTTGATGAATTGGTGTTCATAGATATGAAATTGAGAATCGCCCACTTATGTGTTAAATGGGTTTCGTAGGATGATGAAGAACACTAGAATCTTGATTTTTGAAATGAGTATCATTGATTATTATAAAGTAAATCTAGATGTTGTTATGCATGCTAGATGTTATAAACTTGAAAATGATGATAAATCTTGGCTAAATAGTTAGTCATGAACTTGATTATTAATTGTATAGAGTCATGCACACTAGGTGTTTGACATAATGCCTAAACAAAAGCATATTGCTGAATTTTGAGTAAAGACGCATAATCGAATCATATGGTGAATTATGCAAAACCTGTTATAATAAGAGTTCTAAACAAACCGTTGGTTGAACTCTATAGGCAAAGGAATTGAATCTTCAAGTAGAGAAGCCGGAGCGGATACGCGCTTGAAGGGAACGCTCTAAAGGTACGTAACTTACGGTTTCGTTACATTATGCATAAACAATAGTCTTAGAAATGTTAATGAGATTGTAGCGTCAAATGTGAGTTTGGTATGTTATAGAAGTGACGAAGTTCACTCGACAGACCAAACGGGTCAAAATAGTTAATTAGATATGTTGATTGATAATATATTTTAATTAGTCATGCTTGGAATGTAAATTACGTTATGTAATTCACTAGATAAAGAAACGGGTTAAAATATTAGTTGTAATAAGTTTGGTATGTTGATAAAATGGTGAATTCCATTAGACAATCAAACGAGTCAAATAATGGTCGAAATGGTAGTGTACGAAGTGACTTAAACGTCACTCACTAAATTTGAGTTATACAAGCGTAAACCATGGAATGGATGTGATACGCTAAGGTTGACAAGCCCGGGAATGGGTAATTATGGTTAGCAACCAATGTTGACGAATTATGCAAGTATGTAACTTGGTTCCGTTACATCATGTTATATATTGAATATAGTTAGTTAACTTAAATTAGCCTAATAGTGAAATTGGTATAATGCCGAAATGACGAAGTTCATTAGGCATGGCATTGAGTCAAAATGTGTGTTGGAATTAAGTTAGTATGATGATAAAAATGGAGGTTTCCATTAAATAACCAAACGGGTCAAAACAAGGGTAAATTGGTAATATTAAAGTGACGTGAACGTCACTCTAAAATTGAGAGTTATGAAAGCGTAAAACCATGGAATGGTAGTAATACGCTGAAGTTCACGAGCCCGGGAAATGGATATGTACACTTAGAAGTGAACAATGAATGATTAACGTGTTTTGCAAAGTATAAAACAAATGGGTCGAATAAATGAAACAAGAAATTATAAACTATTCGTTTATAATTCAGGTTTTATATGCGAGAAATAGGATAAATTGATGCGTATTTTTATTACAAACGCGTAGGAAAAAGAATCACCTAAAACGGACTTTTAGATAAAAAGTTATGGTAATTTGAAGTTAAACTTGGTATAAAATTGGTGCTGGGCGGAATGCAGGTCCAATACCTGCACCTGCTGGAAAACGTCCTCCCTCGCGACACGCGTCAGGAGACTGTGACACCGTCGCGACACGGGACAGGTGTCGCGGCACGCGACAAAACCAATAGAGCCTCTCGCGTGGCGCGAGAGGCACAATTTTGGAATATTATTTTTATTTCGTTTATTTGATTATGAAATTTGTTTGTACTCGTTTGTAAGTTATCAAAAATAACTTTCAAGTTGGTTTTGACATTAGGTGATAGTAGCGAGCATCCGGATGGCGATCAAGCAACGAAGTGAACCGAACACATAACAAACGAAGCTTCCGCAGTGACTTTACCTTGTTTTTGTTTTAAGTAAACTATGTAAACATGTGGTACTATGTTTTGAATACTTTAACATGTATGAATGTTATTTGAACAAACTTTTTGAAAGGTCGCATTTTAGTCAAAATGCGTAGTTTATTATTATAATCTTGATTAATTAAGACGGGTGTTACAAGTTGGTAATCAGAGCTCAAGGTTGTTAACAAAGTGTGTTCGGTTTGAAGCTTGATCAAACATCCGGTAAGACTTAGTTTCTTTAGTAGATTTTATTAAAAGTTTAACAAAAGAGAAGGAATTTGATTTGATGTGCACGGGAAGAGCATGTTAACACACTCAAACCCGGAAAGTGCACTAAACATGAATGGTTTAAGCAAGTGGTGAACTCGGCTAAACCAAAGCAAATGATGCATAAGTTATAAAAATGAAATGTTTAATAATTAACATAACCATTTCAGATTCAAGATGGCCAATGAAGGCAATGATGATACGGTGCCGATAGTCACCGAACAGATGAAAGAAATGTCCGGTGTAACCGGGGGCGAATTAGCATCTCAATTAACTAAAGAGATGGAAGCTAAAATTTCAGAGGAAGTAGGAAAGGCAGTAGAAGCCAGTTTACCGCCGTTTGTTGAAAGATTACAAAGCACAATCTCGCTAGTGGTGGAGGATATGATGACTGAATTAAAAGACAGTCTCTCACAAGAAAAAGATGACGGGAAAGTATTGGATGTGAACTCAAGTCCCGTAAAGAAATCAAAGCCTAATAAAGCTTCTAAGAAAGGAGTTACAAGAAGGGGATCACCTCAGTGTAAAATATGTGGAAAAACTCACAGGGGCAAATGCTACCTTAGAGACCAACCATGTCCTATTTGTAGAGAAGTGGGACATGTGGTTGCAAATTGCCCAGGGGAAGTGTCAGTGTGTTATAAATGTTATAACCCGGAACATAAAAGGTCTGAATGCCCGGAATTGGTCGGAACCAAAGACACAACTGACGCGAAGACTGATACCCCAAAAGAGAAGGCAAGGTCTTCCCACATGACAGTCGTAAAGGCTAAAGCTGAATCTGATGTCATTTCAGGTATGTTTATTATAAATTTGATTTCGGCATAAATTTTATTCAAATACGAGTGCGAATAATAGTTGCATAAGGGCATATATCAGTAGTGGAACGAGTGAAGTATGTAAAATAAATATACATAGATATGTATAAGAAAATAAACCGACAATTGAGAATGTCAAAGTATAAGGATAAAGTTTGATTGTCATGAGTGATGAGATTCACACGAACAAGCCAAACAAGATGAATGAAAGAATAAAGAACTTGGTTGAATAAAAGTGATGGATTTTGCTAATACGACCAAATAAACGAATACGAAGTCTTAAGGCATGCCGTAATGGTTGCTATGATAATGGCTACGGTAAAATACCCAATAGATGAATAGGGCTTCAGATATAGATGTAAACAAAGAGGCAGGGGCGCGGATCAAAGTCAAAATACTTGGATTAAGAATATGGTTAAAGGACGACAAAATTTCACAAAACAGAAAATTTGATAAGTTATGTTCAGTTATTACAATATTGAACGAACCAAGTAAAGTATAACACTTAATAGAGCAAGTGAGCGCGAACTATTAATTGAAGCGCAAAATATTAGCAAACTCATGTAATGGGTTATGAGAAAATATATATATATATATATATATATATATATATATATATATATATATATATATATGCAAACCAGACAAAGGAAGCATTAAAACATTAAGATGAAAGAACCCGGGTACTGAGTTGTAAATAAATAAAAGTGTGAACCGAAGAATGGTGAGTGGAAAACAAACCGGTGTGTAAATGATATAGAAAGTCATAGAATCGGAAGATTAGTCTAAAAAGAGAACGGGTGTAACCTTAGACTACGGTAAATTCGATTAAATTCGAAAATAAAATAAACGAATGTTAGGCTTAAAAGGGATGCCATGACACCCAAAATGTATTTTAAGAGCGAAATGACACGGATAAAAGATGATCTACGGGATCACCATAACCTACGAAATTATAAACAATGTAAAGGTTTAAAGGACTAAATGACCCTCGCGTCACCAATAGAAAGAAATAAGCGATATGGGCCTCGCCAGGAAGGGTAAAAGCCTAAAAGAAATAGCCTACAAGGCTAAGCAAAAGAACCTACGGGTCACTTGGGTAAGGCGTGGGAACTAGTTATGATTCCCCGCATAAAAGACGGGAAAGAATAATTCTTGTTATCAACTTATCGACATGATTAAGTGACATGCGATAAAAAAAACGTTAAACTAAAATTCAGTTTTAGTAAGAAACAACGTATTAACAAATATAAATATTATGAGAAGAAAGTTAGAAAATGGTTAATACTAAAGAATATAGGTGTTAACGCCGATGGGCGTAGGACGATACATATAAAAGAAAGATTCTTAATAATGAAAAGCCGACACAAAATTTCACATGACGTGATGTGATTACGGATGCAAAAGTGGTATAGAATACAACCACATTGTAATGCGAATTACTAGATATGATATTATAAGCACGCAAAGGTCCGATGATGGAAATTAGTATACCCGAATGACGAGGTATGAAGTAAAACGGTGACTAATCAGTCTAGCCAGTAAAACCATTTATAGTCAAAGTAATGTTATGACCTATGTAAAGCGCTTGCCAATGTAGGATTAGCGTCAAGAGAACATGCTGACAGACTCAGTAGCCGAGTGGTAAAATGACAACTCGGTCAAATAGGCAACAAAAATAGGAAGTAGATGATAAAAGGTTACGGTCCATGAGGAATTATACCTAAAAGACGCACACATCAATACGAATAAAAACTTTATATCGGAAAGAAAGAATGTCATAGAAACGAAACTAAGTTCGTTCGACCTAAATTAATGAACTACATAAAGAAGGTTTCGGGGACGAAACCTCTTTAAGGGGGGTAGACTTGTAACACCCCAAAAACGGGTTTTAGTACTTAAACCATGTTATTATTAACGAACGGGTAAAATACCGTAGGTGATAAATATTAACCCAGTAATTGTCAGGATTTAAATAAATAAACCTTGTATTGAATAAAAAGAGAATAAAAGGTTTTGGAGTAAATAAAAAATTCATAAGAGGCCCGAGTTAACGGGACTTAAAATAAAACGGGTTATGATTTTCCCCGAACCAACTAAGTTAACGAGGGATGTTTAACCTAGTTACTTATAAATCTTGGAATAGTAAGAAAAAAAAGGCAAGGTTAAAACACCCTTTATGCAAACTTGTGTGAAGTAAAGGGACTAAAGGTGATGAACTAGGAACTAGTTTTTATTAAATAAAACATTAACACCAAAACACACACATGAAGTGTGTGTTCTGGTCGAGAAAAGCACAGGAGCCAAAAGAGCTCTCTAGCTCTAACCCTAACAAGCACAAAATCAACCAATTGAAAGGGTAAATCAAGCCAAAATCGAAATCCAAGCACAAATTCGTGATCACCTCGGAGAAGGGATCGTAAGGTATTTCAAATTTCATCACTTAGTTCCATCTCAAATTTTAGATGAAAACATGAAATTCGAAATTAGAACTTGAATGATGAATGTTTGGGTTGAAACTAGGATGAATCCATGCTTAGGATGGAACCCTAGTTAAAGTTTGATGAATTGGTGTTCATAGATATGAAATTGAGAATCACCCACTTATGTGTTAAATGGGTTTCGTAGGATGATGAAGAACACTAGAATCTTGATTTTTGAAATGAGTATCATTGATTATTATAAAGTAAATCTAGATGTTGTTATGCATGCTAGATGTTATGAACTTGAAAATGATGATAAATCTTGGCTAAATAGTTAGTCATGAACTTGATTATTAATTGTATAGAGTCATGCACACTAGGTGTTTGACATAATGCCTAAACAAAAGCATATTGCTGAATTTTGAGTAAAAACGCATAATCGAATCATATGGTGAATTATGCAAAACCTGTTATAATAAGAGTTCTAAACAAACCGTTGGTTGAACTCTATAGGCAAAGGAATTGAATCTTCAAGCGGACAAGCCGGAGCGGATACGCGCTTGAAGGGAACGCTCTAAAGGTACGTAACTTTCGGTTTCGTTACATTATGCATAAACAATACTCTTAGAAATGTTAATGAGATTGTAGCGTCAAATGCGAGTTTGGTATGTTATAGAAGTGACGAAGTTCACTCGACAGACCAAACGAGTCAAAATAGTTAATTAGATATGTTGATTGATAATATACTTTAATTAGTCATGCTTGGAATGTAAATAAAGTTATGTAATTCACTAGATAAAGAAACGGGTTAAAATATTAGTTGTAATAAGTTTGGTATGTTGATAAAATGGTGAATTCCATTAGACAACCAAACGAGTCAAATAATGGTCGAAATGGTAGTGTACGAAGTGACTTAAACGTCACTCACTAAATTTGAGTTATACAAGCGTAAACCATGGAATGGATGTGATACGCTAAGGTTGACAAGCCCGGGAACGGGTAATTATGGTTAGCAACCAATGTTGACGAATTATGCAAGTATGTAACTTGGTTCCATTACATCATGTTATATATTGAATATAGTTAGTTAACTTGAATTAGCCTAATAGTGAAATTGGTATAATGCCGAAATGACGAAGTTCATTAGGCATGGCATTGAGTCAAAATGTGTGTTGGAATTAAGTTAGTATGATGATAAAAATGGAGGTTTCCATTAAATAACCAAACGAGTCAAAACAAGGGTAAATTGGTAATATTAAAGTGACGTGAACGTCACTCTAAAATTGAGAGTTATGAAAGTGTAAAACCATGGAATGGTAGTAATACGCTGAAGTTCACGAGCCCGGGAAATGGATATGTACACTTAGAAGTGAAAAATGAATGATTAACATGTTTTGCAAAGTATAAAACAAATGGGTCGAATAAATGAAACAAGAAATTATAAACTATTCTTTTATAATTCAGGTTTCATATGCGGGAAATAGGATAAATTGATGCGTATTTTTATTACAAACGCGTAGGAAAAAGAATCACCTAAAACGGACTTTTAGATAAAAAGTTATGGTAATTTGAAGTTAAACTTGGTATAAAATTGATGCTGGGCAGAATGCAGGTCCAAAACTTGCACCTGCTGGAAAACGTCCTCCCTCGCGACACGCGCCAGGAGACTGTGACACCGTCGCGACACGCGACAGGTGTCGCGGCACGCGACAAAACCAATAGAGCCTCTCGCGTGGCGCGAGATGCACAAATTTGGAATTTTATTTTTATTTCGTTTATTTGATTATGAAATTTGTTTATACTCGTTTGTAAGTTATCAAAACTAACTTTCAAGTTGGTTTTGACATTAGGTGATAGTAGCGAGCATCCGGATGTCGATCAAGCAACGAAGTGAACCGAACACATAACAAACGAAGCTTCCGCAGTGACTTTACCTTGTTTTTGTTTTAAGTAAACTATGTAAACATGT